>JAHLJS010000009.1:9377044-10577044 GCA_038502445.1 Eremochloa ophiuroides | reverse complement strand
TGGTGGCCAAAACTCGAGGGATAGCTCGCCATGCAGAGATAGCAAGACCAAGTTCAAAGAGCTATTTCCCATCACTGTGATCAATACAATAGAGAAATCAACACGATTGGGTGTGATTCTCGATTGTTTTTGTCTAAAAGACGATTATAAAACACACGTTCGGTTGCTTGCCAAGTGATCCTAGAGAGACGACCAAACAACAACACAAGCTCGAGTATGTGAAAACAGATTGTAGAATTTATAAACACCCTAGAGAGACAAGATTTATTCCCAATGTTCGGTTGCTTGCCAGCAACCTACTTCTTATTTTGAGGCAAAGTCTCTAGGCGGGATCGGCTCACGTGCTAACAAGCATCTCAATTTAGATTCACAATGCAACCTAGGTGCTCCAAGAATCCAATCAATAATTAAAGAGCACTCTAATTAGCCTGGAGCATTGCACTGTGATTTGATCCCCAAGCAATCCAAGTGATATCCGCATGATCTAGACATGCTAGTCCTTTGAGTGTGTGATCGATTTTCGCATTAACTCTACCTGTAACATAATCACAGTTTAGAAGGGAGAAACATGGTTTATGTGATTCATTCTACATTTGAAATTCAGTGTTCGAGGCTCATGTTATGAGACTTTAGCTTTAGCTCCTCTTGCTTTAAGAAATGTGCTCGAAGATCTTTCTGACAATTTGCAGGTTTTACTTGCATGTTTCAATTTCATAGAAGCATGCCAATAGCTAGACTTTAGCTTTATTAGCTCCTCTCGGTTCTACAAATATGTTGGGAGAGATCTTAGCTTCGTCTTTCGTGTAGTATCAACTCTCTCAACTCTTCAATTGTTGTGGTCTTCAAAGTCTTTGTCGTGCTTTTCGTGTATTATATTCAAAGCTTTCGATGATACACTACACCCGATTGATGCATCACTACCAGGTTGAAAGACGACACCGCTCACTACATGGTTTAAACGCGGCACCATTACCCGATTTAATCTGTTACACACTGGTTGATTGAATTGTCTGTCACTGCTAGTTCTAGATCCAGTACTGATATCATTCAGTAGTACTACAAATCCTATTGGATGTAGTTAGGAACCGATAGTGATAAACAAACAAAAATTATATGTTTCGAGATTCAAACTTAGGACCCCCAATTGTTCTCTCAAGCTAGCGTCCATACTACCTCACCTATACAATAGTTGTGACTATTTAACTAATATAATTCTTTTAACTACACATTTACAAATCTTGTATTGTATATTTATCACTAAATGGTCCAATGAAAAAAGTTGTTGGATGAAAATTTGTAGATGGATCGAGTACTACAACATTGATGTTGACTTTGTCTCCTTCCGACAATGTTAACCAGCTCAAATCCGATCTAAGAAATTATATTCAATATTTGGTCACATAAAACATCTTAAATGTGAAGCTGTCAACTACTCTAACATTATTCAGTGTTTTACTTGCATGTTTTGGAGTATAAAATTTCATATCTATTTGAAATGTACTATTTTTATATAAAGTTTATCTTAGTCTGAATAACTTATGCAAGAAAGTGTATTACTTGTGGTTGTGTCTATAATTAGTTGTGATATGTAAGTTTTCATTGTCATTTCGTGATTATACAACTGGCATTACTTGTTTGTAGCCATGATCCAGCAGTAAAAGACTATCTACCTGTAACACCCTGGCTAGAAACACAGCCGGAGGCTAGCTACCTGTCAACACTTAAAGAATGCTACTAAGAATAAAATTTTGAAAATTTTGGTAACCTCCAAGGCAAATAAATCACATGTAGTGTTCTAGGTTCATAGATAAAACCATAAAGCATCGTAGCCTAACCCATATAAAATAAAAGATCCAACCTGACTGCAACCACCATCATAATGTGAGGATCTTTTAAGTGAAATATAAGTAAGATACTACAGCTGCAAAAAATTGGACTTAAAGAATAATTTATAGGTAACTAAATGTTTGTGCTCCTGAAGGTGCTACGCCCAATTAATTACTCCCATGCATGTCGCAGTCATTTAGTACCTAAAAACCCAAATAAGCACAATGCATGATTAAAAGCACTCAGCAAGTAGGATTAGAAAAAAAAAACGTATTTCACACGGGATCCGTAAACAAATAATTAGAACATGAAATAAATGGTAGTTTTCGTCTGAAATGGACAACACCTAAATACTCCTTAATTAGCATTTACCGGTAATGTGTCGAGTAAGTGAGGCCTAAATACTACTTAGCATTTACCGATAATTGCGAGTAAGTGAGGCCAGCACTTACTTACACAAACCATAAATATATAAGAAACAAATTGTACCTCCTGATAAACTAACATCAGAATCAAATGTAAAAAGAAAACTTGAAATTTTTCACGAACTGATTCCCTTGGCTGACCTTGCCCCTTTCCTTGCCTCTTGTTAGCTTATAATTTTTGAGCTGAAGTGAGCTTACCCATAACTCAAAATGTGAATAAGAGATATTGCCTCACCCCTGTCCGTAACAACATTTAATAGTGTATATATGTTTTTGTTCTAGGTTTGAATCCTAATGAGCAACCAAATTAGGGTGGAATGTTGAGGTATATAATTTTAGACAAAATTATTACCAATAGCGTAGCTTTATTGAAAGAGTAAAGTCAGTCCATCTCAATGCATGGGAGTTTCATTCAATTGTCATCAACCATTAAATCGCTGCATAAGCATTTGTGATGCCAGCAAGGAGAAACCTCAGATTGAGCTGAAGTGGAGAGGCCGCCTGATCCGGGCTGGCTTAAAATCAAAGTACTGATGCTTTATTTCAATCGTATGGCAAAGTGGGTGCTACGACGTGTGTTATACGTGATCACCAGGGTGCTGTTAGGGTGAGCACAAGCACGCTGGTATGAAGCGGGCCTGGATGCGTGCACAATGGAAGTGATGGCAGGCCGAGATGCCCTGGTCTTGGCAACACAGCATAATGTGCAAAGAGTGGTGCTTGAGACCGACTGTCTGGAACTAGTAAACCTGTGGAAGAAGAAGGAGATGCAGCGGTCAGTCGTCGATCCAATTCTGAAGGAGATGGAAAATATTAGTCCCGCCTTTCATGATTTTTTCTTTCTTTTCTCATGTTAATCGCGAGTCTGTATTAAGGTTGCTCATGTTTTAGCTAAACAAATCTCGAACACATATCACATGGAGATGTGGCATGTAACTACAGCATGTGTATGGGACCTGGTGATGTATGAGGCCTCGGCCGGTTGATGATAATGAAAGGCAAGCCATTCAAAAAAAACAGAATTTGTGATGCCATGATTCTATTTTTGTCTTCTAAGATTAGTTTAATATTTTGGGTCAAATTGTTTCTTGTTAATCAAACTGCTTTCTGTTATCAGATGTGGTTGCCAGCTTTTACCGCACCCTTCATATTCATGATTACTACAAATGGACGGATTCAGATTGAATTTGAGATATTGTCGACCACCAATAATAGTTTTTCCCACTAAGATAGTTTATGCGCTTTACATGACAGCACCTTAATTTTTTATTATTTATCAGTGGGGATAAGTCTTCAAGGTCTTGCTTTAATCTACCGCTTATTGGTCCGTCTGCTAGAAATGTAATGTAATGGTCGATTTAGCTAGGCATAGGCATTTCATCTTTTCCTTGGTGGTCATAATAGTATGGTTCGTATATATAATTAGGTAGGGAATTATGAGATATCGACTAAATTAGGTAAAGATATAATTCGATGTGCATGTAAAACAAGGATTGGAACAAGAAATGTGTTAGTGTTAATTATGTATTTTTTATTTTTGTGTTTTAAAATGTATATTCACAAACGAATTTCTCATTGGCACACCGTTACTGATCCACCATACCGCCACCTTCCTCATGCGCTTCCTCGGGCTCTCTGCGCTTCATCTGCCTGCAGCCGACTAGAGTACCACCTGGCCAATTGCGGAACGATCCACAGTGATCCAGACACACCCCAATCTGCATGTGATGACTGGATGGATCCATGCAAGAATCGTTGGTATGGAGATCTCAAGTGAATCATCAGTTTGGCTTCCTACCGAGTTCCATGATGGCAGCATATATTTGCTAGAGCTTTGTTTAGTCGATTCATTAACTGAACTAAACGAACTTAACTTTGTGTGATATTAAAGCCGAACATTTCATCGATCAAATACTGAACACTGGTTAATGCATGTTTGGGCAAACCACAATGCTGCATGCCGTCAGATAGCATCGTGTTCAGGGACATCACTTTTCTCTGACGCATCTGCTTGAACAACTCTTGAGCTTCGTTCGTCGATGAGTGGGTGAAGGAACTCTTAGCTAATAACTTAGGGCGAGCACTCAGGTGAGTTAATTGTGTCACGCATAAGCTCCTAGGTGGCGAGGCATGGCAGCCCGACATGGCCAGCGGGTGCCGCCGAAGAGACAGCTTTTCTATTCCATTGCCAATGAATCCAGCGCAAGGTAGAGTTGTGAATGAAGTTATCATATGGATACGAGCACAATGTCACCTTTATGCGAAGTATCATTTTACCGTCGACAATTTAATTAGAGCTGGTTCTTAGCCCACTAAATTTTGGTTTCGATCTACAGTTTAAGTTCCTCTTAGCAGGTTCTTTCTATTTCTTAGCCATTCGATTTAGCCAAATGGATGGCCCTTATTATTCCTAAGCACTGTAAAATTTCTCTTATGGTGATGCAAAAATTATCCATTATACGTTGTTAATTTTGGTGTTCATGACCTTTGTCGGTACTAAACTATTGAATGAATGTCAACATCTTCTCGGTGCACTGTCCTTGTTGGTGTACAAATGCTGATTATAATTTATAATTCCCATTCGTGGATCGTGGTGTCTTGTCAGTTAGGCGCCGGATGTTGCTCTACTGTACAACATATTTCTTTTCTGCTCTCAATCCGAAATAATGTATCCACAAGGTCAAGTGTGAATGTTATTTTAACAAGTATATGAGAGCACGATACAGACATACACTGGACGAAGATGCATGTCTCTCACACTACAAATTTGCATTTTGAATTTGAATAGACAACATATCAATAAAATAAATTATTTTAGTATTTTATTTAAGTTTTGAGGATGTTTAGCAACTTTGAAAATGGAAAAACATAATTTTCTATGATTTTAGAAATTTAGTTTAATTTGTTTGCTAGCATTGACTGCTAACTGCATTATTTCTTTGGATGAATAATTGAAATATAAAATTCGATTAAAATTTGAATTTGGTTTTCTGCACTTTTAAAAAATTTAAAGCCAGTTTTGAAAACAAACAAGCTAATTTATATTTTTATTTTGGCTAAAATATATTTTTACTTTGGCTGCTATCATTTCAAGATAGTATAACATTCAAACATTTCAAATGAAATTCAAAAATTGTAAAACTTTAAAAATTCATAAACTATTCAAAGACTCATCTGTTTATGTTTTGTAATAGGTTTTAATGTTTAGGTGCATTAGTTGAGGTGAAAGGTGCGATTGAAATTAGTATCATGTTATCATGTTAATGGCTCATGTCGAGTTAAGAAGTTCTACTATACCTATACATAGAGAGCTCCTAGTTTGAGAAACTTTATGGTAGTAAATAAGATTTTCACACCTCTTGGTGACACTTCAACACTTTGCCAATGCACCATCGCATGTCCTCTCAACACAGCAATAGCCAAAGGGCAGTAAAAAAATTTGTAGTTTAGTCGATGCCTTATATAATGCTTACATACGAGACTTTTTCTTTGCAAATAAGTCCCTAAAATTTCACTAGGTCATATCACTACTACATAAATAAAAGATTTTGCGAGTCACCCCCCCTATGATTATCGTCGGAGGTAAATAGTCTTGTCGGACGCCTTTGTTATTAATTGGTGGCAGTGCCTGTCTTGGTTAAGGTTTCACGGGAGGCGGGCGACATTAGGCATCTACATCCGTTGAGCCTTGACTAACGGAGGCGGCCACCTTAAGGAGGCCACCTCTGTTAACACATTCACACAAGTGGGCTCCATTAGCTGTCCACTTCAGTTACTAGAGGATCAATGAACATTTTAATAGAAGTAGTTGGCGTAAGGCGTCCGCCTCCATTAATGGAGCATTAATAGAGGTGGTCTTCCTTATAATGTCTGCCTCCATTAATGACGAACTATAAATCAACCCCAACCACCTTCTTCCTCCTTGAGCTTCTACTCTCAGTTTTAGGTTTTGCGAAAACTCAAAAATTTATAACCAATTTTGAGGGGAAAAGGTTTTGCTCTTTGATTTTGTGAAGGAGGACATCGCAAGAGGTTGCTACACACTACCCTAGCATTATTGTACTCTCTTTTTCATGATTTGGGTGCTCCAGATCTAGATCTAGAGATCTAGTCTTGATGGAGGAGAGAGAAAATAGACGACATGCTCAATTCTTCATAATACTACGTACTATATACTTATTTCTTGTTTGCTACATGCAAGATTTTTTTGGCATGGAAAGGATCGAATGGATGCATCGAACATCGACGCTGTCACTAGACTACTTTAGTCGGGTGATAAAGTTCATTGACCCTGCTCAAAAGCATAGTCTGAGCATGAAGTGGCAAGGAATCATAAGTCCATGTCCTTATTGCAAAAACTAGCTTGTTCACCAACGTGGTTTGGTACAATCTCACAAGATCAATTGGGCAAGTAACAAATGGCCACCTCCATTAATGGAGGTAGGTGACTTAGAAGAGCTACCTCAGTTAATAATTTAACAATAAAGGCGGACCACTTTGGGTAACCACCCCAGTTAATTGCTTTGCCAACACTTTTTTCCCACCTAGGATAAAATTCATGTTGTAGTGTATCATGTGAGCCATAGCTCCATTTTAGGTGATTCTTGCACTAACATGCATAATTATAAAAACAAGACCTACACATCGCTAACCTTGATAGTATGGTTTTGCAATGTTAATGTACTTTTTAAAGTTTAATTGTTATGCTTATGCTTATGGTTGTTGTTTATCAAATATTAAAGAAGATGATTAAGGTTGACTCGTAAGAAAATGGTATGAACAATGCTTTGCGCTAGGCATGTGTCCTAGACAACAAATGCACCTACTTTGGTTTATTTCAGATAGTGTAGTTAGATATTTAGATTGTATGAAGTGTCTAAACTTGAATCATATGTTAGGGTTTAGTAGATTTGATATATCATCCTTGAAAATGGAGTTGGTTTCGGTTGACTCATAATTAGTTTGAAAAGCTAGCATGGGGAGTTTTTTGTTAATTTTGACTAATGGTCTACGCAAATGTGTATTGGCAATGTTTTTAGCAACATGGTAATTATTGAATCTGAAAAGGACGGATATTTTGGTAAGATGATGATCATTTGGTTTTGTTATATGTTGTCTTGGGTTGGTGCTAGTTATTTCTCTAGATTCTATGGAGCATTTTTTGAAGCATGTAACCCAGCTCAACAACATACCCTTGAGGTTTGGATGTTCTAGACCTAGCCAATTAAATCTTCCCCCAAGTTATGTATTGGAGTTTATGTGTCTTAAGATGTCATTGAAGTTTGCTTCCTTTTAGTAGTGGCAGGTCTATAAAACATAGTTGGAGGGAGTTTGAAGTGGCCTTGTAGTTTGATCCTAGTTGAACACCATTGCAATGCTTAGTTTGAGTTGGAAAACACGAATTGTGAATAAACATGTGCGATCTATGCATTAGAGCCTAAAACTGATAATGACACAATATTCACTATAATGAGTGCCTTGGACTTCTTCATGGTTACTGGATTCTTGTTTGGACGGTTTTGGGAAACAAATGGTATCTGGTGGTTCACTATGGATGTTCATATAGTATCCTGTGCTTTGGTTTCTCATGTGCTTTGTTTGGTTCTGGAGGTGCTAGAGCTAGTCACACTTTGAAAATATGACACTAAGGTGCTTGAGTAGATCAGAGCAAGATTTTCCTTGCTTTAAGCCTCGTGCATTATTTTCTACACTTGCATAATACGTTTGAATATACTCACCCATCTTTTATCCCAGACTACGCCCCAGCTCTTAAGACTAGGTGATGGAGTTTACTATAATGATGACGTTGAGGCTCGGTTGGTGTACCATGTCTTATTGCTATGGAGCTGGAGATCCTGCTTCCACTAGTACATAGAACACCAGTAGAGGGCGGTTGATGACAGGTTTTCACTGGCGTATCTCAGTATGACAACGGGAGAGGTGGTTCATGTGTCTATCGGCCTTTAGGCATTTTCCTTGGCCGGTGCCCCGATACGCTTTTGAACTGTATTGTGGATGCTTTATGATGATATATAATAAAGCAGGGTAAAACTCGTTTTTTTTTTAAAAAAAGAATGAATGAGAGAAGGAAAAAAAATAGAGAATTTTTTCTAAGCCAATGGATTCACTTTGAATGGTGGATAGCAGGCGAAAAGTACACGGTACCTTTGCCAGAATAATGGCACCCAATCTGAGTCCGACTGGGAGGTGACGGCGGCATGGTAGGCGGCTGTGGCTGTGCAGTTTGTGGCGGTGGCGCGAGCGTTCCTGTGATCCTAATAAGCTACAGCTAAAAAGAGGAGGCTGGTGAACACCAGTGGCTTTACGGGGAGTCTCATCACGGTGATCGTTGGCGCGGTGTCTCCTCATTCCACCCGCCGCAGTGGCATGGTGTCAGGCGGCTCGATGCTGGACACAGGCGGTGAAGGGGGTAGCGAGGCGCGGCAGCAGCAGCACGCAGAGGAGCGCACGCACATGGTCCGGGAACAACAACGGGTCAGCGGGTGGAGCAGCCAGCAGTGGCAGGGTTTGGCGTGGCACAGCGGTGCTCGGGGCAGTGATGCACAGCGACATAATGGTGCTCGGAACACGTGGTATGGCAGGGAATGGACGCGGTAGGCAATCGTCCATGCGTGCGACGGAGCAGCAGAGGATGGCAGCAGCCCATGGTGCAACGCACACCAACGGGCAGTGGCGAGACGGCGACAGCACAACGGCGGCAGCCTGACAGCAGGGCCAGGTGCGGGCAAGGAGCAGGCTCAGCGAGGCAGCTGCATAGCCGGTCTCAGCAGTGGCCACAGCCAGCTCCGGAAATTCTGATAACTTGCCCTAAATTTTTGGCCATACAGTGTATTTTTATTTTTTTTGTTTGTAATTTTCCATCTATTAAATCAAGTAAACAAAGATTTCTTTTCATCTCAATTGTAATAATACAACCTTGATATCAATATTTAGTCATTTCGGTTAGCAAAAAATCATTTTTTCTGAGATACCGATTACTAAGACCATAACATTTATAAGAAAACAACAATATTAACAAAGGTGTCACAACATGCGGTGAAGGATTACCATGATGCTCATGATCTAACTAGCATTTTAATTAAAGCTTCACACCGCAGCTTAAAACCGTTAGGAAAGATAAGATTTCTTGTCGGTCGGAGAAAACCGTCATGATTAGGTCCGATTACTCCTGTCGTTTTTTGAATAACCACACGAAACGCAAAAAAACCGTCAGGGGCACTGTAATGACTCCTGGAGGCTCTGCCGATTGTACAGTAGCATGGGTCCCATGTTAGTAATAAAACTGTTCACTGATGTCAATTGCAAGCAAGGACATTTCTTTTGTGGAAGCAATTGCAAGGACTTTTTTGTTGTGCTGTCCAATTCTTTTGTGCTGTCCAAATGTTCCTGTGAGCTCTAATTAAGAGCTAGACTTGTGTGTAGTAAAGATTTGCATGCTTCTCTAAACCAATAGTGTAAGAGCTGTCATATTACTGTATTCTAGTTCACTAGTTTATACAGATCAGTCTATATGGATTGGGGACATATGAATTTAAGATGAATAAAATCTTTGTGTATCACTTGTGTTAAATCGTCTAATGTGCCCGGTGTAGATGCATGAAAATCTAGAATGGACTGATTAAATGTATATAACAAAGTTCATTCAAATGAATTGAGTTTCTCGATGGTCTTATTTCTTTCCTGTCAGTGGGCGTTCCTGTCAGTTTATATTTAATTTACTGATGGTTTTGACACTAGTTTTTGGGTTTGCCAGGTCAAACTTAAGCCGGCAGGAATTGGCGACAGGAAAAGATTCTGTCGGCTGACCGTCAGGAAATATCAATTATTCTTGTCGAATTGTTCCTGTCATCAATTCCTTTAGCCGTCATGCCCATCAGCCGTCATGAATTATATTCCTGACAGTTTTTGAGCCTTTCGAGATGGTTTTCAACCGTCAGGTCAGGAAAAATCCCAGGTCTGGTAGTGAGATGACCCTCAACTGTCTCACAACTATTGGAATATGATCTAAATTAAATTATAATGTGAGTGTTACAGAGACGCCTGAAGATTCCACGGATTAGTTTTATGTTTATTAGCGGATTTTTTCCTTATTTAACTGCAGTCAGTCATATAAATACAACTTGTAATCCGTACGGGAAGAGCCGACAACTCATTGTATTTCTTGCTTTCTATAAAGTCTCCTTATATAGTAAAGATTACCAGTTGGTGCCTGTAGTTTTTCCCGTAAAGCTATTTTCATGTAAAAATTTGTATCTCTATATTTGCATTATTTGCTAACAACTGCATCACACTATCAAATGGAAATTGACCGGTCATGGCCTCATGGGCGACATATATAGCCTCACGAGCAGTGATCACCAGAAAGGACTAGTAACCAACCTGAATTCCCAGTGCCTAACATCGACTTGCCATTGCCAACCAATCTTGACTTCTTGAACCTTCTACAGAGCCTCTTCACAAACATGTTTTTTTGTGCCTCCACCGTAGAGTTTTCTGATGCGCTTGAAGACCTTGTATAGACATATCAGTCACTACTACCAAGTTATTGACCTGGAGTCTAAGCTCCGATGCTGGCCAATACTACACCACGAAACAAATTCGTTGAATTTAGAATTTCACAATATGGGTCTAGGTCGACCCTATTCTTTGGTGCTTTGTTGGGGACAGCACCAAAGTTTTCCGGTGCTCCTTTTATAAAGCCCATATGGCTTTGTTTCATCGTGTCTTCTCATCGTGTCTCCTGCATTACTTGCATGTCTTCACTAATCTTCCCAGCAGCTATAGTCCTTCCTTGAGGTATTCATCACTTGATCTTCATGATGCCTTTTTATCCATGCCATTCATGCTAATATTAGTTCAAATGATCATGTTGCCATGCAATCACAAAAATCGTAGATGGAGCATTAGCCCTTGAGTACCCTATAGTAGTTAGCCCTTGTGTCCCTTGTATCTTTGTAGTGGGTAATAATAACAACCTTGGAAGTTTAGTTGGATGATGTGGGCCAAGTTATGATCCTTGTTGCTCTAAACATTGCATCTCTAGTCAATGCTTCTAAATAAATCATGGACAAAAGTTTAAGTCAGATGCCCCTACATGTACTAAAAGATTACTAGGTAACTATAGTTTAAATATGTCTAAAGTTAAATGTTTAGCAGGCGATAAATGCTATTACAAAAATAAATGATTTGTAGGTAGAATTTGTGACGTACGAACACAGTAGAAACT
Organism: Eremochloa ophiuroides; assembly: GCA_038502445.1. NCBI lineage: Eukaryota > Viridiplantae > Streptophyta > Magnoliopsida > Poales > Poaceae > Eremochloa > Eremochloa ophiuroides. The sequence continues at coordinate 10,565,545 of JAHLJS010000009.1, read as the reverse complement.
AGTATTCTAACAAAGCAAACAACCTAGATATGACTGGGTACACAAAGTTACTAACATTGTATTGCTAGAAGAAAGTGGATTCACAAAAATCCAACAGACTTCACAAAAAAAACTCTAAAACATTGATAACTAACAAGAGCATGAGAATAAAAAACAATGTGACTAATAAAATGTGACAAATGGCCACCATGAGGGTCCTTTCCTAGCCCACCAAGCTAGTAGTTCGGGTCGTTCCATACACAATAGCGTAGTGCTAACCTTATGGTCATGTAGCGGCGGACTGTTTGCCAGTGCTAACCCTAGTTCAAACAGCCTACTACATGGTTGATTCATTAGCCCTAGATGTTTGAGCTTCTATTCAAGAGACAATAGTAGTGATGACTAGAAATTGAATCAATTTGTGAAAAAAAGATAACCTAATGAGCTCAAACATGGAAACTTAACTTTGAAGCTTGGGTAACCCTTGGGCCTTGCTTCCAAGTGAAAGAGATGGGCTTGACCAGGATCAAGATGTTGCAAAAACCATAGAAATTCAATTAGAGAGGAATTGGTTGGTTGATGATTCCATGAGATGATTGTATGCAAGAGAGGATCTTGAGCTTAGCCTTGAGGTCTTGGTGAATTTCAATGCCAGGTTATAGCATGAGCCGGCAGTGATATCAAATCAATCACTACTTATTTTTAGCTTGAACCGAAATTGATATACCTCTATCGGGTGTTGATTCAAGCTGGCAGTGATAGGTGCCATCACTCTAGTGAATAGCTTCCCGCTAAGTTTCTTAATCCTATGCTTATGACCCACAGTGATAATTAAGTAAACATTGCTCACTCCAACACAAAATTCAAACAAAATTTGTTGGAATCTCATTAGTAAATATACATATATGACAAACAATATAATGGGTTTTTTTCCATCTATTGAGCTCCCATAATGGGTTTATTTCAAATACATCAAGTACTATTTCATATTATGGATAGTATTGAACTCGTTTGTTAACATTATCTTAAGTACACAATACTAACTTCAAATACACCATTCTTGTGACAAACGACCAGCAACATATAATACATAAAAATTATGATATGAACACACACATAGTAACCGTTCAGACATGCAGATGGTTACACTGACACTTCATGTTCTCATTTCCATTCTGATAGACTTTTATATTAGTGTGCACCAGGATCCTCAGTAGTATCATGAGTACTGTGGATCAACGACTGGCAAGAAGGATATCTCCCGATTGGACACACATGTTCTCCATCACTGTTTTGGGCAGTCTTTCCATCAGTATTTATGAGTTTGCGAATCTCCATGCCATCCATATCCTTGTACATCCCATCCTCTTCTATTTTATTTGGAATACATGTACATGAATTGATGGCAAAAATCCCGATGATCACAAACACTTTGATCTTCATTTGCAATTTTTCTGTTGACTGGCCTACAAGTAATTTGCATACGTTAGTTTGTGCATTCTACAATTATGTATCAACATAAAATGTGATTTACTGAAAAAAAGTATATGAAAAAGTTACCCAGTGTTGAAAAAGTCAGTGGAGGAACCTCTAAGCGCTTCTGCTTGGAAACTTCTCTTGTACACAAAATTCTGAGATGAAGTTGTGCTACTTATAGGAGGGAGTAGTACTATTGGATTGAACTGTTGAAAGTAAATCCCCAAATATGAAAAATACATTCACCACCAATAAAGTTATCAGACAACTGAAAGTGGATGCGTTTTTCAGAATTGACCTGTGATGGGTTAACATTAAATGGTAGACTTTATTATATCATGTCTCGAGACATTATCAATAAGTAAGGATGTGATGTTTTTCTAAATTTTACAACAGGAGCAAAATAAAATACTGTTGTGGTAAAAAGAAATTTATTTTGTACATTTGTTTGACTAGTCAAAATAATGGTGCAGAAAAGGAGCTTCTTTTCCATAATTTTTCTGGTTCATGTTTATGTGGTGATACTTGTTTTGTTCCAAAATCATTTAACTTGACCTCCAACGCAAATTGTAAAAGTTAAAGGGTAACCCACAATATAATACTTTAATACTTTAAGCATAACACTAGTCCAGCCGAGCTCAGTAGTGGCGGTTCTAAAGGTATTTGTATAGGTGTTTTTGAGAATCGTCACTGTTAGGGACCAGTAGAAATCAGCCCTTTGTACAGCCGGTTGCTTATAAACCACCAGTACAAATCGATTTGTACTGATAGTTCACTTAAGAAACCGCATATACTAATCTTTTTCTATAAATCGGTTTTTAAAAGTAGCAAAACAAAAAATTAAATCTAGAAAGGGACCTATCGGCCAGCGCAAAATTTTTCATGCAAAATTCACACGCTACATGGTCACGGGGGTTCAAACCTGCGACCTCCTCCTCGTGTGTGACCTCCTCTAACCACTCCACCCATCACTCACTTGTGTCTTAGTTGAATTAGATTCGCCACATATTTTTTCGAAACCGATGGAAAATTGACTGTTTGAGACCCTAAACGAAGTCAAATGAAAACGTTGTCAACTATAAAGTTGCATAACTTTTCAAGATATACAACTTTTATGTTGAAAGTTTTTCCATTCGAGGTTATTTATAAAATTTGAATTTCAAATTTGACAAATTCAAACGTATTTTTCGCTGGCAAGATGATTTCAAAAGAAAAGTTGTCAACTATAAAGTTTCATAACTTTTTGAGATCTACAACTTTTATTTAGACAGTTTTTTGATATGAGGTCATTTGAAAAATTCAGATTATTTCTATAGGCGGATCACTTAAGGAACCGCTACTCGGGTCACTTAAGGAACCACCACTAGAAATCGATTTCTAATGGTGGTTCCTTAATTGACCCGCCTGTAGAAATACGGCTGATTTCTAGTGGCGGCCGTCAAATGAAACCGCCTGTTAAAAAAAATCTGAGCGTCAAGATAGAGCTCTTCTGTACTAGTATAATGACAAAAACCAAGATTCTTACTTCAAATTCCCAAGCCCTGGAATAATTGTGACCAATATTTTATCTGATTTCTATACCATGGAATAAAAATAGGAAATTTCAAAAAATATTAGTTAAATAAAGACTATTTACTAGCTATGACATGGTAAATTATTTCACGGCACAAACTAATGTAAAAATAGTGTCACACATTACACAGTTATGATCACTTGTTATGACCTTAGATCATTTGGGGGATAATCATTGCCAGTTATGATCACTTGTTACGTGCTGCTGCCTGAAGGCATAGAGCCGCTTGACTTATGCGAGCCGATCTCATGAAATGATCATGGAGTTGGATGAGTTGTTCGGCTAGGCGATCCAGCATCTCAAAGATGTGATCCAGCATCGCAGCTAAAGCCATAGGATTCAAATTGAAACCGAAGCAAACCGATAGCAGATGTTATGATCCTTAGATCATTTTTGAGATATCCATTTGTTGCAGGCATTGGAAGCCCGGGCCCCCACGGACCGAAGAACACAACAAGGATCACACTTACGTGGTGAAGAATGACTAGGTTTACAAACAAACCAGCAAAGGGTGACCAACGTGCTTGCGTGACGAAGAACCAGCTAGTTTTTGGGCAAATTAGCAAAAAGGCCATCGAAGCTCTCGCCTGGGAGGGAACCCTGGCAAGAACATCGTCAAGTTGCCCTAGTGTAACATATCCGCCCACGGCCTAATAGCATTAATAGAATATGCGTAACAACAAGTTGCTACTTCTTTTTTGGAAGCCCATCTCTAAAGAACTTTGAGGTAAGCGAGCTTGGCTTGGAGCGATGGGTGACTGACTGGAAAGTCCTTCCTGGGTGCGCATAAGTGAGGATAAAGTGTGCATATAAGACTGGTGTTGGTCTGTAAGGGCGGTCTATACCCTAGAAAAGTTGACCGACTGGGAAGTCCTTCCTGGGTGCGCATGAGTGAGGGTTTTGCATCGAATGGATAGATGGGATCTCAATCGGCCATGATCCTCTCATATATATATGGTCTTATCCTAGTTCGAAACCTCTTGAAGGCTTATTTTCCAAATTTCCTACGAGTTCAGAACAGTTTAAATCAGAATCCAGAAGGTTAGATCCGAACATAGTCTTTTATTAGGTTTATCAGAAGGTTTGACGCTTGTCGAAACTTTCGACTTAGGTCGGAACTTCCAACTCAGATCGGAACATCTAACATGTCAGAAGTTGTGTCCGAACTGCATCAGAACTTATGACGTGACAATATTTTGTGAGGACGTAACTCCTTCATCCAGACACTAAATGAGATAAACTATATATGTTTTTTATCAACTCGACGAGACAAACGTGATGGTGAAGTCCATTTGTCATTTTGACAACTTCATAAAATGGACTATTTTGGTTGTCAACATATGCCCCTTGTTTTCAGGTGAATAAAACCATGAACCTAAAAAGCGATGATACCCATCTCATTGGCCACTCAGCGGCTAAGTGCGATGTAAACATCGGCCATTTTGTTCTTACGATGATTCATGTGCCTACCATTGTTTAGAGAGCACTTAGGCTGCTTGCTAAACACTTGGAAAGTACCTCTTCAAATAACTTCCATTGATTGCTCTTGCGAGACTTTCACCTTGCAATGTCTCCAGCAAATATGAATTTTCAAAACACTATACTGAAGACTTTATCAACTTTAGTATTGGAGTCACAAAAATATATCAATATAAGAGACCTCCAGTCATTCAAATTGGTTTCAACAACATCAAGAGTCACACTAGACTGACTTGGAATCTCATCGGACAATTCAACCACACTGGGCAGAGGGGAACTGGATAGGTCGGTTGGGGTAGGCGGCTTAGCCGTCTGAGCTATCTACTCAGAGGAACCGGTTGAGCCGGATGAGCAGTTGGCTAAGCTGACTCGACGGCCTAGTCAATGGAACCAGCTAAGATGACTCTTAACACCGGCTTAGCCAGTTTAGAACCACCTGCACAGGAAAAATTTAGGTTTTTGCGCATCGTCTTTTCTTTGACTTGAAAATTACATCCACCGATGTCATAGCCAGACGCTTGTTGAGCCAACATGTTAGCCTTATAATTTCCGTGCCTTGGAATATGCTGAATTTGTAATTCGATAAGAGAAGCAATAATATCAAGGCATATATCAAATTAAACTTGGAGTGACCCTTCAAACATTTAAACTCATCATACGCTTGTTGTATTACCAGTAAGGAATCATCAAAGGCCGGCTTCAACATGTTGCACTCCATGGATTGCAATATGAACAAGCCGAATAAGGAAATTTCACATTTGGCTTGATTTTGGCATGAATGTAGTTTAACCGGCTTGATGTCTCAAACAACACCATTGTGAGAAATAATGATTATGCCAAAACCCTGGCCTTATTTCTAAGCCGATTAATCACATTGTCACATCCATGAAGTAAAACAAAAATGCATATACCATGCCCACGAGCTCTAAAACAAAGTAAATTTCACAGGGGCTTTTCCAATAGCACGATGGTTGAAAGCATTCATTGGCTATGTTCTATGCTAAGGGCGATAGCAAAGTATCGACCATATGAATTATCCACAGAAAGCTAACAATAAGCATAATGATTTGGCAATCCTCCATAATATAGATACCCATACCAAGGATCAAAATAAGGAGCTAAGGGATGACCATGCATACCTTGGGATCAATACCACATAGACATTGGCAGAGAACATGGATGATGCCATGACCAATAATTATGATGATTCGGTGCAAATCTCCAATTTGGCAGTTGTTTCTTGAATCTTATTCTTTCTTTTGCCTTTGTTGCATCACTTGCTTGAACATCATCCTTGTGAGATTGGATACTCCCTTTAGGAATCCATGCCAAGCCTTGTTCTTTCAGCTTCTCTGCACTAAGTCTTTGCAACTTCTTTTCTTGCCCCTTTGGTAAACCGAATGAGCATATCGGCTTTATTTCTTCTTTGGAGAGCGGCAACTCTTTCTTAATCTTAGGCACTATCACCTTGTTTTGCTCAAATTTGACATCTAGAATATTAATAAATGATGCTCCCATGTCTTTGCCATCAATAATCTGATTTTGCCCTGTTATTCTTTCAATAGTTGGATTCAGATTTGACCTGTTATTCTTTCGTCCATTACACTTTATATGGTAAACTTGCTTTACCGCTTTCTTCTTTGGTTGAACTACGGACCAATTTTGATCAAAACAGTCTTTGTAAGGTGATGATCTCTTTGAATACCTTGAAGTTGCATAATCTTCGCATTGTAGCCCATAATATGGTGGAACATGTGTTTCTTGACCAAACCAGGCCCAAGAAGAATAAGGACAAAAATGTGTGGGTTGTGGTCCATATGACATGGGAATTGACTGCTCAAAAAGAGGATATGTTGCTACTGCATGAGATCTATCTCCTTGCCAATTTCGCTCATGAGATTTGTACTTTGGAGGTACTCTTGATGATTGGACCTTATATGGCCGATTGGTGACATTTGCTTTTTATGTCTTCTCATATTTTACTAGAAGTTCCTCAAAGCTAAGCTGCGGCCTTCTCCTCCTTTGCTTGTCATGGCCTTTACCTCCATTAGCTTTATGGGCATCCTCCTTCTCCCCGTCTTGATAGAAATTCTTCAAAGAGGGATCCTTGGCCGATTCTTTTTGCTCAATAGGATCAATTGGCCTTTGCTTTAAGTGGAGAGATTTCACCTGCCCTGACCCCAGGGTCTTCTGAAATTGTGATAACTTTGTTGTCCTCTAGAATATCTTCTATTAGCGATTCGTGGACAACAACCTTGTTTTCATTTGAGGGCTCCACATCTCTCTGGCATTTGAGCCCTGAGCCTTGGGTGTATCGGCTAATGCAAACCGATTCAAAACATGTTTGCCCTCAAGATCAAGTGATTCCAATTGTTCCATTTGTTGAGCTTCAGAAAATCTTAATCTTCCTTTATCGATGGTCAATTGGATCACTCGATGAAACATATTACAATTAGAAGTAATACGATACGAGTTATGCCACTTGCAATATGTCAGCTCTTCTAAGTTTTGAACAGATGGCAAAGCATTATCATAAATCATTCTAATAAAGCTATTCTTGAGCAAAATATCAAAGACATGATCACAAAAAGTAAAGTCAAAGGTGTACTTTGATTTCTTCAGCCGTTTCTTTTGTGGAGTCGGCCTTAAAGCTTGGCAAACAAAGGGATCAGATTTGACATCAATCCATTCGGCCACACCTTTGCAATTATTTTTGGAAGACTTTAACTTTGATGATCTACCACTATCGACCTGGCACAATGTGTTGGCCAATAGAATTTGAATTTATTTTATCATTAGTAAATAAAATGCCATTGTCAATCATTCTTTTAAGGCTACTAATAAGAATATCTCTAATAGATGTAGGAATTGAAATAGTCTGATCAGATTGAAACTTGAGCAAAATATTTGTGTTTACCTTATTGATCACGTTGGAGACGTGCATGTCCTTGATTTGAATGATGTTGCTCTTCATCCCCAGTGAACGATCAACAACAGGTGACTAACCATTCGAGGACGCTTCGGTAGTCTGTTCATGTTGCATTGCATTTTAGCTACATTGTAGCAGCGATGTTAATCATGCCTAATGTTTCTAAATTTCGGTATATTTCTTCATTTGATTAATGTTTATGTAACATTTCAATTAGAAACAACATAAGGTTTTCACATTGTCCTTTTACAAATAAATGTTCATTCGATTCATGCAATTCCCATATGTTTTCAATAATATAACTTGCTTAGTTTAATCATGATAAAATAAAACTTGTTTTGTGTTTCTTTGTTTAATCATGATCAAATAAACCTTGGTTTGTGGTTCTCACATGTTCCTTTCCCTGCATAGTGAAATTCAATTTGCTTAAACTACAAGTCCACAACTATAACTAAAATGCGACTAAGGTTTTACCTGAGCTTTTAAAACTAATGTTTAATTTGACTTAATACAAGCTTAGGATAATTTCACCAAAATATCCTTTAACATAAACCTTCTGAAAGCCTTCTCCTTTTAATGTTAGCACCATTTTCATTGTTTTGGTGTTCTCGTGATTGTAGAAACGAGCCTTGTCTTTTAGTATGTTGTTCCTAAATTTTTTATTTTGTTGGTGTAATGTTCTTAGTTATTTATGTTTATATGTATGTATAGTTGCTGCAAGTAGAGTGACAACTGTTCCTGAGTGCCAAACACGGAAAGCAAAGGCCAAAAGATAGAGACTGAAGACCCTTCGATAAGTTCCACATAGGGTGAAATCAAGTGTAAGAAGAAGGTAAGCATAACAACTGAACTCCTTGTTACCTAATAAATAATTGCCTTTTCATGTGTATGTGTGTAATCTGATAGTCCACTGTGGATTATACCTAGATTATTGTCCTCTATTCCTTGCTCCCTATTGGTTTTGTATCTAGGTAGTATTGCTAAACTTTGCGATCCATAAATATTAGTAATGTCTAACCCTAATTAAATGTCATATGGAATATATTGTCAAAATGAGTGATAGTGCCAGGGATTATGAAGAACTCTAAAAGTGTCAGAGGGACAAAGGGAGTCCTGTTGGCCCTTATACAGCTAAGGAGGCAGTGTCACAAAAAAAGGGAGGGTGTTCCTACATGTTAGTCTATCTTGAGTATCGCCCACCAGGCCCATATTTGTTATTTCTATATATCGTCAAATTTGGTGGAATAGGTCTACCGTAGTGGTCATTGTGGCCCATCCAATCTTCCTTTTACACAAAGGGTCACAACAGGAGCTAACCATGCCATGCCCTACGCATCGTGCTTTAGGTACATCCATGGTACTTGAGGACATCGCTATCTCGTCACATGTATTGTCCCTTCCGTGATTTGGGCTTGTGGGAGAAGGCATTTGTATCCGTCTCTTGATGGCTATCATGTCGTCATGCTTTTACACCAAAGATTACCCATCCAGATACCTTAGAATTAAAGATGGTTAGCATTTCATGAACGTGTTTATTCAAATAATTCAGTTTCATAGTATCTTAGAGTGTATTTGAATGCAAGAATAAAACTGGCAAAGACTAGCCTTGGTGGCCCACGCCACCTATTAGGGTCGCCGGGTCGGTTGAGCCTACGTTGATTGTCGTAGCTGCCTGCTGGGCCACAAGGTTCGATCCTAGTTGAGGTGAAGAAAACGCACACTTTGTTCGTTTCGGTACAATGACCTCATATTATGTGGACCAAGCAACACAAGGAAGAGAGCGGGGCCAACACCCCCTAGGTCGCCTGACTTCTAAGTGCATGCCGCAGCATCATCTCAGATACATGCAAGAAAGCACATTTTCAATTATTTCTCATGGCGTAAATCCATGGTGACTAGGTGATCCTCACAATAGGTAGCTTGGGCTTCGATGTGGAGCTCAAGGACAGATCCAAGGTTGCCAAAAGCAGGCAGGCAGCCCACGTGCAACACGGTAGCTGGGCGCGGGCAACCCCATCACAGTGTCTAGGCATGGATGTCACCTTTGTGGGCAGCTATGGCGATGATAGGCCCCAACGGTGGGCACCTAGGCTTGTCGCCACATTGGACTGTAACTTTTTAGAATTTTAACATATGTTCTCACTACCAGTTGGTAATACAAGTTGCTGATGATAATTACCACCGGTTTAAAACCAGCGGTGGTAAGCATACCACCCACTTTCATCAATCACACGCCAAACCGCAGCGAGGACCTTTACTGACTGACTGTGAAATTATTCTGTGTATATATTATGTTTCATTTTGCTTTATATGTCTTTGTATACGAAATACATTTCCATTGGTTTATAAATGAAATCAGTATCATAGGTTCTATGATGTGATCGAGGCACCTTTTCCACTACATTAGCTTGACAAGACATTTGAAAATACATATGATTAGCAGGTCGAAATATTGTATTACAAAGGAAATTCACCATCGGAATTGATGAAATTTGAAAATGATTTGCTTAGCTGGGTACAATGCTTACCGGAGCCAAAATGAGTCCTTTAGTACATCTATATAAATCTAGCGGCAGATCATGTTTTGACCATTTTTTATTTTCCTGAATATCTCCAACTCATCAATAATTATTTTGAACAATTCAGGAAGTGTAATTTTTTCTTACTCTCCCATCCACTTAATTTTTCAGTAATCGGGTACTAATTAGAATCCTGCTAATAAGTACATGTGCATGATCTGGTCAGAACATGGGCGATTTTTCAGAAGGTGGATGCTCGCTAGGATTTTATTAAAGGGTGCGGGTTACTTGAGACAGCCGCGATGGAGATCTTCGCTTCACACGGCTGGAGATTTAGCAATAGAATTGCTATTTAGGTTGCACCTTTTTTTTTTTAAGTCAATGAGTTACAAACGTTTGTCGCAGCACTTTGTTTTTGAGGTTCCTTAGTTCCTGGACGTGGAGAACAGTTTGTAATAATTAAAGGCTATATGCATCAATCGATGCAGAGGCCGGGATATTTTAATATATTCCCTTTAAAAAAAATGATCTGGAAAATAAGTGAATCAGTTATTTACCTTAGCTTTTAAGTCGTAAGGGATTTATTTTTGCCACTTCCTTTTGTCGACACAATCTTTGTCAGTGGAGAATCCATTTTCCACAGTAGACTTCGAAAGTAAAGAAAATTCAAGGCCGAACATCCACTTTTACCCCCCTATAAATAGCTCATCACTTCTCCCTCAGCTAAACAAAGTTGAACAAAACCCTTTCAGTTCAAGTAATTTGCCCAGATCTCAGTAAGTGCCAAAATTTTCATTTGTAATTAGAATTTCGTTTTTTATTTTTCATTTGAGAGAAATGTTTATACCTTATTTATGTCCCAATTACCTCGTATGTTTCATAACAAAATGGAGTTACAACAGTGAAGCTTGGCGTGTTCATCCTTGCTGCCCTGATTTTCATCAACTTGTGCACCTGCATGCCAAGGGACATGTCAAAGGATGGATCTTATGGTAAAATTGTAACACCGAGGCAAATCCGGGTACTTATCACTGCAACTGATGGAAGGAATGGACCTCCCAGCAATGATCACCAGTGCCCGCTCGGGACCTACCCCAATTGTTAAGCCATGCAAGTCTCAAACACTGAGGAACAGCTCAAGGCGTTCGTTCATGGAAGCTAGATCCGTCTGTGCTGAGCATGAATATCATGAATGAAGTATATGAGCCCTAGATTGCCGATGTAATTTTTCGATGGTACTTTCTTGCCATGCATGGATAGCTGAATTGCCATCCTAAACAGTGCTACTTGTTTTATGCTTAATTGTACGTCACTGTATTATTTCGATGTTTATATATTGAAATCTAGTAGATGTTTTGATGTGGTGAATCATGACTGCTTAGATTTGTCTAGCATATGTAGTTTGTCATGCCAAATGGCATTTATTCGAATGGTATGGATCTAGCGACCCACCAATACCGATCCCATATATCCAAACCATATAATGAGCGCGCAATTCACGGATGGATCAAATAATCCATATAATTCGCCTATACCCCACCCATGCACAGTCCTAACAGACACTAGTAACAGGGTAGCACATGCTTTTTCTTACGAATTTTCGCATTTTCAAGTTTAATTTAATGTAGAAAAACCATTGCAAATTTGTAACGATAAATATATGCACATGTAAAATAGTACTACTAGCAATGGTAGCAGAGGACTCATGCTCGGCACCAGGCACTATGATAAAAATAATTTAACAAAACACTACATAAATTTAACTGAGACGGTCATAAAATCCAACCCTATCATAAAATGCATGATGCTTTTTGAAGGTTGCTGTTTTCATTTACCAAGACGGTCGCAATTAATTGTCTTACAAAATCGATTTATAGAGATAGTAAAAAAATAACCGCATCCTAAACTCGATTTACTACTAAAAGGTCCGGCTTGGTTAACATGGCAGCTTAGCCCAATAGGAATTAAAAAGCCATCCCAGGACCGGAAGCCGGTCATATAGTATATAAATCGAATGAAACTCTAGCCCATCCAGGATCCCAACACTGTCTCGCTCAGCCCTCAGTGCCTCTTCTGCTCTGCCTGTACATTTGAACTTACCAGTTCAGCTAGTCATTCAGCAGTACTTTTCTCTCACAACAATCAGCCAGCCAGCCATATATTCCAGCCAGGCGAACAGAGGGAGCCGAATAGCCTATTTGTTAAAAATTTACAAATGCATTAGAGCAAATCATTAGCTAATAACATGGTGAAATACAAATTGCTCTACCTCTAGGCTACTCTATGCACAAGCCACCTAAACAAGCTAATACGCTAGTATAAGATAGTGTGCTCTCAAAAGCTAACTAAAAAGCCACACTAGCCCAATCAACACAAGCATGAACTAGCTCTCAAAGACTAAGCCAAAACTAAGAAGCCAGTACACAGTAGTACATAGAAGATTTGTACTGGCGGTCGTGAAGGCATTTGTACTGGCGTTTTTCCAAACCGTCAATGTTAGAGGCCAGTAAAAATTAGTGTTTGTTTTTTGCAGGCGGTTGCTTGGGAATCATTTGCAGTAATGTTTTTTTTCGGAAACCAGGTTTTAAAAATAGCAAAAAAATATTTAAATCTGAGGAGCTGAATAGAACCCTATTTATAGCACCCAAGCCAAATAGAGCCGTTACCGTTCAGTGGGCTTCCTGCGTTTACACCGGATGCACTACAGGTTGCATCAGACGTGTCCGGCGTACCGCCCGTAACCACGTGTCGCTAGCCGTTTGAAACTAGCCGTTACGCGCCAACGGCTAACTCTGCTCGTGCCAACTGTGCACTCACCGGACGCTCTAGTGCCTCCATTGGACGCTCCATGCTGTGCATCCAGTCATAGACCAGAGAGCTCCCGAAAGCTCTAACTCGCTGTGGAACGCGTCTGGTCAGCACCAACCGGATGCAAGCCAGCGTCCGAAGCTCCAACTTCTTCTCTAGGCGACCCTTGCCACCATCACTGGATGCATAAATAGTGTTACACCCGCGTCCAGTTGTGACAGAACCGCCTACATGCACCGTCATCGTCACTAAGGACCTACGATCAGTCTGTACGAGTTCCCTTTGACCTACGTGGCCTGCCGGGTTCCCCAGGAAACCCTAACCTCCCGAGGATCTCATTGTAAGCATTGCAGTATTACAACAGTTTACACAAATAATTTGAATCAGAGTACAAGGTGCGGAAGTATTACATAAACATAGATTACAAATATAAATTACATTATCCCAACTAGAATTCCGTAGTGGAGTAGCATCATATAACTAGACACATTGCCTAAGGGTTATACACATCTTCATCCATGCACGATCCGTCAACCGGCACGGTCCCACGTAAAACTGTACACTCAGCTCACCTGCAACAGGGGTTAACAAACCCTGAGTACTGGGGTACTCCGCAAGACCTACCCGACTAAGAAAAAGAATGAGACTCAGGAATGCAGGTTGAGGGGAGTCAAGGTAAGGCTTTAACAAGAGTCAAATAATTTTTTTCAGAAAAGCAATACTAATCCTGCTTTCAATATTTTACTTATTATTATTTTATTCAATAGATCTCAATTCTTTCACATATGTCCTTCAATTTCAATTACTTATTCAGTCTCAAAAACATCCTAATTTCGAACCACTTTTCAATATAGGTGTGAGGATCAAGTCTCCATGACCGAGGAGCACGACAATTCGAATCGATTAGTACCCAGCTGGGGATCCCTATCCACACTGCATATGTAGCACCTAACCTTGCATATGCTAACCCCGTCTACCATGGCTTTTTCCATCCGTGAACCGGTCCTGCGCCATCCCAGAGCGCAGTACTTCTCTCGTCTCCAGGCACGACGGCCACGAGGGTATACGCTACTCTCGCCATCTCTCTACTCCTAGTACGTGGTTGTCGGTTCAAGCAATAGAGCCACCGGAGATAGGGCTTCCCGAAGTATGTGGCTAGTTGCAAAAAGTCTCGATCACAGCAGGTCGACAACGAACGGTCCCTAATGCTTTTCCGTTGGAAACCATGCACTGGGACTCTAACCCAAGTACACTGGAGACCACCGGTTTTCACATCCTTTTTCCGTCGGTGACGGTAAGTTGGGACTTTAACCCAATCATATGGCCCACCGAACGAAAAAATCCCTTCCCGTCGGTGATAATATACTGATCAGGTGCACAGCCACCGAACGAGAAAATTATCAATTCCCTTTTTGATTAATTAATCAACAGTGTATATCACAATGGCTAAAAAATAGCATTTGTACAAATCTAAATTATTCAAGTAGAGCTAAGCAATTTCCAAACATTTTATTTTAAAATAGTTTCTGGATATTTCGGTGGTCAAGGTAGGTAATGCATCAATTGGGCTATCAATCAACTCCTATAAACCTAATGCAGTAGATTAACTCAAGTTATAAACATTTTATAAATCACAAGGAAGGGGCTGAATGCACCGGGGCTTGCCTGTTTCTTGGAGTAGATAGAACTCTGAAGTCAATCACCGAGGAAGATCCACATCCACCGAGCGAAGACCTTACTCGAGACTTGTTCCAGATAATAATTACCGCGCGTTCACTACACGAAATAATAATGCAGGCTTAACATGATGATATGTATACCATGGTGCAAGAAATGTACAAAATCACTCATCAATAAAAACTAAACTTAATTTAAAAGTTGAGTATAACTTTCCTTCACGATAAAGTTGCAAGTCAACGAAACTAATTACTATCGAGTATTAACTACTTTGGTTTATTGACCATTTTAACAGTTGTTGAAAGCTGAACTAGCTCTCCTATAATAATGGCCAGTACTCACTCAAGTGTTTCATAAAAATCCTATTGTCACATGTGTACAATATAAACTATCAATGTTTTAATTAACCATTAGTCTACCTACTTGAAGTTCCTTTAAATATCTTAATTAACATGATTAACTTAAGCCTTATCAAGTTAGCAAAACACCAAGGGTCAGTACATGATAATGACCCAATCACACAATCCCCAATTTGATTAAGGTTTCAATTCATTTTATTAATCGATTTATAGAGTATTAAATAGTAATTAAGCAAACTATTTCTATTTGAGCCCTAACTTTTCCAACAGCTAGATCTAGTCCTAAAACAATGCCACAATAAATTTTATGATTTTTGGACTAACCTATATTTTATTAAAAATCTCTAAATTTGCATTTAACATTTAAACTTCTGATTTTTAGTTACTATAGAAATTGCTTAAAGTCATTACTTAATATTTTTATTAAATACTACATAATGCAGAGAGCATTAATTCTTATTTTCATGATTTTTGGTGCAACCAATTAATTCCTACAAAAATGATAAAGCACATCACTATTTAGTTTCACAGGAAATAGGAAAATCAATTTGAATTAGACGAAAAATGAAGAGACCCACTCTGGCACGAACGGCCCAGCAGAGCACAGGCTGGCCCAATTGGCCATAGCGGACCGGCGCCCACCCCGTTCTCCCACTCTGAGCCAATGACAGCCCGACCCCATCTGTCAGCTGCTTCTCTCTCCCTCGCAGAGAGCGCTCGTGCGCGCGGCGGCGCCGGTCGCGACGACAAGTCACCGGTGTCCAATCTCCGACGACGATAACGCCACCCTAACACTCCCCTCCATCTCACCAACACACCCAGTTAGTTAGTTGAGCGGTCCATGCTCTCGAGCGAGCCAGACCGCGGCCATGGCGGCTCGGCTAGCACAGTGGCCGGCGGCAAGCCATGTCTCGGCTGTCCCGGCGTGGTAAGGTTTGGGAAAAAGTGTTGGGAAGATCCACGGTGCTCATCAGAACATACTGCGCTCCAGGGTTAGGGTAGAGGATGGCCGGAGACGAGTGGTTGATGAAAAACCGAGACGGCGGCGACGGACTCCGACGGCGAGGACCTCGTTCCCGCTAAGCTGATGCGGTAGAGTTAAAAGGGAAAGGCCGTCATCAACACGGCATCACACAAGATTACAAACGATATATGGTGTTACGATTTACTCACTGGACCGACCTGGCCACGTGAACGGAGCTCACGGCGGAGCTCTGCCGGCCGCCGGGACGAAGCCGTCGGCTTGCAGTGGCCCCGGTGACCAAACAACTGAACAAATGGATCAAGCAGCTGTGCTAGGACGTGGTGAAACTACGTGGAAGGTGAATTGAATGGTGGCACTCAGTGGATGGCAAATTCCGCCGGCTGACAGGGAAGAGACCGACGGTGGTAGTAAAGAGAAAAAGGCAAGAACGGCGACGGTGGGTTCTTATAACGGGCAACGGAGGTAGTGCGGCGTGGGAAGGACCCCCACAGGCCCAGCACTGCCGGTGACACGCGGCCGGCCGGCCCCGGGCATCGCCGGCGGCCAGCGCGCGCACACGGTCATGTACCCGAGCGGAACAGAGCCGGACCCCCCTTAGAACACTGTAGCAGTGCATAGGTCAAAGCCTATTTTGATATTATCTCCAAATTTCAAATAGTAACTAGAGAAAGTGCAAAAATAAAAGTTGTGAAGAATTTTGTGTAGAGCATTTTTCCTTTTTGGACCATATTCAAATTTGGAATATTTTTGAAATTATCAGAAAGGGGGTGAATCCCCAATTTGAATTTCAAATTCAATTTAATCAATTTCTCAAAATTTTGCCATATAACTTGAGAATCTGTAAAAATAGAAATTGTTATTTTTGTAAATCCCTACAACTTTCATTTTTAGAATTTCATCAGATTCTTGATAAAATTTGAAATAGCATTTTGAATTTAAATTTCAAAACACTGTTTAGGGTTTAATTTGAAATCTCACTGCATAACATCAAAATCCTCCAATATAAAAGTTTTTTAATTTGAAAATCCTTATAACTTTCATTAAAGGAGTCTGTCCAAATTCTACATAGTTTTTGAAATGGCATTTTAAATTTGAAGCAACAACACTAATTGGGATTTAATTTAAATTTCCACTGGCAAACATCAAAATCTCTAGAAATGAAAGTTGTTCAATTTTGAAAGGGCTAAAACTTTTATTAAGGGACCATCATCAGATTCTAGCTAGTTTTTAAATTTGCATTTCAAGTTTAAACTTTAAAACCTAAATTAAGGTTTTATTCGAAATTATTTTTAACAACTTCAAAATTACCCAAAATAGAAGTTGCTCAACTTTTAAAGATTTACAACTTTTGTTTAAGGCCCAACACCTAATTCCTTTTAGTTTTTAAATTAGGGTTTCGGGTCCGATTAGGGTTTTTAATTGTTTTCCTTTTTATTTTCTATTTGGAGTTAGAGGCATACACACAAACAATTATTTAAAGCATAAAGTCAATCAAAGGTACCTAAGCACGTTCATATGTGAAAGTAAAAATTGTCTTAGTGATGCACAGTAACAATGATTTTATGCGGGATGAATTACATGCAATCATGATGACATGGCCGGTTTTAGTTATCGTAACACCAGGGGTGTTACACCAGTCACATTGCATCTGGTGCACCTTAGAAGCTCCTTTCTCTCGGCCACACCACCGGACGCATCCGATCGCTCATCCCCAGCGTCCGGTGCTCCAGAAACCACTGACACCACCAAACACCTTCACCTTTGCAAATGTGGTAAACACCATCAAGTGTACATCCTCAAGTGATTGTGAGTTAACATTTTCACAATCGTTTTTCAAAGGATTTTCACTCACTTTACTGTGCCACTCGATCCTAACAAGGTATGTAAAGTTAGATCACTCAAGTGGCGTTAGATGACCGATATGCAAACAAGTTTACCTCTCTTGATAGTACGTCCATCTATCTTAAGTCCGTTCAAGCACTTCTCTACTCAACCTTAAACCAATGAAATTGAAACGCCACTCATGAATGAGGATCTACATGTGGTGCGGTAAAGTGAGTGAAAATCCTTGAGTGCTTGTGTGTTAGAGAAGTCACCGTCTTCATCTTTGTCTATGACACCATCGATGCCGGTACAACACATGTACTAACACCTCATGAATGATATGATACACTAATCATATCATCATGCGGCTTTTGGTCCATCGACCCTTGACTTCAATTGCTCTTCACCCTTGTTCACTACTACATAAATATTAACCATGATGGTTGTTTTGGATTAACCGTGGTGGTTTTTCTAACCGCCTCGGACACAACATCACAGTTAATGAAAGCATTTACCATGGCGGTTTTCTACCCGCAACGGTTAATGGAATAAAAAACAAAAAAAAAGAAAAAGACCCATGGACAGGCCCGACGAGCCCATCCTCAAGCCCGTCGAGCCCATCCACGGGCCACCACCGCCGCCGCTGCTCGCCGGCGACGCTTCCTCGCCGGACCGCCAGGATCCACCCACTGGTGGCCGGATCCGGTCTCTGGCAACCGAGATCTGGCCCGAGCCACCGCCAAGGGGGCCGCGCCCCAAGCCACCGCCAGGGGGTCACGCCCAGGCGAGCCACCGCCGAGGGTCGCGCCTCGTGCCGCCGCCGGGGGCCGCGCCCACGCTAGAGGAAGGGAAGGAAGGGGAGGGCTGCAAGCCGGAGGAAGGGGAGGAAATGGAGGGACACCACCGGCCAGAGGAAGGGAGGGGCGCCACCGGCCCTGAGATGGGAGGAAGGAATTAGGGGCCAGGAGTGGGGAAAGATTGAAATGACAAACCCTAAGTGCTGGTTATTTATGAAGACAAATAATGGGCTTGCGTGGGCTAATGAGCTGGGTCTAATTTACCGAGACGGTTGTATTAGGACGACCGCCTCGGTTAATGATTCTCCGAGGCGGTTGCGTTATAATAAACCGCCTCGGTTTTTTAGGTTACCTGCCTCCATACATTGATTAACCAAGGCGGTTTTTTCCAACCGCCTCCGTTAATAAAAAAGTAACCGCCTCGGTTAATACCAGCATTAACCGAGGCGGTTATCCTTCTTGACCACCTCGGAAAAAAAATGAAAACGCCTCCGAAAAGATTTTTTGTAGTAGTGGTTCGGCCTACGGCGGCACGTCTTGCTTAAGTCTCACGACACTCAGTACAAATGACTTCAAAGCCTCCGACTTGCCCTTTGTCCTTCGCAATGAGTCCATCAAGCAAAGCCTCCGTCTTGATCTTCTCCACCAAGCCACGTGACTCCATATCATGTCTCATACGTTAAGCTCCTCCATACTGCATGTTTGATCAAAGCAACAATCTCCAAGCCATTTCCACCTCCATGGCATACATGCTCACACACGTACCTGTGGACTAATCTCCTCTATAAACACCACTCAAACACGTATTAGTCCACCTAAGTTGTTGCTCAATTACCAAAACCAAACAAGGACCATTCAGCGCAGTGTTGGGCTCAGCCTACTATTGGACTGGTAGAGGGAGAGGAAGGGTGACCATTGGCCAATGGAAAGGGAGGGAAGCGGCCAGTGGAGAGGACTAGGCCGGCTCAACCCAAGAGAGGGTGAGGGACAGTTTTCCTTTTTTTCTTTTTCATTTTCTAAATCTGTTTCAGCTCATTTTCAAATCTTTTGAAAAGAAATTTTCAAATGTCATTTCAGAACAATAAATTTTGGAACTCAAATTGAACACCTCTAAACTTTTCCAAATACTACTTATTGTTCTTTTAACTCATTTGAAGATTTTTCTAAAAAAAGTCACTTTTAAAAACTTATTTTGAGAAAAGTTTTAATTCCTTTATAGTTTTGACAAAACCACTCAATCAAGTAAATCATATATATGTAGTGGCCTGAAATGCAAAACCATGTTTCTAATTCCCTATTATGACTTTTAATTAAATGAACAATATTACTGCCCTATGTTTTATGAGCACATAAATTCAAATTGAAACATTTTTTAACTCTATTCTCAAATAAGCAAATTTTGGGGTGTCACAAAATATAACACTCCTCCCAAATTCTAGGGCATATATGAAATGGTCTCAATTCTCTGTTGTATTATATACAATGGTTTCAATAGTAATTGTTAACTTTAACCTCCACCTAGAATATAGGTATTAGACTTCTTCGCCAACTGAACAATGGGCTATGCCTTGAATTGGTAGTTTTGTGTGAAATAAGTTTCACCTAAATCCCTTACAGGTACTACATTGCCTAAAGCATCCCCACTGGTTGCATTATATAAATTGAACTCATATCTCATAGACCGTGGTTGTCGAACCGAAAGGGACCGTGATGCCTAAAATGCTGTGAACTAGGCAACTTAAAAACTAGTTCTAACTATGGCCTCCAATTTCTCCCTAATCAAAACCTATACAATAAAATAGTCTACCTAGAAGTGCAACTAAGGTTTTACTAGTTCTTTTGCTATCTCTACCACAAAAGAGTTACATAACCGCCTCGGTTAATACAATTAACCGTGGTGGTTATCTTTATTCAACCCCCTCGGTTAAGGACACGATTAACCGTGACCTTAGGTCCGAGGCGGTTGCCCTGACCACCTCGGTTAAGCCAAAATGCCCGCCACAGTTAAGTTTTCTGTAGTAGTGACCAAGGGTCTAATCCTGTCAACTAGCCTAGCAATCTAAACTAGAAAGTAAGCACGCAACATAGGAACCCAAATTAAATGCAGACGCTTGGGATAGCTCAAATAATTTTCCTACCCACTAATTCGTGTGTATTGATGTACTTAAAAGATGTGCTAGGTTGCACAATCAGATATGCTCACTACAATAACTATGTCATGCCATGTAATAAACAGTATTAGTAGGTATGCTCCACTAGTTTTATAGTAATGAGACTTTTGCTTTGTAGTGACTTCATCTATGCCTATTAAGTATGTATGCATAGTTTTCTAAAAATTATGTATTAATTATCGAATCTTCTGAGATATATTGTAACGATGAGTTATGTGTTGCATTTACAATATCAAATGTAAAATATTATATACAAAGAAAATTTAAATGTAATAATAATGTAACTAAATATATGAAATAATGGTATCTACCAGTTGAATCCACCGATCTGGCAGTGATCCCATATCCTACTGTCGGCTCAAAGTTAGACTTGCCATATGGGATCTTCATTTTGGGTAACCTGCGGTGAAAGCCTTTACTTGTGTAGGTGATGCCGGTCCAGCTCGTGGCCCATCTCTAGAGGGATGAGTGATTGAAGGCTTCGGAGACCCAATGTGTCTTTCCTTGTTTCTAATAACCGAGTTAGCATATCTTTCTGAGTTCAGGGTTTATTGGATCTGGAACCTACTTGTTAATGCTGATGGTTTCGATAGTCACAATGGTGATTTGGAGGGTTTATTCGATAGTCATCTGGAACCTGAAAAGCCTTTAGTGCTCATTTGGCTCAACTCTCCATTATATTTCTTTAGGTTATTGGCATGTACTTCCACGGTGTGCCTGTGATCTAAGACACCTTTGTCTGAATCAAAATCTAGCAGGCAGGTGGTGGACCCATTTTTGGGTTAGGGAAGGAAATTGTAATGTATCAATGCCAGGTCTAGTCATAAACTGATAGTGATATGTGAGCTCTGCCAGTGTCAATTGCCCACTGCTAGATTTCATTTCCTGCAATGATACCTAATTTAGACCCGACAATTGTCTACAGCCCTACAGTACTAGTGTGATCAGGTTATCTCGTGTTAACTGGCAACTTGGTCCGGTAAGGAACTTTGTCTTATATTCATTTGGACTCAAAATCTTGTTCATTCCTGCCGTCAAAAAAAATCTTGTTCATTCTGGTTCCATTTTATTTCTTAGCATGCATAGGACTTATGTAAACATATATGTAACTAGTAAAATATTGACTGAGTTGTCATTGTAATCATCAAAATTTTCTCTATGTTCATCACCTTGCACATGCACTAGTAACCTAAGAACAAGTTGCTCCTTAGGTCAGCAAATGGCAATACAGGGATATATATCCCATCAGATCATCTGTCATTCCTTCTATCCAGGGAAACAATTCTCTAACCCACTTCCCCTTGTCGAACATGCACTACAAGTGGTAATTACACTCCACAATGCTAAGTATTCCCACCAGGCCTTTGAACAAGGTGTGTGTATAATATCAATCCCCTATAAATATAACATCCTTGGTCTTATAAAAAATAACAAACGAAGAGTAAAATAAGAGAAAGCAGAAGACACTACATATCGGTAATACTTTGTGCATGAATAAAAGGTTTGTAGATATATGATATGATTTGTTTGTTTCAAATTAAATTCACATGCATATGCTCTTTTTCGTTAATTATAATCTTTCTTTCAGGTGAAAGTCATCAACAACTTTCATAGAATGAAGGGAATAGTGCCTCTATTTCTCTGCATCCTTTTGATGACTACCACCCATAGTACTGCTTTGACGAGGATCCGGAAGCTGGCTGCAGAGAATGGACGTGGATTGCAGGCAGGCCAAGTGCAGGCGGAACCAGGAATTAACATCGACGGAAGGCCCTCTACTGGCTATGGTGACCATGTCTGCCCCCGGAACTTGTTTCCTAGCTGCTCCAAGAGGTTGGATCAGGCCTCTTCAAACAATAATCTTGGCTGAACGGAAACATGTGTATTATTCTATTGCAACTAATAAGGATGATATATTTGATGATATATATATATATAATCCGCGTGATCGAATATTATATTGTTCTACCTGGTTCCCTCAAGTGTTGTCAATTTATATGTGTATGTAACAACCATATATATATAACAAAATACTATGTAGCTTGTATGTTTCTTCAGAGGAAAAGAAATTACTGAATATAATGTCTCTTAAGTATTTGTGTGTAATCTCGTCACTTATGGCAGCTTTGTCATTAATTTCAGGGTAACATTCACTGTAATTTCAAAAACACAGTTCGTGAACATTAGATGATCTCAAGTTCATGTTACATTAACAAATTTTTAAAAGTATTATTGAAAGTAATCAATATAAATGTGGTTAACCACTTGCATTGCATGCTGACCGGTCTTGAACTTGTAAAATACAATATATCATTCAAACCATATTTTTTTTGAACTGGGATAGACCCCATTTCCATTATAACGGAAACCGCGGTAACACTAAGAGTTTCTCTCAAAGGAAGATTAGATCGTCTGCGACATCGGCTGTCGCAGGCAATCTAATCTTCCTTTAAGAGAAGCTTTAGTATGCACATATCTATCCCACGAACAGAGCAGTTTAAAAGGCTCATTAATAAAATCCCAAGCTTAAGCGAGCACTAAGAAAACATGCCACGAAAGCCTAGCAAAAATAAAGAAGTCTGCAATCTTCGAGCCTCAAAACGCCATGTTCCTCTGAATCACTGATGGCCATGATGCGAAGCTCGGATAGCTGGGGCGCTAAGGAGTATTGAAAATAATCCCAATAACTGCATCCATGAGCATGTTTATGTTAAATAATGAGCTAATTTCCAGACATGCAAATTCAATTCCAGAATATAAATTATGAGGATCTCATAAACTAGCATGTATAACTAGTTAGATTGAACAAAATTAATAGCACTAGCCATGCCATGGTAACCATCACCATAATCAAATAGCAGGTAAATTATAATAAGAGATTGGAATCATGTGGTACGTACCTTCGAGCAGGTGACATAGCTGGTGGTGGTGATGCTAGTGACGATGGATAAACGAAGTCATCGATGAGCGGTGGAGGAAACAATCAGAGTAGCTAACGACGAATACGTCGGGACGTAGCGCCGCCTGACCATTATGGAAGACGACCCGTCGTGGAAGTCGGGAGCAGCGCGCGATGAGCGCCTTATTCATCATCTCCCAGTGCAGGATCACAAGGATGAAGTGTAACACCACAGGTGTTAGTCACGAGCTAACCAGCTATGTTGGTGACATGAATTGACAAGTTCTCTAATTAATTGGATTTATGGATAAAGTGATTATGAACATGCAAAGTTAACCAAACCTTGTGTCGGTGCTAATTTTGGCGAGGCTAACACCGGCTAGTAAATATGTGTTTTGCGGTTGAGGCTACGGATGGTGTGCAAAGGGGGAACACAGGGATTATACTGGTTCAGGCCGAGCAAGCCCTACGTCCAGTGGAGAGGAGAGTCGTGTTGCCTTGCACCGAGGTGCCTGTAGTAGGGGGTTACAAGCTAGTCGAGAGAGGAAAGTGCTCCCAGGTCTCTTGTGAGTGTCTAAGTGTTTACAAGTCGTTTGCTGTGGGTGAGAACTTGGAACTTCTCCGTCCGTTCATTGTTTTTCTAAAGCTGGTCTTTGCTCTCCCTTTTATAGCCGCAAGGGAGAGGCAAAGGTGGCTACGACGCTACCTATTAAAATAGTGAGGAGTTGCCGTTCCCCGTTTGACTAGCTGCTGCCTTTTCTCCGTGTCTCCGGGGTATGGGTATGGCTATCTTGGTTCGCGAGTTCCAAGGTAGAAATAGTCGTCTGACTACGTCATGTCGTCAGCTCTCTGGGTCTTCTGGATATGGCCGTCGTGGTCTGCACGACTTTGGTGAGTTCACACCTGCCGGCTATCCTTCTGTACAATGTGACAAGAGGGTGAGTCACCTTGGGGCGTTGTTTCCCGAGGCTCGGGATCCTGAAGGCGTGCTCGTCCTTTCGTGTGGACGGCGCAGTGGGCGCCTTTCCCGAAACGGGGCGGCGCACCGTAGACCATACCGTGGAGGACGGTCGTAGTGGGCCCATCAAATCTGCTGCCAGGGAAATCCCGACAGGTGGTATGGCCGTCGTGGTCCGCACGACTTTGGTGAGTTCACACCTGCCGGCTATCCTTCCGTACGATGTGACAAGAGGGTGAGTCACCTTGGGGCGTTGTTTCTCGAGGCTCGGGATCCTGAAGGCGTGCTCGTTCTTTCGTGTGGACAGCGCAGTGGGCGCCTTTCCCGAAACGGGGCGGCGCACCGTAGACCATACCGTGGAGGACGGTCGTAGTGGGCCCATCAAATCATGCTGCCAGGGAAATCCCGACAGGTGGTATGGCCGTCAGGGGCGTGCGAAGCACAGTCGCGTCGAGAGTCTCGCCTGACGGGACAGTGCTTGTAAAGTGGTCAGAGAGATTTCTTGTGGTCCAAGATTGCTCCGCTGACACCACCCGTGCCTTGGATGCCGACTTTGGCGCCGCGGATGCCGCTCTCCCGAGCTCTCCCGAGGAGGCTCGGGCGAATCGGAGACTTGGGCGCCGAGGACGCCGCCTCCCGAGCTCTCCCAAGGAGAGGATGCCGCTCTCCCGAGCTCTCCCGAGGAGGCTCGGGCGAATCGTAGACTTGGGCGCCGAGGAGTGCTGTCCCGAGGAGGCTCGAGTGAATCGGAGACTTGGGCGCCCAGGAGGCCGCTCTCCCGAGCTCTCCAGAGGAGGCTCGGGCGAATCGGAGACTTGGGCGCCGAGGACGCCGCCTCCCGAGCTCTCCCGAGGAGGCTCGGGCGAATCGGAGACTTGGGCGCCCATGAGGCCGCTCTCCCGAGCTCTCCAGAGGAGGCTCGGGCGAATCGGAGACTTGGGCGCCGAGGACGCCGCCTCCCGAGCTCTCCCGAGGAGGCTCGGGCGAATCGGAGACTTGGGCGCCCAGGATGCCGCTCTCCCGAGCTCTCCAGAGGAGGCTCGGGCGAGGCTCGGGCGAATCGGAGACTTGGGCGCCGAGGACGCCGCCTCCCGAGCTCTCCCGAGGAGGCTCGGGCGAATCGGAGACTTGGGCGCCCAGGAGGCCGCTCTCCCGAGCTCTCCAGAGGAGGCTCGGGCGAATCGGAGACTTGGGCGCCGAGGACGCCGCCTCCCGAGCTCTCCCGAGGAGGCTCGGGCGAATCGGAGACTTGGGCGCCCAGGATGCCGCTCTCCCGAGCTCTCCAGAGGAGGCTCGGGCGAATCGAAGACTTGGGCGCTGAGGACGCCGCCTCCCGAGCTCTCCCGAGGAGGCTCGGGCGAATCGGAGACTTGGGCGCCTAGGAGGCCGCTCTCCCGAGCTCTCCAGAGGAGGCTCGGGCGAATCGGAGACTTGGGCGCCAAGGACGCCGCCTCCCGAGCTCTCCCGAGGAGGCTCGGGCGAATCGGAGCGAGCTCTCCCGAGGAGGCTGTCATTAGTGGAATGATGTCGTGGGCCTCTGTAGACGCGGCCTTCGTGGGCTTCCACTGGCCTTACTTGGGCCAGGCGAAGTTGGGAATGAGCGTTTTTGCATCGAAGTTGGGTACCCCTAACTTTGGTAACCGACAGTAGCCCCCGAGCCTATGGCGGAGTGAAGGCACTCCTCCACAGGTTCACGCTGGTTCTTCCTGTCAAAAAAGATAAAGTGTGGGTTGTTTTTTCCGGGGGGTGCGCGCGAGCGCACCCGCCGGGTGTAGCCCCCGAGGCTTTGGAGGGATGATATATCCCTTCAAAGGCTTAGAATCGTGTTCGTTAGTCCTCGGGTGTTTTTCGATTTATTTAGGTGGGTTGTTTCCTTGGAAGCGGAGCCCCCGAGCCTCCCACCGTGTGGGAGATCGTTCGGTGGTCTTTCCAAGGTGCAGGGCAAGTTTTCGAGCCTCCGTTTTCATATCGGAGATCGATCGGGTCCTTCCCTGTCTTTTTTTTTAATTCGACCTTCACGCTCTTTTTTCGGGAAGAGGAAGGTTTGGTCCTGCTCGACTTCCCCGCTGGGGCACGAGTTGGCATTTCCGGTGAGCTACAAACGGGTTGGTCCAAGTGGAGGTCCGTGCCCTATTCGTTAAGGGTCGGCTAGTGGCCTGAGCACACTCCAATTATTTCCCGAGGGTCAGTTAGTGGATGTCGGGTCCCTTCGATGGGTCCCGAGGGCATGATGCCTCCCACGGAGGGATTCCACGTAACCGACTCGCTACTAGGGCTTGGACACAGCATGGGATGTCCCTTGTGACGTTCCAGGCGTCGGGATACTGGCCGTTTTCGTGACCCATCCACTAGCTGTCCCTAACTCGATTTCCCTGGGGCGACTGTTCGAGCCTCGGAGGGCCAGTCTTCGATCCCCTGGGAACGTAACGGGCGCCCGAGCCCGGGGTTTCTTCGTTGAGAAAACGTAGGTGGAATCGAGGCGCGCGGTTGTAATGATTCGGCTTACCTTTTGAGGCGCGAAGCCTGACGGATGCGACGGTTAGGCTCAGTCGAGGCGGTTTGCGTGCGCGGTGATGGCGGGTCTCTTCCAAGCCGAGGTCGAGCTCCCTCCTCTGAACCTGCCGTGAAGAAGAAGCGGGCCATAGTGCCCTTGTAAAAAGTAACCTTTCGGGAGTGGTTTGAAAGGAAACAAACAATATGGCCCTTCGTTTAACATTTATGTAAATTTTTGCTGAATGTTTGTTTCGCTTTGTTTCGTGCTTTTTTCCTTAGGCGTTTTTTCTTGCCGAGCCTTTGCCCGGGCCATCGAGCCTCGGGGGACGCTTTTCGGGTGTCATAGCTTTAGTGGCATAGACGCAGCCGATGTCCTAGGAGCTTTGGCAGAAAGAATCCTTAAAAAAAAAGCTTACGTGCGTCCTCCCGAGCTTCTTCCCTTGGCCGAGCGTAGATCTTATAGGTTTTCTTCCGAGTGCGGGTTAGCCTTCGAACACGGAGTGGCGAGGGAAGATGCTGTGGCCCTGAGGCATAAGCGGTCTCCGACTCGACCGGCTCTGTCTTCTGGGGCTTCCCTCATTCTTCGAATTCTATAAGTTCATGCTTGATTTCCGGAAGGAAGCGTGTTTTAGGGAGACAAGTTTTGAAATTTTTGCGTTTCCAAAATTGTTGAATCTCGGGATAGTCCGGGGGTTCCCCCCGTCCTAGCCCCCGAGGGAGGGTCGGCCTTTCCGTAGGATAGGCCGGGCCTCGCTTTTAATGCGCGGTGAAATAAAGGTTCATTTCACTTCCGAGTATAGGCTCGGATTGAAAGTCTAAAATCATGTTAAAAAGAGCAGAAGTCGGGTCTTTTCATCGATTTCAAGATTTTCAAAAAAGTACAATGCTTGGAATCTTAAGGATAGAAGCGACGTAGCTGTTCGATGTTCCAAGCGTTGTTGTAGACCTCGCCGTTCTCGTTCGCGAGCTTGTATGTGCCGGGGCATTGCACCTCGGCGACGATGAATGGTCCTTCCCACGGCGGAGTGAGCTTGTGGCGCCCTTTGTTGTCCTGCCTGAGCCGTAGCACCAGGTCGCCTACGCTGAAGGCTCGACCTCGGACGCGCCGAGCATGGTACTTGCGTAGGGATTGCAAGTATTTGGCCGAGTGCGGCAGGGCCACGTCCCGAGCTTCGTCGGCTTGGTCCAGCGTGTCTTCCCGAGAAGTTTGATTGCCTAGTTCATCGTAGGCTCGGACTCTCGGGGCGCCGTATTCCAGGTCCGTAGGGAGGACGGCCTCTGCACCGTATACCATGAAGAATGGGCGTGAAGCCTGTGGCTCGACTTGGCATAGTCCTTAGACTCCATATCACTGCCGGAAGCTCCGTCAGCCACCTTTTGCCGAATTTATTCAATCGGTTGAATATCTTTGGCTTAAGGCCTTGGAGAACCATGCCATTGGCGCGTTCTACCTGGCCGTTCGTCCTCGGGTGGGCGACGGCTGCCCAGTCCACTCGTATGTGGTACTCATCGCAGAAAGCCAGAAATTTCTTTCCGGTGAACTGCGTGCCGTTGTCCGTGATAATGGAGTTCGGGATGTCAAACCGGTGGACGATGTCGGTGAAGAACAGCACCGCTTGAGCCGAGCTGATTTGGGTGATCGGCCGAGCCTCGATCCACTTGGAGAATTTGTCGATGGCGACAAGCAAGTGGGTGAAGCCCCCGGGCGTCTTCTAGAGGGGCCCGACAAGGTCTAGTCCCCAAACAGTGAACGGCCAAGTGAGCGGGATCGTCTGGAGGGCTTGAGCCGGTAAGTGAGTCTGCCGAGCATAGTACTGGCACCCTTCGCAGGAGCGTACCACCTCAGTAGCATCGGCCACGGCGGTTGGCCAGTAGAAGCCTTGTCGAAAGGCGTTACCGACCAAGGTTCTCGGCGCTGCGTGGTGACCGCAGGCTCCGGCGTGTATCTCCTTGAGTAGGCGTTTGCCCTGACTGAAAGGGATACAGCGCTGAAGCACGACAGAGGGACTCCGCCGGTAGAGGCTACCATCGATCATAGCGAAAGACTTGGCTTTGCGAGCCAGTCGTCGTGCTCTGGTCTTGTCCGGGGGCAAAATGCCTCGGACTAGCCAGCTGACCAGCGGCTCGCGCCAGTCTGGTTCGTCGTCGTCCATCTCGGCTTCAATCTCCATTGACTCGGCTTCGTCGCCGTCCTTACCCATGACCTCGGGTGACTCCCCTTTGTCGGAAGGGTCGGCAGCCCCCGAGGGATCGGCATTGATCGAGGGCTTGTGGAGGTCATTGGCGAATACGCCCGTCGGGACCGTGGCCCTTTCGGCTGCAATTTTTGCCAACTCATCGGCCTCCTCGTTGTACCGACGCGCAATGTGGTTGAGCTCGAGGCCGTCGAATTTTTCCTCGAGCAACCGCAGTAGCGTGCAGTAGGCGGCCATTCTGGGGTTCTGGCACGTCGACTCCTTCATGACCTGATCCACGACGAGCTGGGAGTCACCTCGGACCTCGAGGCGTCGGATCCCGAGCTCGATGGCGATGTGGAGACCGTTGACCAGAGCCTCATATTCGGCCACATTGTTGGAAGCCGTGAAGTGTAGCCGTAGTAGGTACTTGAGCCGGACCCCGAGGGGTGAGATGAAGACGATGCCTGCGCCAGCACCGGTCTGCATCATCGAACCGTCGAAGTTCATGATCCAATATTCCTCTTGGGTCGGGAATGGCGGTAGCTGTGTCTCGGTCCACTCTGCCACGAAATCCGCAAGTACCTGGGACTTGACGGCTTTGCGTGGCGCGTAGGCGATGCCGTCACCCATGAGCTCGATGGCCCACTTGGCGATCCTCCCCGTCGTTTCCCGATTTTGGATCACCTCCCCGAGGGGGAAGGACGACACCACGGTCACGGGGTGGGATTCGAAGTAGTGCCGCAACTTGCGTCGGGCCAGGACGATCGCGTATACTAGCTTCTGGATCTGAGGGTAGCGTGTCTTGGTCTTGGACAAGACATCACAGATGAAGTAGACCGGTCGCTGTACCGGTAGGGCGTGTCCTTCTTCTTGCCGCTCTACGACGATCGCTGCACTTACAACCTGGTTGGTAGCCGCGACATATAGTAAGAAATTATCCTCCTTCGTAGGAGGCACAAGAACCGGCGCTTTTGAAAGTTGAGTCTTAAGCCTTTCGAGGGCTTCCTGGGCCTCGGTGGTCTAGGTAAAGCACTCGTTTTTCTTAAGCAACCGATACAAGGGAAGGCCCTTTCCGCCGAGCCTTGAGATGAATCGACTCAAGGCCGCGAGACACCCCATGAGCTTCTGCACGCCCTTGAGGTTTCGGATCGGACCCATCTGTGTGATGGCCGATATCTTTTCCGGGTTGGCTTCGATGCCACGCTCGGAAACAATGAACCCGAGGAGCATGCCCCGTGGGACCCCAAAAACGCACTTCTCGGGGTTTAGCTTTATGTTTTTCTTTTTAAGGCAGTCGAATGCCTTTTCTAGGTCGGCTACTAAGTCACTCGCCTTCCTGGATTTTATCACTATATCGTCTACGTAAGCCTCAACGGTTCGCCCGATGAGGTCCCCAAAAACTTTGAGCATGCAACGCTGGTAAGTTGCGCCCGCGTTTTTGAGGCCAAATGGCATGGTTACGTAACAATATGTGCTGAAAGGAGTGATGAAAGAGGTCGCTAATTCGTCGGACTCTTTCATTCGGATCTGATGGTAACCGGAATAAGCATCAAGAAAGCAAAGCCGCTCACAGCCAGCAGTAGAATCTACTATTTGGTCAATGCGAGGTAATGGAAATGGATACTTAGGACAAGTTTTATTTAAACTAGTGTAATCGACGCACATTCTCCATTTTCCATTTTTCTTTTTAACCAAAACAGGATTTGCTAACCATTGTGGATGGAAGACCTCCTTGATGAATCCAGCTGCCAAAAGCTTCTGCACCTCCTCCCCGATGGCCCGGCGCTTCTCCTCGTCGAATCGGCGCAGGCGTTGTTTCACCGGCTTGGATCCGGCCTGGATGTCTAAGGAGTGCTCGGCGACCTCCCTCGGGATGCCTGGCATATCCGAGGGACTCCACGCAAACATGTCGGCGTGTTTGCGGAGGAAGTCGACGAGCACTGCCTCCTATTTTGGGTCGAGGGTGGCGCTGACCTTCAGCGCCCTGCCGTTGGGGGAGTTCGGGTCGAGGAGGACATCCTTCACCCCCTCAGCGGACTTAAAGGTGCCCGTGGCCTTCTTGGGGTCAGGGACCTCTTTTTCTAACCTGTCGAGGTCGGTCATGAGGGCTTCTGACTCCACCAACGCGCCGGCGTACTCGCAGCACTCGACGTCGCACTGGTACGCGTGCTGGTAGGAGGCGCTGATGGTAATCACCCCTTTTGGCCCTGGCATCTTGAGCTTGAGATAGGCGTAGTTCGGAACTGCCATGAACTTGGCGTAACATGGCCTCCCGAGGATGGCGTGGTAGGTGCCGTGAAAGCCTACCACTTCAAATGTCAGGGGCTCCTTCCTGAAGTTGTTAGGAGTCCCGAAGTAGACGGGCAGATCGATCTGCCCGAGGGGTTGCACGCTCTTTCCGGGCACAATCCCGTGGAATGGGGATGTCGTGGCCCGGAGGAGCGAGCGACTGATCCCCATCAAGTCGAGGGTCTCAGCGTAGAGAATGTTGAGGCCGCTGCCTTCGTCCATGAGGACTTTGGAGAGCCTCGTGTTGCCGACGACGGGGTCGACAACAAGTGGGTAGCGTCCTGGCAATGGGACGTAGTCCGGGTGGTCGTCCCGGCTGAAGGTGATGGCGTCGTGGGACCAGTGAAGGAAGCATGGTGTCGCTGGTCCGATGGAGTAGACCTCCCTGCGCTCGCGCTTTCGCTGCCGCGGCGTAGGGGCGGTCCTGGGCCCCCCGAAGATCATGAGGCATTTGTCGATGGGCGGGAACTCATCGTCCATCCCGCCCTCGTCCTCCTGATCCCTAGGCGGGCTTCTTGCCGGCGTCGTCCTTGAACGGCTGCCGGCTGTAGTGCTTCTTGAGCATCACACACTGTGCGAGTGTGTGATGTACTGGACCCTGGTGATAAGGGCATGGCTTGCTGAGCATGTCGTCGAAGCGGCCTCGAGGGGGTCGTTCCCTCTTGGGTTCGGTGGCCGCCACGAGGGAGTCATCGCGGAGTGGGGCCTTTCCCTTCCCCTTCTTCTTCTTGTTGTTCGGTCCTCGGGAAGAGGTGCCCTCGGGGGCCTCCTCCTTCCGTTTGCCCTTGGGGTCGGAGAAGAGGGCTCCTACCGCCTCATCCCCTGAGGCAAAGCTGGTAGCGATCTTCATGAGTTTAGAGACACTGGTAGGTGTCCAGCGTCCGAGCTCATGAACGAGCTCTTTGCAGGAGGTTCCTGCGGCAAACGCTCCGACAACATCGGAGTCGGCGACCTGGGGCAGCTCGTTGTACTGTTTGGAGAAGTGCCGGATGTAGTCCCGGAGGGACTCGCCCGGTTTCTGCTTGCAGCTGCGGAGGTCCCAGGAGTTACCAGGGCGTACGTACGTGCCCTGGAAGTTTCCTACGAATATCTTGACCAGATCGCTCCAGTCGAAGATCTTTCATGGGGGAAGGTGTTCCAGCCAAGCTCTTGTGGAGTCGGCGAGGAACAAGGGGAGGTTGCGGATGATGATGAGGTCATCCTGTGCGCCACCCATTTGGCACGCAAGGCGGTAGTCCGCTAACCAGAGTTCGGGGTTAGTTTCCCCCGAGTACTTGGCTATGTTGGCTGGTTGTCGGAATCGGGACGGGAACTTGGCCCTTTGGATGGCCTCGCTGAAGACGCATGGTCCTGAGGGCTCGGGTGAGCGTTCACGATCCTCATCCGAGTCGTAGCGCCCGCCCCGATGGACGCTGTAGCCGCGCGCGGCTCCGTCAGTCTTTCGCCGACCGCGGGCTTGTAGGATGGCTCGGACGTCGACGTCCTTGCCAAGCCGTTGGTGGACTGGCGGAGCCCTTGGAGCCTCGGGTCGAACCGAGCCTTCGCGCTTGTGACGTGCTATGCCACCATGCTGGTGACTTTCGGCGCCATGGTGTCGCGACGCTGAACTTTCCGCCTGGAGGACGGTGGCATCCTCCAGGAGGTCTTTGAGCTGATTCCTGAGCTGTCGCGCCTCCTCGGAGGAGGGCTCAAGTATGCTTCGGAGTAGCATGGCTGCTTCCGCGAGCTTTCGGCTTGCTCGGGGGGCGACCCCTGGTGTCTCGGCCCTGTCGTCAGCGATGATTCGGGCCTGGACATCTCGGGCTCGACGCCGAGCTGCTCCTCCATCGGTTTGCCGCTCGCCAAGCTCCAGCGTAGCTCGCAGCTGGGTGAGGCGCAAGCGGTCCTCGTCCATCCGTGCCTCAAGCTCCCGGAGCTGCTCTAGCTCCAGGGTTTGAGGTGCGGAGCGAGAGGTTCCTGCCCCCTGACCCAGCGGCGGGGCTGACCGCGAGGGCTTCGGGGCCGCTGGAGGGGGCGTGACTTGTTCGTGCTGGGGATGCGATGGAGGGGGTATGTCATCGTCGCCCCCCGAGTGGACATCCTCTACTCGCCCCTCATCAGGGTGCATCAAGTTGTAGCACTCCCGAGAGGGGTCGATGTAGGTCCTGTGTGAGCTGGGGACGACACTCGGTGCGTTCTCCCCCGAGTCGTTGGTGTGGGCGGCGTTGTCCATATTTGCCCAGAATTCGTCATCATCGTCGCTGTAGCTGCGACGAGGCGAGTTCCGGTCATAACGATTCCCCCTCTCCGAGCGTTGTCGAGGGGTGAGGTTGGCGGTGGTGTCTGTTTCCCCACCGCCGTGTGTCCTGGCACTTTCCCCAGGGGATGGCGGTGAGGATGCCACGTGGTCTCCCACGAGGCTGTCTTGGCGCTCGAGGCGCTGGACCGGAGTGTCCGACAGTTCGTGCAATAATGCATGAACTGCACGCACGTGGGCGTCCATGGCGGTCTGGAGCCCAAAGAAGGACGACGGCGCCGTTCCCCTCTGCCGGCGAGGGCGGAGAGAAAAATCGGCTGGCGTCGCGTTTCCGCCCTCGCCCGTCCTTCGGGCGGTAAGCGGATGCATGACCGCTGGTGCCGGAGATTCCGGGACCGCGGTCGGCGCAGTATTGGCTACCCCCGTTGGGGTTGCCTGGTGAGTCGCATCTCCCGCGGCGGGAGGCTGGTTGGCGCCACTGTCGGTGCTAATTTTGGCGAGGCTAACACCGGCTAGTAAATATGTGTTTTGCGGTTGAGGCTACGGATGGTGTGCAAAGGGGGAACACAGGAATTATACTGGTTCAGGCCGAGCAAGCCCTACGTCCAGTGGAGAGGAGAGTCGTGTTGCCTTGCACCGGGGTGCTTGTAGTAGGGGGTTACAAGCTAGTCGAGAGAGGGAAGTGCTCCCAGGTCTCTTGTGAGTGTCTAAGTGTTTACAAGTCGTTTGCTGTGGGTGAGAACTTGGAACTTCTCCGTCCGTTCGTTGTTTTTCTAAAGCTGGTCTCTGCTCTCCCTTTTATAGCCGCAAGGGAGAGGCAAAGGCGGCTACGACGCTACCTATTAAAATAGTGAGGAGTTGCCGTTCCCCGTTTGACTAGCTGCTGCCTTTTCTCCGTGTCTCCGGGGTATGGGTATGGCTATCTTGGTTTGCGAGTTCCAAGGTAGAAATAGTCGTCTGACTACGTCATGTCGTCAGCTCTCTGGGTCTTCTGGATATGGCCGTCGTGGTCCGCACGACTTTGGTGAGTTCACACCTGCCGGCTATCCTTCCGTACGATGTGACAAGAGGGTGAGTCACCTTGGGGCGTTGTTTCCCGAGGCTCGGGATCCTGAAGGCGTGCTCGTCCTTTCGTGTGGACGGCGCAGTGGGCGCCTTTCCCGAAACGGGGCGGCGCACCGTAGACCATACCGTGGAGGACGGTTGTAGTGGGCCCATCAAATCTGCTGCCAGGGAAATCCCGACAGGTGGTATGGCCGTCATGGTCCGCACGACTTTGGTGAGTTCACACCTGCCGGCTATCCTTCCGTACGATGTGACAAGAGGGTGAGTCACCTTGGGGCGTTGTTTCCCGAGGCTCGGGATCCTGAAGGCGTGCTCGTCCTTTCGTGTGGACGGCGCAGTGGGCGCCTTTCCCGAAATGGGGCGGCGCACCGTAGACCATACCGTGGAGGACGGTCATAGTGGGCCCATCAAATCTGCTGCCAGGGAAATCCCGACAGGTGGTATGGCCGTCAGGGGCGTGCGAAGCACAGTCGCGTCGAGAGTCTCGCCTGACGGGACAGTGCTTGTAAAGTGGTCAGAGAGATTTCTTGTGGTCCAAGATTGCTCCGCTGACATCACCCGTGCCTTGGATGCCGACTTTGGCGCCGTGGATGCCGCTCTCCCGAGCTCTCCCGAGAAGGCTCGGGCGAGGCTCGGGCAAATCGGAGACTTGGGCGCCGAGGACGCCGCCTCCAGAGCTCTCCCGAGGAGAGGATGCCGCTCTCCCGAGCTCTCCCGAGGAGGCTCGGGCGAATCGGAGACTTGGGCGCCGAGGAGTGCTGTCCCGAGGAGGCTCGGGCGAATCGGAGACTTGGGCGCCCAGGAGGCCGCTCTCCCGAGCTCTCCAGAGGAGGCTCGGGCGAATCGGAGACTTGGGCGCCGAGGACGCCACCTCCCGAGCTCTCCCGAGGAGGCTCGGGCGAATCGGAGACTTGGGCGCCCATGAGGCCGCTCTCCCGATCTCTCCAGAGGAGGCTCGGGCGAATCGGAGACTTGGGCGCCGAGGATGCCGCCTCCCGAGCTTTCCCGAGGAGGCTCGGGCGAATCGGAGACTTGGGCGCCCAGGATGCCGCTCTCCCGAGCTCTCCAGAGGAGGCTCGGGCGAATCGGAGACTTGGGCGCCAAGGACGCCGCCTCCCGAGCTCTCCCGAGGAGGCTCGGGCGAATCGGAGACTTGGGCGCCCAGGAGGCCGCTCTCCCGAGCTCTCCAGAGGAGGCTCGGGCGAATCGGAGACTTGGGCGCCGAGGACGCCGCCTCCCGAGCTCTCCCGAGGAGGCTCGGGCGAATCGGAGACTTGGGCGCCCAGGATGCCGCTCTCCCGAGCTCTCCAGAGGAGGCTCGGGCGAATCGGAGACTTGGGCGCCGAGGACGCCGCCTCCCGAGCTCTCCCGAGGAGGCTCGGGCGAATCGGAGACTTGGGCGCCTAGGAGGCCGCTCTCCCGAGCTCTCCAGAGGAGGCTCGGGCGAATCGGAGACTTGGGCGCCGAGGACGCCGCCTCCCGAGCTCTCCCGAGGAGGCTCGGGCGAATCGGAGACTTGGGCGCCCAGGATGCCGCTCTCCCGAGCTCTCCAAAGGAGGCTCGGGCGAATCGGAGACTTGGGCGCCGAGGACGCCGCCTCCCGAGCTCTCCCGAGGAGGCTCGGGCGAATCGGAGACTTGGGCGCCCAGGAGGCCGCTCTCCCGAGCTCTCCAGAGGAGGCTCGGGCGAATCGGAGACTTGGGCGCCAAGGACGCCGCCTCCCGAGCTCTCCCGAGGAGGCTCGGAAGAATCGGAGACTTGGGCGCCCAGGATGCCGCTCTCCCGAGCTCTCCAGAGGAGGCTCGGGCGAATCGGAGACTTGGGCGCCGAGGACGCCGCCTCCCGAGCTCTCCCGAGGAGGCTCGGGCGAATCGGAGACTTGGGCGCCCAGGATGCCGCTCTCCCGAGCTCTCCAGAGGAGGCTCGGGCGAGGCTCGGGCGAATCGGAGACTTGGGCGCCGAGGACGCCGCCTCCCGAGCTCTCCCGAGGAGGCTCGGGCGAATCGTAGACTTGGGCGCCTAGGATGCCGCTCTCCCGAGCTCTCCAGAGGAGGCTCGGGCGAATCGGAGACTTGGGCGCCGAGGACGCCGCCTCCCGAGCTCTCCCGAGGAGGCTCGGGCAAATCGGAGACTTGGGCGCCCAGGATGCCGCTCTCCCGAGCTCTCCAGAGGAGGCTCGGGCGAATCGGAGACTTGGGCGCCGAGGACGCCGCCTCCCGGGCTCTCCCGAGGAGGCTCGGGCGAATTGGAGCGAGCTCTCCCGAGGAGGCTGTCATTAGTGGAATGATGTCGTGGGCCTCTGTAGACGCGGCCTTCGTGGGCTTCCACTGGCCTTACTTGGGCCAGGCCAAGTTGGGAATGAGCGTTTTTGCATCGAAGTTGGGTACCCCTAACTTTGGTAACCGACACCTTGCAACCTTGGCTCAACAGAGTTAAAACCCTGATTTCAGCCCTTCATTAGTTTCTAAGTCATTCCTTGCCAATCTCTTTGACATCTCGCGTTCTCCAAATTTCGTTAAGCAATTTGAGTTGGGACGGGCAATATCAAAATTTGAGATCAATACGACACCGTTTGACAAGGTTTGGCATCCAATTGCTACCGGTATTAAGAGGTCGACAGCATCAAATTTGGACTTAATCATCTGCTAATCCTTGCACCGATTGGCCAATCACCCTTAACCGAGTTTGTAGAGCAGACTGAGATGAGAAAGTTTTCTGTAGGTCATCGGATGCGAATCTTAGTGCAATATGCCGAGACCGGCCGCCCAAGACGTCCACCCCATTGCCCGCCACGTGCTCGATGGCTGTTCTCAATGGAACGACGTGGCAACCGAGCTCTGGGCGTCCAGCTCCATGGTTGGCAAACCTGCCGCGCCCCTAGCCGCTCTGTCCAAAGATAAGGAGCACCAGAGCGCTTCCACCTTCCCATTCCACCTCTCAGTGCTTGCTTTTGCTCCATCTCGTCTCTTCTTCGCTCCCTGCCGAGCGCGCAGCATGCCGTCGCCATTGCTAGCCAAGCCGAGCTCGCTGCCGCCGGTGCTCTGGCTCTTCTCCGCTCTGCGCTGCTGGCTGGGCACGGCATTGGCCGGCTGCTGTGGAGTTGCGGCTCGCCGTTGCCGCTGCGGCTGGCCTGGGCTGGCCGAAGTCGGCCGTGCCGGCACTAGACGGCCTCCTTCCTGTTTCTGTTCGTGCGAGCAGAAGGAAGAAGACAGCCCCCTTTGTCTATGACGAGTGGGACCCGCAGGAATTCATTCTACCTCATTTATTCAAATTTTGTATTTTCTTCAAAAATTCGTATCTGGAGTTTGATAGCTCCAAAATTGATCAAACTTGTTTTGTTAAGTGCTTGTTGACACTTCTTAGCGCAACCACCAGAGACAGAGTGTTAGGCTATCTCTGATAACGGCGCCAGAAGTGTCTGAGGGTATTTCTTATGTCTATTGGATAATTCCGCAAGCGCACAGAATATACCGCTGTAGCACTTCACCCGGGAGTATTTCAAGGTATCGTTATTTATTTTTTATCCCAAGGGAAAGCGGTTGCTAGGAATAATTAATAAAAAGAGAGAGATCCTTAAGTCTATAGCAACTTAGTATCAACTAGTGATAGGGGGGTAAATCGATATATAGAGGAAAGGGTAATGACACCACAACACGACAAGGTTTTGAGATAACTAAGGATAACTAGTAGAGTATAGCTAGGTGAGAGGACAACGAGTGAGTATAAGACTCCTATGACATTTACTTTACTCTTGTGAACTATCCTATCAAATAGATGAGATATATCAAGACAGCTACCTTACTTCCGGTGTGTAGGGGATAGGCGAGACAGTAGGGGATATAACCTCTACCCGAAGCGGCTATTCTCTTATGGGAGCCTACCTTCTAAGAACTTGCCTAAAACACGTGGAGGGATACTAAGACTAGACAGGGCTGTCACCACCTGCTTGCATCCACAAACAATCCATGCGACAAGCGGCATTTAAAGGCAAGATCTAGTCTAAGCACCACGCTTACACTAAGCCTTACTACTCTAGTTGCATACCAACAACTAAAGTACCCTATGACAGGCAATGAACTACACACGTGAGGTGGTTACAGGATCACTATCCAATATAACTCAACTATAAGTTAAGATAAAACACAACAATACTATAAAGAATAGTAATGCACTAAGTAGAGACTTAGTAAAGTAAAGTAAAGATAATATATTGATCAAGATAAAGTCTTACAGAAGGGAAAGGTACAAGAGCTATACCAGACTCTCCAGTAGACGACTTCGGAAACTCCGAGCGTAGCTCGACTCGACTCTAATTCGCACACTAGACTAATACTACTACTAAAGAGTAGAACTCTTGTGACTTGTGACTTGTCTTGTGTTGTGTTGTGAAGAGGAGTGGGCAGCCTCTATTTATAGTGGAGAGTGGAGGGATGCCACGTCAGCGATCCGTGTGCTCCTCAACTCTCCACTCTTGGATCCACCGCCTTGTAACCGCCTCAGAATGGACGGTCTTGGCAATTTGAGCACATGGGAAGCATGGTTGGAGTCGGTGGGGTACGTCGGTGGCCGGGGGCCACACCACCTGGTTCGGCCGACCCCTATAATGGGTGGGGCCATGCTTGGTGTGGTCCCCACAAGTCATAGGGTCTCCCCTGGTACTTGTCCGGTCTTGATTGCTTCGTTTCATCCCTCAATCCGTGTGCCTTTCATCTCCACCGTTGAATGAAAGCACAAGTTGATCCGGTGGATGAAATGACTTGGTTGGAGTGTCACACGGATCCTGCCATATCATCAGAGCCAGGTGGACCCATGGCTAGTTCGGCCGACCCATGGGTGGGCCCACCCTTGGCTTGGATCTCTTCCATTTGATGTTGTATGCACTGTGTTGAAAGGTGGTGGCCTGGGGCAACAAGACATGGTTCGGCCGAACCATGTAGTTGTCCCCTAGCTACTCACTTTTGCACTGTTTTGGTGTTCTCTACATTCACAAGTGTAACATCCCGGCCCAGGGCTTAATAGGATTGATAGGATACTCATACCAACAAGTTGCAACTTCTTTTCCGGAAGCCCATCTGCAAAGAACTCCGAGGTTAAGCGAGCTTGGCCCTTGAGCGATGGGTGACCAACCGGGAAGTTCTTCCCGTGTGCGCATGAGTGAGGACAAAGTGCGCAGAAAAGACTGGTGTTGGTCTGTGAGGGCAGTTTATATCCTAGTTAAGCTGCCAAATGTAAGCGGGCCCAGCCTCGGGGAGGCGGGACGTTACAGAATGGTATCGGAGCCGACCCTTACGGTTTCACGGGCGCGTGTGTCGCAGTTGCGCAGGCATGGTGCGCATGGCTGGTGTGGATCCGGCGTGGTCACACAGCATGGCACATGCGCTGGCACTGGACGCACGGACGTGGCCAAGAGGGGACGTTCCTGGCTTGGGATTGATCGACGAGGACGTCGATCTCTTAAGGGGGTGAGGATGTAACATCCCGGCCCAGGGCTTAATAGGATTGATAGGATACTCATACCAACAAGTTGCAACTTCTTTTCCGGAAGCCCATCTGCAAAGAACTCCGAGGTTAAGCGAGCTTGGCCCTTGAGCGATGGGTGACCAACCGGGAAGTTCTTCCCGTGTGCGCATGAGTGAGGACAAAGTGCGCAGAAAAGACTGGTGTTGGTCTGTGAGGGCAGTCTATATCCTAGTTAAGCTGTCAAATGTAAGCGGGCCCGGCCTCGGGGAGGCGGGACGTTACAACAAGCTTAAGAGTACATGTGGAACTAATTATTGATAAAATATGCTCATGATATGTTTATCTTCTCTTGAATCCGAGACCTGTTGATGGTGTTTGAATGTGGATTTTCATGGTATATCCACCGTCAACAGTGCTCTGCATGATAGATCCATCATATGTGCCATGCATGCATGTCATTGTGCTGTAGAAATTCATTATTGGAAAATGGTTTAGCAAGGGATTTAACTTGCTTTTGGCTATATTTTGAGTTTTAGGAGTGCAAAAATAGTGATCCCAATTTTGTTAGACTTATAATGATATGCAAAAGCTCATAAGAATATAAAATATGCAGCTTATGTAGTGGTTTATTGAGGTTTCACTTTAATCTTTTCAAATAGAAAATAAATGCTTGTTTGTTTTGTTATTTTTGTATCTAGAGTTTTAGAGCTCCAAATGACATGCCAATTTATTTGTAGACTCTCTGAGTGACGTCTAGTGCATGATTATAATTTCATGATTTATGGTTTGTGTATGTCTGAATTGTTGATTTATCTTGTTTGATGCATATTAGGTAGTTTTAAATGCATAATAAATAATTTAAGAATGTAACAATGGAAAATAGTGTTCCACTATCTTTGTATGATATTGTAGTACACTGAGAAACATTAATGTGGCCATGTTTATATAGAAAATGTGAAGGTTTAGATTTATCTTGCTCTATCATGCTTTATTAAATTTAGCAATTGTCTATTTTGTAGTAATTAAATTATAATACCTGACCATGTAAGATTTACACCTTAGTCATGAATTTTAATGAACTATCTCTCATAAAAATACCATCTCCAAATGATATGTTACCACATTACCTAAAAATAATAAATAATAGGGTTTTATGTAATAGCTAATTAAAGTTTATAAGCAAATGGATATAAGCATGTCTTTGTGAAGTCTTGATATGGCTTGGTCTAAGCTAGATTTGTTTTGATCATGTTATGATGGTTGTTTTCATATAAATAGCTCATGTATATGCGTATCCTTTGGTAGAATGCAATTAGGCAACTTAATTATATTTATGTTGAAATTGCCTGCACGCATGATGTCGGTTGTTGTGATGGCTTGTTCATGAAAATAATGTTTTTTTAAGATGTGATGAATACAAAAGTTGTAGCTAACTTCATTGCCTTTCTTGTCCTAAAATTTCATGATTTTAGGCCAGGTAGTTTAGGAGTTATAGATTTTACAAGTCCGCTGTCATGTTTTACATGTTTTCTGAACAGTTCTGAATGATTGTATTGTTTGAATAGGTTAGGCTTTGAATCACCTCTGGGTGATAATAGAAGAGCTGTATTACTTTTCATATGCTTACAAAATTGTCTTGGATCATTCCTTTTAGTGGTCTAGTTATGCTTGTTTGAAGTGAGAAGACAGAATCTGTCCAAGTCTGGACAGAGGTGCTTATTTTGTATTGTTTGACCTTGTTAAGTATTTAATCACCTGAAGATAACAACAACAAAGTTGTAGACAATTTCAATATATTTCCATAAAGTATTAGAGCACGCTATTTGGAAGTGTCTAGCTTTGTTTATGATCAAAACATGTGCTTGCTGTGCTGCTGTCCAAATTGTGTGTTATGCTTAAATCCTTAGAGTGTGATATTGTGTGCCCCCCTTTATGTTCATGCATGTGCATCGTGCATTTCATTTAGGCATGAT
Organism: Eremochloa ophiuroides; assembly: GCA_038502445.1. Taxonomy (NCBI): domain Eukaryota; kingdom Viridiplantae; phylum Streptophyta; class Magnoliopsida; order Poales; family Poaceae; genus Eremochloa; species Eremochloa ophiuroides. The sequence continues at coordinate 10,523,419 of JAHLJS010000009.1, read as the reverse complement.
AGATGATGAACACATGGACGTGAAGGACTCCATGTTGGAGCTAACCACAAGACGGTGGGGTGGATCTATCGAGAAGATGTAAGGACTGCATGAGAATCGTCTGACAAACACTAACCTAGTTTTGGATTCCAGGTCAGCTCTGGAGCACTCTAAATCTCCTATGTTTTTGCAAATAGTCACTTGAGTCATCTTATTGTTTTGATGCATGTTGGCACCAAAAGTGGCAAACGGATACACCGCAAGCATATGGTAGTCAATGTAGCCTTCACCGGGAGTATTCCAGGTATCGTATTTTCCACAGGGAACGTGAAGTGTTCTAACTAGGTTCAAGACCATCCAGTGATGAGACAAAGGATCTATGATAACTGGTTAGAGAGGTTCTTATGTAGCAAAGATATCTGGTCTTGGTGTTTTAAGTATAAAGAGGTTTACGAAACAGTAGGAGATAAAATTCCTACCCGAGGTGACTATGTAGTTGTATTGATGCCCTGCCATTTTAATAACTTGTCTTACACACGTGGTGGGATACTAAGACCAGACAAGGCTGTCACCACTTGCTGGCACCCACAAACAATCCGTGCGACAAGCGGCCTACACTAGTAAGATATAGCCTAGACACCACGTCTACACTACACTTGCTACTCTAATCCTTGCAAGAGACTAGAGCACTTCACTAAGTAAAGCAAGTATATCCTTATAGTACTAGAACTAGAATATCAAATACTTAGAAGTACTCAGATGTAAAACTTACTTGAAGATTCACATCCACTGAGGTACACCTTGGAGAAGATTGCCGATAGGCTCGGGGCTTTCTCCTGAAGACTTTCCTCACTCTCTCCAACTAGCATAGCACTATAGCAGAGCTAAAGCTACTACATAGTAGTTTCTCCTATGAATCATGCTCTAAACTGAAGGCCTATGGGGGGTATTTATAAGGGGAGGTGGAGTAGAGGCTACTCCACTGCCATGTCATCAATCCACGTGACCTCGATCATGCACCGTTGGATCAAACTGCCATATAACTGCCTTAGGATCAAGGGTGGAGCTTTTCCATCACGTGTTCAACATGAGGAAGGCGGTGGAGGTTCATCCGACCTGGCTAGGCCCAAGGAGGGGGTCGGCTGACCCCCCATGGCAGGTGGGCCTAGCCAAGGTCTTCTAGAAGGTTTCCTATGACGGTAGAGTGAAGTTGAGCTTCGGGGCCCACAGAGGTGGGGTCGGCCGACCCCCTCTGTGTCAGGTGGGACCATGGATGAGTGTCCCCACATGTCATAGAGTCCATTCCAGGTGTTGGTTACTTTCTTGTCACATCGGTTGCTTCGTTGTGGGCCCATGGATCCATGTGACTTCATCTTTAATCGTTGACAGCAAACTCACTTGTGATCCAAGGCTGGCACTTGCTAGACTATGCTGGGAGGATCCTGGTGGTCTGGCAGTGTTTGGGAAGGTCCCATAAGGGGGTCGGCCGACCCCCTTTGATGGAACCAAAGGTCCATCTTCTGCAGGTGGCTTCTACATGCAATTCTAAGCACAATGGTGGTGCTGGCTTGCCCAAGGTGGGGTCGGCCGACCCCATCATTATGCCCATCTTTTGCACATTATCTCCAGAAGCTATGATATTAATAATTGTGAAGTTGGTTTGTCATTTGGCCATACTTGGTTGGTTGCCCAACCTTCATATGGAGCTTCCGGACACTGAAAAGTACCTGTTCTGAGTGCCTGCAACCAAATAATGACAAGTATATGTGGAACCAAGTTTTTGGTACCTAAGTCACTATGTGTTTGGTGGTTTCCTTCTAGAAAGAATGTTTTGTTGACGGTTTTGATGGGGTAAAAACATGGTATAACTACCATCAACAAGACCCCCTAAACTTAAGTCTTTGCTCATCCTCGAGCAAAGGTTAGAGAGAATGGTAAAATCTGATTATGACATTTTCAAGGTATTAGCAAACACAAAGCTTTACTCAAGATATATCTCATACATGTGGGTTATGTGATACTGTCTAGCATATATTCTTCAGATATTGAAAAATGGAACAGTTCTCAAAGCAAAGTCATCTTTCCATTTTCATATCCTTAGTAGTTAGAGTTTTTTATAATGGTTTTAAAAGAAAGCACATAGTTCATTCTTACTCCTCAAATAGTACTCTCAAGTGGCTCAGTAAGTATATGATTCCTTACCGAGGCATAGCATAAGATTGCCTTCTTTTATTTCATCCTACATCTATCAAGCTTATGTGGGGCTCAGGTAGGGATAAGATAGCATACTTGCATTGCATATATTGTAAAGTCAAAACAAGGATCCAAGGAGAAGACTGCCATAATCCTAGATCAAGATGTGCAAGTGTGTGAAAAATGATGGAATGTAGTGCTCCTTTATTTGATAAGATCTTTCTCTACTTTATTTTATTTGCGACATTGCTAGCATTTTTCTCTCTCTTTTTTTTCTTTTTTTTTCAAATTAATGGACCTTCATGTGCCCAATTTTTTTTTACTAGCCTTTTTTTCTCATCTACTAAGTCATATATAGAGATATGTTCTAAACTTTAACGCATGGAGCATATTTATGATGGAGATGGATGACATGTTTTTGCGTACTTCCAGTGTAGAAGCAGCATGTGTATATGTGGCGTCTATGTGATCTTGATCTTGGGACAATGACATAATTCTCAACTAGGGTCAACAAGGTTTGACCAAACTCAACACAAGTAGAAGTAGCGTATATAGAAGGGGTTTTGAACATGGTATGAACATATATGGCTTTGGCAGGAATTTTCTTACTATTGAGGAGTAAGCGACACTATGGTTTTATGACTTTTTCAAAAATAAATCTCTAAGCACTTTGAATGGAAAAGGTATGAATCATGAGCCAAGAACTATGTCTCATTTGTCAACAACTTAGTCAATATGATATTCCTATCAAGATATGTGACCCACAAGCATAAGCATATGCAAGAATCAAACTTTGTGACACTTTCTTTCTGACGCTTACTTTGAATATCATAAATCATGTCACTTTTTATTTTCAGATGTAAGTCTTCTTTTTTTTATTTTAATTTTATTTCATCTAAGGGAAGGAAATAAAAAGTAAAAATGAAAGAACAGAGGGCAGTAGGAGTGGCAAATCAGTCAGGAAGCATGTAGACGCTGGGTGGATGCTGACTGATGGGTCCCGGGGCTCCAAGATGGGGTCAGTCGACCCCACTTAGGCTTGCCCGCTGCTGCCATTTGAATCCCCTCTATTGAGAACTTACTTCTGCAAACTTGTGTTCCTGTTGGCCATCAAAGTGGGGGTCGGCCGACCCCCTATTTGGGTCAGATTTCGTCGTGCCAATGTGTCGGGTCATGTGCTACGCCGTGGTATGTTGAGCAAAGTTAGAGACATAATTGGGGGTCGACCGACCCCCCACACTTGGGTTCTTGAGCATTCTGAATTGCAAAGACACGGGAAACATCAAGTGCCGGTGTCCTGCTGGTGGCGACACACCAGCAGAACGAAAATTTTATTTTATTTAATGGATCATAGGCACATGTTATAATGATAAAGATTGAATGAACTTAGCTATGTGCCTAACATATTTGTGAAGAGGTTTGATCTATCTAAGGAAAGAGGTCAAAGGAGGAGGTCCTCGTATCCCATTATTGTTTCTAAGCGTGTAAATCGCACTAAGGTCCTTCTTCATGACTCTCTTCTCAAACCGTTATCCTCAAAATATCTTAATGGCTCATTGATCATGGAGGACTAACCTTCCATTGGATGATCTTCGGGTGAGATGGTGGAGTTCTACAAGTACTTCTTCTCCTCTGAGATGAACAGGTGAACAAAATAACTTCCCTTGTCCCAGCTGACCGCCAACTACCCTTGTGGTTCTTTTACAACAGGTGGGTATCAAAGGCATGGTAAGGCTTTTCCTCGAACACAATAGCCTCCATGGTGACCTCTAGTTTCTCAAATAGGTCTCCCTCATGATTGAAAAGGCCCTCACTAAAGGAACTAATGACATTTGTGCTAGTGGGGGCCACGGTAAAGTTACTCTAGGTCACTTGGGAGGCATACAGGAGGCTAGAAGGTGTTGAATTTAAGATGAGGAGAAATGGGATGAAGAAGAAGAGGAGGAGAGGTCAGAGGGAGCTATTGCCTAAGATTATAACCCTAGTTTTCATGAGAGTTGCAACTAGGGATAGCTTCTAGGTGATGGCACAACACTCTGGGTCAAACGGGTCAGGCTGGATCCTCCAACTAGGGGTCGCCCGATCCAATGTTGAAGGGTTCAGAGCGAGCAGGTTCGAGTTCTACACTTTTTAGTGATGAGAAGTGGTCTGGCCAAGTTTGGTCCCAAGTGGGTATGAAGCCCAGGTCGCCCGACCCCTGTTTGGGAAGTTCGGAGCGAACAGGTTCTAGATTTGTACTTCCCCACGTGTTAGAGATGGTTTGGCTAGGCATGGGCTTGGTTAGCCACCAAGAGGGGGTCGCCCGATCCCCCTATGGAGGCTTCCTAGGACCAGTTTTGTCATAGAGACTATCATAGTGTGTTCATTCTAATCTAGTGGCCAAACCATACATAAATAAAGAGAAGTTAAGACATGTAGGTTTTGGTTTTGTCAAAATCATTAGCAAGGATGAGTTCTAGCATGTCAACTTCTTCTTTCAAGGCTCATGCTCATGGAAAACTTTAAGAAGGTGGCCACTTACCTTAAAGATGATGAGTTGTAGCAGTGGTCCTCCTCAATTGCATCGAAGTTCTCCTTGGCCAAACAACTTGACTTTTGACCATGAGGATGTCAATCTATCTCCCTGAATGATCTTATGACTTACCCAAAAAGATGTTGAGGTTCTTGCTGCAGGGGTTAGTCCAAAAGTGCAACCAAGTTCCATGCAAGCATGTTTGATTCAATAGTCAAGCTTAACACCATGTCTTATTTGATTAAGGTAGCCTATTCAACCTAAGCACCACGCTTAATTGAAAAAGACAATGGAGGTATGATCGTTCGAATGATCAGTACACCCAAACCAAGGCATGCTAACATAGAAAAAGGAGGCATGATAGAATAAATAAGATTCATTCTACTAGAGGCAAAATAATGAGTAGTGAAGACAAGAAGCATTTTTTTATCTTTTATTTTATTTTAGAGGGTTGAAGACAAAAGTAAGAGGAATGCACTAAACAAGAGGAAGGGAAAGTGACAAAACCAGTCAAGAAGTATGGCTCCACATAGTAGAGGTTGACTGGTGGGCTGAGGGGTCCATGGTGGGGTCGGCCGACCCCACCTTGGAGACTCCAGCCACTTTGGTTCTTTCCTTGTGCATTCTTACCTCTAATGATGTGTTCCTGCACTAATGCTTTTTTGCTTGGGATGTCTTTCAACACCCAAATGTGTTTGAGGATGTCAAATGACCCCCCTCACACTTGGTGTAAGGTGTGTCCTGAGTCATGGAAACCAAGATAACATCAAGTGCAGGGGTTCTACTGGTGGCAACACACCAGCAGAACCATAAGTCTTACTAACCTTCTCAAGTTAGGCACACAAGTTGCATGATGTTAATTTGAAGCTAACTTGTGGGGGCCTAACTGCAAGAACTTATACCACCACAAGAATTGGAGAACTTATGATAAACAGAAGTATCTACAACCTCTACTACAAAGATTTTGGACACAAGAAGAGTGAAGGAATTGTAGATTTCTTGTTTGGTAGTGGTAAGAAGAAAGATTGAGTTGGGAGATTCCTCAAATGAGCAATGACTTGATGAGAGGATCAGAGAATAACTTCCATGCTCATTGATGAAATTCTTCATCACAATGAGTGGGTGAGCTCCTTTTCATGACATTCCAAATCCTCCCCAAGACTTGGATATGTCACGGTTGCTTGTGAAATCATCTTCACCCCTTGGATCAAGAACAGGATCGCATTCTACCCTTGTGCTAAAAGGTTGGAAAGTCCAAACAGGAAGATATTCTTTGCCTATTCTATGACCAAGCTTCCCATTTCCCAAAGCATTCCCCAGGATTTGCTCAATTGGCCTTCTAATAAAAGTGAGATGAAAAGAGGGCCTAGCGAGGTCAAAGATATGGGAATCTAGGGAGGTCTTTAGATCATCAATCACCACAGGTACGCCTTGAAGAACTCCTAAACAATCAAGGGTTTGACCATTCGAGAGCCTAAGATGTTTTTGAGATTGGAGCAGGTGATTCTTTGATGAACTTTGAACATAGAAATGAGGACTGATGAAGAGCACCATTGGGATCATCAGGATTAAGGATGAGTTTAGAGATGGGTTCAAAGAATATGACAGATGTGGGCATAGAAGGAGGGAGGATAGAATTTACTTTAGGGGACTTCGGTTCTCCTTCTATGGGCACAGTTGGCTTTTCTTTTGGAACTTCATCCAAGATACTAGGTTTTTCCCAATGTGCTGCTTGAGAACTCGAGGCATAGAATGGTGCTGATTTCGGAAGTTTCCGAAGAGATCTCTTCTGGATGGCATTCCCAAAACTAGCGAGATCATCTAAGAGTTGTTGACGGTATTTATACCATGTTTTCTACCATCATAACCGTCAACAAAACACTCTTTTTGGGGAAGAAACAAGTAAACACATAGTGACATAGGTACAAATAACTTGGTTCCTCATGTACATGTTAGTATTTGTTTGCAGGTACCCAAAACAGGTAATTTCAGAGTTCATAAGCCCAAGATGAAGAGATAATGCAAATCCAATTATGACAAAATGGCAAGGTGATGTCACAATCATCAAAGTCTTCACTCCAGGATCAAGTGGACACTTGGTGGACACTATTCATGGTTCGACCGAACCATCAATAGTGGCCCCAGCACTCCACCTTCAAGAATCAAGCAAAGGAGTGATGTAGGAGAGAGCTGAAGCCACGTGGCTCCAACCCATGGTTCGGCCAAACCAGACATGGAGCCCAGCTGGCTCTGTTGACGTGGCACAATCCGTGGCACACCTCCTAGAATCCATTTCCACCCTTGGATCAGAAGTGCGCTTTCAATCAATGGCTAAGGAGCAAAGCACATGGATCAAGGCGTGAACCGACAAGATCAAGGCAAAACAAGTACATAGCTACAGTCTAAGACACATGTGCCATAGGTGGTTCGGCCGAACCACCCGTGGTGGGCCTAGGCCACCGCCATGCTCCACCGCCTTCCTGCATGTTTCATACGTGCTGGTTTTATCATCTCCGTTGATTTGAGGCAGTTTCAAGGGCAGTTTATCCAAGGGCCAAGGAGGAAAGGCACATAGATTGATGACATGGCACTCCTCTCATTCCCCCTATAAATACCCCCTACTCCTTCACTTTAGAGGCATCAAGGATCAAGTATCAAGTGTATCATAGTGAGAAAGACTACTTGGTAGTTTTAGTGTTAGAATAAAGAGGGAAGAGAGTGAGGGAAGTCTTCAGGAGAAAGCTCCGGGCCTGTCGGGAGTCTTCTTCGAGGTGTACCTCAGCGGATGCAAGCTTCTAGTAAGTTTTACATCTGAGTTTTTCTAGTATTTGATATTCTGGTTCTGGTACTTTAAGTATATACTTGCTTTACTTAGTGAAGTACTCTAGTCTCTAGCTAAGATTAGAGTAGTAAGTATAGTGTAGACGTGGTATCTAGGCTATATCTTATCAGTGTGGGCCGCTTGTCGCACGGATTGTTTGTGGGTGCCAGCAAGTGGTGACAGCCTTGTCTGGTCTTAGTATCCCTCCACGTGTGTAAGACAAGTTATTAAAATGGCAGGGCATCAATACAATAGCATATCCACCTCGGGAGGAGTTATATCTCATCCTGTTTCGTCTATCGCCTATTGTAAAGGGAGGAGGTGGTAAACCTCTTTATACTTAGAAAGCCAAGACCAGATATCGTTTGCGACATAGAACCTCTCTATACCTACATCCTAACCCCCTTTGATCACCAAACCCTTGATCACTATCTGATGGCCTTGGACCTAGTTAGTTCACTTCACGTTCCCCGTGGAAAATACGATACCTGGAATACTCCCGGTGAAGGCTATATTGACTACCGTACGCTTGCGGTATATCCGTTTGCCACCTTTGGTGTCAACAAGCTTCCTGGCGCCATTGCCGAGGAATGGTAGCTGTCTTAACTAGAGTTGAGTCATCTTAGTTATCCTTGTTTGATCAAAACTATCTCTTTCACACACACATGGATCAAACACCTATCTTCGAGTATGCTGCTCCATCGGGCGCTAGTATAGAGCCGCCTAGTTCATCACAGGCCATTTTAGCCGTTCGTTATGAGCTACGCCCGAGTCTCATAGCGATGGTTCAGGAAAAATCTTTTTCTGGGGATGAAGATGAGAACCCCTATACACACCTACGAGATTTTGAACAATTATGCTCTTGCATACATATCCACGGGATGAAACAAGAGACCCTTTAGTGGAAGCTATTTCCGTTCTCTTTGACGAGAATAGCCAAACGATGGTATACTCGTCACGTAGGTAGTGTAAATGGAGAATGGGAGAAGCTGCAATCAAAGTTCTGTATTACCTTCTTCTCCATTCCCCGAGTTGCTCGTCTTCATAAAGAGATCATAAACTTTGTACAAAAGAAAAAGGAGCCTCTATGTGCGGCATGGGCCCGTTTCATAGACTTAGCATCTTCTGGCCCTGACATAGCTATAACTAGGCCGGCACATTTGCAACATTTCTACCTCGGTCTTAGCCAAAATTCTGCACAATTTCTTGATTTAGCTTCCAAGGGAGCGTTCTTGCATCTCTCTATTAGTGAAGGTAAGAAAGTTCTTGTGAAAATTCTCGAGAACACCCCCTGCACTAATATCTATGATGAAGCCCCCGAGGAAGATCAAGCCCCAAAGGACGAACCTACGATAGCTGGAACCTCACCACTTACATCACAAGTTGTCGAACCTGAACCAAAACCACCAATTCCTCCAGAGGAAGTTAAACCTCTGGAATTTCCTCTTGATATCGAGGCTGATCTCTTCTCCGATTTCGGAAATGCCTCGAATCAACCTGTGCAAAAGAAGTCTACAACACGTAGATCTCCAAATGATCACATCCCACATCACCTTGAGACCCGCTATCTCAAGGAGACTGTTCAAGAGCTCATGTCCATTATGAGTGACGAATGGCTGAAGGAGGCCGAAGCCTCACCTGAAGTTATTAAGACCCTATCTTGCTTCACAACCATTCCTTGCATCATAAATAGGACCACCATAGACTCTCTTTATGACCCCACTGTAGGAGTAAGCATTATGTCTAAATCCTAAGCAAATGCAATTCTAGGAGAGGAACCTCTAGCCCCGACCAACAAATTTCTTAAATTACCCTCTGGAAAATTGGTGGAGAGCTGCGGGATTGCACAGACCATCCCTGTCACAATTAACAAGGTCCATATCCTCTTACACTTCTTTATTTTCGATATAGAGGAATTTGACTTGTTAATTGGACACCCGCTCATGAGATTCCTTGATGGATTCCATGGGGGAAACCTTGAAGGTCATCTCGGGAAGAACCTTTGTCTTTCGATTCCGCTAGCAAATTCTGCCAACTCTAAAGCAGAAATACACCCCGAGTCTGACCCGATAGAGGAAGTAATGGCTGCATCTCTTTTAGAACCTTCTCATCCTGATCTAGAAGAGGATGCTAAGGATTTCATCCAAGAAGAGGCCGAACTAGAAGAACCTTTAGATTTGGATAAATCTAAACCCCCCATCTAAACCCTCTATAGAACTTAGGCCCCTTCCTTTTGGACTTAAGTATGCCTTCCTTAATGGTGATAGGGAGACTCCTGTAATCATTAGTGACCAACTTTCTGAGGAGGAAACCTCCAAACTCATCACCATTCTAGAAAAACACCGCTCTGTCTTAGGATACTCTCTTCAAGATCTTAAGGGAATTAGTCCCACTCTCTGCACCCATCGCATCCCAATTGAGCAAGATGCTGCACCTTCTAGGGAGCCGCAGCGGAGGCTAAATAATGCTATGAGAGAAGTAGTGAAGAAAGAGGACTTGAAACTCTTGCACGCAGGCATAATCTACCCTATTCCTAACAGCGAGTGGGTTAGCCCCGTCCAAGTAGTGCCTAAAAAAGGAGGGATGACGGTCGTTAAAAATGAGAAAAATGAACTAATCCCTCAACAAACCATTACGAGCTGGAGAATGTGTATAGACTACCGAAAACTTAACAAGGCCACAAAGAAAGATCACTTTCTGTTACCATTCATCGATGAGATATTGGAACGGCTTGCAAAACATTCTTTCTTCTGTTTCCTTGATGGGTATTTGGGTTATCACCAAATCCTAATCCATCCCGACGATCAAAGTAAGACAACCTTCACATGCCCCTATGGAACATATGCATATAGGCGCATGTCCTTTGGCCTATGCAATGCCCCTGCCTCTTTCCAAAGGTGCATGATGTCCATTTTCTCCGATATGATCGAAGAAATTATGGAGGTGTTCATGGATGACTTCTCAGTCTATGGCAAAACCTTCGATCACTACCTAGAGAATCTGGACCGTGTCTTACAAAGATGTGAGGAAAAGCACTTAGTCTTGAACTGGGAGAAATGCCACTTCATGGTTCGAGAAGGAATAGTGCTAGGACATAGAGTGTCGGAGCGTGGGATAGAGATGGATAGAGCCAAAATAGAAGTCATAGAGCAGCTTCCACCGCCCACGAATGTTAAGGGTGTCCGTAGCTTTCTTGGTCATGCAGTATTTTATAGAAGGTTTATAAAAGATTTTTCCCAAATTGCTAGACCTTTAACAAACCTGCTTGCTAAAGATGCACCCTTTAACTTTGACGATGAGTGCTTAGGCTCCTTTTATTATCTTAAGAAAGCACTTGTCTCTGCGCTAATCATACAACCTCCTGATTGGACGCTTCCTTTTGAGATAATGTGTGATGGTAGTGATTATGCTGTAGGTGCTGTCTTAGGACAAACCAAAGATAAGAAACATCATGCAATCTCATATGCTAGCAAAACCTTAACTGGGCCACAACTGAATTATGCAACAACTGAAAAGGAATTGCTAGCTGTGGTTTTTGCTATAGACGAATTTAGATCTTACTTAGTTAGAGCTAAAGTCATCATTTACACTGACCATGCTGCATTAAAGTACTTGCTCACTAAGAAAGATGCTAAACCAAGATTAATAAGATGGATATTATTACTCCAAGAATTTGATCTTGAAATTAAAGATAAAAAGGGAGTAGAAAACTCTGTAGCCGATCATTTGTCTAGAATGCAATTCAAAGACAAACAGGATCTGCCCATCGACGACTTCCTGCGGGACGACACGCTCCTCAAGGTCATAGACTCCAACCCCTGATATGCAGACATTGTCAATTTCATGGTCACAGGATATGTGCCACCAGGAGCAGACAAGAAGAAACTCATCCAAGAGAGTAAGGTGCACCTCTGGGATGAGCCATATCTGTACAGAGTCTGCAATGATTGAATATTGAGGAGGTGCGTGCCAATAAATGAAGCAATCAAGATCATTGAGAAATACCATGGAGCAGAGTATGGAGGCCGTTATGGGGTATTCAGAACCCATGCAAAGATATGGCAAAGTGGATTCTTTTGGCCTACCATGTACAAAGATGCACAAGACTATGTGAAGAGATGTGCAAGGTGTCAAAAACATGGGAATATCAACACCCGGAATGCAATGCCACTCACAAACAACCTTCAAGTGGAATTATTTGATGCATGGGGAATTGACTACATGGGTCCATTCCCCAAGTCTCAAGGTTGTGAGTACATCCTGGTGGCAGTGGATTATGTGTCCAAATGGGTGGAAGCTATACCTTGCACGACCGCTGATGCTTCACACTCAAAAAGGATGTTTAAAGAAGTCATATTCCCAAGATTTGGCACCCCAAGACTAGTCATAAGTAATGGAGGATCACACTTCATAGACAGAGGCTTTCGACGTTTCCTGGCCGACATGGGAATAAAGCATAATGTTTTAACTCCATACCATCCCCAGACAAGTGGCCAAACAGAGACGTCCAATAAGCAAATCAAGAACATCCTACAAAAGACAGTCAATGAAATGGGAACAGCTTGGAGGAGCAAACTACCGGATGCACTTTGGGCATACAGGACCGCATACAAGACCCCAATTGGTATGTCACCATACCAGCTTGTATACGGGAAGACATGTCATCTGCCGGTAGAGCTAGAGCACAGAGCACATTGGGCAATCAAACAATGGAATATGGATCTGCCCTCTGCTGGAAGAAATAGAAAGATGCAGATCTCAGAGCTTGAGGAAAGGAGAGAAAAAGCCTATCATAATGCCAGGATCTATAAAGAAAGAACCAAAAGGTGACATGACAAGAGGATCAAGTCCAAGGAATTCCATCCTGGAGACAAGGTCCTAATGTTCAACTCAAGGGTCAAGCTATTTGGCCATGGAAAGCTCAGGAGCAAATGGGAAGGACCGTACCTGGTAATCAATGCAGTAATGCATGGAGCCGTCACGCTTCAAGACAACGACGGCAACATCTTTAAGATAAATGGTTATCGCCTCAAAGTTTTTCATGAGCATGCAACATTAGAAGAAGAAATTGACGTGATAGAATTCCCCTGATAATGAAGTCACATAATTAAAATCTAAATGTCTTACTTCTTTTTCATTTGTTTGTATAGCTTGATCGTTAGATAAGTTTCAAATAATTAGAAATTCCTCCTTTGTAACACTTTGGTCCCCAAAACCCCAATTTAGAAGTGGCCATCTGAAACTTGGTGACCACTTGGGACCAAAATTTACCCAAGTATAAAACTTTCAATCTGGTCGCACTGGGCAATCCAAACACATGTTGGGTGTTGGCACTTCTTAGCGTCAGCAGAAAAGTCTGCAAGCGCACGGAAGTACCGTTGTAGCCTTCACCCGGAAGTATTCAGGGTATCGTAATTTCCCAGAGGAACGGTCTTTGTACTTAGTCTCTTAAACTAGTTTACTCAGAAGACACGGAAGGGATAGCTTGGGTAGAGAGGTTCTTCTAAGGTCAAACGCATATAAGCGATGGTAACTTCCCCACTACTTGTCTGCTTCAGGCCCACTGACGCAGCTGGTCTGCCAGCCGATACCAATATTAGCGCTACTCCGCGGCCGAACGTGGGGGAATTCAGATACCAGTGGATAGGGCTGTCACCACCTGCCATCTACCCCTCTGCCTGTGGGCACGCGCAACATATGAAGGTAGACCCCGACTTAGACACCACGTCTACGACGGCGACTACTACTCTAGCGGCGTACAGGAACATCCGTCTCTATCAGGAGTCCTCTTACTAGAGCATCCGTCCAAAGGACGAACGATAATCCCACAAACAAGTAGCTTTATGGAAGTAACATGCTTAGTGAATCAAACCAAAGTTGAACACGAACTTCTTACTTCAAGTAGCAAGACGATCGTAGAGGTACAACTTGGATCGAGAGCCGACAAGCCCGACACTTCGTCCACCCAGAGGCAGAACTGCTTCGACTTCGCTCTTTCTCCAGCTCTTGTCCCTCTCTCACTCCCTATATTAAATTAGCTATAAGCTAATGGAATGGAGCTTGCTCTTCCTCTCTACATTGTGACCTCTTGTGTTGATGAACAAATTGATCCCTTTCATTGAATAGGTGTAGAGAGGAGGCCTCCATTTATAGCTTGAGAGGAGGGGGTTCCATGCAAAAGCTTCATCCCCACATGGAAAGACCCAAACCGACCTCCAAAGGGCGGTTTCCACTTTCCATCTGTGTTGATCGTAGGTGGGACCGTCCTTGGGGAACCGCCCTACAACCGCCAGAAGCAAACTGGGCCCGAGAGGCCCCACCAGGGGGGCGGCCGCCCCCGGGACCGGTCGGTCCCCTGCTAGGCCCGTTTGGCCACCGCCTTCGCGTGGTTGGTTCTCCTCTGGGCCTAGACCCCTCCTATGGTTACGAATGGGCCTAGATTTGTAATAAAGGTGGGCTTCTTTGTTATTCTTGGTTGCGCATTCTCTGAATTCACATTTCTCCTTTACGCTTTCCAATTGGTGTTGTGCACTTCCACTTGTTTCACCATAAATCCTGCAAAAACATAAACACTAGGGGTACAAGTGGAACTCTGTTAATAGCATATGTCTATGTGTTAAAGTATGATAGTTTCTCCTCCTTTAGGCATAAGTTGGCGGTTAAAAAGATCTATAAGGACCGCCAACAAGACCCCCAAGCTTAACCTTTGCTCGTCCCGAGCAAATAGCTAAGTATGGTTGTTGATCAGGAGTTGCTACAATGTCGATCATATTTCAAATGTACCAAGTTTATAACAAAGTTTTCCACCATAATTTGAATAAATCAGCATGCTATCCACCCTGATATTATCTTGAAACAAATGGGGCCTTTTAGCCATCTCAAGTCTTGGGTGATTGCAAGACCGAAAAGATTCATAGACATTGCTTATCATTCATCCCAAGATGGACCATCTTTCTGGAGGTTTTTGAAAATTTTTGCAAAGAAATGTAAGTTCCTCAAATGATTCTCTCGATCGCTCAAAGTCTATGAATACCTCACCAAAGGCACTGTAATGTTGCCTTTCATATCCTACCACTAAGGCTTATGAGTGGAGTTTTGGGCAGGTATAAAGGTGGGCATACTTGCATCACATATATTGCTAAGTCAAACCAAACCACAAGGTGATACAAGTCATATACTTTGATTGAGATGTGCAAGTGTGTGGAGTATGAAGATGGTGGAATCCTAATTTCTAAATATTTTGGCACTCCATGCATCATGAATTTCTCCTTTATTGGATGGAATGAAACTTTTTTGAGGGATATGGGCTATAAGATCATATATCCATATTATTATTATTTTCCTTCTTTTTTTTGAACGGGTATCTTTTTTTTCTGTTTGTTTATTGCATGCCCCTTGGCATGTTTTTTTAGGCATAACCCATATCTTTTGTTAGTATTTAAAGAACTTTGGCTGGAGATATGTCATGATGGAATGCGAGGAGTAATTATATGGTGAAAAATGAATGCGCGGCTTCTCAGGGTAAGAGTCGGCATTTTTATTTGGTTGAAGAGTGCGCAACTCTCAGGGTAAGAGTTGGCATATTATTTGGTGGATGGATGGGTGCATGTTGTGCGCAACTCTCGGGGTGAGAGTTGGCTTTATTTGGTGGGTGCATGAGAATCTCAATCATGGGTGCATGACCATAATCTCACTTAGGTCACAACAATTTGACCTAACTCAATGTTCCACAAGCAGCATATGACTAAAAAGTTTGCATAATTGAAACATGTCATATGGCCTTTGTAGGTATTTCATAATCATTGAGGAACTTTTGTTTTTAAAAGTTTTCGAAAATAAAACTCCGGATGTCAAGTTTCTCTCAGAACAAAGTCATAGTGCAGCCCATATCACCATATCATATCAGGCAATAACTTAGACAAGATTAAGCATGTGCATCCCATTAGCCCAAGTTTTTAGGATGAGACATTTTTAGCTGATAAATCCAAACCTTAGAGAAAGCTCGATTATAAAATGGGTACAGGTGAAACATAAGATAGAGCAACTGTTCATCATTTCAACAAGGGTAGAACCTAACACATCTTAACACATATGAGAGAGGAGAAAATATCTCACCATTTTTTTAAGTTAAAGAATTTTGAAAAGAAATATGAGATACAAGTTACCTTTGTGGGAGCCCTCCCCCAAGCCTGCTTTTGACTTAACAATGTGGTTTAGTTAGGGGTGCCACAAATTGGTGCTGCCTCAGCTTGTTGTGCAGTTCGTGGCCTCTCTTGAGCGTGCTAGGAAGCTCACCCCCTCAAGCTTGTTTTTATGGTGGTATTGAGATAACAAGACAACAAAACTTGGGGTTGAAAGATACATTACTCTTTTTCAAGATTTTATTTATCATTATATTTTTTTTCTTTTGTCACACCCCGATATTAAAAACAACACCAGGATGTATAAAAGCTCACATGTGTGCCAAGGATCAAGTCCACACATGCTAGACAAATTAAATAGTACCATTGCAGAGTTTATTACATAGCGAACAATATTTAAATCATAGTACTTTATTACAACATCTCAGCGGAAAAGATAATTCTCGTGGCAGCTTCATCGCAGGGACGTTGACTGGTTGACAACAAGTCTAGAACTCGTTGCGGTAATCATAACTCCAATCTTCATCTGCTGTGTGGTAATAGCAAGGGTGAGCACATTTCGTACTCTGCAAGTAAAACACAGGGTTCATGAGGCTCAACTAGCTGTATGTGGTTATGTTGCGGGAGCATTTTTAAAGACAATTAATTATAGCACAATAAGTAGCATCAATGGTGTTTCATAAATTCCCATATTCATGATCAATGTAAAGTGAAGTAGTAAGCATAAACAATTAAACAATGACAATATTTTCTGTTCCATGAGGATTCCAAGCCACCCATGACCGAGGGCGCGGCTAGTATACCAGTTTTACACTCTGCAGAGGTTGCACACTTTCACTACGAGCCGTGATTCCCATTTGCTCGGGTTAATTACTCCCAAAAACACTACCAAGGTGAGTGAGCAGGGTATCACTATGAAGTCTTTCAAAAGTCTTGTCTAACAAGTTAGGGCCGCTATGGATACTGTGCCTGTTCTTATAATATTTCCCCTGCCTGATGGCACATAACCGCAGCCTATACACATCATTCCAGACAGGGGCCAAACTATAAGCTATCCCGGTTAATCACACCCCACTTGCGCCTTTCGGTAACCACTAACAAGCTAGACAAGAGCATTTTACTGAACTAAAACCAGAGCCCATTAGCACTCATAGTTGCGCGGTTTTCCCGGAGGTTCACTTACGGATAAAGTCATCTTTTAAAGTTCATTGCATTACCATTAGACAATTTACAAGATCATGATATTAATAGCATAGCCAACCCATCCACATGCATAAACCATAGGTATCAAGGTAACAGGTACAAATCTATGGAATTCAACTAGGGTTGACAAGGAATTGCATGCATATGATATTTATAAAAAGCTTTCACAAGTAGGTAACAAGGATAATCCCATGAATTACTTGCCTTGCTCAGGGAGGTCTTGCTGGTCCTTGAAGTGCGGGTCGTAACCAACGTCGAATTGCTCACCGTCTATACTCGATCAAACACCATAATACAAGCATACAGGGGCATTCATGCAAGGCAAACAAGAGTATAAATTAGAACAGTACACCAACAGTGAGAAACCCAATTAAAAAGTTTATAAAACTGATCTACACATTGCTACGATCACATCGATATAAAGATCATCGAAAACGGCTTTAAAACGTGAAAGATATGAATTTTCCAAGTTTTAATGCATTTTTAGGGATTAAAATAATACTTAAAATAAAAATACTTTTAACATAGACAAAAGTTATATCACTGGATAGAGGGTGAAATTATGAATCTAATGCAATTTGAATCGCTCGAATCGGAGCTAAAACGCATAAGTTATGGCCAATTCAAAATGAGTGGCAAATTTGTAAATTCTGAAAACGTATTTTCATTTGAACAGAGAGAAATACGCTTTTGAAAACGGAAAGCGTAAACTGAGAGCGCGCGGGGCTGGTGGCTTTGACCGAGTCTGCGGCCACGTGGCGCGATGTGATTGGCCAGGTCCACCACGCTGTCCATGGACCAGCGCGCGTGCGCGGGTGGACCGAGTCCACACTGTAGCCGTGCCCCAAAGGGGTATGGGCTGCTGGGATCCGTCCGATTCAAAATGAACGGACGTGATTAGATCGGGAGGAGGGGTGGCGGCGCTTCCGCCGGAAAACAGAGGATGGCGGCGGCGGTTCGCCGGTGGCTTGCCGGAGAAGGTGAGAACGGCGCTACAGCGGACCATTCAGCACGGGAACGGCGAGGGAAACAAGAGGGGGACACCGCAAGCTCACCTAGGGCGTTGAGAAGGGACGAAACCGGCTCTGGAGGTGCTTGCGACGGACGGCGGCGGACGGGCTCCAAGCGGCGGTGACGACGAGGTTGGCAGAGAGGGCACGGGTGGCGGCTAGGGTTCGGAAAGGGTCAGGGGAGGTCGAGCACGGTCTTATAAAGGCTCGGGCCGTGCCAATTTTGGAGGAAGCCGGCAAATTCGTGCCGGATTCCACGGCGGCGACGGCGTGGCTCGGGAAGGAAACAGAGCGGGAGGAAGAAGGAAGGTGGAGAAGACCGCTGACATGTGGGTCCAGGTCACCAGCGAGAGCGAGCAGAGAGAACGGGCGCGCCTGCGCCTGGCGTCCGTTTGGGCCGGCTCGCGCGGCCGCGGCCCAAGAGGAGGGGGGAGGAGAGAGGCCGAGTGGGCCGAGAGAGAGGAAGAGGGGTAGCAGGCTGGGTTGGGTTGGGCTGCTACTGCACTCTACTTCTACCTCTTCTTCTTTTTCTATTTCTATTTTTCCAACAAGTTTTCAAAAGAAATTTTCAAATATTTGAGAGACCAAATAATAATTCAAGCATCACAAAATAAATATGCAGCAGCATGAGTGCAACAACCATGTTTTGACTAGGTTTTTATTTTAATTTCCCCAAAAATTCTATTTTCCCTATATTAGCATGAATAATTAATTGCATAATTAAGTAAATTCTCTAATTTTAAAATGTTGCAAAATTCTAGGTGTTACAATTCTACCCCCCTTAAAGAGAATCTCGTCCTCGAGATTGGATGCTTACTCAAACAAGTGTGAATACTCTTTCCTCAAATCCTCTTCTCTTTCCCAAGTTGCTTCTTCTTCCGAGTGCCTATTCCACTGTACTTTGCACATCTTAATCACCCTACTCCGAGTGACTCTTTCAGCTGTCTCCAAAATTCTTACAGGATACTCTTCATATGTCAGATCTTCCTTAACTTGAAGTTCATCCATGGGTATTTGTTCATCAGGTACCCGCAAACACTTCTTGAGTTGAGACACATGGAACACATCATGAACAGCTGATAGATGCTCAGGCAACTCTAATTGATATGCAACTTCTCCACGTCTCTTTATAATCTTGAAGGGACCAACATACCTTGGTGCTAGCTTTCCCTTCATATTAAACCTTCTCACCTTTCTCATCGGTGATACCTTGAGATACACATAATCACCTACTTCAAAACTCAAGTCTCTTCTTCGCTTATCCGCATAACTCTTTTGTCGAGATTGAGCTATCCTTAAGTTCTCCCTTATCTTACTGACTTGTTCTTCAGCAGCCTTTATAACATCAGGCCCAAACAACTGTGACTCACCCGTTTGATTCCAGTATAAGGGTGCTCTACACTTACGCCCATATAATGCTTCAAATGGTGCCATTCCAAGACTTTTCTGATAGCTATTATTGTAAGAGAACTCTGCATAAGGTAGACTCTTGTCCCAACTAGAACCATGCTGTAAGGCACAAGCTCTCAGCATATCCTCGAGAATCTGATTGGTTCTTTCTGTCTGCCCATCTGTCTGAGGATGATAAGCAGTGCTGAAGTTCAATTTAGTTCCCAAAGCTTCATGTACTTGTTTCCAGAAATGAGAAGTAAACTGAGATCCCCTATCAGACACAATCTTCCTAGGCACTCCATGAAGACATACTATCCTTTCCATGTAAAGCTTTGCCAACTTTGGACCATCATACTTAGTATTCACAGGCAAGAAATGAGCAACTTTCGTCAACCGATCGACAATCACCCATATTGAATCATAACCTATGGATGTCCGAGGTAGTCCCACTATAAAATCCATACCAACTTCATCCCATTTCCATTCCGGTATCTTCATGGGTTGTAGCAATCCAGCAGGCCTCTGATGTTCGGCCTTGACTCTTGAACAAGTGTCACACAGAGCTACATACTCAGCTACAGCTCGTCTCATTTCTTTCCACCAATACTTCTCCTTGAGATCCTGATACATCTTGGTACTTCCAGGGTGAATAGAGTAGGCAGACTCATGAGCTTCCCAAAGAATTGTATCTCGGATAGCCTTTATTGCTGGCACACATATCCTTTTTCCCAACCACAATGTGCCATTCTCATCAAGCCTGAATCCGGGTGCTTTTCCAACAACCACATTTTCAGCTATCTCTTTGAGTTCTTCATCCTCCATCTGACCTTTGCGTATTTCTTCTTCCAAGGTAGGCGTTATCTCAATCTCCACGATATTGTTAACCAAACACAAGTTCAGACGTTGCAACTCTGCACTTAACTCCTTAGGCATCGTTGTTTCCTGAACTTCACTATCATAACTTTTTCTGCTAAGTGCATCGGCCACCACATTGGCTTTCCCAGGATGGTAATGCACTTCTAGATCATAGTCCTTAATCAATTCCAACCATCGGCGTTGCCTCAAGTTCAGATTCGACTGGGTAAAGATGTATTTCAAGCTCTTATGATCCGTATATATGTCAGTCTTATGCCCCATCAGGTAATGCCTCCATATCTTCAAAGCATGAACAACCGCTGCTAACTCAAGATCATGAGTAGGGTAGTTTAAATCATGCTTTCTCAACTATCTAGACGCATAGGCAACAACTCTACCTTCTTGCATAAGTACACATCCCAAACCTTGTCTAGATGCATCACAGTAGATAGAGAAGCTCTTACTTAGATCAGGCAATATCAGCACTGGGGCAGAAGTCAACCTCTTCTTCAACTCATCAAAATTAGCTTGGCACTGTTCGGACCACACGAACTTGGCATTCTTCTCTAACAATGCAGTCATAGGCTTAGCGAGCTTGGAGAACCCTTCAATGAACCTCCTATAGTAACCAGCCAAACCAAGAAAACTGCGAATTTCCTTAACATCAGTAGGTGGCTTCCAATCCAGCACATCCCTCACTTTGCTAGGATCTACAGCAATTCCACCATTTGAGACAATGTGGCCTAAGAAAGCCACTTCCTTTAGCCAAAACTCACACTTACTCCTTTTTGCATACAACTTATGCTCTCTCAATTTCTGCAAGACCAATCTCAAGTGTTCTTCATGTTCTTCTTCCGTCTTGGAGAACACCAGAATATCATCAATGAATACCACCACAAACTTATCAAGATATTCCATGAACACCTTATTCATCAAATACATGAAGTAGGCAGGTGCATTGGTAAGACCAAAAGACATAACTGTGTATTCATATAGCCCATATCTGGTAGTGAACGCTGTCTTCGGTATATCTTGGTTTCTAATCTTCAATTGGTGATAACCAGACCATAAATCAATCTTGGAAAACACACATGCACCTCTCAATTGATCAAACAAATAATAAATTCTAGGCAAAGGGTACTTATTTTTGATGGTCACTTCATTCAATGATCGGTAATCAATGCACATCCTTTGAGTACCATCCTTCTTGTCAACAAAGATAACAGGTGCACCCCATGGAGAAGAACTAGGACGAATAAAACCTTTATCTAATAACTCCTTAAGTTGCTTTTTAAGTTCTTCTAACTCATTTACCCCCATTCTATATGGACGCTTAGCTATGGGTGCAGTACCAGGTAATAATTCAATAATGAATTCAATGTCTCGATCAGGTGGCATACCTGGCAAATCCTCGGGGAAGACATCCAAAAATTCCTCCACAACACGATCCTCAGGCTTCCCTTCATCTTCAATCATGTTGATGACAGCAGCTGGAGGTGGCTTCACTACAACATTAACTGAGACTCTGTCTCCCTTAGGTCCATTCATTTCCACAACCTTCTCTTTGCATTTGATGTTGACCGTATGTTCTTTCATCCAGTCCAGACCCAGTATCAAATCAATGCCAGATGCTCTCAGGACAATCGGACTGACTGAAAACTCTACCCCCCTTAAAGACAATACTACTGATGGACAAAAATGAGTAGCAGGCATGACACCACCAGGAGAGTTTACTACCATCTCAGTCTTCATTGCAAGCAGGGGTATACTATGTTTTTTAACAAATATACGGGAGATAAATGTATGCGATGCTCCAGAATCAAATAATACAGTCGCAGGAGTGGAGTTGAGGTCGAACGTACCCAGCATGATGTTCGGCCCATCCTGAGCAGTGTCGATGGTCACATGATTCACCTTCCCATAGAGTGGCTTCTTGTTGGGGCAGTGGAAGGACATGTGGCCTTCCTTGCCACAGCTGTAACAGACGGTGGGGGCTCTAGGGGCTCCATTCTTGGCAGGGGGACTATTAGCTTTTCCATTCTGGGAGTTTTGTGTCCCTCCCGACTGACGGAACGGCTGGCGCTGTTGGAAAGGCAAGCGTTGGTTGTTACCACCATGGTACCTTTGCTGGGAATTCTGCTGGTGACCATAGCGTGGACGGTTGTTGCTCCCAGAAGACTGACCAGAGAACTTCCTCTTCTTGTCCTGATCCTGGCGCATGTTGTCCAACACAATAGCACGGTTGACAAGAGCTTGAAAGTTGGGGTAGGTGTTACCAGCCAACTGCAGCCTGAGTTCATAATATAAGCCCTTGAGAAATAACCGCTGCTTGTCAGCATCGTCAGCAACTTCCCTAGGTGCATAGCGTGCCAGCTCAGCGAACTTGTTATGATATTCGCTGACAGACATGGAAACCATCCGGAGAGACCGGAACTCTTCAGCCTTCTGATCCATCAAACCTTGAGGAATGTGATGAGCTCTAAACTCTCTGGTGAACTCATCCCAAGTAACATCAGGAGCATTCGCAGGCCGTGCATCCTGGTAAGACTCCCACCAGGTTTGGGCTGCACCCTGCAACTGCCCTGAAGCATACAGGACCTTCTCCATGTCATTGCACTGCGCAATGTTAAGCTGCTTTTCCACAGCACGGACCCAATCATCGGCCTCTAGGGGGTCTGTGGCATGTGTGAACACTGGAGGACGTCCCTGAAGGAAGTCCTTGCGCCTGTCCCTGGGTGGCGGTGGTGGTGGTGCTCCACCCTGCTGAACATTCTGCATGAAGTGAGTCATTGCTTCCATGAACTGCCCTTGCATCTGCATGAATTGTTCAGGGCTGATCATGGGGGGTGGTGGAGGTGGTGGGTTGCCTCTGGGGTTCCTCCTTCCGGCCATCTGTCAACCCAACATACATAACGATTCTCAGACAATACCCAAATAACCAACATGAATAGAGAAACTGAAATTTCAGGACGAGTTCTCAGAAACAGCAGTGCAGTAAATCGATCGTACAGGGAGCTACAGAACTCCAAATGAGACGTTCTATACATTTCTGGAAAACTTATAAAATTTTCTACAACTTTCATTTAGACCACTTTACCAGATTCTGACAGTTACCAGGTCCAAATTCACAATTTACAGAAGCTGTTCAGCACTTCCAGACAGCACAGTTATACCAGATTGCAACAGTCATAACTCTTAATCCATAATAGATATGAAGGTGATTGATACGGCGCTGGAAAGGCACTGAAGTCTAGTTTATCTCATAAAAATTTCATGACACTTGCATTATCAGATCTCCAGTTATAAGCAAAATACCTCAGGTAACTCCAGAAAACAGCAAGGGTAACGAGAATATAAACCAACCCAACAATATATAAAAAGACCTCAACTTAATTTTTACTTGTTCAAGAAGTACCGTAGACAAGTCTACAGCACTCCAACACTCATAACAAAGATCCAAATCACACAAGTGCATAATAATAAATCATGTTCTCACACCAATCTTACAAGCACACCAAGACTCACTAGACGCAGCTAGCGATTTATTACATGAATCCCAAGGGTAACCTAGAACTTATTAACGTGAAGCGTGAAGTCTTCATTCTTCGTGTAGCGGGGGGACTTCTTGAGCATGCCCGCAGACAATCATTCTCTTTCTGGAGACGCCGTGACGCTGAGTGTGCTCCCTTCAGCTCTCCCTGGAGCCCCACCACTTGCTCCGTCAAGGCATTGATGTGCAGAGCGGTGGTGTTCAACATCGGATGCAGGGGATTAGCCTGGGTCACCACAGCTCGTCCAGCCCAGGGCTCAAAGCGGGGCAGGTGGCGAAAGCGATCCTCCTCCATGAGCTCATAGCGAAGACCATGGTAGAATGCGTACGCCACTTGCGCAGCATCCTCCATGCTGGCGTGAGCTGAAGTCCTCCTGGCAGGCGAAGAGAAGACCTGATGAGGAGCCAGCTTCGGCTGTCCAGGCTCCCAGTAGATGACTGCCAATAGGGTCTTGTAGTAGGTCGCCTCCTCAGGGTGGGTGTGCCCCGAGCAGAGGTACTCGATGACCGGGTGCTTGTCACTGTAGTACGTAGTCAACACTTCTTGCAGCAGGGAGTGTTGATACGCGTTCGGCGCCGGGTCCTTGATGGTGGTAACACGGAACCACTCCATCACTGGCTCAGGTGCAGGGGGAGTCGGTGCAGGAGCTGGCGACGTCGGAGTGACTGGCACGATCTCCTCCTCCACGTCGTCATCGAACATGAGGACCTCAGTGGGGTCCTCCTCATCGTCGGAGAGAACCACGACCTCGGGCTCCACCGGCGGTGCTGGCTCCACTCTGGGTGCGCTGGGAGTGAACTGGGCGACGTAGGAGGCGACGCTGCGAGAAGAAGCAGCCTCAGCAGCAGAGCGGCGAGCGGCGGAACGAGTGAGAACCATCTACAAAATCAGAAAAGAGAAGCTAGAATCAAACTTTTTTAATAGAATAAGGAAGTATAGCATAAAACAAAATTGTAATAAAATAGTCAAGACTGAAATTTAAGTGCAAAAATAAACCTATGTGATTTTTACTATCTAGGCTTGCGTCCTACAGTCAACCAAGCTCCGATACCAATTTGTCACACCCCGATATTAAAAACAACACCAGGATGTATAAAAGCTCACATGTGTGCCAAGGATCAAGTCCACACATGCTAGACAAATTAAATAGTACCATTGCAGAGTTTATTACATAGCGAACAATATTTAAATCATAGTACTTTATTACAACATCTCAGCGGAAAAGATAATTCTCGTGGCAGCTTCATCGCAGGGACGTTGACTGGTTGACAACAAGTCTAGAACTCGTTGCGGTAATCATAACTCCAATCTTCATCTGTTGTGTGGTAATAGCAAGGGTGAGCACATTTCGTACTCAGCAAGTAAAACACAGGGTTCATGAGGCTCAACTAGCTGTATGTGGTTATGTTGCGGGAGCATTTTTAAAGACAATTAATTATAGCACAATAAGTAGCATCAATGGTGTTTCATAAATTCCCATATTCATGATCAATGTAAAGTGAAGTAGTAAGCATAAACAATTAAACAATGACAATATTTTCTGTTCCATAAGGATTCCAAGCCACCCATGACCGAGGGCGCGGCTAGTATACCAGTTTTACACTCTGCAGAGGTTGCACACTTTCACTACGAGCCGTGATTCCCATTTGCTCGGGTTAATTACTCCCAAAAACACTACCAAGGTGAGTGAGCAGGGTATCACTATGAAGTCTTTCAAAAGTCTTGTCTAACAAGTTAGGGCCGCTATGGATACTGTGCCTGTTCTTATAATATTTCCCCTGCCTGATGGCACATAACCGCAGCCTATACACATCATTCCAGACAGGGGCCAAACTATAAGCTATCCCGGTTAATCACACCCCACTTGCGCCTTTCGGTAACCACTAACAAGCTAGACAAGAGCATTTTACTGAACTAAAACCAGAGCCCATTAGCACTCATAGTTGCGCGGTTTTCCCGGAGGTTCACTTACGGATAAAGTCATCTTTTAAAGTTCATTGCATTACCATTAGACAATTTACAAGATCATGATATTAATAGCATAGCCAACCCATCCACATGCATAAACCATAGGTATCAAGGTAACAGGTACAAATCTATGGAATTCAACTAGGGTTGACAAGGAATTGCATGCATATGATATTTATAAAAAGCTTTCACAAGTAGGTAACAAGGATAATCCCATGAATTACTTGCCTTGCTCAGGGAGGTCTTGCTGGTCCTTGAAGTGCGGGTCGTAACCAACGTCGAATTGCTCACCGTCTATACTCGATCAAACACCATAATACAAGCATACAGGGGCATTCATGCAAGGCAAACAAGAGTATAAATTAGAACAGTACACCAACAGTGAGAAACCCAATTAAAAAGTTTATAAAACTGATCTACACGTTGCTACGATCACATCGATATAAAGATCATCGAAAACGGCTTTAAAACGTGAAAGATATGAATTTTCCAAGTTTTAATGCATTTTTAGGGATTAAAATAATACTTAAAATAAAAATACTTTTAACATAGACAAAAGTTATATCACTGGATAGAGGGTGAAATTATGAATCTAATGCAATTTGAATCGCTCGAATCGGAGCTAAAACGCATAAGTTATGGCCAATTCAAAATGAGTGGCAAATTTGTAAATTCTGAAAACGTATTTTCATTTGAACAGAGAGAAATACGCTTTTGAAAACGGAAAGCGTAAACTGAGAGCGCGCGGGGCTGGTGGCTTTGACCGAGTCTGCGGCCACGTGGCGCGATGTGATTGGCCAGGTCCACCACGCTGTCCATGGACCAGCGCGCGTGCGCGGGTGGACCGAGTCCACACTGTAGCCGTGCCCCGAAGGGGTATGGGCTGCTGGGATCCGTCCGATTCAAAATGAACGGACGTGATTAGATCGGGAGGAGGGGTGGCGGCGCTTCCGCCGGAAAACAGAGGATGGCGGCGGCGGTTCGCCGGTGGCTTGCCGGAGAAGGTGAGAACGGCGCTACAGCGGACCATTCGGCACGGGAACGGCGAGGGAAACAAGAGGGGGACACCGCAAGCTCACCTAGGGCGTTGAGAAGGGACGAAACCGGCTCTGGAGGTGCTTGCGACGGACGGCGGCGGACGGGCTCCAAGCGGCGGTGACGACGAGGTTGGCAGAGAGGGCACGGGTGGCGGCTAGGGTTCGGAAAGGGTCAGGGGAGGTCGAGCACGGTCTTATAAAGGCTCGGGCCGTGCCAATTTTGGAGGAAGCCGGCAAATTCGTGCCGGATTCCACGGCGGCGACGGCGTGGCTCGGGAAGGAAACAGAGCGGGAGGAAGAAGGAAGGTGGAGAAGGCCACTGACATGTGGGTCCAGGTCGCCAGCGAGAGCGAGCAGAGAGAACGGGCGCGCCTGCACCTGGCGTCCGTTTGGGCCGGCTCGCGTGGCCGCGGCCCAAGAGAAGGGGGGAGGAGAGAGGCCGAGTGGGCCGAGAGAGAGGAAGAGGGGTAGCAGGCTGGGTTGGGTTGGGCTGCTGCTGCACTCTACTTCTACCTCTTCTTCTTTTTCTATTTCTATTTTTCCAACAAGTTTTCAAAAGAAATTTTCAAATATTTGAGAGACCAAATAATAATTCAAGCATCACAAAATAAATATGCAGCAGCATGAGTGCAACAACCATGTTTTGACTAGGTTTTTATTTTAATTTCCCCAAAAATTCTATTTTCCCTATATTAGCATGAACAATTAATTGCATAATTAAGTAAATTCTCTAATTTTAAAATGTTGCAAAATTCTAGGTGTTACATCTTTTCAAGGTTCACCTAAGAAATTTTTATCTCTGCTGTCATCTCAAAGACTTACCCTCATGGAGTTCATAAATTTCTGCAAGGGGTTAGTCCATAAGATTAAGCAAAATCTATACTAGCAGCTTTGGTTCCAAGATCAAACTAGACACAACGTCTAATTTGTCAAGGTAGGCTTAAGAATCTAAGCACCATGCTTACATTAAAAATCCTATAGAGGCATGATCTCACAACCCAGCTTCAAACTAAACACCTTGCTTAGTTAAAAAGATGTAGGACCAACACTTTCAAACCAAAACTTACTAGCATAGAGAAAAAAATATGATAAGATAACCAAGAATCATTCAACGGAGACAGATTTTTGAACAAAGGAATCTAGTCAGAAGTTTGCTCAGCCAATCTATTCAAACTCAAACAAGGCTAGGATAAGAGAGCAAAGAAAGACATGCCTTGCTTCATCTCCAACATGAATTTCTTTCATTATTCATGATAACAACTCAAAGTTCATTAATCAAAATGCAACACCATATCACAATTTTGATTAAAGAAGGCTAGTTTAACCTAATCACCATGCTTAAATTAAAAAGCCTATGGATGTACCACAAGTGTACTCATGTGAATACACCCAAACTCAAAGCATATGGCATGAACAGAGGAAGAGCATGATATTATATTTTCATGGAGACAAATATGAGTGAATGAGTTGGTCAACATTACCTTGACATACCTGAATGTGTGTACCAACAGCATGTATGGATGAAGCATCAGAGTTGTCGCTGAGGTGGCTCAGTTTCCATCTTAGGTGACTACCAAGGCGTGGGTTAGAGTCCATCACTTTTAGTAGCATGTCGTCGTGTAGCAAGTCGTTTATTGGTAACTCCTGCATATTAGTGACTCGCATACACGTCAAATGTAGGAGGAACACTTCATGCAAGCTTCTAACTAAAAGGAATATTGCGACCATGACTCCCCTTTGTTGTGTCTTTTTTTAGAATCTTTAAACAAAGTGTGATCCAAGATATGCATGGAGTCATGGTTGGTCAAAGGAGTGAGAGAGGTGTTGCACACACCATCGGTGTAGAAGAAGGAGTTCATGGAAGTCATGTGGCTTGTCCCTCTATATGATGTCTTGCTTGATGTTTGTGCAACATCCATGGGAGATCTTGAAGGGCGTGTTCGTTGTACTTAAGAGATCTCCCCCCAAAATTTTTTTACCTATTTTTAATTTTAACAGTGAACAAGTAAGGGCTCTACCAGGTTGAACCCTAGAGAGCCTAAAGCTTATTATGATTTTTTTTACTTATTAACTTTTTTTATTATATAAATTTTTATTTGTTCATCCAACTCGCATAACTCAAACAAGGCCAAACTTAAGATGCAATGTAAAAAAAAGCCTTGGCTTGTCTGCATATCAGATTATCTCCATTGTTTATGATGCCATAAAGAAGCGTGAATGATCAAGCTATGGAGACAAGTATGAGCAAAAGAGTTGGGGATCATTACCTTTGCATACCTGAGTGTAGTTACCGGCAGCATGGATGGATGAAACATCTGAGTTGTTACTGCGGTTCGCATGATGACTTTTCTCAGGTGAATCACCAGGCCAGGCCATTCTCATGGCTTAGTGTGTGTGGGCCATGGACCTGATGATAGTAGCAAAGGCTTTGGGTGAGCCCTTCTTGCTTATGCAAAATAATGATGGGCAGAGTCAGGCAACCCATAAGTGTTCCTCTTCTAACATGTGGGGCCAGCCTGCTCCTTCTCTCTCCTTCAATATTATATATATTTTTACTATTCCCTTTTTTTAACAATCTCTTCTCTTGTTTTTTTTCTTTTCACTTCCCATTTTTTTAAGCAAGGTAGAGCCAACATCTCTTTTTCTTTTGAACCAAGGTGATCTTGAGGTGAGACTCGCACCGTCCTCCCCCACACTTGGACATTGTTGAAAGTCAAGTGTGCAAGGTCAAGGTCTCCTTTTGAGTTTGTTCCATCACCAAAGATCATCAATGTGTGTTGTTGATGTTGCTCTCATATTCTCAAGCTTCGTATGTCCTTTCTTTGTTAACCTGAAATGGTTAATGACAAGAATACCCGAAGGTGCATACTAACTTGACAACATGTGCTTACATTTATTAAAAAAGGAATTTTTTTTATTATTATTCTTTTTCATTTCTCTTTTTTTTGCAAGGTAACAAAAGGATATGAGAGGGATAGAGATACATGTTACCGTGTTATGGTCCTCCCCCAAGCTAACTCAAAGCCAAAGGATCAGGGTTGCACCCAGCATTCCTGGTTTTTCTTCATGGTTATGGTTTGGTAGATCGCAAGGGCTCTTACCTTTCCCTTGTGATCACCGAATTGGAAAAGATATGCAGGAAGCAAATTGAGCTAATTGGTTTTTTTCAAAAATTTATCGAAACTTTATTATGCAAGGGAGGACGTTATTAACAAATTTCTTTTAATGAAGATTCATTTTTATTCTGTAAGAACAAAAAAAGAACTTATTTTAAAGATAAGTTTTTAAATTTTAGATTTTCAAAATATCTCTTTATTTTTTAACCATTTTATAGAATATTTTCATTGATAAATAAAATAACTCAATTTTTTTATTTAAAGCCTACACCCAGCAGTTTTGGAACAATGATTAGACATGTCGTTTAATCAAGGTAGGCAATTTTAACCTAAACTCCATGCTTAAATTAAAATGCTTATGAAGATATGATGATCAATCATACTTCAAACCAAAACATGCTGTATGTAAAACTTTGAAAGCAAAATAGCATTTATTAAAAACATTTTAGCAAAAATTTATTTATATTTAAGAGGACAACAACTTATAAATAATTGTAATATATATATATATTTAAAAATCCGGGATATCTCCCAGTAGTGCTTTCTTTATGGTCATAAGCTTGACCGCCAAAGCAAAGGCAAAGATTGAAGCCAGAAGCTATGGTTGGCTTCGATGGTGGCTACAAGAACTCGTCCTTCGGAGAATTATTTTGATTTTTAATTTTGAAAGGGCATTACTGTAGAAAGAGAGAACAAGAATAATAAAAACTATTTATTTTTTTAAAATGCTTTTTGAAAATAAGAGAAGATGATACGAGAGTGAATAGAAATCTTTTTGTCCATGTGCAAAAATTTGAACGTGCAACTTTAATAATAATAATGCCCTTTTACTTTTTGAAAGATAGGCTTCATGAAGGAGGGTCATGAATGAAAGGATCAAGGATGCCCAAGAGAGGGGGGTGAATTGGGCAACTAATAAATTTTTCGCAAACACAATCCAACCTATCGTAATTTGCCCAATGTCACCCCACAAGTGCTTGTGTCAATTCTATTTCTAAAACAAGTTATGCAACCTAGAGCCAAGTCCTATCACAAGTATACTACTCTATGAAAGAAGAGAACACAAAGGAAATGCGGGAATGTAAAGGGTTAGAAAGACAAATCCGATTTTTCCCGAGGTATCGGAGAGTCAGCACTCCACACTAGTCCTCGTTGGAGCACCCACGCAAGGGCATAGCTCCCCCTTGATCTTCGCAAAGACCAAGTGCTCTCTATGGGATGATCCTTTGCCTCTCTGGCGCGGTGGATCGCCCACAACGGCTCACAACTTCGACTTGGGCCGCCCACAAGCTCTCCAAGCGGTCACCAAGCCACCGATGACCACCAAACCATCTAGGTGATGCCGATCACCAAGAGTAACAAGTCTAGACTCTCATGACCAAGAACAAGGCCAAAGAGGGTGATGGATGCACACAAGTCACTCTTGATCTCTCTAGGGAAGAAGCTCACAAGCAATGGAGTTCACTCAATGCTCCCTAGGGCTCTTGCTCTCTCACAAGATCAACGAGGGTTCCTTCAGCTGTTAGAAGTGGCAAGAGAGATAGAATGGAGGCTTTGGTGGAGTATAAATACTCACCCTCTCCAAAACTAGCCGTTTCTCACTATCCTACGAACCGTCGGGCGCTGCCGAGGCTCGACCGTCGGACCATTCACCACGGTCCGACTCTCACAGTCGCACTGTGCTCAGTCCTGTGCCAGAGGGGCGTCGGACCGAACTCGATGGTCCGATGCTCCTCAGTCCGACGCTTTTGAACAACTGGCACAGTGCCTCTCAACGGCTATAACACGGATCAATGGTCCGACGCACACCGTCAGACCAAGTCGGACGCTCCTTTTCGCTGCGAGAACCTCTCTGGAAGCGTCGGACGCTAAGAAACATTAGTCTGACGCTCACTCTCTCGACGGTCCGACGCTCGCTGAACACCCAGAGGCACCGTCGGACTCTGGCCAATGGTCCGACGACCATCCAGCCAGGGTCCGACGCTCCCTGGTACGCTGAGAATCGTCCACGGGCTGCCACGTGTCGTCGGACTCTAACTATTGGTCCGACGCCCATACTAGGTAGAGTCCGACGCCTCTAATTTGATCAAAACTTCGTCGAATCGAAAACTTTCCAAAACGAAGTTTGATCCTCTCTCTCTCAAGAGTCTTCTTGGGCTGTCTAGAGCTATGTTGGACAAGTATGCATCACATCTACACTCTCTAATCTTGCTCTAAGTCAAGCTACCCATCCAAACCCCTCTTAATAGTACGGTCAAGGAGAAAAACAAAACCTAAGACTACGCCAAGTATCTCTCAACTCCAAACGACACTTGGCACTAGTCTATCACCGTCTTGTCTTCCATCCTTTGAAAACTGAATCGAGTTCCAACGCTAGGGGCTTGAACCTACATGTTATTATGACCTAACCTCTAGGTTATCCTACAAAACACACGTTAGTCATAATAACCGTATTGTTGTCATTAATCACCGAAACCAATAGGGCCTAGATGCTTCAATCTCCCCCTTTTTGGTGATTGATGACAACAACCTCAAATAGATTTAGAAAGAGTGAGGTTTGTAAAGGCTTGATTCATATAAGCATGTGACAATAAGAGCAAATGGGTTAGGCATGCTTATACAAATCAAGACCACAAGGTACATATAAGATATGAAATAAGCACAAGTACCAAGTGTTATGCTCAAGATCAGAGAGAAGTGCGGAAGCAAAGACAATGAGCATAACCAAAAGAGAATCAAGTAACATGATATAAATAACATGAAGCTCGAACACATGTCACAACCAAGTCTCAAGCATGAAAATAAACATAAACATGATGCATGAATATCACATCAAAAAGAGCCAAAACCCTCTCACACGCTCCCCCTAAATCTATGCTCTCTCCCCCTTTGGCATCAAGCACCAAAGACCTAAGACTCAGGAGGAGGAGAGGAAGCTGCAGCGTCGCGGTTGGAGGGGTGAGGTCGAAGCTCAAACTAAGAAGGGTCTGTGTCTGACTCTGAACTCTGACCTGCCTGACCCTCTGTCGGAGCACGTGAAGGTGAAGCGGTCCGGCTCTACTCAGCTGTCTCTGTAGCTGCTGCTGTGACTACTACGGTCGCAGTCCCTGCTGTAGTCGAGAGAGGCTCTGAGGAGGCGACTGAAGATGGTACTGTCTCTGTAGTCCTAGTGGCAGGTGGAGTTGTGGTGGTGGTAACAAGCTGTCGGAACTCAGGAGGTGTGGGCAAGCCTGTGATCTTGCTGAAGGTAGCACCCAAGCTACTGGACACTGAAGGGCCACCTAGGTCAGGTGTGAAACCGGTGTGGATCGGAATGAACCCCTGAGTGCCTGCCGTGGCAAACCGCTGCTGAGTCTGCTGAGTCGGCGTGACGAACTGACTCTGGAGAGAAGCTGTGCCCTGACTCTGAAGTCCACTGGACTGTATCGCTGGAGTCAACTGGGCTGCAGTGGCTACCGGTCCAACCTGCTGGACTGGAGGGGCAGTGGCTAGGTACGGTGGGGCTCCGGTGTGTCTGATGATGTGCTCCATGAACCCAAAGGTCTGTAGCTGTATCTGCTAACTCTAGAGCTGCATCTGGAGCATCTGTTGCTGGAACTGATCCTGCCAGAGCTGAATCTGAGTGAGAGCTGCAGCCTGCTCCCTAGCAAACCGGGCCTACTCCTCTCCCTGTCTCTATTGTGTCTGCTGTAAGCTCTGAAGAATGGCAAGCAGTGCAGGGTCGTGAGCTCGTGGAAGTAACTGCTCAAGCTCGCTATGGGCAACGTGCCTCATAGCCTCGTCCTGCTACTGTACCTCTGCCATATCTGCCCCTGAAGTCTGACGGCGCTGAACTCTGTGTAGGGCTCTGCTGCCACGGTGTCCGTCAATCAGAGAGGTCATCCTATAAACTGGAAACTCTGTCTCAGTCTAGTGCAGCTCACGGGAGATACCTGTCCAAATCCGGTGCAACCTCCGCTCAAGGATGTGTGAGATCCAGTGAGCGTAAGGGAGCTGACGCCGAGACTGGATGCCCTCTGCTATGGTGTCCTCCATCTCACTCATGATCAAGTCTGCAACGTCAAACTCGGACTGCTGGACTAGGGCACCAAGGAGCCAAAGCTGTAAGTGAGTCAAACCCTCCTTGTACCCCTCCCGCGGTAAAAGTGTACGCCTCATCACGTCGTTCAAGAGACGAACGATGGGACGAAGCTCCGAAGGTGTCCTGTGGGAGCCGTCTCCGAACGGCGGTCGAAAGCACGTTGCTATGTGAGCAGTACCAGGTGCCAGTCCTCCGTGAGCCCTCCTCGGCAGGTCTGTCGTGGCATAGCAAATACTGTGCAACCTGGTAGCTGACTCTACCACTCCAAGCAGCTCTCGCAGAGCCTTCGCGTAGAGCCGGTATGGCTCTCCGCCGAAGGTGTACTGCAGGTACTCGTGGTCGGGGTCTATCCATAGTGAAGCATAGAACTCTCTCACCCACGACTCCACGTACCGGCCTAAATGGCCAAGAAGCTCTGCTAGTCCAGGCTGGTAAGTCAAGTATGGCTTGATCTCCTCTCCTGCTTCCTAGACTATGTCCTCTAGGGGACATACCCTGTGCTGTCGCAATCCATCTCCTGTGGCCATGAGGGCGGTGAAGAAGTCCTTGTGAAGAGTAGTGTACCAGCCCTTAGAAGCTCTGGGATCTCTCTGATCCGGAAACCAACTGGCAAGCGACGTCAGCCGGAGCTCTCTGACTCGGGCTGCAGAGATCCTCCGCAGGTCCAAGTGAACGTCTGGCTCAGGCTCCAACTGAGGCTCGGTGGGAGCAGGCACCCTGGGGACTCGGTCTCCGCGCCTCTGACCAGCGGGCCGGGGTGGCACCGAAGGTCGAGTGCGGCCCAAGCGATGAAGAGGTGGAGCCTGGGCTTGCTCCCCCTGAGTAGCTGCCTCCTGCTGCTCTGGCTGCCTCGGCTCTGTCTCTGGCTGTGCTGACTCAGTCTCCGGCTGACTCTGAGGCTGTGGCTGCTCCTCGGACTCATCTCTGCCCGACAAGCTGACAGAGATGCCTCCAACATGTATACCTCTGCCACGCTCTGCCTCCTTTGTAGCCTGTGCTATCCTGATAGCCTGCCTCTGCTCAACTATAAGTCTCCTCCTTTGCTTGCTGCTCTCAACAAGAGGGGCCTTCCCCTTGTCCAAAGGTGGATGAGGAGGAGGCCTCTCATCTCCACTGTGCCTCCCTCACTGCGGCTGACCTGCTTGCACCGAACCATCTCTGCCAACTGTCACTGTCTCTCAGAAACTAACAACTGCCGCTGACACTCAGAGGCATGGCCTCGTTCCATATCCGTGGGCTTGGCCCCGGACTCACTAATCCACTGCCAAACACTCTAACCACGACAGTTGCAAGAGAGAGATAGACAGGGATACATAAGCATATATAATCTAGAGATGAGTAAACCTAGGAAGCAAGCATATGAGATAAGAGAAGAGTAGCAAAGAAACCTGAGGGAAGACCTGTGAAGGGGTAAGAATCTCTATCGACACGAGGCACCATAGGGTCAAGGTGAATCAATGCATGTAGAGGGGTGCAAGTCATAAGAGAGGACTATGACTGGCAAATGCAATGACGAGGAAGAAATTAAGGTGTGGAGGCAAAAGAGTGATTACCACAAGGTGAAAATCACCTCCACAAACCCTAGAATGGCCGAGAGCAGAGCCAAGCTCAAATAGAACTGCATGAAAACGAAGAATGCTGATTAGGGCATTTCATCGAACAGGTTAAGTGCGAGGTGGAGAGAAGAGGAATTTGAACAAGGAAGTTTGAATCTCACCACCACTGGAGCAGCCAAGGAGTGGAGGGGACTTGACTCGAGGATGACGTGCACCTCGGCGGCGATGGAGAAAGGCACGGCGGCGGCTGTGCAGAGCGGCGGCGCTTGGCATGGCGGCGCTGCCCGGCTGTAGCAGGCGCCCGCGCGCAGGAGAGGGGGCCCGCACACGCGGGAAGATGCTCACGGCCGGCGGCGAGGGCACGGATGACCCGAGCAGTGGTGCAGGGAGGCGGCGCTTGGCTAGGGTTAGGGCGTACGGGCGGCGACGCGGCGAGCAGCTCGGGCGAGGACGAAGATGAGAGAATGAACTGGCATATGGGCCCCACGCGACAAAGGAAGAAAAGAACTGAGACTCGCCTTCAAACCGACCGTCGGACGGTTACTGTTGTAGGCGTCGGACCAACACTCTGTAGGGTCCGACGCCTCCAGTAAGCACCAGTGCCCGTCGGACTTAGTCCGATGCTCCTCGTCGGACTAATATCTTCGGTCCGACGCCGTGAACGCGGCGTGAACGCGGCGCGACGCGGCGTGAACTCCCTTTTTCAATAGTCCGACGCCCAAAAAATCTCGATCCGACGCTGCGTTCGACGCCTCCTTCAACAGGATCAGGGACCGTCGAACTGAGGTAATTGGTCCGACGCTGGGAAAACCAGCGTAAAACTTGTTTTCTTCCAAATTTCTTCGCGCCGATTTTTCTCAACCAAGTTCCAACCCCAATAAGAGTCAAATAAACACCAGTTGGAACTAGTATGAGATGTCCTCTCTCAAACCCTCAATTTTTTCAAATATTTTTCCTTAGGCATATGTGAATTTTATGAAAATAGGCAATGACATCCAAGAACAAAACGAGAAAACAACAACCATGCAATATGCAATGCAAATTCATGTAAATTAAACTAGTTGCTTGTCAAGTTTGTCCTCGGGTAAGCTTCTTCACACACTTTTGGGCGGTTATCTTAACCGAGTTAGACAAGCCCTATGTGCATTTCATAGACATGTTTTATGTTACAATGCAATGCACATGACAAGACAAGATCATCTTTTAGTGAGGTTGCTTAGATCAAGGCAATTAAGTTCATTCCTTAGAGTGCAAAAGCGTGCCTCATCCAATGGTTTAGTGAAAATGTCCGCCAAGTTATCATCCGTTCTCACTCCCTCAAAGGAAATGTCACCCTTGGCAACGTGATCTCTAAGGAAGTGATGACGGATGTCAATGTGCTTTGTGCGGGAGTGTTGAACCGGGTTGTTGGCAAGTTTTACCGCACTCTCGTTATCACACAACAAAGGCACCCTTTTTAAGTTGATTCCATAATCAAGTAGGGTTTGTTTCATGTAAAGAATTTGTGCACAACAAGCACCCGCAGCAATGTATTCCGCTTCGGTTGTTGACAAGGCAACACTATTTTGTTTCTTGGAGGACCAAGAAACTAGTGATCTTCCAAGCAAGTGGCACCTTCTGGATGTGCTTTTCCAGTCAATCTTGCAAACGGCATAATCCGAATCGGAATAGCCGACAAGAGTGAAGTTAGCTCCTTTGCGATACCAAAGGCCAATGCTTGGGGTGTGCTTTATGTACCTAAGGATTCTTTTTACCGCAACTAAGTGAGGTTCCTTAGGGTTAGCTTGAAAGCGCGCACACATACACACACTAAACATGATGTCGGGCCTAGATGTGGTCAAGTACAACAAACTACCAATCATAGAACGATAGAGAGTTTGGTCAACCGATTTACCTCCCTCATCAAGGTCGAGATGTCCATTGGTAGGCATGGGGTCTTGATGGGCTTGCATTCTTCCATCTTGAAACGCTTGAGGAGATCCTTCGTGTACTTCTCTTGCGACACGAACGTCCCTCCCTCATTTGCTTGACTTGAAAGCCGAGGAAGAATGTGAGCTCACCAATCATGGACATCTCAAACTCCTTGGATATCATATCACCAAATTCCTTGCAAAAATCTTCATTAGTCGAACCAAAGATAATATCATCAACATAAACTTGACAAATGAAGATATACCCTTTGTGCTTCTTGGTGAATAGTGTGGTATCAACCAAGCTGATTTTGAAACCCTTGTTGATGAGGAAGTCGCGGAGGCGCTCATATCAAGCCCGTGGGGCTTGCTTCAAGCCATATAGCGTCTTGGACAATCTATAAACATAGTTTGGATATTTAGGGTCTTCAAAACCCGGTGGTTGCGAAACATAGACAAGTTCATTTATGAAGCCATTTAAAAATGCACTTTTCACATCCATTTGCAAGAGTTTTAGATTGTGATTAGATGCATATGCAAGTAGGATACGGATGGCCTCAAGTCTTGCAACCGGGGTAAAAGTCTCCCCAAAATCCAAGCCTTCAACTTGGGAGAACCCTTTTGCCATGAGCCTTACCTTGTTTCTCACAATGTTGCCCTTGTCGTCTTGCTTGTTGCGGAACACCCACTTGGTGCCTATAACTCTTGCTCCTTTTGGCTTCTCTTCAGGTGTCCACACTTGATTGCGAGTGAAGTTGTTGAGTTCTTCATGCATGGCATTCACCCAATCCGGATCTTGAAGAGCTTCTTCTATGCTAGTGGGCTCAATGCAAGAGACAAACGAGTGATGTTTAATGAATTGAGCATGCCTTTGTGAGCGAGTCATTACCCCCTTGAAGGACTCCCTATTATGAGATCTTGAGGATGTGCTTGTAGGAGTGGAGTAGTTCTTCTATCAACCACTTGAGGAGGAGGTTGTGGAGCATCAACATCTTGTGCATGTGCCTCAACTTCTTCTTGTGTGATGTAGGTGTCTTCATGTAGATCCACCCCATCTTTATCTTCATCATCTTGAGGCATATTTGATGAAGATGGTTGATTGATCACTTGTACATCATCACTATCATCTTCATCATCTTTAGGCATGATGTCTCCGGTTGGCATGTTCTTCAAAGCCTTCCTTAGTGGTTCATCACCTACATCATCAAGATTTTCATGCTCTCCTTGAGAGCCGTTAGATTCATCAAATTCCACATCATATGTTTCTTCAGCAAGGCCGGTGGCATTGTTGAATACTCTATATGCTTTGGACTTCAATGAGTAACCAACAAGAAAACCAATATCACAACGTCTTTGGAACTTCCCTAGATGTTGTCGCTTCTTGTAGATGTAGCATTTGCAACCAAGCACCCGGAAGTAGGAGACGTCCGGCCTCTTGCCAATGAGTAGCTCATAAGGGGTCTTCTTTAGCAACCGGTGAGGGAATAGGCGGTTGGATGCATAGCATGCGGTGTTGATTGCCTCCACCCAAAACCTCTCCGGTTTGTTGTACTCATCAAGCATAGTCCTTGCAAGGGTGATCAAAGTCCGGTTCTTCCTTTCAACTACACCATTTTGTTGAGGGGTATAGGTGGATGAGACTTCATGTTTGATCCTAACTTCATCACAATATACTTCAATGTTTGTGTTATCAAACTCTTTCCCATTGTCACTTCTAATCTTCTTGATCTTCACTTCAAATTCATTTTGTGCTCTCTTGGCAAACTTCTTGAAAGATTGGGCAACTTCGGTCTTGTCATGAAGAAAGAACACCCAAGTATATCTTGAAAAGTCATCAACAATCACTAAGCAATAGAGCTTGCCACAATTGCTTGCATAAGTTGTTGGCCAAAATAAGTCCATGTGAAGTAGCTCTAATGATCTTGAAGTTGACACAAATGCCTTGGATGGATGTGTATTTGTCACTTGCTTCCCGGCTTGGCAAGCACTACACAATTTGTCCTTTTCAAATTCAACATCTTTCAATCCTCTCACCATCTCCTTCTTCAATAGCTTCTTGAGTGTGCTCATCCTAATATGTGCAAGCCTTCTATGCCAAAGCCACCCAAGAGATTGTTTGGTGAATAGACAAGTCTTCAAATTTGCATCTTCCGAATTAAAGTCCATTAGATATAGGTGATTGTACCAGAAGCCCTTGAATATCACTTCATTGTCATCTTTCTTGGAAACAACCACTTCTTCACTTGTGAATAGGCATTGGAAGCCAAGATCACACAATTGACCAGCGGATAGCAAGTTGAAGCTCAAAGAAGCAACTAGAAGCACATTTGATATGGAATGATCATTAGATATAGCCACTTTGCCAAGCCCTTGCACTTTGCTCTTGGAATTATCACCAAATGTTATCTTTCCTTGGTCTTCTACATTTTCTTCAAGAGAGGTGAACATACGAGCATCACCGGTCATATGTTGAGTGCATCCACTATCAATTACCCAATGAGAGACACCGGTCTTGTAGTTCACCTACACACAACAAATCAAACTTGATATTTAGGAACCCATACTTGAGAAGGGCTCCGGACTTTCTCAACCAAAGCTTTTGCCACCCATAGTTGCCTAGGCCTACTCTTGTTAGGGGGTCCTAGGAACATGACTTTCACTTTGCCCTTAGAATCTTTCCTTAGCATGTAATGAGCATCAAAGGCAAAGGGCCTAGCATGCTTGGGCAAATGTTGTGGTGGCGGTGTCTTGCACTCATGAGCAAAGTGACCT
Source organism: Eremochloa ophiuroides (assembly GCA_038502445.1). NCBI lineage: Eukaryota > Viridiplantae > Streptophyta > Magnoliopsida > Poales > Poaceae > Eremochloa > Eremochloa ophiuroides. The sequence goes on along the minus strand of JAHLJS010000009.1, from coordinate 10,483,322 downwards.
TCTTGTCCACATTCAAAGCATCTCTTAGGCTTGGACTTGGGCTTGTTCTTTGCTTTGTTGAGGCGATTTTGAGCTCTAATGTTTTGCACCTTCTCACCCATGTAGCCAATCCCACATCTATCAAACTTCATTACGGTGTTCATGAGGAGATCACTTTGGAGATATTGGCCTCTTGTGAATTTTTGCAAGCCCACGGTGAGATGACTCTTTTCTTGCTTCAACTTCTTGTTTTCTTCCAATAATCTTGCAAGGTGACACTTCTCATTCTTGAGGATCTTGTTTTCTTTTCTAAGCACCTCAACTTCATCATCTTGTTGCACCGTTTCAATGACAATGGTGTTGGTGGTTGATTGCTTCTCAAGCTCTTTCTTCAATTTCTCATTTTCAATCTTGAGCTTCAAATAGTCATCATGGCAATCGGCCACCACCACTTCCTTGTCTTTGCTACTAGCACCTTGCTCAATGATCTCATCAATCAAGTCATCACATGATGTAGCTATGTCACACTTAACAAAAAGATTAGGAGCATCATGTGGTTCATTGGAAAGCAAGTCATAAGCCATAACAAGGTTGTCATGATTCACTTTCACTTGAGTGTAGTACTCTTTTAGCTTGTTGTAGCTAGTGGTGAGCTCAATGTGTATCCTCTCAAGTTTATCATGTTTTTCTTTGAGCTCTTTTATGTTAGCTTTGAGCTCCTTGAGCTTGGATGACACATTTTGATTTTCAACTCTAAGCTCATCACTAGCCTTAGTGAATTATTCATTTTGAGCTAAGGGGTTGCCATTCTCAAATTTTAGATTTTCATTTTTCCTTGTTAACTTTCTTATAACTTTGGTATAGTCATTAAGCAAGCTAGCAAGTTCATCATAAGTGGGTGAATCATATTCATTGTCACTATCACTACTCTCATCATCACTTTGTACCTTCTTGTCCTTAGCCATAAGGCAAAGGTGTGTTGGAGATGAGGGCGGTGATGGCGGTGGAGGAAGTGAAGTCCCAATCACAAGAGCGGCCACCTTCTCCTTTTCATCATCACTTTCTTCACCGGAGGAGCCACTAGAAGATTCAATGAATGTAAGCCTTGCCACTCTTCTTGCTTTTGTGAAATTGCTTCTTCTTGAACTCTTTCTTCTTGAATGGCTTTGCCTTCTTCTTCTCATCATCACTCTCATCACTAGAGTCTTGCCTTTTGCCCTTGTTCTTGTTCTTGAACTTGTCTTTCTTGGGCTTTGGGCATTGATGAGCAAGATGCCCAAGCTCTCCATAATTGTAGCAATCCATCTCGGAGATGGGCTTTCTTTTGCTACTAGTGAAGAACTTCTTCTTGTTGGAATCAAATTTGATTCCCTTGTTGTTGAGCTTCTTGAGCATCTTGGTGGTCTTCCTCACCATGAGAGCAATCTCCACATCTTCATCATCATCTTCACTTGTGGAGTCAAGAGAAGTGTACTTGACTTGAGCTTTTCCTTTTTTGTCGACCTTGAGTGCCAAGTCTTTCTTCTCTTCTTTCTTGGATGATGATCCATCTTGAGGAGTGATCTTCATGTACATCTCATGAGCATTGATCTTCCCCAATATTTGAGTGGGGGTTGCATTTGAGAGATCCGTTTGATGAAGTACGGTTACAATGTGACCATACTTCTCAATTGGAAGAGCATTGAGGATTCTCCTTGCAACCTCGGCCGGTGAGATTTGAGTGAGTCCAAGGCCATTTACTTCCTCTACAATGATATTCAAGTGAGAATACATGTCACTAGCACTTTCATTAGAGAGCATTTTGAAAGAATTGAGCTTGTCAATGATAAGATAATATCGTTCCTCTCGCTCATTCTTAGTTCCCTCATGGAGCGCACAAATGTCCGACCATAGTGCATGGGTGTTTTTGTGGTTCCTCACACGGTTGAACACCTCTTTGCTAAGGCCTTTAAAGATGAATGTTTCGAGCCTTAGCATTCCACTTCTCGTGCTCTTCCTCAATGGGTGTGAGGGTTGCGCCGGGTTTGGGAGTGGGGTACCCTTGTGTGGCGGCTTTGTGAACACCAAGATCCACCGCCTCAAGGTATGCCTCCATACGAAACTTCCAATAAGGAAAATCATTACCGTCAAAGACGGGAGGGGGACCATCGTGACCACCGGACATCCTTTCTCTTGGCGGTTAAGCCAAATTAACGAGCAACAAGGCTCCGATACCAATTGAAAGGATCAAGAATGCCCAAGAGGGGGGTGAATTGGGCAACTAATAAATTTTTCGCAAACACAATCCAACCTATCGCAATTTGCCCAATGTCATCCCACAAGTGCTTGTGTCAATTCTATTCCTAAAACAAGTTATGCAACCTAGAGCCAAGTCCTACCACAAGTATACTACTCTAGGAAAGTAGAGAACACAAAGGAAATACGGGAATGTAAAGGGTTAGAAAGACAAATCCGATTTTTCCCGAGGTATCGGAGAGTCGGCACTCCCCACTAGTCCTCGTTGGAGCACCCACGCAAGGGCGTAGCTCCCCCTTGATCTTCGCAAAGACCAAGTGCTCTCTATGGGCTGATCCTTTGCCTCTCTGGCACGGTGGATTGCCCACAACCGCTCACAACTTCGACTTGGGCCGCCCACAAGCTCTCCAAGCGGTCAGCAAGCCAACGATCACCGCCAAACCATCTAGGTGATGCCGATCACCAAGAGTAACAAGCCTAGACTCTCACTTGACCAAGAACAAACCAAAGAGGGTGATGGATGCACACAAGTCACTCTTGATCTCTCTAGGGAAGAAGCTCAGAAGCAATGGAGTTCACTCAATGCTCCCTAGGGCTCTTGCTCTCTCACAAGATCAACGAGGGTTCCTTCAGCTGTTAGAAGTGGCAAGAGAGATAGAATGGAGGCTTTGGTGGAGTATAAATACTCACCCTCTCCAAAACTAGCCGTTTCTCACTTTCCTGCGAACCGTCGGACGCTGCCGAGGCTCGACCGTCGCACCATTCACCACGGTCCGACTCTCACAGTCGCACTGTGCTCAGTCCTATGCCAGAGGGGCGTCAGACCGAACTCGATGGTCCGACGCTCCTCAGTCCGACGCTTTTGAACAGCAGGCACAGTGCCTCTCAACAGCTATAACACGGATCAATGGTCCGACGCACACCGTCGGACCAAGTCCGACGCTCCTTTTCGCTGCGGGAACCTCTTGTCACACCTAATTTTAAGGATAAAATGGGATGCATAATCTTATGTGCACCCAGAGATCAGTCACACACATAAGCCAACAAATTGCATAAATTGTATCATAACCAATGTTTAATACATAGTGAATAATATCAAAGTCATTACACAGCGGAAAAATAAAGATAACTCTCGCGGTAGCTCCATAGCACAGGGACGTCGACTGGTGAAGCACAAGTCTAGTAGTCCTCTGGGTAGTCCTCATCACTATCACCATCTGTTACCCATCTGGGATTTTTAACCAAGTAATGAAAAATAAACAAGCGTAAGTACATGTCGTACTCAACAGGACTAGCATGGGTTCATGAGGCTCAAAAGGTTGACACGGTTTAACAGCAGGTTACTTTTAATTAATCATCTTTTATGCAGTTGGATAGCAACAAGTTAATAAACCCATTCTCATGATCAGAGTAAACACAATTAATGAGTAGCAATAAATAAATAAGCAACAAGTAAACATCACCCTGAAAGATAACTACTCCGTGAGTTTTCTGGGCCACTCGTGACCGTGAGCGCGGCTAGTATACCAGTTTTACACTCTGCAGAGGTTGTGCACTTTCACTATGAGCCGTGATTCCCATTTGCTCGGGTTAATTACTCCCATAACACTACCAAGGTGAGAGAGCAGGGTTTCACTATGAAGCCTTTCAAAGGTTCGTCTAACATGTTAGGGCCGCGAGGTTTCCTCGGCAAGCAGATGTAGAACCCCCCTTCCATATGGCACAAGGTCACGCAGGTTATACACATATGGACAGAGGCCGCACTATACCCGAGTCGTCAAAGCCCCTCTTGCGCCTTTCGGTAACCTCTAACAAGCTAGAAAAGGTCCTCATACTGAGCTAAAACCAGAGCCATATAGCCCTCATAGTTGCACTGTAAGTCCCAGCTTTTGCTGACAGATCATTACCAAGGGGGAAGGATATGGTGCATCACAAAACTATGCTCCAATCCCCTAGTTCCATGTTGCTAAAAAGGCATCTTTTAATCCTTATTGCATATTCAATTAATCAGTTTACATGATCATGATATCAATAACGCACTAGCATCAATTACCATATGCATAATCCCATAGGTTGCAAGGAACAGGATAACAAAACTGGGAAGTAACTATGGTTAACAAGGAAGACACATGCAAATGCAATTATTTATTTGGTGAGTAGGACAACAAGGATGATCCATGTTAATACTTGCCTTGATCAGCAAACTCCTGGTGATCCGGGTTGTCGCAGTACTGATCTTGATCACCCGCGTAAGGCTCACCGTCTATAATCGATCCATCATAACAACACACACGCATACAGGGGCAATCATGCATACAAACAAGAGTTTTCATTAGAACAGTACACCAACATAGAGAAAATAAATTAAAAAGGTTATAAAACAAATCTACGCGTTGCTACGATCACATCGATATAAAGTTTGCGCAAATCGGATTTAAAACGAGGAAGATATGAATTTTACAAGATTTATAATAGAATAATAATAGATTAAATATAATCTCAAATTTTAAAAGTTAATAACATATGAAACAGTGGTACTAACTGGTAGATCATCTAATTACAATTCTAACGCAATTTGAATCGTTCAAATCGGAATTAAAACGGAGAAACTACGAACAAAACAGTTTTGATTTAAAATCTGAAAACACATTTTCATATATACCGAAAATAAATACGCCTTCAAATACAGAAAACGTAATATACTGAATACGCTAAGGGCTGCGGGCTAAGCATTAAAAACCACAGGGGGTTATTCACAAAAACGCCGGCCGAATCGGTATGGGCTGCTCTTCGGCTGTCCGATTCAAAATCGGCGGATCAGATTAAAAGAGGGGAGGGGTGGCGGTGCTCTCAGCCGGAAAACAGAGGCCGACGGCGGCGCCATGGCCAGAGGGCTGCCGGAGAGGGTGAACTCGGCCTTCGGTGCATGAAATAGGTCAGGGATGGTACCCATAGATCGGGAAGAGCATCGCAAGCTCACCTAGGGTGATGGGAAGGTCGGAAATCAACTCGGAGATAGCTCGTGGCGTGATCCGGCGGACGGTGGATCTCTGCAACGGCGGCGGAGGCGTGTCAGTGCACAAATCGAAGGGGGAAAGTGCTCGGGAACTTCACAAGATCACAGCGAAGCTCCTCAAAGGTTTACCGGGAGGAAATTGGTGGCGAATCGAGCTAATTGCTCGCGGCGGCGGCTGCTCGGTTCTCGCGGGAGCTCGGCAATGGCGGCGAGAAGAGGCGGCTAGGGTTAGGTGACGGCTACGGGGGGGTGTGGCGCTGCTTAAATACTCCTAAGGTGTGATGACAATCTCGGAGATTGAAACAAACTCGAATAGCGGAGAAATCGGCTTCGGCCGTTTCTTCTCTGCTTCGGACTCTCGGCGCGGCGACGAACTCGGCTTCGGCCGTTTTCTTTCTTGCCCGCGTCGGACTCTCGGCGAGCAGCAGAGGGAAACGGGGGAGGGGCTGTCCTGGGGGTCCCATTGGTCGATAGCACCGAGCGCTGGGGTCGGGCTGGCAGTCACGGCAGAGGGACGCTTCGCGCGCGCGTGCTCGGCCGCGGCGGATGAACACGGCAGCGGCGACTCTGTTCGCGCGGCGAGGGAGGTGGAGAAGGAAGGGCTGACCCGTGGGTCCCGCTCGACAGTCAGAGGGGGTAAGGAGAAGGGAGGGAGCAGGTCGGCCGAGCTGTCCTCGGGCCATCCGACCTGGGCCTGCTGGGGCCAGGGAGTGGAAAATAGGCCAAGCTGCTGCTCGGGCCAGAAAGGAGAGGGGAAGGGCTCTTCTCTATTTCCTTTTTCCATTTTCCAAAAGGATTTTCAAATTGGGTTTTGAAATATTTGAGAAATTCAAATAAGCTACAACAGTACAAAGAAGAAATGCTCCAGCATGAATGCATCATACATGTGTATGACCTAGGTTTGATTTTATATTTGAGAAAAATTATTATTTCCCTATATCGGAATGATCAATTAATTGCACAATTAAATAAATTTCTACTATTTAAAAGAATGCAATTTTTCGGGTGTTACAATTCTACCCCCCCTTAAAAATAATCTCGTCCTCGAGATTCAGTTGGTGCTTACTCAAACAACTCCGGGTACTTTTCCCTGAGATCTTCCTCTCTTTCCCAAGTAGATTCTTCCTCAGAGTACCGATGCCACTGCACCTTGCACATCTTTATAACTTGACTTCTTGTAACTCTTTCTGCAGTTTCCAAAATTTTCACTGGATGTTCCTCATAAGTGAGACCCTTCTTGAAAACTATTTCCTCGACAGGAACCTGCTCTTCCGGTACTCTCAAACACTTTCTCAACTGAGATATGTGGAACACATCATGCACACCGGACAAACTTTTCGGAAGTTCTAGCTGATATGCCACTTCTCCACGTCTCTCTAGGATCTTGAAAGGACCAATATACCTTGGTGCCAATTTTCCTTTGCTGTTGAACCTTTTCACACTTCTCATCGGGGACACTTTAAGATATACATAGTCTCCTACATTAAAAGCTAGTTCTCTTCTCCGTGTATCCGCATAACTCTTCTGTCTAGATTGTGCTATTCTCAAGTTCTCTCTTATTGTCTGGACTTGCTCCTCTGTGTCTCTCAACACATCCGGTCCGAACACTTGACTTTCTCCAGTTTGATTCCAAAACAAGGGGGTCCTGCACTTGCGTCCATACAATGCTTCGAAGGGTGCCATCTTGAGACTTTTCTGGTAACTATTATTATAAGAGAACTCCGCATATGGTAGACTCTTATCCCAACTTGTTCCATACTGTAAAGCACAAGCTCTCAACATATCTTCCAAAATCTGATTAATCCGTTCAGTTTGACCGTCAGTTTGAGGGTGATATGCAGAACTGAAATTCAACCGTGTTCCCAATGATCTATGCACTTGTTGCCAAAACTGCGAGGTGTACTGCGTACCCCTATCGGACACTATCTTCTTTGGAACTCCATGTAGACACACAATCCTTTCCATATACAACTCTGCAAGTCTTGCTCCGGTATAGGTGGTCTTGACGGGGAGGAAATGAGCAACTTTAGTCAGTCGATCCACAATTACCCAGATCGAATCATAACCTCTCTGAGTACGTGGCAATCCAACTATGAAGTCCATACCGACTTCTTCCCACTTCCACTCAGGTATCTTTAGTGGTTGTAGCAATCCTGCAGGCCTCTGGTGTTCAGCTTTAACTCTCTGACAGGTATCACAGATAGCCACATATTCTGCTACATCACGCTTCAGTCCAACCCACCAATATTTTTCCTTCAGATCCAAATACATCTTGGTACTTCCTGGGTGTATAGAATATGCTGACTCATGAGCTTCACGCAGTATAGCGTCTCGGATAGATTTCACTTCAGGTACATAGAGTCTCTTCCCAAACCATAAGGTTCCATTCTCATCTAGCCTGAATCCGGGTGATTTTCCAACCACAATGTTCTCTGCTATTTCTTTGAGCTTCTCATCTTCCAACTGAGCCTTTCGTATCTCTTGCTCTAGTGTGGGTTCAACCTCCATCTCAACAGCATTGATCATGATTCCCAAATTGAGACGCTCCATCTCTGCACACAACTCTGCTGGAATAGTGGTTGTTCGAATCTCATTAGCATAACTTTTTCTACTAAGAGCATCAGCCACAACATTTGCTTTGCCTGGATGATAATGCACTTCCAGGTCATAATCCTTTATCAATTCCAACCAACGACGTTGCCTCAAATTCAGCTCTGACTGGGTGAAGATATACTTCAAGCTCTTATGATCTGTATAGATGTCACACTTATGACCAATCAGATAATGCCTCCATAACTTCAGAGCGTGAACCACAGCTGCTAGCTCCAAATCATGAGTAGGATAATTCAACTCATGCTTCCTCAACTGTCTCGATGCATATGCTACGACTCTTCCTTCTTGCATGAGAACACAACCAAGACCTAGGCGGGAAGCATCACAATAGATAGAGAACTTCTTACTTAGGTCCGGCAAAACCAACACTGGCGCTGTTGTCAATCTCTTCTTCAATTCTTCGAAACTAGCTTGACACTTCTCAGACCACACAAACTTGGCATTCTTCTCTAGCAAGGAAGTCATTGGCTTCGCAAGCTTGGAGAATCCTTCAATGAACCTTCGGTAGTAACCAGCTAAACCAAGAAAACTACGAATGCCAGTCACATCAGTTGGCGGCTTCCAATTCAACACGTCTGCCACCTTGCTTGGGTCTACAGAAATTCCACCATTGGACACAATATGTCCTAGAAAAGCAACTTCTCTTAACCAGAACTCGCACTTACTTCGCTTGGCATACAGCTTGTGTTCTCTGAGCTTCTGCAAAACCAATGTCAGATGTTCGGCATGCTCTTCTTCATTCTTGGAGTAGATCAAGATATCATCAATGAACAACACAACAAACTTATCCAAGAATTCCATGAATACCTTGTTCATCAGATACATGAAGTAGGCAGGTGCATTAGTCAAACCAAAGGACATTACCGTATACTCATACAGTCCATACCGAGTAGTGAATGCAGTCTTAGGTATGTCAGAGTCACGAATCTTCAACTGATGATAACCTGAACGGAGATAAATCTTGGAAAACACACAAGCACCTCTCAACTGATCAAATAAATCATCAATTCTAGGCAATGGATACTTGTTCTTAATGGTGACCTCATTCAGTGACCGATAATCAACACACATCCTTTGACTACCATCTTTCTTATCAACAAAAATAACCGGGGCTCCCCAAGGTGAAGAACTAGGACGAATGAAACCTTTTTCTGACAGTTCTTTGATTTGTTTCTTAAGTTCTTCTAATTCTTTAACTCCCATTCTATATGGACGTTTAGCTATAGGTGCAGTACCAGGTAACAACTCAATGATAAATTCAATGTCACGGTCAGGCGGCATACCTGGCAACTCATCTGGAAACACATCTTCAAACTCATCCACCACTGAGTTATCCGGCTGCACTTCTTCTCTGAGCTGATGTACTGTGGCTTTCTGTTGAACTTGCAAAGCAACCTCAACTCTGACCTCATCTCCCTTCTGGGTAGTGATAGTCACGACCTTCTCCTTGCACTTTATATTGATGTCATTCTTCACCATCCAATCCATACCCAGGATAAGATCAATTCCGGCAGTATTTAGCACAGTAGGGGTTATCTCAAATTCTACCTCCCTTAATGAGACAGTAATCGGGAGACACTGAAGAGTAGCTTGCATAACACCACCCGGAGAAGAGACCATAATAGGATGTTTCATGACACTAAGGGGAATACCATGCTTTCTAACAAATGTGTGCGAAATGAAAGTATGCGAAGCACCAGAGTCAAAAAGAACTATAGCGGGGATGGAGTCGATATTGAACGTACCCATCATGACCTCTGGAGTCTCCTGTGCCGTATCAACCGACACATGGTTCACCTTCCCGGTGCGTGGTGGCACTCTCTGCTGGTTGTTCTGCTTCTGGGAGGCTTGGGGATTCTGCTTCTCAAGACAATTGTAGGACAAGTGTCCTTCCTTGCCACAGCGGAAACACTTGTTGGGGGCACCATTCTTCACTGGGATGTTGTTGGGAGCAGTCAGTTGTGGCGCCTGGTTACCACCTTGTTGCTGGTACTTGGAACGCTGCTGGTTCTGGGAACGTTGTTGATTCTGGAAATTGCTCTTGAATCCAGACTGTCCCTGGAAACGTTGTTGCTGCTGACGCTGCTGCTGGTTGTTGCGGAAGCGGCTGTTGCTTCCAGACGACTGCCCTTGAAACTTCCTTTTCTTCTTCTTCTCATCTATCTCACGGCGCTTGCTCTCGATGATCAAAGCTTTGTCCACCAACTGTTGGAAGTTGGCGAAAGTGTGGGAAAGCAACTGGTACTGGAGATGATCATTCAGTCCTTCCAAGAAGAGCTCTTGCTTCTTGGCATCATCTTCAACCTCTTTTGGAGCATACCGCGACAATTGGATGAACTTGTCACGGTACTCGGCAACTAGCATTCCTCCCTGCTTCAGAGAAAGAAACTCCTTCTTCTTCAGCTTCATCAACCCTGCAGGCACATGATGATTGCGGAACCCCTCACGGAATTGCCGCCAAGAGATGGGGTCGGCACGTCCAAAACGGAAAGACTCCCACCAATCCAGAGCAGCTCCCTGCAACTGCCCAGATACATAGAGAACCTTCTCGACGTCGTTGCATTGGGCGATCTCCAGCTGCCTTTTTATTGCACGCAGCCAATCATCAGCTTGGAGAGGATCACTGGAATGATCGAAGGTGGGCGGGCGTCCCTTCAAGAATTCGCTTCTCTTGTCACAGGGTGGTGGAGGTGGGTTCCCATTGCCATTGTTTCGCTGCAGTAGTTGAATGTTCTGGGCCATCTGCTGCATCAGCTGTGTTTGCATCATCATCAGCTGCTCCATGTTAGGCTGTGGCGGAGGTGGTGGTGGATTAGTATTTTCTTCAGAGGTACCATCACCCCTTGGGTTCCTCCTGGTGTGGGCCATCTGCTGTTCAAATCATTGAAGTGAGGTTTAAAATTCTTTTCCATTATAATAACACTTAAAAGACTAGAACAGGAAATTCTGGGCGCGATCCAACAACGGCAGAGTAGAAAAATAGTCATTTCTGGAGTTCCCGAAGTCAAACAGAGACATGCTATACATGGTTGGAAAGCATGAGAAAAACTCTACAACTTTTATTCAGACCATCTCTCCAGATTCTGTCGTTAAGTTTATCAAAAACAGATTTGATTTGAAACTGTTTCAGAGTAACAGACAGCGCAGATACTTTGACTTGTGACATTTGTTTCTCCCAAACCGTAACTGATATTGAGATGATTCTTGCGGCCAAAGAAACTACAGAAGTCTAGTTTTTCACAAAAATTTCTCATGATTTTTGGTCGTATATAATTAAATAGGAAAAATTACTAAGGCAGAGAGGTCCGAAAAACAGCACTGCTGAAAACTGACATAATCAACCCAAACTATTATGCATTAATTCAAACCTTATATAAAGAGATTTGCGGACATGCCCACAATCTCAGCACTCATTACAAACTCTAAATCAAGCATTGTTCATAAAGAAAAGCAATCTAGCACAAAAGTTCACAAGACACGAACTAGACTCGACTTGACTCAACTTGCGCTTCTAGCGTATTTTGCTACTAACTGGGGGTAACTCCTCTAGGGGTCGATGTCGGTGCGAGTAGTGAGCATCTCCATGGTCTCCTCGGTTCCTTGGCGGCGATTCAGCTAGACACCTTGGTGATGGCGGAGGGGGTCCAACACCGAGTTGCCTGTTCAACTCATTCACTGCCCGGCTGAGCTTGTAGTTAGCTTCAGTCCTGGTGTTCAGCTCATCCAATGTCTGGTCCAGAAAAGTGTTGGTCTGAGCCAAACATTCCAAGGCAGCGTGGAGTCGGGCGTTCACTTCTCCAAGTGGACCGGCGATACTGCAGTTAGCTTGGCCACTCTGACGGCGGGGAAGGTAGCGGTGCATCTCCCACTTGATGATGTCCCAATTCTCATGGCGGTGCACCATAAGAGCTTGTCGTGCGGCATCCTTGATGGCGGCAGCTTTGGAGAGTCGAATGGAGACAACATAGTGGATATTCTTCACCTGGATTCCCTCCTTGATGTACACCCTCGTCTCATAGTAGTCGGCGTAGTCAGGGTGCTTCCAATGCTCCGTCTTGTACAGCACCGAGGCGTTGGGGTAGAAGCGGCGCACCAAGTCGAGAAGCAGCGGGTGGTAGTAGTCATCACCTTGATGATCATAGTGAATCATTCCCACCCAGGGTTTTCCACCTTGGTCTCCATCATCGTCGCCATCGTCATCTGGGTCGTCAAAGTCATCCGAGTCGCCTCCATCATCTTCGTCATCAGGGTCGCCAGCACAATCCTGGTCACCCTGTGGCTCCACCTTCTCGGGTTCATCTTTCTGAGGGTCCTCCATAGGTACGTCTTCAGAGCTGTCTTCCAAGGGCTCTTCACTGGGCTCCTCTGTGGGCACCTCCTGCTGGGGCTCATCCACTGGTACGTCTTCCACGGGTACCTCCGGTCGGGAAACACGTCCGCCAGAGATGAAGCGCTGCAGGTACCTCTTAGGTGGCATGACACGCTTGCGAGCAGTGCGCTTAAGGTTGGCCATCTACAAGAATTAAGATTAAGTCAAAATTTTGCAATGGACAAGGGTAGGATATCAGCAAAAACTTGTAGCAAATTAATATAACAAGTAAAAAGAGATAATAAAGCTAAGGGCTATCTAGTGCTAACCAGGCTTGCGTCCTACAGTCAACATGGCTCCGATACCAATTTGTCACACCCAATTTTAAGGATAAAATGGGATGCATAATCTTATGTGCGCCCAGAGATCAGTCACATACATAAGCCAACAAATTGCATAAATTGTATCATAACCAATGTTTAATACATAGCGAATAATATCAAAGTCATTACACAGCGAAAAAATAAAGATAACTCTCGCGGTAGCTCCATAGCACAGGGACGTCGACTGGTGAAGCACAAGTCTAGTAGTCCTCTGGGTAGTCCTCATCACTATCACCATCTGTTACCCATTCGGGATTTTTAACCAAGTAATGAAAAATAAACAAGCGTAAGTACATGTCGTACTCAACAAGACTAGCATGGGTTCATGAGGCTCAAAAGGTTGACACGGTTTAACAGCAGGTTGCTTTTAATTAATCATCTTTTATGCAGTTGGATAGCAACAAGTTAATAAACCCATTCTCATGATCAGAGTAAACACAATTAATGAGTAGCAATAAATAAATAAGCAACAAGTAAACATCACCCTGAAAGATAACTACTCCGTGAGTTTTTCGGGCCACTCGTGACCGTGAGCGCGGCTAGTATACCAGTTTTACACTCTGCAGAGGTTGTGCACTTTCACTATGAGCCGTGATTCCCATTTGTTCGGGTTAATTACTCCCATAACACTACCAAGGTGAGAGAGCAGGGTTTCACTATGAAGCCTTTCAAAGGTTCATCTAACATGTTAGGGCCACGAGGTTTCCTTGGCAAGCAGATGTAGAGCCCCCCTTCCATATGGCACAAGGTCACGCAGGTTATACACATATGGACAGAGGCCGCACTATACCCGAGTCGTCAAAGCCCCTCTTGCGCCTTTCGGTAACCTCTAACAAGCTAGAAAAGGTCCTCATACTGAGCTAAAACCAGAGCCATATAGACCTCATAGTTGCACTGTAAGTCTCAGCTTTTGCTGACAGATCATTACCAAGGGGGAAGGATATGGTGCATCACAAAACTATGCTCCAATCCCCTAGTTTCATGTTGCTAAAAAGGCATCCTTTAATCCTTATTGCATATTCAATTAATCAGTTTACATGATCATGATATCAATAACACACTAGCATCAATTACCATATGCATAATCCCATAGGTTGCAAGGAACAGGATAACAAAACTGGGAAGTAACTATGGTTAATAAGGAAGACACATGCAAATGCAATTATTTATTTGGTGAGTAGGACAACAAGGATGATCCATGCTAATACTTGCCTTGATCAGCAAACTCCTGGTGATCCGGGTTGTCGCAGTACTGATCTTGATCACCCGCGTAAGGCTCACCGTCTATACTCGATCCATCATAACAACACACACGCATACAGGGGCAATCATGCATACAAACAAGATTTTTCATTAGAATAGTACACCAACAGAGAGAAAATAAATTAAAAAGGTTACAAAACAAATCTACGCGTTGCTACGATCACATCGATATAAAGTTTGCGCAAATCGGATTTAAAACGAGGAAGATATGAATTTTACAAGATTTATAATAGAATAATAGCAGATTAAATATAATCTCGAATTTTAAAAGTTAATAACATATGAAACAGTGGTACTAACTGGTAGATCATCTAATTACAATTCTAACGCAATTTGAATCGTTCAAATCGGAATTAAAACGGAGAAACTACGAATAAAACAGTTTTGATTTAAAATCTGAAAACACATTTTCATATATACCGAAAATAAATACGCCTTCAAATACAGAAAACGTAATATACTGAATACGCTAAGGGCTGCGGGCTAAGCATTAAAAACCACAGGGGGTTATTCGCAAAAACGCCGGCCGAATCGGTATGGGCTGCTCTTCGGCCGTCCGATTCAAAATCGGCGGATCAGATTAAAAGAGGGGAGGGGTGGCGGTGCTCTCGGCTGGAAAACTGAGGCGGCGCCATGGCCGGAGGGCCGCCGGAGAGGGTGAACTCGGCCTTTGGTGCATGAAATAGGTCGGGGATGGTACCCATAGATCGGGAAGAGCATCGCAAGCTCACCTAGGGTGATGGGAAGGTCGGAAATCGACTCGGAGATAGCTCACGGCGTGATCCGGCGGACGGTGGATCTCTGCAACGGCGGCGGAGGCATGTCAGTGCACAAATCGAAGGGGGAAGTGCTCGGGAACTTCACAAGATCACAGCGAAGCTCCTCAAAGGCTTACCGGGAGGAAATTGGTGGCGAATCGAGCTAATTGCTCGCGGCGGCGGCTGCTCGGTTCTCGCGAGAGCTCGGCAATGGCGGCGAGAAGAGGCGGCTAGGGTTAGGTGACGGCTACGGGGCGGTGTGGCGCTGCTTAAATACTCCCGAGGTGTGACGACAATCTCGGAGATTGAAACAAACTCGAATAGCGGAGAAATCGGCTTCGGCCGTTTCTTCTCTGCTTCGGACTCTCGGCGCGGCGACGAACTCGGCTTCGGCCGTTTTTCCTGGGGGTCCCACTGGTCGGTAGCACCGAGCGCTGGGGTCGGGCTGGCAGTCACGGCAGAGGGACGCTTCGTGCGCGCGTGCTCGGCCGCGGCGGATGAACACGGCAGCGGCGAGTCTGTTTGCGCGGCGAGGGAGGTGGAGAAGGAAGGGCTGACCCGTGGGTCCCGCTCGACAGTCAGAGGGGGTAAGGAGAAGGGAGGGAGCAGGTCGGCCGAGCTGTCCTCGGGCCATCCGACCTGGGCCTGCTAGGGCCAGGGAGTGGAAAACAGGCCAAGCTGCTGCTCGGGCCAGAAAGGAGAGGGGAAGGGCTCTGCTCTATTTCCTTTTTCCATTTTCCAAAAGGATTTTCAAATTGGGTTTTGAAATATTTGAGAAATTCAAATAAGCTACAACAGTACAAAGAAGAAATGCTCCAGCATGAATGCATCATACATGTGTATGACCTAGGTTTGATTTTATATTTGAGAAAAATTATTATTTCCCTATATTGGAATGATCAATTAATTGCACAATTAAATAAATTTCTACTATTTAAAAGAATGTAATTTTTCGGGTGTTACACCTCTCTGGAAGCGTCGGACGCTAAGAAACATTAGTCCGACGCTCACTCTCTCGACAGTCTGACGCTCGCTGAACACCCAGAGGCACCGTCGGACTCTGGCCAATGGTCCGACGACCATCCAGCCAGGGTCTGACACTCCCTGGCACGCTGAGAATCATCCAGGGGCTGCCACGTGTCGTCGGACTCCAACTATTGGTCCGACGCCCATACTAGGTAGAGTCCGACGCCTCTAATTTGATCAAAACTTCGTCGAATCGAAAACTTTCCAAAATGAAGTTTGATCCTCTCTCTCTCAAGAGTCTCACTGGGCTGTCTAGAGCTATGATGGACAAGTGTGCATCACATCTACACTCTCTACTCTAAGTCAAGCTACCCATCCAAACCCCTCTTAATAGTACGGTCAAGGAGAAAAACAAAACCTAAAACTACGCCAAGTATCTCTCAACTCCAAACGACACTTGGCACTAGCCTATCACCGTCTTGTCTTCCATCCTTTGAAAACCAAATCGAATTCCATCGCTAGGGGCTTGAACCTATATGTTATTATGACCAAACCTCTAGGTTATCCTGCAAAACACATGTTAGTCATAGTAACCGTCTTGTTGTCATTAATCACCGAAACCACTAGGGCCCAGATGCTTCAATGAACATAGAAGAAATAATTTTTTTCATAAGACACAAGGACACACGAGTGAACTAGGTTCGGAGATAAATTCGACAATCGTTCCCCGGCAACGGCGCCAGAAAGCTTGTTGGCGCTTCTTAGCGTCAGCAGAAAAGTCCGCAACCGCACGGAAGTACCGTTGTAGCCTTCACCCGGAAGTATTCAGGGTATCGTAATTTCCTAGAGGGACGGTCTTTGTACTTAGTCTTTTAAACTAGTTTACTCAGAAGAGATGGAAGGGATAGCTTGGGTAGAGAGGTTCTTCTAAGGTCAAACGCATATAAGCGATGGTAACTTCCCCACTACTTGTCTGCTTCAGGCCCACTGATGCAGCTGGTCTGCCAGCCGATACCAGTATTAGCGCTACTCCGCGGCCGAATGTGGGGGAATTCAGATACGAGTGGACAGGGCTGTCACCACCTTCCACCAACCCCTATGCCCGTGGGCACGCGCAACATATGAAGGTAGACCCCGACTTAGACACCACGTCTACGACGGCAACTACTACTCTAGCGGCGTACAGGAACATCCGTCTCTATCAGGAGTCCTCTTACTAGAGCATCCGTCCAAAGGACGAATGACAATCCCACAAACAAGTAGATTTATAGAAGTAACATGCTTAATTAATCAAACCAAAGTTGAACACGAACTTCCTACTTCAAGTAGCAAGACGATCGTAGAGGTACAAGTTGGATCGAGAGCCGACAAGGCTGGCACTTCGTCCACCCGGAGGCAGAACTACTTCGACTCCACTCTTTCTCCAGCTCTTGTCCCCCTCTCACTCCCTATACTAAATTAGCTATAAGCTAATGGAATGGAGCTTGCTCTTCCTCTCTACATTGTGACGCCTTGTGTTGGTGAATCAATTGATCCCTTTTTTTGAATAGGTGTAGAGAGGAGGCCTCCTTTTATAGCTTGAGAGGAGGGGGTTCTATGCAAAAGGTTCACCCCCACATGGAAAGACCCAAACCGACCTCCAAAGGGTGGTTTCCACTTTCCATCTGTGTTGATCGTAGGTGGGACCGTCCTTGGGGAACCACCCTACAACCGCCAGAAGAATACTGGGCCCGAGAGGCCCCACTAGGGGGCGGCCGCCCCCAGGACCGGTCGGTCCCTTGGTGGGCCCGTTTGGCCACCACCTTCACGTGGTTGGTTCTCCTCTGGGCCTAGACCCCTCCTATGGTTACGAATGGGTCTATATTTGTAATAAAGGTGGGCTTCTTTGTTATTCTTGGTTACGCATTCTCTGAATTCACATTTCTCCTTTACGCTTTCCAATTGGTGTTGTGCACTTCCACTTGTTTCACCATAAATCCTGCAAAAACATAAACACTAGGGGTTCGAGTGGAACTCTGTTAATAGCATATGTCTATGTGTTAAAGTATGATAGTTTCTCTCCCTTTAGGCATAAGTTGGCCGTTAAAAATGATCTATAAGGACCGCCAACAAGACCCCCAAGCTTAACCTTTGCTCGTCCCGAGCAAACAGCTAAGTATGTTTATTGATCAGGAGTTGCTACAATGTCGATCATATTTCAAATGTACCAAGTTTATAACAAAGTTTTCCACCGTAATTTGAATAAATCAGCATGCTATCCACCCTGCTATTATCTTGAAACAAATGGGGCCTTTTAGCCATCTCAAGTCTTGGGTGATTGCAAGACCGAACAGTTTCATAGACATTGCTTATCATTCATCCCAAGATGAACCATTTTTCCTGAGGTTTTTGAAAATTTTTGCAAAGAAATATAAGTTCCTCAAATGATTCTCTCGATCGCTCAAAGTCTATGAATACCTCACCAAAGGCATTGTAATGTTGCCTTTCATATCCTACCACTAAGGCTTATGAGTGGAGTTTTGGGCAGGTATAAAGGTGGGCATACTTGCATCACATATATTGCTAAGTCGAAAACCGAACCACAAGGAGATACAATTCATATACTTTGATTGAGATGTGCAAGTGTGTGGAGTATGAAGATGGTGGAATCCTAATTTCTAAATTTTTGGCACTCCATGCATCATGAATTTCTCCTTTATTGGATGGAATGAAACTTTTTTGAGGGATATGGGCTATAAGATCATATATCCATATTATTATTTTTCTTCTTCTTCTTTTTTTTTGAACGGGTATCTTTTTTTCTGTTTGTTTATTGCATGCCCCTTGGCATTTTTTTTAAGCATAACCCATATCTCTTGTTAGTATTTAAAGAACTTTGGCTGGAGAGATGTCATGATGGAATGCGAGGAGTAATTATATCGTGAAAAATGAATGCGCGGCTTCTCAGGGTAAGATTCGGCATTTTTATTTGGTTGAAGAGTGCGCAACTCTCAGGGTAAGAGTTGGCATATTATTTGGTGGATGGATGGGTGCATGTTGTGCGCAACTCTCGGGGTGAGAGTTGGCTTTATTTGGTGGGTACATGTGAATCTCAATCATGGGCGCATGACCATAATCTCACTTAGGTCACAACAATTTGACCTAACTCAATGTTCCACAAGCAGCATATGACTAAAAGGTTTGCATAATTGAAACATGTCATATGGCCTTGGTAGGTATTTCATAATCAATGCGGAACTTTTGTTTTTGAAAGTTTTCGAAAATAAAACTCTGGATGTCAAGTTTCTCTCAGAACAAAGTCATAGCGCAGCCCATGTCACCATATCATATCAGGCAATAACTTAGACAAGATTAAGCATGTGCAACCCATTAGGCCAAGTTTTTTGGATGAGACATTTTTAGCTGATAAACCCAAACCTTAGAGAAAGCTCGATTATAAAATGGGTACAGGTGAAACATAAGACAGAGCAACTGTTCATCATTTCAACAAGGGTAGAAACTAACACATCTTAACACATATGAGAGAGGAGAACATATCTCACCATTTTTTTTAAGTTGGAGAATTTTAAAAAGAAATATGAGATACAAGTTACCTTTGTGGGAGCCCTCCCCCAAGCTTGCTTTTGACTTACCAATGTGGTTCAGCTGGGGGTGCCGCTAATTGGTGCTGCCTCAGCTTGATTTGCAGTTCGTGGCCTCTCTTGAACGTGCTAGGAAGCTCCCCCCAAGCTTGTTTTTATGGTGGTATTGAGATAACAAGACAACAAAACTTGGGGTTGAAAGATAAATTACTCTTTTTCAAGATTTTATTTATCATTATATTTTTTTCTTTTCAAGGTTCACCTAAGAAATTCTTGTCTCTGCTATCATCTCGAAGACTTACCCTCATGGAGTTGATAAATTTCTGCAAGGGGTTAGTCCATAAGATTAACCAAAATCGATACTAGCAGCTTTGGTTCTAAGATCAAACTAGACACCACGTCTAATTTGTCAAGGTAGGCTTAAGAATCTAAGCACCATGCTTACATTAAAAATCCTATAGAGGCATGATCTCACATCCCAGCTTCAAACTAAACACCGTACTTAGTTAAAAAGATGTAGGACCAACACTTTTAAACCAAAACTTACTAGCATAGAGAAAAGAAATATGACAAGATAACCAAGAATCATTCAATGGAGACAGATTTTTGAACAAAGGAACCTAGTCAGAAGTTTGCTCAGCCAATCTATTTAAACTCAAACAAGGCTAGGATAAGAGAGCAAAGAAAGACATGCCTTGCTTTAGCTCCAACATGAATTTCTTCCATTATTCATGATAACAACTCAAAGTTCGTTAATCAAAATGCAACACCATGTCACAATTTTGATTAAAGAAGGCTAGTTTAACCTAAGCACCATGCTTAAATTAAAAAGCCTATGGATGTACCACAAGTGTACTCATGTGAATACACCCAAACTTAGAGCATATGGCATGAACAAAGGAAGAGCATGATATTATATTTTCATAGAGATAAATATGAGTGAATAAGTTGGTCAACATTACCTTGACATACCTGAATGTGTGTACCAACAGCATGTATGGATGAAGCATCAGAGTTGTCGCTGGGGTGGCTCAGTTTCCATCTCAGGTTACTACCAAGGCGTGGGTTGGAGTCCATCACTTTTAGTAGCATGTCGTCGTGTAGCAAGTCGTTTATTGGTAACTCCTGCATATTAGTGACTCGCATACACGACAAATGTAGGAGGAACACTTCATGCAAGCTTCTAACTAAAAGGAATATTGCGACCATGACTCCCCTTTGTTGTGTGTTTTTTAGAATCTTTAAACAAAGTGTGATCCAAGATATACATGGAGTCATGATTGGTCAAAGGAGTGAGAGAGGTGTTGCACAAACCATCGGTGTAGAAGAAGGAGTTCATGGAAGTCATGTGGCTTGTCCTTCTATATGATGGCCTACTTGATGTTTGTGCAACATCCAGGGGAGATCATGAAGGGCGTGTTCGTTGTACTTAAGAGATCTCCCTCAAAAAAAATTTTACCTAATTTTAATTTTAACAGTGAACAAGCAAGGGCTCTACTATGTTGAACCCTAGAGAGCCTAAAGCTTATTATGATTTTTTTACTTATTAACTATTTTTTTATTATATAAATTTTTATTTGTTCGTCCAACTCGCATAACTCAAACAAGGCCAAACTTAAGATGCAATGTAAAAAAAACTTGGCTTGTCTCCATATCAGATTATCTCCATTGTTTATGATGCCATAAAGAAGCATGAATGATCAAGCTATGGAGACAAGTATGAGCAAAAGAGTTGGGGATCATTACCTTTGCATACCTGAGTGTAGTTGCCGGCAGCATGGATGGATGAAACATCTGAGTTGTTACTGCGGTTCGCATGATGACTTTTCTCAGGTGAATCACCAGGCCAGGCCATTCTCATGGCTTAGTGTGTGTGGGCCATGGCCCTGATGATAGTAGCAAAGGCTTTGGGTGAGCCCTTCTTGCTTATGCAAAATAATGATGGGCAGAGTCAGGCAACCCATAAGTGTTCCACTTCTAACATGTGGGGCCAACCTGCTCCTTCTCTCTCCTTCAATATTATATATATATTTTTTACTATTCCCTTTTTTAACAATCTCTTCTCTTGTTTTTTTTCTTTTCACTTCCATTTTTTTTAAGCAAGGTAGAGCCAACATCTCTTTTTCTTTTGAACCAAGGTGATCTTGAGGTGAGACTCGCACCGTCCTCCCCCACACTTGGACTTTGTTGAAAGTCAAGTGTGCAAGGTCATGGTCTCCTTTTGAGTTTGTTCCATCACCAAAGATCATCAATGTGTGTTGTTGATGTTGCTCTCATGTTCTCAAGCTTCATATGTCCTTTCTTTGTTAACCTGAAATGGTTAGTGACAAGAATACCCGAAGGTGCATACTAACTTGACAACATAAGCTTACATTTATTAAAAAAGGAATTTTTTTTATTATTATTTTTTTTCATTTCTCTTTTTTTTGTGCAAAGGTAACAAAAGGATGTGAGAGGGATAGAGATACATGTTACCTTGTTATGGTCCTCCCCCAAGCTAACTCAAAGCCAAAGGATTAGGGTTGTACCCAGCATTTCTGGTTTTCCTGCATGGTTATGGTTTGGTAGATCGCAAGGGCTCTTACCTTTCCCTTGTGATCACCGAATTGGAAAACATATGCAGGAAGCAAATTGAGCTAGTTGGTTTTTTTCAAAAAATTTATCGAAACTTTATTATGCAAGGGAGGACGTTATTAACAAATTTCTTTTAATGAAGATTCATTTTTATTCTGTAAGAACAAAAAAAAGAACTTATTTTAAAGATAAGTTTTTAAATTTTAGATTTTCAAAATATCTCTTTATTTTTTTAACCATTTTATAGAATATTTTCATTGATAAATAAAATAACTCAAATTTTTTTATTTAAAGCCTACACCCAGCAGTTTTGGAACAATGATTAGATATGTCGTTTAATCAAGGTAGGCAATTTTAACCTAAGCTCCATGCTTAAATTAAAATGCTTATGAAGATATGATGATCAATCATACTTCAAACCAAAACATGCTGTAGGTAAAACTTTGAAAGCAAACTAGCATTTATTAAAAACATTTTAGCAAAAATTTATTTATATTTAAGAGGACAACAACTTATAAATAATTTTAATATATATATATTTAAAAATCCGGGGTATCTCCTGGTAGTGCTTTCTTTATGGTCATAAGCTTGACCGCCAAAGCTAGGGCAAAGATTGAAGCCAGAAGCTATGGTTGGCTTCGATGGTGGCTACAAGAACTCGTCCTTAGGAGAAATATTTTGATTCTGAATTTTGAAAGGGCATTATTATAGAAAGAGAGAACAAGAATAATAAAAACTATTTATTTTTTTTTAAAATGTTTTTTGAAAATAAGAGAAGATGATACGAGAGTGAATAGAAATTTTTTGTCCATGTGCAAAAATTTTAACGTCCAATTTTAAAAATAATAATGCCCTTTTTTCTTTTTGAAAGATAGGCTTCATGAAGGAGGGTCATGAACATAGAAGAGATAATTTTTTTATAAGACACAAGGACACACGAGTGAACTAGGTTCGGAGATAAATACGATAACCATTCTCCGGCAACGGCGCCAGAAAGCTTGTTGGCGCTTCTTAGCGTCAGCAGAAAAGTCCGCAAGCGCACGGAAGAACCGTTGTAGCCTTTATCCGGAGGTATTCAGGGTATCGTAATTTCCCAGAGGAACTGTCTTTGTACTTAGTCTCTTAAACTAGTTTACTCAGAAGAGACGGAAGGGATAGCTTGGGTACTGAGGTTCTTCTAAGGTCAAACGCATATAAGCGATGGTAACTTCCCCACTACTTGTCTGCTTCAGGCCAACTGACGCAGCTGGTCTGCCAGCTGATACCAGTATCAGCGCTACTCCGCGGCCGAACGTGGGGGAATTTAGATACGAGTGGACAGGGCTGTCACCACCAGCCACCTACCCCTCTGCCTGTGGGTACACGCAACATACGAAGGTAGACCCCGACTTAGACACCACGTCTATGACGGCGACTCCTACTCTAGCGGCGTACAGGAAAATCCATCTCTATCAGGAGTCCTCTTAATAGAGCATCCGTCCAAAGGACGAACGACGATCCCACAAACAAGTAGCTTTATAGAAGTGACATGCTTAGTGAATCAAACCAAAGTTGAACACGAACTTCTTACTTCACGTAGCAATACGATCGTAGAGGTACAAGTTGGATCGAGAGCCGACATGCCCGGCACTTCGTCCACCCGGAGGCAGAACTGCTTCGACTTTCTCCAGCTCTTGTCCCTCTCTCACTCCCTATACTAAATTAGCTATAAGCTAATGGAATGGAGCTTGCTCTTCCTCTCTACATTGTGACCTCTTATGTTCGTGAATCAATTGATCCCTTTTTTTGAATAGGTGTAGAGAGGAGGCCTCCTTTTATGGCTTGAGAGGAGGGGGTTCTATGCAAAAGGTTCACCCCCACATGGAACGACCCAAACCGACCTCCAAAGGGCGGTTTTCACTTTCCATCTGTGTTGATCGTAGGTGGGACCGTCCTTGGGATACCGCTCTACAACCGCCAAAAGAAAAATGGGCCCGAGAGGCCCCACCAAGGGGGCGGCCACCCCCGGGACCGGTCGGTCCCCTGGTGGGCCCGTTTGGCCACCGCCTTCACGTGATTGGTTCTCCTTTGGGCCTAGACCCCTCCTATGGTTACGAATGGGCCCATATTTGTAATAAAGGTGGGCTTCATTGTTATTCTTGGTTGCGCATTCTCTGAATTCACATTTCTCCTTTACGCTTTCCAATTGGTGTTGTGCACTTCCACTTGTTTCACCATAAATCCTGCAAAAACATAAACACTAGGGGTACAAGTGGAACTCTGTTAATAGCATATGTCTATGTGTTAAAATATGATAGTTTCTCTCCCTTTAGGCATAAGTTGGCGGTTAAAAATGATCTATAAGGACCGCCAACAAGGACGAACGATGATCCCACAAACAAATAGGTTGATGGAAGTAACATGCTTAATGAATCAAAACAAAGTTTAACACGAACTTCTTACTTCAAGTAGCAAGACGATCATAGTGGTACAAGTTGGATCGAGAGCCGACAAGCCCGGCACTTCGTCCATCCGGAGGCAGAACTGCTTCGACTCCACTCTTTCTCCAGCACTTGTCCCTCTCTCACTCCCTATACTAAATTAGCTATAAGCTAATGGAATGGAGTTTGCTCTTCCTCTCTACATTGTGACCTCTTGTGTTGGTGAATCCATTGATCCCTTTTATTGTATAGGTGTAGGGAGGAGGCCTCCTTTTATAGCTTGAGAGGAGGGGGTTCTATGCAAAAGGTTCATCCCCACATGGAAAGACCCAAACTGACCTCCAAAAGGCGGTTTCCACTTTCCATCTGTGTTGATCGTAGGTGGGACCGTCCTTGGGGAACCGCCCTACAACCGCCAGAAGAAAACTGGCCCGAGAGGCCCCACCAGTGGGGCGGCCGCTCCCGGGACCGGTTGGTCCCCTGGTGGGCCCGTTTGGCCACCGCCTTCGCGTGGTTGGTTCTCCTCTGGGCCTAGACCCCTCCTATGATTACGAATGGGCCTAGATTTGTAATAAAGGTGGGCTTCTTTGTTATTCTTGGTTGCGCATTCTCTGAATTCACATTTTTCCATTACGCTTTCCAATTGGTGTTGTGCACTTCCACTTGTTTCACCATAAATTCTGCAAAAACATAAACACTAGGGGTATAAGTGGAACTCTGTTAATAGCACATGTCTATGTGTTAAAGTATGATAGTTTCTCTGCCTTTAGGCATAAGTTGGCGGTTAAAAATGATCTATAAGGACCGCCAATATTGGGCGACTGCACACTTGACAAAATATGAAAATTTGGACAATGGGACAGTGTTTAGGAGCTCCTGTAGGTGACGTGACTAAAATTTGGGGCAATTTTATGGTTCGGCCGATCCGTACTTTGCATCCCCTCAACCATGTCACAAATAGGGAAGCATCTGGGGAATGTGTGGGGAAGCTGCCACGGCCAGATGGCCCAAAACCTGTTTCGGCCGAACCACCTATGGCACCCCATTGCGACCCACCAGGTTCAGAATGTTGTGCCAACGTTCCCCCGACGTTCTCTCGCGATTTCAAAAAGAAGAACGTTGGCACTCGTCTTCTTAACCTCTTCCTCTCCTCCTTCCTCCTTCCACCTACATTCTTTCACCATTCCAGCACCCTTCTCCGATCTTGAGACACCAGAGAGATCCACCCTGGCTCCCACTAGCAAAAATGCCATCATCCCTATGGGAGAGGGCACTTCAAAGCCCAAAAGGTCCCTAACCGAGAGCCTAGAGAGAGCAATGGCCGTCAACCTGCTGGAGGTGGAGCCATAGAACTCACTGCCGCTGACCGGAGTGTCACCGGGGGCCAGGCCTGGTTCGGCCGACCCTAGGGGGTTCGATCGACCACCCCCCGGCCCCCCGGCCATCCCCTCGGTCCACTTCGTCGCCGAGATCCCTCTCTCCACGAAGGGATCTCCGAAAGCCCCCTGTTCGTTCATCTATGCCGATCAAGCCTACCACAGGCCAATTGGCATTGAAGGGGAAGGCTCCGGAGGTGCCGGAATAGCGCCCCATCTCTCTCTACTCGGATTCATCAAAGAGCATCAGCTCCTACACCCCTTCCACACCCACCATGTTCAAAGGCCGCAAGATCGTTGGTGGTGGGCTGGGTGTAGGGAAGGTTTGTAAAAAAACTGCCTCTCAATTCGGATGAGAAGAAGCAGTTGATGGAGTCCCTTGATTCCAACTCTCCTTCAGGCATCCAGAGGAGGATGGATCCACCACCGATCAATGGCTCGCCAGGCCAATTTGAAGACGATCGGAAGGATAAAAGCGACATGGAGAAGATGCTCAAGATTGTAACCACCCTTAGGAAGAGAAATAATGAATTAGAGGAGACGGTGTCAGAATTAAGGATGGGAAACTTAGATATGGAGGATAAGTTTCGCGCGCTCCGCATTAGCACTAATGCAAAGCTCAAGCGCGTGGCCAAAGCCATTGGCCAAGAGGACATCCTAAATCCACCCTCTCCCTAGATTAGAATTCCTTTAGAATAAAGTAGGCATTAGCTAGATTTCCCTTTTTAAAGTTTTGATTTTTACAATTGTAATCATGCCTACATCAATTTTAAAAAGTTGAATAAAATGCCTTTGCGTTCTGCTGGTGGCATTCGGACGACCCCTCAACAGCTCTATTGGTGATTTCAAATGTGCCACGGTACACAGCACATCTGCTGTATCAAATAGGACTTGAAATCTCACAAAATGTGGGACGAACGACCCGCGAAATGAAGTCCAGTGGGAAAACAACTTTGCGGGAATGCATTTTGAGACGAGGAGATTCAAATGATAGGACAACGGCCATTTTGGTGGTTCGGTCGAACCGACCAATGGGGCCTGGTCCCACTAGCCAGGCTCCCTACGGCGAAGGTACGCTCCCTGACTGGTTTTCATCCTTCCTCCCTCTCGAATTGTGCATTTATTCAATTCCTATCTTTCTTCTTAAATAAAAATGAAAATAAAAACTTGAAATCTTGCATCCCAAAATAAAATGAATAAGATCTATGACATTTGAAGAGTAGAGGTGACACAAAGTTCAAATTTATGCATATGCCTATGCTTGTGGGTAAATGTCTTGATAGGAAACCATGTTGACTATGATTTTGATAAATGTGAGATAACTCTTGGCTCATGATTCACACTTTTCCATTCAAAGTACTTAGAGGTTTATTTGTGAAAATGTCATAAAACCATAGTGTCACTTACTCCTCAATAGTAAGAGAATTCCTACCAAAACCATATATGATCATCATGTTTGAAACCCCTTCTAATCATGCTACTTGCAATTGCTTTGAGTTCGATCAAACCTTGTTGACCCTTGTTGAGAAGTATGTCATATTTCAAAGATCAAGATCACGTACACATCACACATACATGCTGCTTCTACACTGGAAGTACGCAACAACATGCCATCCATTTCCATTGAATAATTGCTCCAGGTTTTAAAGGTCAATGAATATCTCTCTTAGTTGATATAGAAAAAGGGATAGTGGCTATGCAAAATGAAAAAAGAAAGAAAATATGGACAAGTGAAAGTCCAAGAAAAAGGATATATATATATGAGCAAATCTAGGCTCATGAATAAAAGAAAAGAAAAATGATAGCCATGTCCCAAAACAAAGTAGAGAGAGATCATATCAAGGAGCATTATAGTTTACCATTTTCCACACACTTGCACATCTTGATCTAGGTATCTGACATTTTTCTCCTTGGATCCTTGTTTTGATTTTATAATATATGCAATGTAAGTATGCTTGCCATGTTTATCCCTACCTGAAGCCTGATAGATGTAGGATAAAACAAAGAAGGCATCTTTAAGATATGCCTTGGTAAGGGATCAAACATAACTGAGGGACTTGAGAGTACTATTCGAGCAGTAAGAATGAACTATGTGCTTTCTTTTTGAAACCAATATCAAAAATTCTAAGTACTGAGAAGGTAAAAAGTAAGATGATTTTGCCATGAGAGTTATTCCATTTTTCAACATCTCAAGAATATATGCCAGACAATGCCACATAACCCACTAGTATAAGCTATGTGCTAAATGAAAACTTGATCACCACTATCTTAGATATGTCTTTCCAACCTCTCTTTCTAACCTTTACTCGAGGACGAGCAAAGACTCAAGTGTGGGGGGTCTTGTTGACGGTATTTATACCATGTTTTGTACCATCATAACCGTCAACAAAACACTCTTTTTGGGGAAGAAACAAGCAAACACATAGTGACATAGGTACAAATAACTTGGTTCCACATGTACATGTTAGTATTTGTTTGCAGGTACCCAAAACAGGTAATTTCAGAGTTCATAAGCCTAAGATGAAGAGATAATGCAAATCCAATTATGACAAAATGGCAAGGTGATGTCACAATCATCAAAATCTTCACTCCAGGATCAAGTGGACACTTGGTGGACACTATTCATGGTTCGGCCGAACCATCAATAGTGGCCCCAGCACTCCACCTTCAAGAATCAAGCAAGGGAGTGATGTAGGAGAAAGCTGAAGCCACGTGGCTCCATCCCATGGTTCGGCCGAACCAGACATGGAGCCCAGCTGGCTCTGCTGACATGGCACAATCCGTGGCACACCTCCTGGAGTCCATTTCCACCCTTGGATCACAAGTGTGCTTTCAATCAATGGCTAAGGAGCAAAGCACATGGATCGAGGCGTGAACCAACAAGATCAAGGCAAAACAACTACATAGCTACAGTCTATGACAGGTGGGGACCATAGTGGTGGGCCCACCTTGCCATAGTTGGTTCGACCGAACTACCCATGGTGGGCCTAGGCCACCGCCATGCTCCACCGCCTTCCTGCATGTTTCACACGTGCTGGTTTCATCATCTCCGTTGATTTGAGGCAGTTTCAAGGGCGGTTTATCCAAGGGCCAAGGAGGAAAGGCACATGGATTGATGACATGGCACTCCTCTCATTTCCCCTATAAATACCCCCTAATCCTTCACTTTAGAGGCATCAAGGATCAAGTATCAAGTGTATCATAGTGAGAAAGACTACTTGGTAGTTTTAGTGTTAGAATAAAGAGGGAAGAGAGTGAGGGAAGTCTTCAGGAGAAAGCCCCGGACCTATCGGGAGTCTTCTTCGACGTGTACCTCAGCGGATGCAAGCTTCTAGTAAGTTTTACATCTGAGTTCTTCTAGTATTTTATATTCTGGTTCTGGTACTTTAAATATATACTTGCTTTACTTGCACATTGCTTTACTTAGTGAAGTACTCTAGTCTCTAGCTAAGATTAGAGTAGTAAGTATAGTGTAGACGTGGTGTCTAGGCTATATCTTATCAGTGTGGGCCGCTTGTCGCACGGATTGTTTGTGGGTGCCAGCAAGTGGTGACAGCCTTGTCTGGTCTTAGTATCCCTCCACGTGTGTAAGACAAGTTATTAAAACGGCAGGGCATCAATACAATAGCATAGCTGCCTCAGGAGGAGTTATATCTCCTCCTGTTTCACCTATCACATCTTGTAAAGGAAGGAGGTGGTAAACCTCTTTGTACTTAGAAAACTAAGACCAGATATCGTTTGCTACATAGAACCTCTCTATACCTATATCCTAACCCCCTTTGATCACCAAACCCTTGATCACTATCTGATGGCCTTGGACCTAGTTAGTTCACTTCACGTTCCCCGTGGAAAATACGATACCAGGAATACTCCCGGTGAAGGCTACATTGACTACCGTACGCTTGCGGTATATCCGTTTGCCACCTTTGGTGTCAACAAGAGTTTAGCCTCGAAATCGAAGGAGTGATTTAGAGGATGGATTTATTCCTCCTTCGATATTTGTGGTTCAGGATCGATGGCAGAATCTCTGGATGGGATTGATCGTGATTCGGCTATCGAGATTTCTTCTTGCTTGGGGATGGAGAGACTCCTTCTCCTTTTGTTGGAGGTTTAGGATCTCTCTTCGAAGATGAGCAACACGAGAAATAGGGATGAAAGCTAAGAAGAATTTGGATTGAAGGCTTTCCCATTCTCCATGTGCACTCTCTACGTGTCGAGCATACCAATGTTTAGCTATCCCATCAAAGAAAACGGGAATAGCTTCCATTTCGAGGTATTTCGTGTCAGCCTTCAATAAGAAGACATGAGCACAATTGCTCAAACATCACATAAGTGAGTATAGGGGTTTTCGTCTTCTTCCCCAGCAAAAGATTGTTTCTGAACCATAGCTATGAAACTGGGGCGAAGGTCATAGCTAGGTGAAAGAATAGGATGGAATGATGGTGGTGGCTCCAAACTAGGCCCTTTTGAGCGGCGAGATGAGAGATGGGTGTTTGGTTCATGGTGTGGAGAGGATAAAAAGAAAAGAAAGGTAAAAGAAGGATAACTTGGATGACTTGGTTCTAAGTTAGAACAGCTACCGTTCCCCGGCAATGGCGCTAGAAAGCTTGTTGACACCAAAAGTGACAAACGGATATACCGCAAGCGTATGGTAGTCAATGTAGCCTTCACCGGAAGTATTCTAGGTATCGTATTTTCAACAGGGAATGTGTTTTAACAAGGTTCAAGACCGTCCAGTGATGAGACAAAGGATAAATGATAACTAGGTAGAGAGATTTTTATGTAGCAAAGATATATGTTCTTGGTGTTCTAAGTATAAAGAGGTTTACCACCTCCTCCCTTTATAAGAGGCGATAGATGAAACAGTAGGAGATAAAATTCCTACCCGAAGCGACTATGCAGTTGTATTGATGCCCTGCCATTTTAATAACTTGTCTTACACACGTGGTGGGATACTAAGACCAGACAAGGGTGTCACCACTTGCTGGCACCCACAAACAATCCGTGCGACAAGCGGCTTACACTGGTAAGATGTAGCCTAGACACCATGTCTACACTGCACTTGCAACTCTAATCCTTGCAAGAGACTAGAGCACTTCACTAAGTAAAGCAATGTACAAGTAAAGCAAGTATATACTTATAGTACCAGAACCAGAATATCAAATACCTAGAAGGACTCAGATGTAAAATTTACTTGAATATTCGCATCCACTGAGGTACACCTTGGAGAAGATTGCCGACAGGCCCGGAGCTTTCTCCTGAAGACTTCCCTCACTCTCTCCAACTAGCACAACACTATAGCAGAGCTAAAGCTACTACATAGTGGTTTCTCCAATGAATCATGCTCTAAAGTGAAGGCCTATGGGGGGTATTTATAGGGGGAGGTGGAGTAGAGGCTACTCCACTACCATGTCATCAATCCGCATGACCTGCATCATGCACCATTGGATCAAACCACCATATAACTGCCTTAGGATCAAGGGTGGAGCTTTTTCATCACATGTTCAACATGAGGAAGGCGGTGGAGGTTCAACCAACCTGGCTGGTGTTGGTGGTCCTTATAGATCATTTTTAACTGCCAACTTATGCCTAAAGGTAGAGAAACTATCATACTTTAACATATAGACATATGCTATTAACAGAGTTCCGCTTGTACCCCTAGTGTTTATGTTTTTGCAGGATTTATGGTGAAACAAGTGGAAGTGCACAACACCAATTGGAAAGTGTAAAGGAGAAATGTGAATTCAGAGAATGCGCAACCAAGAATAACAAACAAGCCCTCCTTTATTACAAATATGGGCCCATTCGTAACCATAGGAGAGGTCTAGGCCTAGAGGAGAACCAGCCACGTGAAGGCGGTGGCCAAACGGGCCCACCAGGGGACCGACCGGTCCCGGGCGCGGCCGCCCCCCTAGTGGGGCCTCTCGGGCCCAGTTTTCTTCTGGTGGTTGTAGGGCGGTTCCCCAAGGACGGTCCCACCTACGATCAACACAGATGGAAAGTGGAAACCGCCCTTTGGAGGTCGGTTTGGGTCCTTCCATTTGGGGATGATCCTTTTGCATAGAACCCCCTCCTCTCAAGCTATAAAAGGAAGCCTCCTCTCTACACCTATTCATGATTGCATTCACCAACACAAGAGGTCAGAATGTAGAGAGGAAGAGCAAGCTCCATTCCATTAGCTTATAGCTAATTTAGTATAGGGAGTGAGAGAGGGACAAGAGCTGGAGAAAGAGCGGAGTCGAAGCAGTTCTGCCTCTGGGTGGACGAAGTGCTGGGCTTGTCGGCTCTCGATCCAACTTGTACCTCTACGATCGTCTTGCTACTTGAAGTAAGAAGTTCGTGTTCAACTTTGGTTTGATTCATTAATCATGTTACTTCCATAAAGCTACTTGTTTGTGGGATCGTCGTTCGTCCTTTGGACGGATGCTCTAGTAAGAGGACTCCAGATAGAGATGGATGTTCCTGTACGCCACTAAAGTAGTAGTCGCCTTCGTAGACGTGGTGTCTAGGTCAGAGTCTACCTTCGTATGTTGCGCGCATCCACGGGCAGAGGGGTAGGTGGCAGGTGGTGACAGCCCTATCCACTTGTACCAGCATACCCCCATGTTCGGATGCGGAATAGCGCTGATACTGGTATTGCCTGGACAGACCAGGTGCGTCAGTGGGCCTGAAGCAAGCAAGTAGTGGGGACGTTTCCATTGCTTATATGCGTTTGACCTTAGAAGAACCTGTCTACCCAAGCTATCCCTTCCGTCTCTTCTGAGTAAACTAGTTTAAGAGACTAAGTACAAAGACCGTTCCTCTGGGAATTTACGATACCCTGAATACTTCTGGGTGAAGGCTACAACGGTACTTCCATGCGCTTGCGGACTTTTCTGCTGACGCTAAGAAGCGCCAACAAGCTTTCTGGCGCCGTTGCCTGGGAACGGTTGTCGTATTTATCTCCAAACCTAGTTCACCCATGTATCCTTGTGTTTTATCAAAAAAAATCTTTTATCTTTTCTTTTTATAAAAACAAAATATTTCTTTTTATCTGATCCTTTCACCATGATGCCAGCTCTAAATTCAAAATTCTTCTGCTCCAAAGGGGGAGTTCTTTGAACCACATTCTTTTCCAAAACCAAAATTTCCATCCAGTTATGAACTCCACCCAAGATTCAAAGCTATGGTTCGGACAAAACCCTTCTTTGGTCACGACAATGAAAATTCTTTTGACCACTTGCAAAATTTCTAGGAATTGTGTTCATGCCTAAGCATTCCTGGCATGACACAAAAAATTCTTAAGTGAAAGTTGTTTCTGTTCTCCCTCAAGGGGAGGCAAAACAACGGTACACTGATGTTGTAGAAAGTGCGAATAGAGAATGGGATAAACTTAAGATCAACTTTTATCTTGCATTCTTACCCATGTCTCGTATCGCCGCTCTACCAAGGGCAAACCTTGACTTTCAGCAAAGCGAGAAGGAGTCCATAGGTACAGCCTAGGCCAGGTTTACAATGTTTATACATGCTGACCTAGACTTGTCTTTATCCGATAATGTGCTTTTGCATATCCTTTGTTCGGATCTAGACATAGATGCTGCCCTACGCTTTGACATAACCGTTGGATGGCCGTTTTCATAAAAACGATGACGGAATAGAGGAAAATCCTTGTTTACATCCTAGAGAAGCACGCTTCTCCCATCATCGTACCCAAACCCCTCCATACAAGGGCATGTCAAGTTCTGAAGAGCCCTCAGTAGCCGAATCCTTTCCCTTGCCACCCTTCGATTCGTCTGTTGAGCCCTCGCCCGAACCATGAACACCGAAGGAAGTAATGTTTTATCCTTCGGAGTTCGCTATCAAAATTCGAGGATTATGGCAGAACTTCGAAACATTTCTTGGCACAAAATTCTGACATTTCTTAAGAAGTCTCCCCCTAATGTGGAGTCATCGAAAGTACGGTTGTTGCTTGTTGGAAGTGGAACGTTCTTCTGAAGAAATTCTGATTCTTTCACAGTGTCTTGCTCATTAAAGGGGACTTCAGTGAAAGCCCTACACAACCTCACAATTGGGACTACTTTCATTCCAGCGGAAACCCTTTTGGGGCGATATGCCGCTAGTCCCGACCGTCAAACTTTTCAGAAGTCCATCCGGACTCATCTTTGAGTTTTGTGGGATTGTTAGGGTTGTGCCATTGGAAATTAACGAAATCGAAGTTTCTTATACTTCCTCATCTATGCCATCCTCGATTTTGATCTTCTCATAGGGCACCCTCTTGAAAATCTCATCTATATATAAAAAAAGAAGAATGGAGCCCCGATGAGATGTTTGAAAGTTTTGCTCCTGCCAGCCATAGCACTTGCTCAAAAACCTAAAGGCGAAGCAAAGCTACTTGTTCGAGTATGCGAATCCTTCTCCTGCGCCCTTGCTCGAACAAGATGCATATCCCTCCAGCCATCAAGAACATTGTTCTCGATAATAGTCAAGGTTTAGTGATCATCCTCCATGATATATCTTTTGAGAATGAAAACTTCCATGCCACGGACATGCCTGAAGCAACAACTCTAGAGCCAAGAAGGGGCCCACTAACAAGCATGGTTTTGTGGTCCCTCACGTTTCATGCTTAAGGTCTCCAGAATTTGTTTCGCTTCGGACCACCTGCTTCTACGAGGATCTCGCAACCATCTCTTGATTCTAGTTGTTCAACTTTTTGAGAGAATGGTTGTGAATGCTTCTGTTTGTCATGAACATTGCAAATCCCATAGTAGTACAATAGTGCGTACCTTACAGCTTGAATTTTAATGCCTATGATTGGTGGTAAAGCTAGGAACTACACCACCATTGATTGCTGCAAGAAGAAGTTCCCACGGTCAAGCTTAAGACCATAAATTAAGCACTACCGGGAGATACCCCGAATTATCCATAAAAAATATATATTTATTTTTTATTATTATTACTATTGTTATTTTCAAAATATATATATATATATCTTCTTTGAATGGTGAGGACATGTTGTCAAGTTAGTATGCACCTTCGGGTATGTCGCTAACCATTTCAGGAAAGATTAAGAAGAACTCAGGTCATATGATGCTTGACAACATGGAACGACATCAACTACAAAAGCTTGATGCACTCCTAGGTAATGGAACACACTCGTAAGAAGGCCCTAATTCTGCACTTGACTTTTATGCAAAAGTACAAGTGTGAAGGAGGACGGTGAGAAACCCAAGTTCCATGCACACCAAAGGGTCATTAAAAAAATGATGATGAAGATGTCAGCCTCGCCTTAAAAAAAGAGAAGAAAAAATGGATGAAAGAAAAAAAAGAAGAGAGATGAGGGAGACTAAAAAAGAAGAAGAAAGAGAACTACGAAAAAAAAGAAAAAAAAGATTGGGAGTCTCACTCTTCTGAACCTTTGCTAGTATCATCAAGGCCCATGGCCCATGCGCATTGATGTGTGTGTGGCCTGGCTTCGGAGATCACCCGAGCAGAACCATCATGCTAGCCGCAACAACAACTTCAAAGCCTCATACATATATGTTACCAAGAAATACACTCAGGTATGCGAAGGTAAATAAATGTTCACCAACTTCTTATAACTGTCTTCATTTGATCAATGAACTTTGAGTTGTTGACATAATCAATGAAAGTAATCTGATATGAAGATAAACCAAGGCATATCTTTCTCTGCATCTTTATCTTGGCCTTGTTTATAAAAAGTTGAGCGAACAAGTTTTCAATAAAACTAATAAAGAAATAATAATAAAATCTGTCTTACTCTCTGGTCTTATAGCCAATAGAGTCCTTGCTTGTTGTTGTTGCTCTTGTTTTATTTTCTTTTTATCAAAATAAAGCAGGTACAAGAATAAGTGTGGGGGAGATCTCTCAAGCATACCAAACACACCTTCAAGATCTGCCCTGCACGTTGCACAACACCGAGTGACTCATCATGCAACAAGGACAGGACACATGACTTCCATAAACCTCCTTCATCTTCAACGGTGGTTTGTGCAACACCTCTCTCACTCCTTTGACCAACCATGACTCCATGCATATCTTGGATCACACTTTGTTTAAAGATTCTAAAAAAAACACAACAAAGGAGAATCATGGTCGCAATATTCCTTTTAGTTAGAAGCTTGCATGACTTGTTCCTCCTACATTTGTCATGTATGCGAGTCACCAATATGCAAGAGTTACCAATAAATGACTTGCTACACGACGACATCCTACTAAAAGTGATGGACTCCAACCCATGCCTTGGTAGTCACCTGAGATGGAAACCGAGCCACCACAGTGACAACTCTGATGCTTCATCCATACATGCTATTGGTACACACATTCAGGTATGTCAAGGTAAAGTTGACCAACTCATTCACTCATATTTGTCTCCATGAAAATATAATATCATGCTCTTCCTCTGTTCATGCCATATACTCTGAGTTTGGGTGTATTCACATGAGTACACTTGTGGTACATCCATAGGCTTTTTAATTTAAGCATGGTGCTTAGGTTAAACTAGCCTTCTTTAATCAAAATTGTGACATGGTGTTGCATTTTGATTAATGAACTTTGAGTTGTTATCATGAATAATGGAAGAAATTCATGTTGGAGATGAAGCAAGGCATGCCTTTCTTTGCTCTCTTATCCTAGCCTTGTTTGAGTTTGAATAGATTAGCTGAGCAAACTTCTGACTAGGTTCCTTTGTTCAAAAATCTGTCTTCATTGAATGACTCTTGGTTATCCTGTCATATTTCCTTTCTCTATGCTAGTAAGTTTCGGTTTGAAAGTGTTGGTCTTATATCTTTCTAACTAAGCACGGTGTTTAGTTTGAAGCTGGGATGTGAGATCATGCCTCTATAGGATTTTTAATGTAAACATGGTGCTTAGATTCTTAAGCCTACCTTGACAAATTAGACGTGGTGTCTAGTTTGATCTTGGAACCAAAGCTGCTAGTATAGATTTTGGTTAATCTTATGGAGTAACCCCTTGCAGAAATTTATCAACTCCATGAGGGTAAGTCTTTAGATGACAGTAGAGACAAGTATTTCTTAGGTGAACCTTGAAAAGAAAAAAATAAAAATATAATGATAAATAAAATCTTAAAGAAAAAGAGTAATTTATCATCCAACCCCAAGTAATTTATCTCAATACCACCATAAAAACAAGATTGGGGGGGAGCTTCCTAGCACACTAAGGAGAGGCCACGAACTGCACATCAAGCTGAGGCACCACCAATTAGCGGCACCCCCAGGTGAAACACATTGGTAAGTCAAAAGCAAGCTTGGGGGAGGGCTCCCACAAAGGTAGCTTATATCTCACATTTCTTTTTAAAATTCTCCAACTTAAAAAAGGTGAGATATGTTCTCCTCTCTCATATGTGTTAAGATGTGTTAGTTTCTACCCTTGTTAAAATGATGAACAATTGCTCTGTCTTATGTTTCAACTGTACCCATTTTATAATCGAGCTTTCTCTAAGGTTTGGATTTATCAGCTAAAAATGCCTCATCCTAAAAACTTGGACTAATGGGTTGCACATGCTTAATCTTGTCTAGGTTATTGCCTGAAATGATATGGTGACATGGGCTGTGCTATGACTTGGTCTGAGCGAAACTTGACATCCGTAGTTTTATTTTCGAAAACTTTCAAAAACAAAAGTTCCTCAATGATTATGAAATACCTACCAAGGCCATATGACATGTTTCAATTATGCAAGCCCTTTAGTCATATGCTACTTGTGGAACATTGAGTTAGGTCAAATTATTGTGACCTAAGTGAGATTATGGTCATGCACCCATGATTGAGATTCACATGTACCCACCAGATAAAGCCAACTCTCACCTTGATAGTTGCGCACAACATGCACCCATCCATCCACCAAAAATATGCCAACTCTTACCCTGAGAGTTGCGCACTCTTCAACCAAATAAAAATGCCGACTCTTACCTTGAGAGCCGCACATTTGTTATCCACCAAATAAAAATGCCAACTCTTACCTTGAGAGCCGCGCATTTGTTATCAACCAAATAAAAATGCCGACACTTACCCTGAGAAGCCACGCATTCATTTTTCACCATATAATTACTCCTCGCATTCCATCATAACATCTCTCCAGCCAAAGTTCTTCAAATACTAACAAGAGACATGGGTTATGCTTAAAAAAACAAAAACCATGCCAAGGGGCATGCAATAAACAAACAGAAAAAAAGTTCCAAGTACCCGTTCAAAAAAAAGAAGAAGAAAAAATAATAGTATGGATATATGATCTTATAGCCCATATCCCTCAAAAAAGTTTCATTCCATCCAATATAGAAGAAATTCATGATGCCTGGAGTGCCAAAATATTTAGAAATTAGGATTCCACCATCTTCATGCTCCACACATTGCACATCTCAATCAAAGTATATGACTTGTATCTCCTTGTGGTTCGGTTTTTGACTTAGCAATATATATGATGCAAGTATGCCCACCTTTATACTGCCCAAAACTCCACTCATAAGCCTTAGTGGTAGGATATGAAAGGCAACATTACAATGCCTTTGGTGAGGTATTCATACACTTTGAGCGATCGAGAGAATCATTTGAGGAACTTACATTTCTTTGTAAAAATTTCCAAAACCTCCGGAAAGATGGTTCATCTTGGGATGAATGATAAGCAATGTCTATGAATCTGTTCGGTCTTGCAATCACCCAAGACTTGAGATGGCTAAAAGGCCCCATTTGTTTCAAGATAATAGCAAGGTGGATAGCATGCTGATTTATTCAAATTACGGTGAAAAACTTTGTTATAAACTTGGTACATTTGAAATATGATCGACATTGTAGCAACTCCTGATCAACAACCATACTTAGCTATTTGCTCGGAACGAGCAAAGGTTAAGCTTGGGGGTCTTGTTGGCGGTCCTTATAGATCATTTTTAACCGCCAACTTATGCCTAAAGGGAGAGAAACTATCATACTTTAAAACATAGACATATGCTATTAACAGAGTTTCACTTGTACCACTAGTGTTTATGTTTTTGCAGGATTTATGGTGAAACGAGTGGAAGTGCACAACACCAATTGGAAAGCGTAAAGGAGAAATGTGAATTCAGAGAATGCGCAACCAAGAATAACAAAGAATCCCACCTTTATTACAAATCTGGACCCATTCGTAACCATAGGAGAGGTCTAGGCCCAGCGGAGAACTAACCATGCGAAGGCGGTGGCTAAACGGGCCCACCAGAGGACCGACCGGTCCCGGGGGCGGCCGCCCCCATAGTGAGGCCTCTCGGGCCCAGTTTTCTTCTGGTGGTTGTAGGGACGGTTCCCCAAGGACGGTCCCACCTACGATCAACACAGATGGAAAGTGGAAACCGCCCTTTGGAGGTCGGTTTGGGTCCTTCCATGTGGGGATGATCC
Organism: Eremochloa ophiuroides; assembly: GCA_038502445.1. Lineage (NCBI taxonomy): Eukaryota > Viridiplantae > Streptophyta > Magnoliopsida > Poales > Poaceae > Eremochloa > Eremochloa ophiuroides. The sequence continues at coordinate 10,444,469 of JAHLJS010000009.1, read as the reverse complement.
TTTTGCATAGAACCCCCTCCTCTCAAGCTATAAAAGGAGGCCTCCTCTCTACACCTATTCATGATTGCATTCACCAACACAAGAGGTCACAATGTAGAGAGGAAGAGCAAGCTCCATTCCATTAGCTTATAGCTAATTTAGTATAGGGAGTGAGAGAGGGACAAGAGCTGGAGAAAGAGCGGAGTCGAAGCAGTTCAGCCTCTGGGTGGACGAAGTGCCGGGCTTGTCGGCTCTCGATCCAAGTTGTACCTCTACGATCGTCTTGCTACTTGAAGTAAGAAGTTCGTGTTCAACTTTGGTTTGATTCAATAAGCATGTTACTTCCATAAAGCTACTTGTTTGTGGGATCATCGTTCGTCCTTTGGACGGATGCTCTAGTAAGAGGACTCCTGATAGAGATGGATGTTCCTGTACGCCGCTAGAGTAGTAGTCGCCTTCGTAGACGTGGTGTCTCGGTCGGAGTCTACCTTCGTATGTTGTGCGCGCCCATGGGCAGAGGGGTAGGTGGCAGGTGGTGACAGCCCTGTCCACTCGTACCAGCATCCTGTTGGTGGTCCTTATGGATAAATTTTATACCAACAACTTGGACTAAAAAGAGGATTAACAATCATATTCTAGCACATATGCCTTTACTACTAACAAGTTCCACTTGTACCCCTAGCATTCATGTTTTACAGGTTTTATGGCATAACAAGTGGAAACACACATCATTTTGGAGTCATCTACCTCACACTTACACTTGTATCTTTAGAGTAGTATTAGTAGTTTGTGAGCAAGGCAAGAGCTATCAAGGAGAGTTTGTCTCCTTGGAAGAAAAGGATCATCTTGGTATGAATACAATTTGATCTTCTTCCATGAGCAAGTTCTTATCATACTTATATGATTATGCATATGAACTAGAGTCTAGTTATGATCTTGCTATGAGCATAGTACATGAGCTAGAACATAGTTTATGTATCATGTTCTCGACTTGTTCATCATCGTTCTTCATTGTTCATCGAATTAGTATGAATAGAGGAAGAACTAGGAATGAGGTGATCGTTCGTCGTGCTGTCATGGTTGCTCTTAACCTAGCCTGTCAATCCGAAGGGTTGGGGTCCGCGGGGGTTAGGAGTTGTTTCCAAGTATGCAAGCATGGAGCTTGGGTATGCGGAGATCGGCGGATATGTCGGTATCCCACGGGTACAGCGGTAGGTGGACAGGTGGTGACAGCCCTGTCCATCCCTACCATTCCCCCACGTTCGGATATTGAGTAGGAGTTCGTAAAGTCTCTATCGGCTGGTAGACCAGCTGCGGGGATCTCCCTATCACCCCAGACTTAGTCCTGATACTAGAACTACTAATTAGATGATTTGCTCACAGTTCTTTGCATAATTATATATGACCAATGCCGGCTCAGTTAGATATATTCTTTTATTCTTTATTTTCCTTTTATCCTTGAGGATGATCCATATGTGTGTCCACTATCTTGAAATCATGTCTTATTCCTATTTACTCTATGCCTACCATTGCACTCAATAAGTGATCATGTTTACACCACGCTTGATGCATATTGCCCTCCTACGGGAAATTATAAATACGACACCCTACTCACGGGTTGAAATGGTACAATGATAGTTCTGTGCGCTTGCAGAGTAATCTTATTCCTTACTGAGCTATCGATTGGCGTACCTAAGTACCGTTACTTAAGGATTGTAATTCTTGTTGCACCCCACGGCGCCGTGCCACAGTTTTGCATATCGTAAGTAATGACGGTTAGGAAGGCCAATCCGGCACTTCTAACTGCTATTACCAGACCGCATTACCTAGGCCGGCGCCACTAAGGGCCAAGGATTAACTTTCTGAAGTAATGGTGGTTGGGAATGTCAACTTATGTTTCTAACTATTATTATTAAGGACGGACCTTTAGTCTATCTTTAGTAGTAATGCTAAGAAACGCCAACAAGCATTTCTAACGCCGTTGTCAGGGATACACTTCTAGTCTATCTTTTGTAATGACGTTAAGAAATGCCAACAAGCATTTCTGGCGCCATTGCCAGGGATGGACTTTTAGTCTATCTTTTGTAATGACGTTAAGAAATGCCAACAAGCATTTCTGGCGCCGTTGCCGGGGATGGACTTTTAGTCTATCTTTTGTAATGACGTTAAGAAATGCCAACAAGCATTTCTGGCACCGTTGCTGGGGAGGGCAAAAACATCTAAGCTGGCATAAACATTGACTACAAAATAAGCATTGGTAGACGTAGTTTAAACAGGCTAACTTCACTGTTTTCTTCCTCTTTTTATTGGATTGAAAACATGATAGTGTATGAGCAGTTTTGCTCTGCTGAACAATTTCATCAGCAATCCAGAAGCACTCCTAAGGAAGAAAAGGTTTCGTACCGTTTCTTCTTCTGCTACTCCGTCGGCAGACAAATCGTTCATTCCCGCACCATCCGTTGCTACCATCATGGCCAAGACACTCCGTGACTACTCCGTCCCCGCTGTTGCCAACGTGCCCATTGGGCATGCTGTCAATATCAGAAATGGAAATTTTGAGATCCGTACAGGCCTTATCTCGATGGTGCAAGCAAGCCAATTCTGTGGCTTGCCAAGCGAGGATGCAAACGCTCATTTGCAACACTTCCTTGAGCTGTGCGACACCATTGCCATCAAAAACGTCGCACAAGACAGTATCAGGCTCTGCTTGTTTCCTTTATCCCTCACGGGGAAAGCGAAACAATGGTTCTATCAAAATAAGGAAGCCGTCAACACATGGGACAAATGTTCCGCAGCATTCCTCGCCAAGTTCTTCCCCATGAGCAAGACCAGCGCTCTAAGGGGAAAGATCTCAAACTTCCAGCAATCTTCCCTTGAATCTATCCCCGAAGCATGGAAGATTGGCTCGTGCTCCAGAACTTCTATGAAGGCCTCACGGCCATGTCAAAAGGGCACGTAGATGCCGCAGCTGGAGGTGCATTCCTCTCTCACCATCGCGGATGCAACTGCACTCATTGAGAAGATGGTGGCCAATCAGAGTTGGAGAGAAGGAAGAAAAACACAAAAAGGCTCGCATACCGTGAAGGAGACGGACTTGCTTGCCGTAAAATTAGACTTGCTGATGCAAAAGCTGGACGATCATGCTATCAACCCTACCATGAGCACCGTCCAGGCCATGGACTCACACATGACGTGTGAAGTCTGTGGGAACGTTGGCCACTCAGGGAATAACTGTCCCGAAATCCAAGAACAAGCTTCATATGTAAACAATGGGTTTCGCCAACCTCAGCAAAGTAATAACAGGTGGAACAACCAACACCGCCCGCAAGGTAATAATTTCAATTCAAATTACAATTCAAACCAACCTTCCTTAAAAGATCTCATTCTAGGACAAGCTAAAATCAATGAAAATTTGACCAAAAAGCTATCTTTCAATGATAAAATATTTGAAAATATAAATGACAAGCTTGAAACTTTGTCTTCTTCTATTCAAAATCAAGCAAGTTTTAACAAAATGATAGAAACACAAATGGCACAAATAGCTACTTCTATTCCTATCAACAATGCGGGAAAAATCCCGGGACAACCCGAGACTTCTCCTGAGTTTGTTCATGCAGCTACAGATCAATAAAGGAAGGAAAGTCTGGCCAATAGACTATAAACGTTGAGCCCTTGCCGAAGGTCATCGGTAATTATCTAAAAATAAATATAAAGAAATAGATAAATAAATAATTATCTGAAGGGGCCCACACCATCATTCAAGCTTGGGTGAGGTGTCCCCAACCAGGTATTGTACCTTATCCTTTTGAAAAACAAATATATAATAAATGAATATTTATATAATAAAAATATATATATTCCATAAAATTATTTTCTTGCATTAAAAATTATTCCCTCTTCCTAGAATTATAAAATTTTATTCCAAAATAAATTCTTCTCCGAAAAAATTCTGTAAAAATAATTTTCTGAAAGAATAAATCTTGTTGAGTCTAAATATTATTTTTAGAATAATTTTGAAAATCAAAAAGTTTTAAATAAAACTTGTGAAAAATCAAAAACTGGAGCAAAATTTTGAATGGGAGTCATTCGTAATCGGCTACATAGTGGAGATAGCCGTTAGAGGGAACTGCAAAAAGGCTGGGCAAAAGCGGCCCTATTAGGGGACCGGCCGGTCCCAGGGGTGACAGCCCCCTACCCAATGGCTCTGTGGCGCAGCCTTTTGCCAATGGCTACTAGCCGTTGCATACAACACTCCTTCGCCTACGATCAAGCCCATAAATACCAGAGTAATCGGGTGGAGCTCCTCACCCCTCTCATTCTCACATTTTTCACTCCCTCCATCACTCTCTTGGTCCACCATTCTCCAAGCATTTTTCCACAAAGCTCAAGTGCAAGGAAATCCTGCACAAACTTCTTCCACTCCCATCACAAGTCAAGATCTTGTGCCAAGCTCACCATGAGTGGGATTGGAGGTCGGATTTCCAGCATGTTCCGGAAAGGCTGTCGCTCTCGTGGGGAGTCTAGTAAAAGTACTCCCACACGTGAGGAGAGCCCGCTGCATGAAGAAGAGGAGGCGCCAAGAGGTCACGCTATCGACGAGGCCGACGCTCCCTTCATCGACTTGGAGAGCGAGCGGGAGATGCAAGCATACAACCTCCTCAAGGGACATGAATTGCTGCATACACCAGCCTTCGACCCACACTTTCTCCAGTAGACAGGTATGAACATTGAATTTAATACCATTTTCGAAAATGTTGGTTGGAGCCAAGTTGCCCCCGTGCACGAACATGGGTCTCGTCTCTTGACCATCCAAATCTTGGGTACTTTACAAGTTGTCGACTATGGTATTACCTTTCGCTGCTTTGGGAAAGAACATAGCCTTTACTGGAAAGATTTTGCTACACACTTGGGTTTTCATGAGCGATGCTCTGTTGATTTGGGTTTTACTCTTTTGGGATATTAGCGTCATACTTTTTGGCACTTGATAACTAGACAAAATGTGCCTGGAAAATTCCAACCCAACATCAACACCATCCACCATCCTTCTCTAAGGCTTATGTATAAATGGATTGCTAATTCTTTCTTTCCTAGAGAGGACACTCACCATGCTTATGATATTGAGTTGAAGTTGCTTTATGCCGTGCTTAAAAAGATTAAAGTCGCTCCTGTCTATGACATTGTTAAGCACTGGTTAAACTCTTTTAAAACTTCCACACCAATTATGTGCACTTCAGTCATCACACGTCTTGCTGCTAGTGTTGATCCTCATGGTGCTAACACTATTGTTTATCTCTCCATTCCGCGCATTATGATCAATGAGTACTATTTTACTCAAGCTCATACTATAAAACGTGATGACTCTGCAACAAACCTGGTATTTTATTATCCGGGATATATAAATGAGATTCTGTTACCTAACCCGGATCTCGCTTTATATAAATCCCCATCTCTCACTTTCGACCTTGTTGAAAAGGAAGAAGCACGCAGGAATTCTGTTTCTCGCAGGAGATCACGGAGGAGAGAAGTACAGGAGAAAGAGCCTGTACAGCCTACACCACACCCGGCCATGCCTACCACGATACCAAGGATGGAATGGTCCCCGGTCATATCTACACCTGGGTTCACCCCCGGGTATGGATAAGGTATGAGACATGTTCCTCATCCTTATGCAGCTGGAGGGTCAGGGTGGCAACACTCGCAGGAGGCAGGGGATCAAGGCAGCCCGAGCACGAGCATTCTCCAGATTCCTCCGATACACCCACAGCCGGTCACACTAGAAGTCCTCAACACACGCATGGGAGGACTAGAATTGCAAAACAGACAAATCCAAGGTACGCTAAATGCTCACATCCAGACTTCTACACAATGGCATGAGCAGTACTAGCAGCAGTTCATGAACCTCGAAGATGCGAACCGGCGGCGGCACGAGGCATAGATGGCCTACCTTCGGTCCATGGGACAATTCTCAGGACCAAGGCCTTGAACTAGCTTGGGGGAGGAGACCCCACAAGAGGTAACATTTATCTTTCAATTTCTTGCACTTTATTTCTCGCACTTTTAAATTATGCAATTTTATTTCCTTATTAAAGAAAAAATAAAAAAATAAAAATAATAAAAAATAAAATATTCCACTCCCATATGTGCTAACATATGTTAGTTTCTCTTCTGTTGAAATGATGAATAGTTGCTCTGTCTATAATTCGTTTGTGCCTAAGTTATAACTTAGTATTCCTCAAGATTTAAGTTTGTTGGCTAAAAATATCTCATTCTGAGAACTTGAAATCTTGTGGGTTGCAATTGCATGATCCTTCTCTAAGTTGTTGCAAGATTTGAGATGGTACAAATAGACTTTGCTATGACTTTGTTCTAAGAGAAACTTGACATCCGGAGATTTCTTTTCAAAAATTCAAAAATCAAAAGTTCCCCAATGATTATGAAATACCCACCAAGCCCATATGACATGCTCTACTTTTACAAAAACTTAGTCATATGCTACTTACGGAACTTTGAATTGAGTCAAAATGCTGAGATCTAGTGAGATTATGGTCATACACCCCTGATTGAGATTCACGTACACCCACCAAATAAAGCTGACTCTCATCCTGAGAGTTGCACACAACATGCACCTTTCATCCACCAAATAAAAATGCCGACCCTCACTTTGAGAGCCATGCATACAAAAAAAAAATTCACTCCTTGTTCGCCATCATGACGTCTCTCTATCCAAAAGTTTTCATATGTCAAATCAATATATGGGCTATGCTAAAAAAAGACAAAGGGCATGAGAAAACAAACGGGAAAGAAAATATAAATACCCGTTCAAAAAAATATATATATATAATGATATAGCTCATATTCCTCCAAAGAGTTTTATTCCATCCAATAAAAAGAGAGTTATGATGCATGGAGTGCCAAAAAGATTAGAGATAGGTTTTCACCACCTTACACACTCGAGTAAAGTGCTAAGGACCAAATGGGTTCATTTTCCTTATTCATAAAGATTTGCATACAGTTTATTCCAAACTTCACCTGGATTTATGAACTTTAATGTGTCTACCAAATTATCTTGAGTAATTGAAGAATGGAATAGCCTGGATTCAAATCTACTTATTTTGTCCTTGCGTAGAAGCTTGGGTTTTTGCAAGATAAAAATAGCTCATGCTCCTTGAATGATTCTCTCAAATCGCTCATGTATGTGAGTGTTTCCTCACCAAGGCATAAAAAATAATGCCTTCACATGGTCATCCTAACTCTAAAAAGGCTTTATCTGGAGTTTTAGGTAGGAATGAAAATGACGAGGCACACTTACCCTGCATATATTGTCGAGTCAAACCCCAGACCATACCGGAGGGAGTGCGTCATACTCTTAGATCAGAATGTGCATGTGTGTGGAGAATATGAAGGTGGAAACCTAATTCTAAATCTTTTTGATGCTCTATGCATCATGATTCTCTTTTTTGAAAAGACAAGATATGGGCTATAGAATCTTTATCACTATTATATATATATATATATATATATATATATATATATATATAAACGGGTATTTGGAATCCTCTTTCCCGTTTATTTTCTGATGCCCCTTGGCACAGTTTCTCTTTTTTTTAGCATAGCCCCATATCTTTTATTGGTATAAGACATATTTTGAATGAGGAGATATCAAGATGTATGAGTAAAGTTTTGCATCAATGGTGCGTGTTTCTTAGGATAAAAAACAGCACTTTTATTTGGTGGAGGAAACTGCGCAACTCCTAGTGTAAGAGTTGGCATATTTTTTTGTGAATGGATGGATGCAATTTGCGCAATTCTCAGGGTGAGAATTGTCTTTTGGTGGGTGCAAGTGAATTCTGATCTTGGGAGCATGAAATATCTCTCAACAGCGGTCACAAAATTTGACCAAACTCAACACAAGGTAAATGGAATATGTGGAAGGTTTCATCATAAAGAATCATATATGGCCTTGGTAGGTATTTGTTAATCATTCAAGAAACATGCTAATTGAATTTTTGTAAAAATCAATCCCAAGTACTTTGCAAGAACGAGTAAGCATCATGTCATCCGGTTATATCTCATTTGTCAATTACTTAGATAAAAAGGTGTCCCTGATCAGTGTTCATAAATCTTGTAGGAATATTAGTAAGGAATAAAAAGTATGCAAACATTCTGAACATAGGAAGACATGTTTGATGGAGTATGAAGGGAACATCATTCTTTAAATTTTATTTTTAAAACTTTTTAATTAGGGAGAGAGAGGGGAGATGTTTGCACAAACCGAATTTGAGTTTTGTTCTTGTGCAGTTTAAATTTGAAGAGTCCTTCCCCCACACTTGTTTTCTTTCCTGTTTTGGTTAGTCACAATATATAGAGAAAACAAGTGTGCAATATATAAAGATAAAAGACTTCTTTTCCATTAATAAATCAAATAGGCACATTACATTGAAAGAGGACATGATTGGAAAATAAAAGATCATAAAGAGAAAAAATGTGTGCCTAATTATTTGTGTAGCAGGAGCGTTCTAAAGATATTTAGAGAACGTGCTCAACTCCTGCTGCTTTAGTGATCCTGCGCAGCTGCTCTCCATAGCCGCGGCGCATCTCATCTAGTTCATCTCTAAGTCCTTTCACGCTAAGATGAGCCTTGGCTATGCGGGCTTGTGCCTTTTCAACATTTAGGCGCGTGCTCTTCATGCTAGCATTTAGTGAGGCGATGGTTGGGCCTTTGGAAGGCTTCTCATCCTCACTATCGCCAAAGAATCCCTTAGGCTGCCCTCTAATAATTTTCCTAAAGACTGTGCGCCTGGTGCCTGAGGTTTCGGCAGAGGGTGTAGGTTTCCTAGAAGGTGTTTCGCCTCTGCGGAAAAGGCCTTTAGCGTACCCTCCATCAGGTTTGCGCACTCCCCTAATGGTGTAAGAACGAATGTCTTTAGTGGGAGACGACAGAGAGGGTAAACTGGATGAAGAGGGCATCACGGCAGCACGCTTGCTAAACCCGCTACTACTAGGGGCCTTCCTCTTGAGGCCTAAAATGCCGGTAGTTGGTCGGGCAGCAATACTCTTCTTCTTGGCGCCACCTTCGGGCGCACGGGAGCGTGCCGTGGACTTCAAGCTTGAAATGTTGCTAACATCATTGGTTTATGGGGGTAGAAGGGCTAGCGGCTTCTCCACTATGGCACGAGCTTCTTCTCTCACAAAAGAGCTCTCTTGATAGGGGATTATGTCTAAGTTGGCGATTGAGCCGGGAGCTTGGATCAGCGAAAGAGCATAGCTAGATATGGTCACAGTATGTAAGTGGGAAAGCTTAGCAACTTGTGTGAGAGGGAGAAGAGAATGATTTGGTGTGAAGAGAGGAGAGGCCTTTGAATTGCTTTTATAGGTTCTACCGAGGTTTCTGTTGAGGAAATGATCTGATCGTAACCAGAGACGCGATACTAGAGCAATCACAAATAGGCACGAAAAAGATCGATGATGTTTGAGCTGGCTGGGGGGCGGTCGACCCTGGGGGCGGTCGGTCCACTGGGTCCACCTGCCAGCCTCTGCTTTTTGTGTAACTGCTGCTCAAATCGTGTGGATTCCAATCCCGATTACAATCAAGAGTGATGCGCAGAGAATCAAAATGATTGAGTGAAATTTGAAGTGTGATTTTTGTAAAAATATCCCAAGATTACACTATCATGCATTTATGAGAGAATATTCCTATGATCACAAGGATTTTATGTACATGAAAGGAAAGATCATAGGGGCTTTTTTGGGTATTTCATAAATGCAACACTATTGCTCTACAACCATCTATTTATTTATGAAATAGTAAAGTATAAAAAATGTTTATTTATATATTTATTTATTTATTTATTTATTATTATTATTATTATTATTATTATTATTATTATTATTATATATATATATATTTTTATAAGTTTTTAATAAACTCTTTAAAGGATATTATGTTTATTTCATCAATGAAATTCAGTTTGGGTTCAAGGAATACCTTGAGGCGTTGGCCATTTACCTTATGGATGTTACCGTCATCGTCTTCTATTGTGATTGCTCCATGTGACGATACGTTGATAACGGTGTAAGGTCCGTCCCATTTACTTCTGAGCTTGCCTTTCCCGAACAATTTGACTCTTGAATTGAAGAGCAGAACTTTATCGCCTATCTTGAATTCTTTGTGTTGAATTCTTCGATCATGCCATCTCTTTGTTCATTCTTTGTAGAGCTTGGCACTATGATAGGCCTTTTCTCGCCATTCTTCTAGTTCTGCTATTTGTTTCTGCCTATTTTTACCAGCTGACTTGAGATCCATGTTCTAGGTTTTAATTGCCCAGTGAGCTCTATGTTCAAGCTCAACAGGCAAATGGCAACTTTTCCCATAGATCAGCTGATATGGTGACATCCCAATGGGGGTTTTATAAGCTGTCCTGTATGCCCAAAGCGCATCAGGTAGCTTATCTTTCCATCCCCTTCCGATCTCGTTCACTGTTTTCTGAAGGATGTTTTTAATTTGTTTGTTCGAAGTTTCGGCTTGTCCACTGGTTTGGGGGTGATAAGGAGTAGCTATGTTGTGCTTGGCTCCCAGTTCTCGCAGGAATGCTCTGAAAGTTTTGTCTATGAAGTGTGAGCCCCCGTCGCTTATCACCATCCTAGGTGTTCCAAAGCGAGGGAAGATCACTTCATGAAACATCTTTCTTGCATGTTTTGCATCTGCTACTTGATAAGGTAGCGCTTCGACCCACTTCGAGACATAGTCAACTGCCATGAGGATGTACTCACAGTCTCCCGACTTTTGGAATGGTCCCATGAAGTCAATGCCCCAGACGTCAAAGACTTCTATTTGGAGGTTGAAATGAAGGGGCATGGCGTTGCGGGAGCTGATATTGCCTTACAGCTGACATTGTCGACACCTTCGAATGAATTCTTTGGTGTCGTTATACATTGTTGGCCAATAGAATCCGCACTGCTAAATTTTTGCTTGTGTGCGGAAAACTCTATAATGGCCCCCATATGGTGCTGCATGACACCTCTCAATGATTTGTGCACCCTCGGCAGTAGGCAAGCATCTTCTCAACAGTCCACCGGCACAAACCCGGTATAGGTAGGGTCATCCCACAGGTGACGTCTGCTTTCATATTCTAACTTCTTTCTGGATTCGCCTAGGGGTACATACCCTGAAACCATGTAGTTCACAATATTTGCATACCATGGGTTTGTGTCGGTGACCATGAGTAGCATGTCGTCGCGTAAGAAGTCATTGATCTCTTGTTCCTGCATGTTAGTGACTTGCATACGCGAAAGATGGTCGGCAACAGTGTTTTCTACTCCTTTTTTATCTTTTATTTCAATATCAAATTCTTGTAATAACAAGATCCAGCGGATCAAATGAGGTTTAGCATCTTTCTTGGTGAGCAGATATTTTAAAGCAGCATGATCAGTATAAATAATTATCTTTGCTCCTACCAAGTAAGATCTAAATTTATCAATAGCAAAGACTACTGCAAGGAGCTCCTTCTCGGTTGTGGCATAATTAAGCTGAGGTCATGTTAGAGTCTTGCTAGCGTAGGCGATCGCATGATGCTTCTTATGTTTGGTTTGGCCTAGGACCGCACCAACAGCATAGTCACTAGCATCACACATGATCTCGAAGGGTAGCGACCAATCCGGAGGTTGGATGATGGGCGCAGAGATGAGTGCTTTCTTGATGGTTTCAAAAGCTTTTAAACACTCATCCGTGAACTCAAAAGGCACGTCTTTTGCTAATAGGTTAGTCAAGGGTCTGGCGATTTGTGAAAAATCTTTGATAAAACGCCTATAGAACCCCGCATGGCCTAGAAAGCTTCGGATCCCTTTGATGTTCACAGGGGGAGGTAGTTGCTCAATAACTTTTATTTTTGCCTTATCTACTTCTATCCCCCTTTCGGACACTAAATGTTCAAGAACAATGCCTTCATGTACCATAAAATGGCACTTTTCCCAGTTAAGTACCAGGTCCTTCTCTTGGCATCTTTGCAAAACTTTGTCCAAATTCTCGAGGCAATGATCAAAAGTTTTTCCATAGACTGAAAAATCGTCCATGAAAACTTCCATGATCTCCTCAATCATTTCTGAGAAAATAGACATCATGCAGCGCTGGAACGACGTGGGTGCATTGCAAAGTCCGAATGACATTCTCCTATATCCATACGTTCCATACGGGCATGTAAACATTTTTTTGCTTTGGTAGTCGGGATGGATGGGGATTTGGTGATAGCCAGAATATCCATCGAGGAAACAAAAGAAAGAATGTTTCGCCAACCGCTCCAACATCTCATCGATGAAGGGCAGTGGGAAATGATCCTTTCGTGTTGCCACATTGAGTTTTCTATAATCAATGCACATCCTCCATCCCGTGACGGTACATTGTGGCATGAGCTCGTTTTTAGCGTTCTCAACTACCGTCATTCCTCCTTTCTTGGGAACCACTTGGACGAGACTAACCCAGTCACTGTGTGGTACGGGATAAATAATCCTGGCGTGAAGAAGTTTCAGGACTTCCTTCTTCATGGCTTTCCTCATCGCATTATTGAGCCTACGCTGTGGTTCACGTGAAGGAGTGTTGGCAGGGTCAATAGGGATGCGATGGGTACAGAGCGTTGGGCTAATCCCCTTAAGGTCTTGTAATGAATACCCGAAGACCGATCTATGTTTTTCTAGAACGGCAATAAGTCTAGTCGTCTCCTTATCTGAAAGCTTGTCACTAATGATGATAGGAGTGCTTTTGTTGCCATTTAGAAAAACGTAATGCGGTCCTTCAGGCAGGGTTTTTAGCTCAACGGGAGGTAGAGTCGGCACTTCCTCTTTGGGAAGGTCAAAAGTCTCCCTGGTGTCTTCCTCTTCTTCTATAAAGAAGTTAGCATATTTTTCCAAGGATGACTCAGGGGGTTCAAAGGGGAAAACCGACATAACCTCCTCGGGCAAGGTAGGACAGGGGAGAGGGTCTGCCATCGAGTTTTTAGCTCGATGAAAAGGTATGGAATGATCATTCCTCCCCAGCTTAACATTCAATTCCCCTGTTCTTGTTGCATTGGAGAGAAATTTCTCTAGGGGATGCCCGATCAGCACGCTGAAGTCTACATCGTCAAAGATGTGAAAATCTGAAGTTAAGACAACATCATCGTGCTGAATTTTGACGTTGTGAACCAACCCTTGTCCTAGCTGACAAGTACGCGAGCTGTTTCTCATGGACATGGTCGTAGGAGCAAAATGTCTATCATTCAGATGAGTGTGTGCAAAGGTTGTAGACATCAGATTTGCTCCTACCGTGGGGTTGTACAACATCTCCACCCAATCATCCTAGATTTTGCAATGTATGGTTCACGAAGGAGAGCGAATCTGAATTACTTCAGATGAAGACTCCCTTTCGTTTGTCCATTCGTCGCTCAAGATAGCCGTCAACTCCCTAATGGATTCCTTTAAAGAATCGAGGCAAGGTTTTGGAGTGACAGGGACATGGGTGCTTTTTTCTGTATGCATACTTCGAGACATTCCCATAATCATCGAAGAAGTCATCATCGAAGTATGGAAGACCTGAAGGTTGGAGACCTTCCTTCGGATCTTCTGGTTCGGGTGAGAATGTCTCTATAGGTATTGACGGTTCAGCCTCGGCCGAAGAGACATCCTCATGACACAGCTTTGGCTCTACATGGAGGGTTTCTAATGGAGGAGTATTCTCTAGAATGTGATCTAGAAGGGCCTATCCTTCGGCCGTGGTTTTGTGTGTGAACGACCCTCCTGCGGCTATGTCAAGTTTTAGGGTAGATTCCTTGCTAAGTCCTAACCAAAAATGCTGTAGGAGCACGTGGTTCGGAATAGACAAGTCTGGGCCAGATTTTGTTAAAATTGTAAATCTTTCCCAAGCTGCACCTATGGATTCCTTCTCATTTTGTTGGAAGTTGAGAATCTCTTGACGTAGGGCAGCGATTCGGGATATAGGGAAGAATGCTACACAAAACTTGTTTCGCAATTCCACCCAATCACCAGCTACCTTCCCTACATTGAGGGCGTACCATTGTTTCGCTCTCTCATCAAGCGAGAAAGGAAACAATGTCCACCGCATTGTTTCATGTGACATGCCGGCAATGGTTAGGCATGCACAGAGCTGCTCAAACTCCCTTAGGTGGTGATATGGATTTTAATAATCTAATCCTGAGAAGGTTTGTTCCTGAACCATGGCTATAAAAGCCGGGCGGAGTTCATAACTCGAAGCTATGATTGGCTTCGCGGATTGTGGAGGTTCTATGAACTCGCCCTTGGGAGAAGAAAGTTTGAAAATGGTGGGTTGCTCCATTGGAACAAAATAGATAAAAGAACAGAAAGGTAAAAACAAAGGATACACGGGCAACTAGGTTTATAAAAGTAGCTTTATAAAAGTAACTCACTTAATGGATCAAAACTAAAATGTATCACAAACCTCTTACTTCAAGTAGCAAGATGATTGTAGAGGTACAAGTTGGATGTGAGAGTCGACAGGTCCGGCACTTCGTCCACCCTAAGGTAGAACTGCTTCGACCCCGCTATCACTTCTCAAGCTTCTATCTCTCTCTCTAACCCTATACTAGCCTAGCTAGAAGCTACACTAATGGAAAATGGTGGTACACCCTTCTTCTTCTTCTCTATTGTATCATGTTGTTTCATGGAGGGGGTGAGGGCCTCATTTTATAGCTCCACAGGTCGGTTTCGGCGTAGATAAATATGGAAGGAGGTGAAACCGCCTTTAGGGAACCGCCATGAGCATTGTCACTGAAACTGGACCCGGGAAGTGCCACCTGGGGGACGGCCGCCCCCGAGGGCGGTCGGTCCCTGGGAGGCGGCAACTGGCCACCGCCTTCGGGTGGTCAGTTGCTCCCTGGGCCTGGGCCTCCCCCGTGGTTACGGATGGATCCAGTTTGATGGTTTGATGGGCTTTTCTCTTTTATTCTTGATTTGCGCCTTTTCTGAATATGTTTTCTGGAAGTGCGCTTTTCGGTGATTTTATGCATTTCCACGTGTTCGACCTGCAAGTCACATGTGCAACAAAACTCGTGGGAAGGTTAGATAAAAGCCTTACCTTCTATTTATTTTAGCATTAGAATGATGTTATATTTTGGTTGTTAAGGACCGCCAACACCCGGTGAGCCGAGTAAGATTACTCGCCTCGGGATAGACCTCGACCCCAAATAGGAAGACGTGCTCGTCAGCTTCCTTAGAAAGCACGTCGACATTTTCACATGGAAAGCTGCGGACATGCCCGGCGTACCTAGGAAGCTAATCAAGCACTCCTTGAATGTCTCGAAGACCGTCAAGCCCATCAAGCAGAAGCTCCGACATTTCTCTCCAGACAAGAAGGGGGCTATTAGGGTAGAAATAGCTCGGCTCCTAGCTGCCGGCTTTATCAAAGAGGTGTATCATCCCGATTGGTTAGCCAATCCGGTCCTTGTAAGAAAAAAGAATAATGAATGGAGAATATGCGCTGATTACACCAATCTCAACAAACACTGCCCTAAAGACCCCTTCAGTCTCCCCCGCATCGATGAAGTCGTCGACTCCACAGCCGGCTGCGAGCTACTCAGCTTCCTCGACTGCTACTCCGGCTACCACCAGATCGCCTTGAAGGAAGAAGACCAGGAGAAAACCTCCTTCATCACTCCCTTCGGGGCCTACTGCTAAAAGACTATGTCCTTCGGCCTGAAGAACGCTAGCGCAACATACCAGCGGGCCATTCAGGCATGCCTCAAGGACCTCATTCCCGACATCGCCGCAGCTTATGTAGACGATGTTGTCATAAAAACCCAAAAGGCTGAAGACCTCATCTCCAACCTCGAAGCAGTCTTCAAAAAGTTGGATGCTTTTCAATGGAAATTGAATCCTTCCAAGTGCATCTTCGACGTTTTGTCGGGTGACCTGCTCGGCAAAATCGTCAGCAAACAGGGCATCCTCCCTAATCCAGAGAAGACCGAGGCCGTCATGAGAATGAAGCCCCCGACCAACGTCAAAGATGTTCAGAAGCTCACTGGGTGCATGGCGGCCCTGAGTTGATTCATCTCCAGACTAGGCAAAAAAGGCCTCCCCTTCTTCAAGCTGCTTAAGGCAGGCAAAAAATTCGTCTGGTTGGAAGAAGCCGATCAGGCCTTCAAGTAGCTAAAGCAGTTCCTGGTACATCCTCTGCTCCTTACAGCACCTATGAAGGACGAAACTCTGCTGCTCTACATCGCCGCGACCAGAAACGTTGTTAGCACGGCAATAGTCATCCAAAGGGACAAAGACGGTCACGCAAATCCAGTTCAACGACCAGTCTATTTCATCAGCGAAGTCCTAAACGAGTCCAAAACTCGCTATCCAACGGTGTCGAAGTTGATCTACGCCATCCTTGTCATGACATGCAAGCTCCATCACTATTTTGAAGCCCATCCAATTGTAGTGGTCACCCAACATCCTCTCGGCAACATCCTTCTCAACAAAGACGCCAATGGCAGAATCATGAAGTGGGCTATGGAGTTGGAAACTTATTCTCTGAAGTTCCGCAGCCGAACGATGATCAAGTCACAGGTATTGGCTGACTTCATCGCTGAATGGACAGAAATGCAAGAACAAGTACCCACTGAGCAGGAAGAACACTGGACGATGTACTTCGACGGGTCCCTCAGCATCGGAGGCGCAGGCGCCGACGTACTTCTCATATCACCTTCGGGCGAACGCCTCCGCTATGTGTTGAGAATATATTTCAAAGCCTCCAACAACGCTGCCGAATATGAAGCCGCCATCCACGGCCTACAGATTGCCTCTGGGCCCGGCATCCGACGGCTGATGGTGTATGGGGACTCTATCTTAGTTATCAACCAGGTGAATAAAGATTGGGACTGCAACAGCGAGAAGATGGACGCCTATGTCGCTACGATCAGAAAGTTCGAAGGAAAATTCTTGGGCATTGAGTTTCACCACGTCGTCCGAGCTGAAAAACAGGCAGCCGATGAGTTATTATTGACGGCGGATAACGTCAACTTTTATTAGAACTTTAGACACAAAAGGATACACGAATACACACTAGTCTAGGGTTTTAACTGACAATTTTCACGAGTTTTGCATGTTCTGTATTTCCTAGGGGTTATTCCAGAAAAGCATAAAAGAGGGATTAAAGTGGTTAAATATCACGAAACTTATCCACGAAGGCAACATCGTTATCAGAACATGAAAAGCATCTAGAAGACACCCGAACCAACCGGGGCCCCAGACCTGACCAGGTGGGGCTGGTCGGCCCTAGGGTGGGGCCGGCCGGCGCCCCCTGCTGGAGTCCGGGCCTCGCCTTCTGGAATCTTCCTCCCACGCTTCCTTGACACCCAAGTAAAGCATCCCTACGTCGATCTAAGGTCGGTTTGATCCGGCGGTGCACATAACATGAGACGAGTATCGAGGACGTGGTAGTTCCTTGCCCCCTACTCCACCTCGGCCTATATAATGACACCCAAGGCCCCTCCTAGAGGCATTCTACACCTCGATGCTTCATATTCTCTACATAAATTAGGGTTAGGGTCCCTCTAGTTGATCTAGTTCTAGTTCATCTAGTTCTAGCAGTTAGGAGAGAGTAGTTCATCTAGATCTAGTCTTGTTTAGAGATTAGAGAGATAGAGTAGGAGAGTAGAGATTCTGGAGGAGTTCCGGCCTGTCAGTGCTTCTTCGTGGCTGTATTCTTCTGGATTCAGCTTCCTCACCCGGAGCTGCGTTTTGAGGTACTTTTGTATTCAACTTCCAATTCAAATAAGCATTTGTTCTTATTCGTTCTTAAGTTTGCAACTCATATTGAGTGCTTTGATCTTGGTCATTACTTGATTGAAGTAGTATTTCATAGTGTAGGCGTGGTGCCTTGGCTAGGATTACTTGTGAATGTCCCCTGATTGGCCGGATAGTGGTAGTTCGCGTAGGTGACAGCTAGGTTGATTCCTCTGTAGTCCACTTCCCGTTGATAGGATCGATAGGTGTATAAGTGTTTGGTAGGAGGGAACTCTGATTTCCACTCTTATTCATTTCACTGCCCAGTTAGAACGATATTATTTGAAGCTTACCGGTTGTTGGAACTAGATAATCAATAGCTATTTCCTCTTTCTTGATATTATCTAGCCTAATTGTAGGGTTAAGTTCATCGGCTTGGTCACTATCACCAACTGTTCCTTGTGGATTCGATATTTAAAACCTCCGGGTTAAGTGCTACATCGGTATTACATCTGTGCACTTGCGGATAATCTGATAATAATAATATTTAGTAGAGTGCAGTTAATTTATACCAATAAGCATTTCTGGTGCTGTTGCCATGGAACGGTTTGCTGATTTTGACTTAGTTTAGCTTAGTCTTGTATTATACTTTTATCTTTTCTATTTTATCCCTACCTTTTCATCATTTTATGTTCATCCTTATGGATGCTTTAAATTTCACGCCTATCTGTCTTTATGGCATGTGCAAAATCTTTGAGCCACCAAAATTTGTAGAGCCTATCATAACACCTGGCTATGAGCTGCGCCCATGTCTAATTAATATGATTCGGGATAAACCCTACTCGGGAGAAGGTAACGAAAATCCATACTTACACCTACGAGAATTCGAGCAGACCTGTGCATACTTGCACATTGCTGGCATGTCTGATAAGACCTTAAGATGGAAACTTTTACTGTTCTCTTTGACCGGAATAGCTAAACGTTGGTATAATCGAGCCGTAGGAAGTATGCAAGGGGATTGGGAAACTTTATGCTCTGAATTTTGTTTATATTTCTTTCCCATCCATAGAGTAGTTAACCTTCGAAAAGAGGTTCTAACTTTTAGGCAACTAGAACAAGAATCTCTTAGTACAACATGGGATCGATTTAATGAACTTGTTACATCTGGCCCTGACCTTGGTTTTTCGGACCCCGTACTTATTCAACATTTTTATTTGGGTCTTACCAAGAATTCTAGGGAATCCCTTGATTTATCCTCTGGAGGAGCCTTTTCTTATTTGCCTATAAGTAAAGCAAGAGCAATGATTAACAAGGTTGCTCTAGCAAATTCTGAGCTCCCCGAGGAAGATAAGGAATCATACCCCGAACAAGCAGAGGAAGCTTTGGTATCTAAAACACAACCACTCCAATCCCAAGATTTAGCTATCAATTCTAAACCCTCGAAACCTCACTTTGATGATTTAGACTTCCAATTAGCTAAGTGTTGGCATTTCTCAACGTCATTACAAAAGATAGACTAAAAGTCCATCCCTGGCAACGGCGCCAGAAATGCTTGTTGGCATTTCTTAACGTCATTACAAAAGATAGACTAAAAGTCCATCCCTGGCAACGGCGCTAGAAATGTTTGTTGGCGTTTCTTAACATTACTACTAAAGATAGACTAAAGGTCCGTCCTTAATAATAATACTTAGAAACATAAGTTGACATTCCCAACCACCATTACTTCAGAAAGGTAATCCTTGGCCCCTAATGGCGCCGGCCTAAGTAATGCAGTCTAGTAATAGCAGTTAGAAGTGTCGGATTGGCCTTCCTAGCCGTCATTACTTATGATATGCAAAACTGTGGCACGATGCCGTGGGGTGCAACAAGAATTATAATCCTTAAGTAACGGTACATAGGTACACCAATCGATAGCTCAGTAAGGAATAAGATTACTTTGCAAGCGCACAGAACTGTCATTATAGCATTTCAACCCGTGAGTAGGGTGTCGTATTTATAATTTCCCGTAGGAGGGCAATATGCATCAAGCATGGCGTAAACATGATCACTTATTGAGTGCAATGGTAGGCATAGAGTAAACTGGAATAAAACATGATTTCAAGATAGTGGACACACATATGGGTCAACCTCAAGGATAAAAGGAAAATAAAGAATAAAAGAATATATCTAACTGAGCAGGAATTGGTCATATATAATTATGCAAAGAACTGTTAGCAAATCATCTAATTAGTAGTTCTAGTATCAGGACTAAGTCTAGGGTGATAGGGAGATCCCCGCAGCTGGTCTGCCAGCCGATAGAGACTTTACGAACTCCTACTCAATATCCAAACGTGGGGGAATGCTAGGGATGGACAAGGCTGTCACCACCTGTCCACCTACCCCTCTGCCCATGGGATACCGACATATCCGCCGATCTCCGCATACCCAAGCTCCATGCTTGCATACTTGGAAACAACTCCCAACCCCCGCGGACCCCAAACCTTCGGATTGACAGGCTAGGTTAAGAGCAACCATGACAGCACGACGAACCATCACCTCATTCCAAGTTCTTCCTCTATTCATACTAATTCGATGAACGATGATGAACAAGTCAAGAACATGATACATAAACTATGTTCTAGCTCATGTACTATGCTCATAGCAAGATCATAACTAGACTCTAGTTCATATGCATAATCATATAAGTATGATAAGAACTTGCTCATGGAAGAAGACCGAATTGTATTCATATCAAGATGATCCTTTTCTTCCAAGGAGACAAGCTCTCCTTGATAGCTCTTTCCTTGCTCACAAAGTACTAGTACTACTCTAAAGATACAAGTGACAAGTGTGAGGTAGATGACTCCAAAATGATGTGTGTGTTGAAAGGGGATGGAGCACCCTCTATTTATATTGAGACTATGACGGTTTGGGCGTTCTAAACATGGAAGTAGGTGAAACCGCCATCAGCACCGCCTCCGAAGATGGGCCCGGGAGGCCCCACCAGGTGGGCGGTCGCCCCTGGGGGCGGTCGGTCCCTGGGATGCACCAACTGGCCACCGCCTTCAGGTGGTCGGTTACTCTCTGGGCCTGGGCCTCCCCCGTGGTTACGGATGGATCCAATTACGCCTTGAAGGTAGGCTTCTTTAGTATTCTTTGTTTGCGCATTTGTCGGATTCGTCATTTGACTTTGCGATTTCTCCATGTTGATGTGTATTTCCACTTGTTATGCCATAAAACATGTAAAACATGAATGTTAGGGGTACAAGTGGAACTTGTTAGTAGTAAAGGCATATGTGTTAGAATATGATTGTTAATCCTCTTTTTAGTCTAAGTTGGTGGTATAAAATTTATCCATAAGGACCACCAACAAGACCCCCAAGCTTAACCTTTGCTCGTCCCGAGCAAATAGCCATGCATGGTTGTTGATCAGGAGTTGCTACAATGCCGATATAATTCATAAGTGTCATACCTATAACATAGCATTCATTCGTAATTTAAATAAGTTGGCATTCTATCCATTCTTTACCTTGATTTCTTATGGGGCATCTAGTTTCTCCAATTTCTTGGGCGGTTGCAATTTAGAATGGTTATAATTGACTCACCAATCATTCATTCTTTGATAGACCTTTTATCTGGAGGTTTTATGAATTTTTGCAAAATAAACCAAGTTCCTCAAATGATTCTCTCAATCGCTCAATGTGTATGGTTTGCCTTACCAAAGGCATTGTAGTGTTGTCTTTTCATCCTACTACTAAGGCTGAGAGTGGAGTTTTGGGTAGGTATAAAGGTGGGCGTACTTACATTATTTATATTGTTGAGTCAAATACCGGACCATAAGGAGATACAAGTCATATACCTTAATTGAGATGTGCAAGTGTGTGGAATGGTGAAAACCTATCTCTAATCTTTTTGGCACTCCATGCATCATGACTCTCTTTTTATTGGATGGAATAAAACTCTTTGGAGGAATATGGGCTATATCATTATATCTATATTTTTTTTGAACGGGTATTTGTATTTTCTTTCCCGTTTGTTTTCTCATGCCCTTTGGCTTTTTTTTAGCATAGCCCATATTTTGATTTGACATATAAAAACTTTTGGATGGAGAGACGTCATGATGGCGAACAAGGAGTGAAAATTTTTTTTCGTATGCACGGCTCTCAAAGTGAGGGTCGGCATTTTTATTTGGTGGATGAAAGATGCATGTTGTGCGTAACTCTCAGGATGAGAGTCAGCTTTATTTGGTGGGTGTACGTGAGTCTCAATCATGGGTGTCTGACCATAATCTCACTAGGTCTCAGCATTTTGACTCAACTCAAAGTTCCGTAAGTAGCATATGACTAAGTTTTTGTAAAAGTAGAGCATGTCATATGGCCTTGGTAGGTATTTCATAATCATTGGGGAACTTTTGATTTTTGAATTTTTGAAAAGAAATCTCCGGATGTCAAGTTTCTCTTAGAATAAAGTCATAGCAAAGTCTATTTGTACCATCTCAAATCTCGCAACAACTTAGAAAAGGATCATGCAATTGCAATCCACAAGATTTTAAGTTCTCAGAATGAGATATTTTTAGCCAACAAACTTAAATCTTGAGGAATACTAAATTATAACTTAGGCACAAACGAATTATAGATAGAGCAACTATTCATCATTTCAACAGAAGAGAAACTAACATATGTTAGCACATATGGGAGTGGAATATTTTATTTATTATTATTTTTATTTATTTTTATTTTTTTATTTTTTCTTTAATAAGGAAATAAAATTTCAGAATTTAAAAGTGCGAGAAATAAAGTGCAAGAAATTGAAAGATAAATGTTACCTCTTGTGGGGTCTCCTCCCCCAAGCTAGTTCAAGGCCTTGGTCCTGGGAATTGTCCCATGGACCGAAGGTAGGCCATCTGTGCCTCGTGCCACCACCGGTTCGCATCTTCAAGGTTCATGAACTGCTGCTGGTACTGCTCATGCCATTGGGTAGAAGTCTGGATGTGAGCAATGAGCGTACCTTGGATTTGTCTGTTTTGCAGTTCTAGTCCTCCCATGCGTGTGTTGAGGACTTCTAGTGTGACCAGCTGTGGGCGTATCGGAGGTGGCATGCCTTCAGAATCTGGAGAATGCTCGTGCTCGGGCTGCCTTGATCCCCCTGCCTCCTGTGTGTGTTGCCACCCTGACCCTCTAGCCGCATAAGGATGAGGAACATGTCTTATACCATATCCATACCCGGGGGTGAACCCAGGTGTAGATATGACTGGGGACCATTCCATCCTTGGTATCGTGGAAGGCATGGCCGGGTGCGGTGTAGGCTGCACAGGCTGCACAGGCTCTTCCTCCTGTACTTCTCTCCTCCATGATCTCCTGCGAGAAACAAAACTCCTGCGTGCTTCTTCCTTTTCAACAAGGTCGAAGGTGAGAGATGGGGATTTATATAAAGCGAGATCCGGGTTAGGTAACGGAATCTCGTTTATATATCCTGGATAATAAAATACCAGGTTTGTTCCCGAGTCATCATGTTTTATGGTATGAGCTTGAGTAAAATAATACTCATTGATCATAATGCACGGAATGGAGAGATAAACAATAGTGTTAGCACCTTGAGGATCAACACTAGTAGCAAGATGTGTGATGAGTGAAGTGCACATAATTGGTGTGGAAGTTTTAAAAGAGTTTAACCAGTGCTTAACAATGTCATAGACAGGAGCGACTTTAATCTTTTTAAGCACGGCATAAAGCAACTTCAACTCAATATCATAAGCATGGTGAGTGTCCTCTCTAGGAAAGAAAGAATTAGCAATCCATTTATACATAAGCCTTAGAGAGAAGGATGGTGGATGGTGTTTATGTTGGGTTGGAATTTTCCAGTCACATTTTGTCCGGTTATCAAGTGCCAAAAAGTATGACGCTGATATCCCGAAAGAGTAAAACACAAATCAACAGAGCATCGCTCATGAAAACCCAAGTGTGTAGCAAAATCTTTCCAGTAAAGGCTATGTTCTTTCCCAAAGCAGCGAAAGGTAATACCATAGTCGACAACTTGTAAAGTACCCAAGATTTGGATGGTCAAGAGACGAGACCCATGTTCGTGCACGGGGGCAACTTGGCTCCAACCAACATTTTCGAAAATGGTATTAAATTCGACGTTCATACCTGTCTGCTGGAGAAAGTGTGGGTCAAAGGCCGGTGTATGTAGGAATTCACGTCCCTTGAGGAGGTTGTATGCTTGCATCTCCCGCTCGTTCTCCAAGTCGATGAAGGGAGCGTCGGCCTCGTCGATGGCGTGACCTCTTGGCACCTCCTCTTCTTCATGCAGCGGGCTCTCCTCACGTGTAGGAGTACTTTGACTAGACTCCCCACGAGAGCGACGGCCTTTCCGGAACATGCCGGAAATCCGACCTCCAATCCCTCTCATGGTGAGTTTGGCATAAGAACTTGACTTGTGATGGGAGTGGAAGAAGTTTGTGCAGGATTTCCTTGCACTTGAACTTTATGGAAAAATGCTTGGAGAATGGTGGAGCAAGAGAGTGTTGTATGCAATGGCTAGTAGCCGATGGCAAAAGGCTGCGCCACAGAGCCGTAGGGCAGGGGGTGGTCGCCCCTAGGACCAGCCGGTCCCTTGACAGGGCCGGTTTTGCCTAGCCTTTTTGCAGTTCCCTCTAACGGCTATCTCCAGTATGTAGCCGATTACGAATGACTCCCATTCGAAATTTTGCTCCAGTTTTTGATTTTCCACAAGTTTTATTTGAAACTTTTTGATTTTCAAAATTATTCTAAAAATAATATTTAGACTCAACAAGATTTATTCTTTCAGAAAATTATTTTTATAGAATTTTTTTGAGAAGAATTTATTTTGGAATAAAATTTTATAATTCTAGGAAGAGGGAATAATTTCTTTTAATGCAAAAAAATAATTTTATGAAATATATATTTTTATTATATAAATATGTATATAAATATTCATTTATTATATATTTTTTTCAAAAAGATAAGTTACAATACCTGAGTGGGGACACCTCCCCCAAGCTTGAATGATGGTGTGAGTCCCTTCAGATAATTATTTATTTATTTATTTCTTTATATATATTTATTTTTAGATAATTACCGATGACCTTCGGTAAGGGCTCAACGTTTATAGTCTGTTGGCCAGACTTTCCTTCCTTTATTGATCTGTAGCTGCATGAACAAACTCGGGAGAAGTCTCGGGTTGCCCCGGGATTTTTCCCGCATTGTTGACACGAATAGAAGCAGCTATTTGTGCCATTTGTGTTTCTATCATTTTGTTAAAACTTGCTTTATTTTGAATAGAAGAAGACAAAGTTTCAAGCTTGGCATTTATATTTTCAAACATTTTATCTTTGAAAGATCTTTTTGGTCAAATTTTCATTGATTTTAGCTTGTCCTAGAATGAGATCTTTTAAGGAAGGTTGGTTTAAATTGTAGTTTGAATTGACATTATTACCTTGCGGGCAGTGTTGGTTGTTCCACCCGCTATTACCTTGCTGAGGTTGGCGAAACCCATTGTTGACGTATGACTTCTTGGGTTTCGGGACAGTTATTCCCTGAGTGGCCAACGTTCCCACAAACTTCACACGCATGTGTGAGTCCATGGCCTGGACGGTGCTCATGGTAGGGTTGGTAGCACGATCGTCTAGCTTTTGCATCAGCAAGTCTCATTTTGCGGCAAGCAAGTCCGTCTCCTTCACAGTATGCGAGCCTTTTTGTGTTTTTCTTCCTTCTCCCCAACTCTGATTGGCCACCATCTTCTCAATAAGTGCAGTTGCATCCACGATGGTGAGAGAGAGGAATGCACCTCTTGCTGCGGCATCTACGTGCCCCTTTGACATGGCCGTGAGACCTTCATAAAAGTTTTGGAGCACGAGCCAATCTTCCATTCCATGATGAGGGCAGGCTCGTATATACTCTTGAAGCCTTTCCCATGCTTCGGGGATAGATTCAAGGGAAGATTGCTGGAAGTTTGAGATCTTTCCCCTTAGAGCGCTGGTCTTGCTCATGGGGAAGAACTTGGCGAGGAATGCTGCGGAACACTTGTCCCATGTGTTGACGGCTTCCTTATTTTGATAGAACCATTGTTTCGCTTTCCCCGTGAGGGAGAAAGGAAACAAGCGGAGCCTGATACTGTCTTGTGCCACGTCTTTGATGACAATGGTGTCGCATAGCTCAAGGAAGTGTTGCAAATGAGCGTTTGCATCCTCGCTTGGCAAGCCACAGAATTGGCTTGCCTACACCATAGAGATAAGGCCTGTACGGATCTCGAAATTTCCATTTTCGATGTTGACAGCGGGCCCAATGGGCACGTTGGCAACAGCGGGGACGGAGTAGTCACGGAGTGTCTTGGCCATGATGGTAGTAGCGGATGGTGTGGGAATGAACGATTCGTCTGCCGATGGAGTAGCAGAAGAAGAAATGGTACGAAAACTTTTCTTCCTGAAGAGTGCTTTCGGATTGCTGATGAAATTGTTCGGCAGAGTAAAACCGCTCATACACTATCCTGTTTTCATTCAATAAAAAGAGGAAGAAAACAGCAAAGTTAGCCTGTTTAAACTACGTCTAACAATGCTTATTTTGTAATCAATGCTTATGCCAGCTTAGATGTTTTTGCCCTCCCTGACAACGGCGCAAGAAATTCTTATTGGCATTTCTTAACGTCGTTACAAAAGATAGACTAAAAGTCCATCCCCGCCAACGGCGCCAAAAATGCTTGTTGGCATTTCCTAACGTTATTACAAAAGATAGACTAAAAGTCCATACCTGGCAATGGCTTTAGAAATGCTTGTTTGCGTTTCTTAACATTACTACTAAAGATAGACTAAGGGTCCATCCTTAATAATAATACTTAGAAACATAAGTTGACATTCCCAACCACCATTACTTCAAAAAGGTAATCCTTGGCCCTTAGTGGCGCCGGCCTAGGTAATGCAGTCTAGTAATAGCAGTTAGAAGTGACAGATTGGCCTTCCTAACCGTCATTACTTACGATATGCAAAACTATGGCACGGCGCCGTGGGGTGCAACAAGAATTACAACCCTTAAGTAACGGTACTTAGGTACGCCAATCGATAGCTCAGTAAGGAATAAGATTACTCTGCAAGCGCACAGAACTATCATTGTAGCATTTCAACCCGTGAGTAGGGTGTCGTATTTATAATTTCCTGTAGGAGGGCAATATGCATCAAGTGTGGTGTAAACATGATCACTTATTGAGTGCAATGGTAGGCATAGAGTAAACAGGAATAAAACATGATTTCAAAATAGTGGACACACATATGGGTCAACCTCAAGGATAAAAGGAAAATAAAGAACAAAAGAATATATCTAACTGAGCAGGCATTCGTCATATATAATTATGCAAAGAACTGTTTGCAAATCATCTAATTAGTAGTTCTAGTATCAGGACTAAGTCTGGGGTGATAGGGAGACCCCCGCAGCTGGTCTGCCAGCCGATAGAGACTTTATGAACACCTACTCAATATCCGAACGTGGGGGAATGCTAGGGATAGACAGGGCTGTCACCACCTGTCCACCTACCCCTCTGCCCGTGGGATACCGACATATCCGCCGATCTCCGCATACCCAAACTCCATGCTTGCATACTTGGAAACATATCCTAACCCCCGCGGACCCCAACCCTTCGGATTGACAGGCTAGGTTAAGAGCAACCATGACAGCACGACGAACCATTACCTCATTCCTAGTTCTTCCTCTATTCATACTAATTCGATGAACAATGAAGAACGATGATGAATAAGTCAAGAACATGATACATAAACTATGTTCTTGCTCATGTACTATGCTCATAGCAAGATCATAACTAGACTCTAGTTCATATGCATAATCATATAAGTATGATAAGAACTTGCTCATGGAAGAAGACTAAATTGTATTCGTACCAAGATGATCCTTTTCTTCCAAGGAGACAAGCTCTCCTTGATAGCTCTTGCCTTGCTCACAAACTACTAATACTACTCTAAAGATACAAGTGAGAAGTGTGAGGTAGATGACTCAGAAATGATGTGTGTGTTGAAAGGGGATGGAGCACCCTCTATTTATGTTGAGACTATGACGGTTTGGGCGTTCTAAACATGGAAGTAGGTGAAACCGCCATCAGCAAACCGCCATCAGCACAGCCTCCGAAGATGGGCCCGGGAGGCCCCATCAGGGGGGCGATCGCCCCTGGGGGCGGTCGGTCCCTGGGATGCACCAACTGACCACCGCCTTCAGGTGGTCAGTTACTCTCTGGGCCTAGGCCACCCCCGTGGTTACGGATGGATCCAATTATGCCTTGAAGGTGGGCTTCTTTAGTATTCTTTGTTCGCGCATTTGTCGGATTCGTCATTTGACTTTGCACTTTCTCCATGTTGATGTGTATTTCCACTTGTTATGCCATAAAAGCTGTAAAACATGAATGCTAGGGGTACAAGTGGAACTTGTTAGTAGTAAAGGCATGTGTGCTAGAATATGATTGTTAATCCTCTTTTTAGTCTAAGTTGGTGATATAAAATTTATCCATGAGGACCACCAACACTAAGATGCTTATCAATCAATGTACATCAAATCTTCTCAGAAGAGCATCTTGGAAAAAATGTCATCAACTTCCTTTCCCCCCAGAAAGACATTGGGAAGAATGCAAGGATGGCATGTCTAGTGATGCCATAGAAGGAGAGCCAAGCCACATAGGAATCAATTCTATCTTCTCCCCTTCTATGCTCACATTAAATGTCTCATCTGAACCCATCTCTAAACCCATCCTTGACCCTGATGATCCTTCTTATGCTCTCTCTCTCTCCTAAATCTCATAATGACCCTAAGATCCCATTAAGACATCCCAAAAATAGGAGTTATGAAGATTTTTAGAATGACCAAGAAGAGCTACGACAATGGCAGGAATGCATAGAATATACTAAAAACACATATGCTATTGTCAAAGAATGGATGGAAGAGGACAAAGCCTTAGTACTAGCATCTAAACTTGGTCTAGATTCAAATGGTGAGCATAAATCAATTTCTGTAGTAAACATAACTCATCCAAGTTTAGAGAAAGCCTTAGACGAGACCAAACTTAGAGACACCAATCCATGGGGAATCCTAGAAAATAAAACATCCAATGAATGGCATAGACATGAAATAATAGAGACAAACTTGTTGCCTATAGACATCTTTGAAGAAACACCCTTGGAGTTTAAAAAGGGAGATCACATCAATGAGCATGGGAATTATTTCATTAACACCTCATCAAATCCATGCTCATATGAGAAATCTCCTGGATCAATTGGTCTCTCTAACATTATCACACACGAGATCTTCAACCCCCCCATTCTACCTGTTCATAAATTTTTCGAATGGGTGGTTGTAGATGCATATATTTATCATAAATATTGTAGATCTCGTTGTAATCTTGATATAGGTGCACAAAGACTGGTGTTCTAGAGGAAACCACCCCATGAACGAAGGTTTTCCAAGAATGACTTTGTGTCCCAAAATAACCACTCCTGAAAAATGAATTGAGCATGCACCTTTAATTTTACTATAATGCCCTTTTAAATTGAGCATAGAATTAAAATTATAAAAATATTTCCTCGGGTATTTTTGTTACTAACCATTCCAGGCTTGAAGCAGAAGGATGACATCATCAGGTATGTCCAAACAATTATCATGCAACATTAATCCATCCAAACTTAACTTTACTTTGCAAAATTCAAGTTTGGGGGAATGGGCTTATTTAGAGAATCTTATGTTGCTAATATTAGTTGTCTCTACCTTTTTAATCCATGTTCAAATTGTTAATTAATAATCATGCTCTTTCATCTCGGTTTGAATAACGCTCTATAATACTTTCATGCTACCTTTATTTGCTATTGTATATGTTTAGGCTTTGAAGTACTTTCATACATCTCTTAAATGAAGCATGGTGCTTCATTTAGGAGTGGTGATCTTATTTTCAAAACGCTTTTTGAATTAAGCGTGGTGCTTAGCTTAAAATGCCTTCCTAAGTCAAATTAGATGTGGTGTCTAGGTTGATTTTTGAGCCGCTCGTATGCTGTAGTAGACATTGGATATTTTATTGGACTAACCCCTGCAGGAAACTTTCACAATTAATTTGGGTAAATCACGAGATAAATTTAAATCGGAGATAAGATAGGACACATGCTGAACTTCAATAACTTTGTAGAGGAAGACACAGGTCATTCATCATGAATGGAAGAACTGTGAGTATTAATGATTCATTCACTTCATCTTCTGCTGCAAGTTACTTTACCTCAAGCCATGCCTGTATAGAACATGATCTATGCTAACATAATATCAACTCTATCTTCTCAGTAGCATAGACGGAACATGATAAAATTATGGACAAACAACCTATGTTCCAAAGTTATACATTTCGTCGGGTATGTGTTATCCACTAATCTGTTGCAGGCATAATAATGAATGGAGTGACAAGGTGCATAAAATCAAAGAAGCAAAAGACAGCAAAGGGGATAAGCAATAAAGAGACAAGATGCTCATGAACAATTCAAGATGCAAGAGAAGGAAAGGACCACCAATCATCTACCTTTCATTACTTAGTGCCATCGCGCTCTTATAATGAAGGTAATATTTTAAGGTAAGTGGTCACTATTCTCCTCTTAATCTTGGTATGCACATAAATGAAGATGCAAACATGCTAGAGTTACAGCTTTAATGGATTAACCTAATTAACTCAACATGCTTTGTCTTTTAAGATTGTTCATGGCATCATTCTTTCGATCTCAGTCTTAACCAAATGTGCTAAACATTGTATTCTATCTTTGGAAGATGATAGTCATACTCATGTGAAAACTTATATATTATGTAGAGATGGATAACCTTTCCATTGGTTAAGCAATTTAAATCTTTTCTACCATATGAACTTAAATGCAACATAAATGCTTAATCTTCTGATCTTACCACTCATGTCATAAGTAAACAAATTATGCAACATCAATTTCGTCTTGTTCAATGTGCCTAAGGATAGAGAAAATAAAGAGATAGAATCGGTTCTGTTGGTGTTTTTCCACCAGCAGAACCCATGCACTTGATCTCTACCTTGGTTTTGCAAACAGGACAACACTTTGACCAAAGTTTATTGATTCACAAAATTCTACAAGTGAAAGTTCTGTGAATATGCACATTGAGAAAGATGCTGCCAGATCCAACTATTAATGCTCTACTCCAACCTGCTTGCCAAACAAAGGATAAAAGTGACATCGTCATCACAAGGGGTGCAACCATCAAGACCTCCATCTCTAAGATGGAGAGATACACAAGAGTGGAAGAAAAAGTCCTAACAGTAGACTTTAAATCCCGCACCTTTGCCATAAGGTAATATGGTAGCTATCTAATTAATTAATATTCATAATTTACATTAGTAATTTTACTTTAGCATATTCATCTTTATGCATATCAAAAAGAAAATAATAATAATAATAATAATAATAATAATAATAATAATAATAATAATAATAATAATAATAATAATAATAATAATAATAATAAAAAAAAATATTTATTGTCTTATTTACTGCATCACAAAATATTAAAGCCCCACATGAATAAACTTATGGTAACCCTGTAGGAGTATTTACTGTGGTGGCATAAAAAAATAATAATAGCATATGTATTTACTTTCTTGCATTATGAAAATCCTAAGCCCCATGAGAATAAATATTCTCCGTAGTGGCATAAAAATATTTATCATGCATACATATTTACTTTTCTGCATAAGAAAACTAAAAAAATCCTAAAAATAGAATTCTGCTAGAATCTGTCAATTAAAATCAACTCAGAGAATAATCAATTACTTTTTGGCTGACCGCTAACCCCTTATCACATTCGAGCCTCGAGTATTGGTTTTCTTGTTGGAGTATAATTCTGCAGGAATGACACTATGACTGAGGAGTGAGTCCATCAGTGGAGCCCACTAGGACTGTTGTTGACAAGCTTGCTCTAAAAGATCATCAACACCAAGTATTGCGAACATCTAGCTTGGGGGAGGAGCATCCCCTAGTTATCAGGTAACTATACCTATGCGATTATCGAGTCTCTTTTATAAAGTCATAAAATACCAAAAATATGTGGGCACATGAAGGTCCACACTTTTTAGAAAAACCCAAAAAATATGTGGGCACATGAAGATCCACCCAATTAGAAAACTTCTACTGGTAATATAAAATCAACCACTTACCATGGAGTGGTACTAAACCTAACCTCTCTCCATGAGATTTGGTATCTTTGTTGCCAATTGAGTTTCACAGGAAAATACAAGATCAAAGAGCTAGTCAACCTGACGCGCTTACACTGCCGATACACTTGCTCCCAAAAGGATCACTCAATTTGCAATATCAAAAACCCTGTCAAATATCCAGCTTGGAGGAGGGCACCCTCCATTCAAAATCCAGCTAAGAATAAGTTTCCCACCTTATTATTATTGTACCATATCGCTTTTTTTCGCGTGAGTTAGCTAGTAAGATAAAATTTGAAAACCAAATAAAAACATAGCTATATATTAGAGTGGTCTTAGAGTGTGTCTATAGTCAGTCTGGGTTAGAGTCAAATAAAAACTGGAGAACATTAAAATTTTATCTTGGAGATGATGAATAGTTGCTCTGTCGTAATTCCTTTCAAGTGTCTAGTTTTCAACCTTAAATTCTCCCGAGTTTTGGATACTACTGTTTTGGCTTAAGAATTTACTCTGAACCTGAAACTTGTGGAGACATATGCTTGAGCTAAGTCTAGGTGATTGATTGATATGATACATGAAAGTTGAGCTGCTATTTATCTTATTCCTAGCAATGCTAAGTTCTGGAGATTTATTTTAAATTTAAAATCTTACATGATGAGCTCTTGTATGACAAAGTGTGAATTCCTACCAAAACCATATATGATACATTTAGAGATAGGAAAACCTTCGCACATTTGTGCTGTTTGCTTTGCATTGAGTTTAGTCAACCTTTGTTGTATACCTTATGAGAGTCCTGTCATGCTTTTAAAATCAAGATCACTTACACACTCCACCCACATATGCATTACTCCTACTCTGGGAGTAAACACCCAAAAATATACCCTATAGGACAGCCCCTATTTAATTGCTCTAAGTTCTTATCATTATCTCTCCAATTATTTATATTCAAATGAAGCATGTGGCTATGCAAAAGTATTGAAAAAAAGAAAAAAAAGAAAAGGGAGTAAAAGATGGACAAGTGTCCCAGCAATTAAAACAATGGGTACTGAGATGCCTGCCTCCCTGAAAAAAAGAGAGAGAGAAAGAAAAGAAGAAAAAGAAAATAAAGATAGCCCATGTTTTCCTGCGAAAGTTCTAAGTTCCAAAAAAGAGAGTGAGTCATCATCAAAGAGCAGAAGTAAAATTTGGATTAGTCACCTTATATACACCCATCCACCATATTCCATACACATGCACATCTTGGTCTGATTGTATGACTTGACTCTCTGTGGATCCATTGTTTGACTTTACAATATATGAATTACAGGTATGCTCATCCTTGTTATTGCCACTCCTATAAGCTCCACTATAATCCTTAGTTGTAGGAAGACATAACATCATTAATGCCTCAGTGAGATCTATAAATACCACATATTAAGAGACTTGAGGGTGTCATACAATTAAGCTCTGAGTTTTATTTCGAAAACTTACAAAACTCCAGAATATTGGTACTGTGAAGAATTTGAGACATAGTGCTTGACTTGATTATTCTGTCTTTCGATTGCTCAAGACTTATGCGAAAGCTGAAGCCCCGTAGTTAAAAGTAAAATGGGTGACTTCGAGAGTTAGAGCAGTTTTGTCTAATCCGGAGGAGAATTTCTGTTTGAAAGCATGTATACTTGAAAGGCATGATAGCATTGTAGCAACTCCTGATCCAAATTTATTAGTAATTAGGCCTAGGTCATTTGCCAAGGGACTGGCAAAAGGTAAGCTTGGGGGAGTTGTTGACGGTGGATAACGTCAACTTTTATTAGAACTTTAGACACAAAAGGACACACGAATACACACTAGTCTAGGGTTTTAACTAACAATTTTCACGAGTTTTGCATGTTCTGTATTTTTCAGGGGCTATTCCAGAAAAGCATAAAAGAGGGATTAAAGTGCTTAAATATCATGAAACTTGTCCGCAAAGGCAACATCGTTATCAAAACGTGGGAAGCATCTAGAAGACACCCGAAGCAACCGGGGCCCCAGACCTGACCAGGTGGGGCCGGCCAGCACTAGGGTGGGGTCGGCCGGCGCCCCCCTGCTGGAGTCCGGGCCCCGCCTTCTGGAATCATCCTCCCACGCTTCCTTGGCACCCAAGTAAAGCATCCCTATGTCGATCTAAGGTCGGTTTGATCCGACGGTGCACATAATATGAGACGCGGATCGATGACGCGGTAGTTCCTTGCCCCCTACTCCACCTTGGCCTATATAATGACGCCCCAAGGCCGCTCCTAGAGCTATTCTACACCCCGGTGCTTCATATTCTCTACATAAATTAGGGTTAGAGTCCCTCTAGTTGATCTAGTTCTAGTTCATCTAGTTGTAGCCGTTGGGAGAGACTAGTTCATCTATATCTAGTCTTGTTTAGAGATTAGAGAGATAGAGTAGGAGAGTAGAGATTCTACAAGAGTTCCGGCCTGTCAGTGCTTCTTCGTTGCTGTATTCTTCTGGATTCAGCTTCCTCGCCCGGAGCTGCGTTCTAAGGTACTTTTGTATTCAACTTCTAATTCAAGTAAGCATTTGTTCTTATTCGTTCTTAAGTTTGCAACTCATATTGAGTGCTTTGATTTTGGTCATTACTTGATTGAAATAGTATTTCATAGTGTAGGCATGATGCCTAGGCTAGGTTTACTTGTGAATGTCCCCAGATTGGCCGGATAGTGGTAGTTCGCGTAGGTGACAGCTACGTTGATTCCTCTGTAGTCCACTTCCCGTTGATAGGATCGATAGGTGTATAAGTGTTTAGTAGGAGGGAACTCTGATTTCCACTCTTATTCATTTCACTGCCCAGTTAGAACGATACTATTCGAAGCTTACCGGTTGTCGGAACTAGATAATCAATAGCTATTTCCTCTTTCTTGATATTATCTAGCCTAATTGTAGGGTTAAGTTCATCGGCTTGGTCACTATCACCTACTGTTCCTTTTGGATTCAATATTTAAAACCTCCGGGTGAAGTGCTACATCGGTATTACATCTGCACGCTTGTGGATAATCTGATAATAATAATATTTAGTAGAGTGCAGTTAATTTATACCAACAGTTATCTAAGCTCGGTTCATCACGAGCTGATATCCCTCTCGGCGTCTTCGTTCAGGACTTGGTCCACTCCTCTATCCCAGAAGAGGAAGATGCTGGAGCACTCCCGTCCGATCAGGTGGTGGCATGCATCTCTAATTCTGAAGAGGATTGGAGAGCACCCTTCATCGCTTATCTGCTCGAAGCCAAAATCCCTGAAGACAAAATAGAAGCAGAGCGTCTCGTGAGACAGTCCAAGAATTATGTCCTAGTCGACAACAAGCTCATGCGTAAAAACGCGAAGAGTGAAGTCTTTCAGAAGTGTGTCACATGAGTAGAGGGAATCAAGATACTCCAAAAAGTGCATGGAAGCATGTGCAGGTTACCATGCAGCCTCACATACTCTGGTTGCAAAGCTTTCCGAGCGGGATTTTATTGGCTTACCGCTGTCCAGGACGTCGAGAAGATTGTGCGCCATTGCGAGGCGTGCCAGTTTTTTGGAAAGCAGATACATGTCTCAGCACAAGAGCTACAGACCATACCTGCATCCTGGCCCTTCGCCACATGGGGACTCGACATGATAGGTCCTTTCAAGGCAGCTAAAGGGAGCTACCATTGCATGTACGTCGCCATCGATAAGTTCTCCAAATGGATTGAGTACAAGCCATTGGTGAAAGCAACAGTGGCCAAAGCCGCGGAGTTATTCAATGACATCTCTCACCGTTTTGGCCTTTCGAACAGCATCATCACCGACCTCGGTACCACCTTCACCAGGAGCGACTTCTGGGATTTCTGCGACGAAAGAAGCATCGTAGTAAAGTATGTCTCGGTGGCTCACCCTCGAGCTAACGGACAAGTAGAAAGAGCAAACGGAATGTTGCTCGACACCCTCAAGAAGTGCCTACACGAAGTCATCGAAAGAAGTCTAGGAAACTGGATCAACGAGTTGCCAGCAGTCGTCCGGGGCTTGCGAACCCAGCCTAGCTAGAATACCGGCGTATCTCCATATTTTATGGTCTACGGATCAGAAGCAGTGCTACCAGATGACATCGCCTTCCGAGCTCCTAGAGTTGAGAATTACAATGAAGAAAGGTCCGATGACACACGAGCAGAAGACATCGACAGACTCGAAGAAGAGCATCTGGCCTCCTGCGTATGCACGGCCAAATACCTAGAAGGGCTACGGCGATATTATAACCGGAACGTCAACGGCAGGTTCTTCGTGGTCGGCGACCTTGTCCTCCGCCGCAAGCAGAGCAAGGAGGGCATGCACAAGCTTTCTTCTCCATGGGAAGGGCCATACATGGTCAAAGCCGTAACTCAGCCAGGCTCATACAGACTGTGTGACCTCGATGGTGTCGATATCCCCAACTCCTGGAACATTGAACACCTCCGTCGCTTCTATCCTTGATAGCGTGTCAAGGCAGATATGTGTATTTTTGTTTTATTATTTTAATAAAATTCATACTGCTTCGATACACATGTATGTCCACATTTACAGATCAGCAAATCACTAACATCCGTTGCCAATGCGTAAGCCCCACACCTGCTCGGGCAGCACAACTTCGCCAATGCGTAAGCCCCGCACCTGCACGGGCAGCATAACTTCGCCAATGCGTAAGCCCCGCACCTGCTCGGGCAGCACAACTTCGCCAATGCGTAAGCCCCGCACCTGCTCGGGCAGCACAACTTCGCCAATGCGTAAGCCCCGCACCTGCTCGGGCAGCACAATTTTGCCAATGCGTAAGCCCCACACCTATTCGGGCAGCCTAATTACGTCGACGCATAAGCCCTACATATGGTAGGCCGCCCTATTTCGCCACTTCATCGACCGCCCCGATAGATTCGGGAAGCCATCGCCCACGATAAGCGTAAGCCCTACCAGGCGCAGGCAGCTTCGCCACCACGTAAGCCCTAGGGATGCCTGGGCTGTAAAGTCTTCGCTATTACATAAGCCCCGGGGACGCTTTGGCAGTTTTAGCAGCGTCTCCAAAAGCCCCGTCGAAAGGAACGGGCACCGGTCATCGATCACTCAAATGAGCTGCATGCTCTGGCTTCCCTCCGACCAACAAAAAAATGCCTCAAGCACGTTCAAGTACTCTACATCGCACACGATCGACTACGACGCTCCGAAAACTTGAAGAACGCAATAAGAGCAAAAACAAAATTACTCGAACTTCGTCCAGAACGTGTTTACACAATATGATTTCTGATCACATTAACCAGTGTTTGTTGCACAAGCAATCCACAATTCCCTTGCATGTATATTCAAGTGTTCTCTATCGGGAACAGCTGCATATCTGCTGCCAAGAGTTCCGCTGTGGGCTTCGCCTCCTCTTCCAATTGATCCTCCTGCTGCTCAGTGGTGCCACGGGCGTAACCCCCTTCACCCTATTGTTGTTCACGCCAGGGTAATGGGAGCGCACCACGCCGAGCACATGAGCTGCAGCGTTCTCCGTCACATCAGTGCAGAAGGCCTTAAAGTGCCGCAACGCTTCACAACTCCGGCGAATAATATCAAAAGGCCCCGGCATCCCCACAGGAGGATCGGCGGGAGCATACTCGATGATGTCCAAGACAGGTTTGATACCTTCCGCCACGGCATCGTTACAGTTCTCGGTGGCTTCCAGGCGCTGCGACAGATCATTCATCTATGCCCATATCCTCCGCTCAATATATGTTCATACCAAGAGGCAACGATCAGAGATCTCAACAAGAAGCAATGAAGCATCCTACAGGCAGAAGAAACTCACCCAAGCGTGCCTATTCATTCCTCCAAGCAGCTTCCTGTAGAATGGACACTTCATCTTCTAGCTCTTTAACTATAACAAGAAAGACAACGAATCAGCATCCCCAGCAGAGTGAATTAGGCAAGGTTGGAAGTCCGAAGACGCATATACCTCGGAGCACGGCACCCTCCAACAAATCGTACAGATCTGCAAATCAAGACTTCGAAGCTTAGCAGTAAGAAGGAGCTGAGATATAATAACTAGCACCACAACGGTCTCTGTACCTCTTTTATCCTGCAGCAGCTTCTGCTCAGACTCCATCAAATCGTTGCAGTGCAATTGCAACGTGTCACGCTGCTCGCGGAGATCTTCCATCGCTTTCTCCAGACGCACAGTCTCGCTCTCCAACCTTGCGTTCTCCACCACGAGTCCAGCAGCACGTTGAAGAGATTTTCGGTGATCTTCGGCTGTATCATGAATGGCCTGATCAACAATAATAGAACATGACAAAGAGCAAGCAGAGAAACCTCAAGCAAACTCAAGAAAGGTACAGTTACCTAAACTCCTGAAGACAATTGCCCGAGCCGGGGAGCACGTTTCTTAGGTCAGCACGGGTACTTGTTATATCAGCCTTCAAAGCCTCTAACTCTTCGTCCGCCGCTTCCTCCTCCACGACGACGGCATACTGATCGCCGATCCACCTAAAAGTCCTGAGCACCACCGGTGGATCCTCACCCGCAGCCTGACGGGTGATCTCCTCGACATCGTGCTCTGGAGGAGCAGCGCCTGCAGGTGGTTGCTCGGGGATCTCCTGGCCTGATCCCGGTACCCTCCAAAAGAGGGGCCGCCGGTCTGCACGTCCGCTCCTTGGTCGGAACCAGTGGGTGGCACTGTCCCATGGGAGTCGTGTCTCAAAGAATGGCCTCCTCCGGTATCCTTAGGCTACCGTTCTGCGTCTTGGTTTGAGTGCGGGGACGGTGGCGGTGGGGTCGCTTCACGCAGCTGGTCAGAATGTGGCAGCTGCTCCTGCGAGCCCGAATCCGGCTGCTGATCTGGTGGATTCTTTGGTGACTCATGGTCAGAAGGCCAACTGGTGGCAACATCCCCTTCATCTCCATTCCTCGCCGACGCACCACCACCAGCTTCTTCACTCGCCATCCTCTCGATGTCTTCGGCTGAAGGGTCTCTGGATAATAATGCGGACATCATGACTAAATATAACAGAACATACCGTTCAGCAAGAGGCAGCAACAGGAAGACACGGATACTCACAACTCTGAGCGGCGACGTTTCCGTGCGAAGCATTTTTCCGACCAGAAGTCCCCTCATCATCACCAAGGTTCTTGGTCAGAGGGACCTCCCCTTTCTGACGTTTCGGCGATGGTCCTTCATCGTCACTCGAGCTTGGGAACATCGCCAGGCGACGGGCTCGCTCCTCGGATAGCTTCACCGGGTTCTCACGTTTTTGAACTCCACTCGACGAGCTAGCTTTACCAGGCATGGGCTGCTTACCGCGAGCCAGTCGTTGAGAAAGGGTCTCATGATCCTCTTCCTCTTCGTCGGCTCTAGCTTTGTCATTGGAGGGCTCTGCGAAGTCTTCGTCTTCACTACCGGGCTGGTAGCGGTGTCGAGGGTCAACTCCTTCGGGCCACTCTGTAGTGGGCACCTCCAACAAGTATACCTTCCGGTCCTGGCCATGTATCTTCAACAAATCAAATGAGATGCAAAGGATCAACATTCCAACAAAAGACACAAAGAAGAAATCTACAAAAGGCATAGCTCGGGTGGTGGATTCCCAATTTGCAGCGCTTTCTGCTGTCCTCGGTTGTTGATATGCGTCTTATTATCAAACAGCTCCTTCAGCCTTATCGTAGCTTTGAAGGACGACATGTGATCGGGGACCTCTCTGGTCGGATCAGTTTCACCAACCCATTCATACGCAGGATGAACTCTCTCTTTGCAGGGCTGAACTCGGTGCTTCATGAAATTGGCAGCAACTCCAACTCCATTCAGATTCATGCCATTCAGAATTTCCAATAGCTCATTTACTTGCTCCATCTCATCAGATGTGGGCCTCTCTGACCAGCTCAGTTTTTTCTCTGGTATCTGCTCGACGGCACACCAAACAGGAGGATCTTGATTCGACAGATAGAATCACCTCTTATTCCAATCACGAAGACTAGTATTGAGGGGGATAAAAAGATAATGGACGGACATGCCATCCCGGAGTTTGAAGTATACTCCTCCGGCAATTCGAGAGCCTCTGTCACTTGATTTCATGAGCATATACAGATGACAAAATTAATTAAAATGGGGAAGAATTTCGGCGAAGGCTTCACAAAAGTGGATGAAAATAGAGACTTGAAAGATGGAGTTGGGATGCAAATGGCACAGCGAAATCTCATAATAATCAAGGAGCTTGCGAAGAAAGGGATGGCAAGGAACACCAAACCCGCGGAGGAAGTAGTCGACGAAGACAGTCATCTCGCTGGTATTAGGCATGGGGTACGGCTCACCTCCAGACGGCCTCCATCCAGCAGTGACACGGTTCGGCAGTAGCCCTTTCGCCACCAACTTCAAAATGGCTTTTTCTATCATCGTGGAAGGTTGCCATTCGTTGTCCAGTCGGAGTTCTCCGGGTTCCGGTTCCTTCGCCTTCTTCGGGGGCACTCGCACACTCTTCCTAGGTGCCATTTTCCTCGAAATTGCTTGTGGATTTGTGTTGCAAGAAGAATGAATCAAACGGATTCGAGCGGAATTGGATTTTGTTTTCAGTAAATTGGAAACCCTAGATGGCGGCGGCTAAGGCAAGCAGTAGCAGCTGTTTGCTCGAATGGGTTCTGCGCGTCAAAGGAAGAAGGCAAACCGTTCACCAGGTGAACTATATAGTAAAGCGCGTCGGGTCGCATACTCGCAAAAGGGCCATAGTGTACTTAAAAGCTTGAGTTGCATCAAATCCGCTTGGGAGCCCCGTCAGCGCTTCCGAGCACTGGAGCTGCTCGGTGGCTTCGTCGCTTCGTCAACACATTTCTGAGCACAGGAGGTGCTCGGGGACTTCGTCATCGCTACGTCAGCGCTTCCGAGCACTGGGTCTGCTCGGAGGCTTCGTTGCTTCGCCAATATTTCCAAGCACAGGAGGTGCTCGGGGACTTCATCATCGCTACGATAGCGCTTCCGAGCACTGGGTCTGCTCAGAGGCTTCGTCGCTTCGCCAATATTCCCAAGCACAGGAGATGCTCGGGGACTTCATCATCGCTACGTCAGCGCTTCCGAGCACTGGGTCTGCTCGGAGGCTTCGTCACTTCGCCAACATTTTCTGGGCACAGGAGGTGTTCGGGGACTTCGTCATCACCACATCAGCGCTTCCGAGCATTGAACTACTCGGAGGCTTCGTCACTTCGCCAACGTTTCTGAGCACAGAAGGTGCTCGGTGACTCCATCGTCACCACGTCAGCACTTCCAAGCATTGAACTACACGGAGGCTTCGTCGTTTCGCCAATATTTCTGAGCACAAAAGGTGCTCGGGGACTTCGTCATCGCCATGTCAGCGCTTCCGAGCATTGAACTGCTCGGAGGCTTCGTCGCTTCGCCAACGTTTTTTGAGCACAGGAAGTGCTCGGGGACTTTGTCATCGCCATGTCGGTGCTTCCGAGCATTAAACTGCTCAGAGGCTTCGTCGCTTCACCAACGTTTTCTGAGCACAGGAGGTGCTCGGGGACTTCATCGTCGCCACATCAGCGATTTCGAGCATTGAACTACTCGGAGGCTTTGTCGCTTCGCCAATATTTCCGAGCACAGGAGATGCTTGGGGACTTCATCGATGCTTCACATGATCACCAAGAATAAAGACTTTGACCCTGACACCACGTGCCTGTGTCACCTACTATCAGGCTCGGGGACTAAGTGGATACACTTCACCTAACGGTGAAGGTATTATTTCTGAAGAACCAAATGTGTATACACTTCACCAAAGAGAAGGCCTTTTCAAATTTTTTCTGAGCTCCTTACATCCGTCTGGTCAAGCAACTCCAACGGTTTGCACCGCCCAACGAATGCAAGGTGCTCGGGGACTAGCTGTGGGGGTATAAACCCATATACCCGCATGGCTATACATGGGCCGAGTCATCCGACCAGGCCTGGGCTGCGAAGGACGCGTCGTCTGTACGTTCTCCAGAAGATCATGCACATCCGCCGGCTTAGAAGTCTTGACGGTCAAGGAAATAACTTTCCTAATATCTAGCCGATTAGTTTTCTTGTTCAGCTAGGATTGTAATCTGATATACATGGTAAAACCGACTTGTCACCCTACCCCCAGACTATATAAGACGGGCAGAGGATCCCCTCAACTCAGCTCATCTACTAGTAATACAATACAACACACAGGACGTAGGGTATTACGCCTCACGGCGGCCTGAACCTGTATAAACCCCGTGTCCCGCGCTTGCTGCGCAACTCTTGCTCGTCTCAGGCGCACCTTCACCGATCAATCTACTACCTTGGGTATACCCCTCGGTAGACCACCGATGATATGTCGTCGACAGTACCAGAACCAGAATATCAAATACTTAGAAGGACTCAGATGTAAAACTTACTTGAAGATTCGCATCCACTGAGGTACACATTGGAGAAGATTACTGACACGCTCGGGGCTTTCTCCTGAATACTTCCCTCACTCTCTCCAACTAGCACAACGCTGTAGCAGAGCTAAAGCTACTATATAGTGGTTTCTCCTATGAATCATTCTCTAAAGTGAAGGCCTATGGGGGGTATTTATAGAGGGAGGTGGAGTAGGGGCTACTCCACTGCTATGTCATCAATCGGCGTGACCTCC
This sequence comes from Eremochloa ophiuroides, assembly GCA_038502445.1. Taxonomy (NCBI): domain Eukaryota; kingdom Viridiplantae; phylum Streptophyta; class Magnoliopsida; order Poales; family Poaceae; genus Eremochloa; species Eremochloa ophiuroides. The sequence goes on along the minus strand of JAHLJS010000009.1, from coordinate 10,401,981 downwards.
ATCATGCACCGTGGGATCAAACCGCCATATAACCGCCTTAGGATCAAGGGTGGAGATTTTCCATCACGTGTTCAACATGAGGAAGGCGGTGGAGCTTCAACCGACCCGGCTGGACCCAAGGAGGGGGTCGGCCGACCCCCTATGGCAGGTGGGCCTAGCCAGGCTCTTCTAGAAGGTTTCCTATAACAGTGGAATGAAGTTGAGCTTCGGGGCCCACAAAGGTGGGGTCGGCCGACCCTCTCTGTGTCAGGTGGGACCATGGATGAGTGTCCCCACATGTCATAGAGTCCATTCCAGGTGTTGGTTACTTTCTTGTCACGTCGGTTCCTTCGTTGTGGGCCCATGGATCCATGTGACTTCATCTTTTACCGTTGACAGGAAACTCACTTGTGATCCAAGGGTGGCACTTGCTAGATTGTGTTGGGAGGATCCTGGTGGTCTAGCAGTGTCTGGGAAGGTCCCGTAAGGGGGTCGGCCGACCCTCCTTTGATGGAACCAAAGGTCCATCTTCTGCAGGTGGCTTCTGCGTGCAATTCTCAGCACAATGGTGGTGCTGACTTGCCCAAGGTGTCGGCTGACCCCATCATTGTGCCTATCTTTTGCACATAGTCTTCAGAAGCTATGATATTAATGATTGTAAAGTGGGTTTGTCATTTGGCCGTACTTGGTTGGTTGCCCAACCTTCATATGGAGCTCCCAGACACTGAAAAGTACCTGTTCTGAGTACCTGCAACCAAATAAGGACAGGTACATGTGGAAACAAGTTATTGGTACCTAAGTCACTATGTGTTTGGTGGTTTCCAACCAGAAAGAATGTCTTGTTGATGGTTTTGATGGGGTAAAAACATGGTATAACTACCGTCAACAATGCATTAAGTGATAGGAGTTAATTGGAACTCTCTAGTGCATATCCTTTCCTTGTCCAGAAATAAACCTTGAACCTATTATAGGTCTAGGATCGATTTATATGCTCAGCCCTGCTTAGACCGGTAGAAGTCAAATGATTTCCCGTCATTCACGAGATATAAGTGGTATCTCATACTCTGCACAGTTGGCTATATTTTGTATCGTGGAACAGAACATAACCATGGGATAATGAGAAATTGGAGACCAGGGCGAAAAGTTAGGGCAACAAGACATTGGGTCTTGGATGCTGGTAGTTTTCGCCTGAGTCAATTTAGGACCAACTGATGACGACCCTCTTGTCATGTTGAACACACCCGTGACACTTAGCTGGCCGGATAAGTCATTCCGACAGCAAAGCCCATGTGCTTTTCGGACCGGATTACAAGCCGCGATGTGCTTACCGATGCAATGGTAGAGGAGTGGATGGCAACGCGAAGAGTAAGCCCTAAGTTTATGGTGTGCCCTGAACCTCTTGGCAGTCGAGCGGTTCCCGGGTATTGGCGGTCCCCGCTTGTCCCGTCCTCGAAAAGTTTTCTTGGGTGACCAACGCGACCCTAATGGGGAAAGCGTAGTGAGTGTGCAGAATACCTCTCTAGCTATAGGAAATCGATTCAAATCTTGGTCTCTCCCCGTTAGTGAGAACTTGACTTGAGCTTTGGCATCGTAGTAATAATTGATGAAATGGTGATGGTTTTGGTTAAGAGCTTAATGGAAATGCTAAACCGGATATGGTTATATATATTTACATATATAGGGAACTTATTTCCTACTCCCAGGGAGTAGTTACTCCCTTGTCTATATCTCTAGATTTAGATCATCTATGGTCTGAAGAAGTATATATAGACGAATTATATGATCATACTAAACCATCTAGAGTAGTATGTGGTTATACTTTTTTATTATCTGTATAGTACATAGTTATACTTTTAAATTTACTACTGCAGTGGTGTTTTAGTGATATATTTAAAAGTATCGGCTCTATTGAAAAAAATTCGCATACTAAGATTTGAAGTATCTTAAATTGAGTATCTAAACATACTAAAATACTAAAACTGATAAATTAGTATGCACGCATACACAAAGTGGGTTATTGAAAGTGAGAGTAACTACTCCCGGGAGTCTATAAAATGCATCCCTATATATATATATATATATATATATATATATATATATATATATATATATATATATATATATATATATATATATATATATATATATAGGGTGCATTTTCTATACTCCCGGGAGTAGTTACTCTCATCTTTAAAAAACCACCTTGCATATATGTTCATACTTGTTTATCACTTTGAGTATGTTTACATACTCATATTATGGTGCTCCAAATCTTCCTATACGAAAAAATTTTAAGGGAACCCATACTTTTTAATATATTACAAAAGTGCCACTTACTGTAGTATATAAAATAAGTATGACCACATACTCGATGTATGCATGCATACTTGACAAATATACTACCATAGATGGTCTAGTATGATCATATACTTCATGCACATACACTTCATTCGATCATATATGCCCTAAATCTGAAGATATAAACATAGGAGTAACTGCTCTCTTGGAGTAGAAAATAAGGAGTTGTTTGATAACAGGTTAATCAACTAAACTTAACCTGATGATGATGGTACAATCTAGTCGAATAGATGTTCACCTACATGGGCTTAATAAAGATAAGCTGAATTACCTGATGCTAAAACGGGTATTAATTGGATTAATGAACTTAAGCTTTTTTTTTTGCAAAATGTTGTCCAGCCAATTCTACCAAATAAAGTATTACATACTCCTTGGTGTCATTTATTTTTGGTTTAAGACAGGTAAGTCTAGCTGAGTACAATTGAGTACTCAGGGTTTATCCCACCATGTTGCAGGTGAAGATCTAGGTCTACAAGGGATGGTGGATACGTGCCGGTGGGCTCGGCCTTCTGCTAAGTTATCTCATCTATGCTTTAAATATGAGGATTGTCATTTAAACTAGTAATGTATTTCGAAACTATGGTTATGTATTAATTCAAGTTATGTTGCTTTCAAATCTGATTTGAATAAATTCTTGTATCTTTATTTTGTAAAATTATTCCGCCGCAAAGCTCTGTGTATGTAATTGGTATTTACTTAACCATGTGATCTTGGTTGTTAAGTTAATTTGCTGAGGTCTTTCGGGACACTCGGCGGACTACCGGGTTTATATGGGCTCATGTATGACGGTTGATCACTCTAGTGATTGATAATTGTACTTGTGCTCTTATAAATTGGTCAGTTCTGTTACATGAAGGTTCTAGGGACTTGCTCTCGATCGCCGGTGCATGGAAGCGGTTGGGATGGAGGGACTACGGTGGCAGCTCAATACAAAAGAGAAAAAAAATACTAATTGACTACTATGGGATTTTTAAAATGAAACTCCCGATTGTAGTTTTCTTGCTGTTTTTTTTTTTCCTAGGAGGATTGGTCCTATTTCTATATCAACTATCAATATGGTACTAATTAATGTTGCAACTTCCACATGTACTTATGAGCTTAAACATTAAAGCTCATTAGGGAACACATGTATTGGGCTTTTGAGATTTGTTAGGATTTTTTCATATAGAATAAGGGACTATCCATATAAATTCTAACAGTTTATTCTTCCAACACTTTGTCCTTGAGGTTTATCTTGCAGAAATTAAACCTTCCCAAAATTTAAGAAAAGAACAAGCTTTTGTGGTTACTTTAGGATGATGTCTTATTAACTTTTGTCAAAGCAAGCTTGATTTCGGCACTTCCAAATCGACTAGCACATGGCTACAGCTAAAATCACATAAGTTCTTTTGTCGATCTATAGAAATTGTTCAAGCTAAATCCAACACCACTGAATAGAATTTGGAAGGAAAAATTAACCGTGAATAGCTATCTTTCCATTTTACATTCCAAAAAAAAAAGGTGATTCATGCTTCATGCAAAAGAAACAAGCCGGACTACATTGCCCTTTGCTTCTAAATTTTAATCCATTTATCTTTAGCTAAAATTGCATTGCTTTTAATAAGCCACAAGAAAATTCAAATTTTAAGGAATCTTGACCTCCTAGATGTGCTCTGCTCCAGACTCATCTTGAGTCAAATAATCATATGAACATTTCAGAAAAAAAATGCTAGATTTCGTCCACTTTCATATCACTATACCCACTATAGCACAATGCCGCAACAGAGTCAGATATTTGACGCAAAAAAAATATCTTTGTCAGTGGAGGACCTGTCCCTATAGACACCACAGACTCTATCTGACGCTAAATCTTCATTTAGGGATCCATTGTTTGTTGCCAATATTTAAGGTGTAACTGTCTGACGCTAAAACGAGCTATACCGTCAATCTATCTATTGTTGGTGCTTTTTAGCGAAAACAAATAAATCCACAAGCACACGGAAAGACCGTTGTAGCACTTCACCCGGTGCTAAGCAAGGTATCGACGTATCGTATTTTCTCGAGTAACAGTTGTATGATTTGAGTCTTAATTAGCTAGTTCAACCCTAATATAAGAACAAAGGGTTTTTTGAGTAGTGAGGTTCTTCTAGCGTCAGATACCTTAGATAAGATAGCTAAGATGCAATTAACTTGCTTTGGGCACCAGAGCGTACCTAGTCGCCATGTAATACTAACCTGTAGCTCTACGACGTATTCAAACGTGGGGATTACAAGGGACAGACAGGGTTGTCACCACCTGCCGCCTACCTCTCAACCTTGGGATACGAGGCAAATGAAGATAAAAGTAGTCTAGATTCCACGTCTACACTACAAACTACTACTCTAACGTTTGCTAGGAGCTTCCATCTTTATCAAGAGTCCTCTACTAGAGCATTCGTCTAAATGACGAATGATGAACCTGCAAGTAATATTACTTAAGAACCCTAGAACAAGTAGAAGAACATGAACCTCATACTCCAAGTAGTAAGGTGGTCACTAACATACAAACGAGGCGATAGCCGACATGTTCGGCACTCCGTCCATTGCCTAGCACTCAAAGTAGACGCCGAACTAATGGCTACTCCTCCCACTCTTCCTCACTCACTCCTTACTCTAGGTACCTAAAGGCTATGGGTAGAGCCTTCTTCTCAAATGTGTAACCTTGATCCTATGGAAGAGATGTGTGAAAAGGGGGGCGGTGGACCTCTCCTTGTATAGGAGGTGGTTGGCTCAGTTTGAAGGAATATCCACCTTGAGCACTTGATGAGTGAACCGTTAGAGTTAGGTGAGCCTAGTTTGCACCGCCATGGCATGGCCATGCCAGGCTTGGGCCTCCCTAGCACCGCCTTGCTCTGGTGGGTCACTAGCTGGGCCTTGATCTCCTCTGTGGTATGTGTTGGCCTTGGTGTGACCATTTGCTTGGGCTTTTTTTTCCTTTTTTTTTCTTGTTTCGCTATGGGCCAAATAGTGTTTAGATATTGCTTTGTTTTTTCCACTACTTTTGGTCCATTTTAGGTGTGTTTCCATGTTTGTCCTGCAAAACAAGTTAATCCACCAAAACTATGGAATTTGGTATCTATACTATTTTTGGTGACTTCTATGCTAATATTGGCAGGTAAAATATGCTTTAAGGACCGCCAACAAGCTCCCCCACACTTAGCTTTTTACTTGTCCTCTAGTAAAGTTGTAAAGGACTAAGATGGTTGCTCTTCCAAGATTTGGACCTGCATACAGATTATTCCAAGCTTCATGTCATTCTACTATTGCTAAATGACTTGGGGTTTCTTAGAAGTCTTAAAAAAATAAGATAGCTATGTTCCTCAAATGATACTCTTAATCACTCATGTGATTTTTTCTAACCAAAGCATTTCATAATGCCTTTGCTTTCTTTCATACCCTGCCTTCTATAGCTTGTATCTAGAGTTCTGGTTACGGTGATAAATAGTGCACACTTACATTGCGTGTATTGTTGAGTCAAGCTCCGGATCCTTGGAGGGAAGAGTCGTAACCATTGATTGAGATAGTGCAAGTGTGTAGGAAATATATTTAAAGTGTTTGAACTCCTTTGTTACGCTTCTCTCTCTTTTGGTTTTGGATGGGCTATCTTTTCATCTTATTTCTTCTCTTTCTTTTTTGGCTCATGCTTCTTTGTCAAGGCATCTTTTCTCTCTCTTCTTTTTTTGGCTAATACTTCTTTGGCATGGCATCTTTTCTCTCTCATGCTCTTTGGCAACATAATATTTTTTATAGCTACATCTTTTGTGAAAGTGAAGGATTTTGAGAGAGAGAGAGAGAGAGTCATAACACAAGTGATGGAGTTTTTATTTTGGTGGATGGATAGGAATGTTTTTGGGCAACTCTTAGTACAAGAGCAGCATTTTATATGTGGGTGCACGGTCTTGGAAGTATGAAACATCTCTCAACAAAGATCATAGGGCCTCACAAAACTCAACACAAAGTAAGTGGTTATGTGTAAGTTTGAATCAAGAAGCAATTTATATGGCTTTGGATTGATTTTATCATTGAGGAACATGCTATTGTGTTTTCGGTTTTGAAAATGAAAACCCATGTCTATTGTAAGAGAGATCAAGATTCATTTTCTCCTTCTATATCTCATATTCCAATCACTTAGAGTAAAATTGGGTCCCTACAATCAAGTTGCTCACAAAAGATAGATTTTAGCAAGGAATAAGAAGTATCCAAATTGTATCTCAATTGGAAGAACTAAGTTGGAGCATCAAAATTTAATTCAAGCTCTTCTTAGTAGCTATAAGTAAATAGGAAGTGAGGTAGTGTACAAACCAAATGTTCATCAATGTCGTATAGTTTTCTCACTCTTGGAAGATTGCGTCGCCTCCCCCACACTTGTTTTGATACTTATATTTTTTCTTTTGCACAAAGCAAAAAAAAAGTGGAGACAACATATTTCTAATAATAATGAAATCTTTATTATAATTTGTAAATTGGATACAATAGGCGCATTTGACAAACTCCAAAGGATATGAAGTAAATGCAAAAAACAAAGTACTTGCCTAGTTTATTTAGCGAGGAGAGAACTTTCTAAGAGAGATTAGAGAGCATGCTCTACTCCTGCCGCTTTGGCAATCCTAGCGGTTTCAATAGAGAAGCTGAGGCGAAGGTTATTGAGTTTCTCTAATAGATGAGCCTTGTTCGCCTCCTCTTCGACCTTCTTCTCTGGCTTCTATACTAGGAGAGTGAGCGCATCTACCTTACTACAAATGAGAGACACCGGTGGATCCTTTGCAAGCGAATGTCCACTTTCAGATGAGCTCTCAAAGATTCCTAGAGCTTTCTTAGCATTTTGCCTTGGGATTATAAGAGGTAGCTCTAATGATGTCTCTACCAGTCCTCTACGGGAAGAAGCGGGCTCAGGTGCCGGTGCCTTAGTGGACATCCACATGAGGCCCTTCACTCATCCTCAGATAGGCAAATCTATCCCAACAAGAGTGTAACACCCCAGGTGTTAGTCACGAGCTAACCAGCGAGTGTGGACCTAACCAAGTTATGTCAATAAATGATCTTGATCACTGTCTCACATTCATCTCCATCTACCATGACTATTGGAAGAGTCTCATAGAGATCCAAATCAAGAATCCCCTTGAAATAGCAAATCATATGCTTGTTTGGATTTATTGATTTAGGAAAGGTGAGCATGCAAAGTCAATCAAATCTTGCAACCTTGACCAAACAACTCTATTTGAACTCTACAACAAAAGTCATGAAGGACTCATGTTGAGCAAATGTCCAGAAAATATCTCTATTGGCCTAAATCTCCAATTTGAGCTCTCTAATGATCTTAGTTTGACCAAAGAAGAAATGTTATTTCAAAGCAAGATATGAGGTTTGACCTTAAACAAAAGTTGCAGATATTTTGTAGAAGAACAAATGTTATTTTTGGACCAAGTCACGATTCAAATCCTAAGTACCTCAAAAACAGCACCCAAGATGGGTTACAAATCTGATTTCAGGACTTGATTATTTTCTAAGTCTGAAATCCATCCCAATCTCAATGACGTCTCACGTTCCTAAGATTTCATTTAGTAACTTAAGTTGGACCAAAAATAAAAGTTGTCACAAACTCTTTTGAGCACAACATATCTAAATTTGAGATCAAACCGACTCTGTTTGACAAGGTTTTGACATCAGTTCTTGATCCTAATTAACCTGCTGACACTGTCATTTTGGGAGATAATTACCCGCTAATCCGTTTATCCTTTGGCCGAGCACTCTTAATCAAGTCGGGAGACCTTTGTGAGAGAAACAAATTTGCTTCTGTGGTGAAGGTCCGAATCTTGCTGAATATGCCGAAACCGACCGCCTAAACCAGCCCCGACGACGTGCGCCACGTGTTCGACGTTATGCTGCAATGGAAGAACGTGGCACCCGAGCTCTGTCCATGTCGGCCACCACCCTCTCGCCCCTGCTTGCGTCCTCAGAAGCGATGGGAGCCTCCAGAGCTCGCCCTCGTCCTCTCCCACTCCTCCCAACTCGCTCGCCCGCCCTCTCGTGCTCGCTTTCCGTCGCCTCGCCGACGAGCAGAGCGCCGCCACCATTGCCGGCCGGAGCCGAGCTCCACGGCCGCCGGCCATCCTCCTCCTCCGTTCACCCCATGGCAAAGCAGACAGAGCACCTCGTTCCTCACTTCACGCCGCCTCCCTCGCGCTCCTCCCTCAGCTCCGCCGCACCCCGCAGCGCCGCGGCCGCCTGCCGCTGGTCGCCGGGCCGCCTGGCGCCATGGCCAGGCCGCCACGGGCCGCGCCGTGCCAAGCTACGGGCACTGGCAGGTGCGACGGCTGCTGGGCTAGCCCTGGCCCCACTTCGCCGCCGCCGGCCGCTCTCCGGCGAGCCCTGGCCGAGCCAGCCATGCTCTGCCCTGTTCGCGTGCTCGTGTTCAGCTGAAGGAAGAAGAAAGCCTCACCCTCTCTTTCTCTCTATGACATGTGGGACCCACGTGGTCAAATCAGCACCAAATCTTCGTATTCTTGCAGATCTTTGAAAATTCATATCTCCAGTTTGGGTGCACCTAAAATTATGAAACTTGTTTTGTTAGTTTTGTTGTGAAATGCTCTGTATGTTAGACCAGTAAATATGCTATGTTATTTGTGTATTTGTGTTGTAAAAATTATTTTGTAAAAGTGGTTTAAGAAACTTATTAACTTGCTTTTAGCCATATCCTGATAAATATAAGTCCAACACTTGTGATTCTAATTTTGTTAGTCTCCTAATAACATGAACTAGCTCATAAGAATATAAAACATATAGGTTATTTACTGTTTTAATGATGTTTCACATTAATCTTGTTAAATAGGAAAATAAATGGTTGAATTGCTTGCTATTTTTGTATCTAGAGTTGTATTGCTCCAAATGTCATGCAAATTTAATTGTAGACTCTCTGTATGATGCGTAATGTATGGTTCAAATTTCATGATTTATAGTGCATGTATGACTGAATTGTTGATTTATCTTCTTTGGTGCATATTGAGTAGATTTAAATGCATTATAAATAATATATAGGTGTAAAAATAGAAAATGGTGTTCCACTATCCTTGTATGATATTGTAGTAACCTGAGAAACAATAATATGGCCATGTTTCTACTGAAAGTGTGATGTTTTAGATTTAACTTGCTCTCCAATGCTTTATTGCATTATAGATTTGGTTATTTTGTAATAATTAAACTATGGAACCTGATCATGTAAGATTTGAACCTTAGTCATGATTTGTATTTATTTAGCACTCATAAAAATATCAACTCCATTTGAGATGTTTACCATATAACTTAAACAATTAAATAATAGACTTTTATGTGATATTTGGTGAAAGATTGGAGGTAATTAGACACATGCATGTTGTTTATGACTTATTGCCATGTATTAACCTGAGATGAATTCTTTATGTTTGTGTTATGATGTTTGGAGCAATTTAACTAGCTCACATATGTGTTTCTTGGGTGAAAAACAAGTAACCAAATTAATTGCAATCCTGCTGAGAAAGAGCTGTAGGAGCAGTCCCTATTGTTGTGATGTTTTACACATGAAAATGATGTTGCATGTAAATATGTTCTATACAAAAGTTGTAGTTAAGTTCATTTACTTGCTTGTCCTAGAATTTCATGAATGTAGATCTGATCGTTTAGAAGTTATAGATTTTAGAAGTCTGCTGTCAAGTTTTGCCTGTTTTCGGTGCAGACCTGAATGTTTACTTTGTTTGACCAATTTATGCTTTGAATCACCTCTTGGTGATAATAAAGAAGTTGTAGTAGATTTCATTGGCTTTCCAAATTGTCTAGAATCATCCCTTTTGAGGGTCTAGATCCGTAGTTATGATTGTTTGAAGTGTGAGGATAGAATCTATCCAAGTCTGGACAGAGCTTCCTTCAATGTGTTGTTTGACCTTTATATGTATTGAATCATCTTAAGATGATAATAGCAAAGTTATAGACAATTTCAATAAATTTCCAGAAAGTCTTATATCACCCTGGTTGGATGTGTATAGCTTGAGTTATGGTTAAATCTTATGCTTGCTGTCCTGCTGCCCATAAACTGCATGTGTGGGATTATGATTGCTTTGACTTTGCTTTGCTTGGCGTGATTGTTAGCTTATGGTTCAGTGATGGTATATTAACATGCCTTGTATTACTTCCTTTTATTCATACATGTGCATTGTGCATCTCATTTAGGTACGATAGATGAACACGTGGAGTAAAGGACATGATGATGGAACTAACCACAAGACGGTGTGGTGGACTAATCATGAAGATGGAAGGACTAATCGAGTGCTTGGATGGGAGATGCTCATCGAACGAGTGTCATCTAACAAACGCTGACTTAGTGTTGAATCCTAGGCAAGCCCCGGAGCATCACTAAGCCTCCACCTATCTCTTTTTATAAATGCACCGGTCTTTCTTAAATCGTATGGTTGTGCACTTAGGTATAGGAGATGGTTGATACCGTTGTTGCATAATTACCTTGTCCACTCTACATATGATCCTGGTACTATTACTAGACAGGTGATCGATCTTATGCTTAGCCCTGCTTAGACCGGTAGAAGTCGGGTGATTTCTTGTCATCCGCGAGAAAGTCGGGTGATTTCCTGTCATCCGCGAGCATAGGTGGTGACTGATGAGATCCACATGGATGGCTATATGTGTCACCATGCCACACTGATTAAATGAGAGAATCAAGGCTGGGTAGTGGGGAGCTGCATGACATGGGTTGTGATGACTTCGGTGCTACTCGCGGCCGATTAGGACTGAGGCCACTAGACATCAGTTGAGATTGAAAGACGTCGTCACATAGCTGGCCAGATAAGTCGTTCTGACCGCGAAGCCGTGTAGTTTCATTTGAGCCGATTGTTGGTGCGATCGGCAGACACTTTCCAGTCGGGGACACCATACCGATGGCAGGTGCGTCCTGAGAGACCGGATGGATCGGATCCCTGAGATTATGGTCCCCACCAACTTCGCGAGACATTAAGACTCAAATGGGCTAACGGTGACCCAAGAAGCCACTGATCAGGCTGACGGGGTTTGTGATTGGCATATTTGCCAGCTGGTACAATCGATTCGAATCACCATCTCTCTTGGTTAGTGAGAAACTGAACTAATCTTCTGGTAAGGTAGAGGTTAACAACTTGAACGTGATTATTGGTGAGATGAGGAAGATATCTGTGGATATCAGAAATCGCTATAGTTTATTGATTGCTATAATATTAAGTGATTGCTTAGTATAGCTGCAAACCTTAGCTATAATAGCTGAACTGAAATCGAAGCTGAACAATATCTAAAATTTATAAGTTGAGGAATTACTGTAGTAATGGTTTTTATGCAAAAATGATGCTATCTCCTGAACTCCACCAAATAAGCCTTACATATCCTTGAGAGTCTTTTTTATTTACTTCCTGTCGGGTAAGTCTACCTGAGTGCATTTGAGTACTCAGGGTTTTATTCCCAATGTTGCAGGAGGAATACTTCGTTGTCTAAAAAAGCTACTTCCATCCTTCGGGAAAGGAAGACTAGACCTTGGGCAAGGTCATGTTATCTATCTCATCTATGTTGCTGTGACTTGTCGGTACTTGGCACTGTATTATGAACTTAGGTGTGTGTAAATCTATTTTGTTTCCGCAACTGAACTTTTATGTAAAGTCTATCTTGTACTCTGATGTAATTGAACTATGTGCGAATCTATGTATCATGTGTATGTGTGCTGCTGAGTTTCTGTGATCGTTGGGTAAGTGCTTTGTAAAAGTTTGAAATCCTTCGAGATTTCACGGACTACCGGGTTTATATTGGCTCAAGTGTGGCTTGATAGCTGAAAAAATAGCTGTCGCTGTACTTGTGCTCGTATAAATTGGTCGGTTCTGTTACAGTTGGTACCAGAGCAAAAATTCAGCACGTACCGTCACATGAGTATTTGAAAATAAAAAGTTTTGAGTTTGCAAGATCCTAGATATTTCCCTATGTGCCACATGGGAATTCGAGCCGTCAGATGATTCTAATTTGGGAGAGTTTTGAAGAGATCCTTTCTAGAGAGGTTTTGAATGATGTTTCTTAGAAGGTCTCTTTTGGATAGGATAATTGTAGGCATTCCCAAAACTAGCAAGGTGAGATAAGAGATTAGCCTCAAAATCGAAGGAGCAATTTATAGGACAAATTTCTTTCTCCTCCGTTGTTTTTGGTATTTGTGGTTCAGGATCGATGGCGGAATCATTGGATGAGACTGATTTTGATTCGGCTATCGGGATTTCTTTTTGCCTGGGGATTAATTCTTTTCTTCCTCAGGAGGTTTACCATACCCGTGGGTGTGGGGAGTGTTTTCAAGAATTTTAGCAAGAAGTTTCTTCCCTTCACCAACGGTATAACGAAGGAATGCTCCTCCAGAAGAAATATCAAGAAATTGTACGGAATCTTTGCTAAGACCGAGGTAAAAGTGTTGCAACAATATTGACTCGGTTATAGCAAGATCAGGACCAAGGGATACTAGATCTATGAAATGGGCCCATGCCGCACATAGAGTCTCCTTCTCCTTCTGCTTGAAGGTTAGGACCTCTAGTCGAAGACGAGCAATACGAGAGATAGGGAAGAAAGCTAAGCAAAATTTGGATTGAAGGCTTTCCCACTCTCCATGTGCACTCTCTACGTGTCGAGCGTACCAATGTTTAGCTGCTCCCATCAAGGAGAACGGGAATAGCTTCCATTTCAAGGTATCCCGTGTCATGCCTTGAATGTGAAGGCATGAACATAATTGCTCAAACTCACGTAAGTGAGTGTAGGGGGTTTTCATCTTCTTCCCCAGCAAAAGGTTGTTTCTGAACCTTAGCTATGAAACTAGTGCGAAGCTCATAGCTAGGTGAAAGAATGGGTTGTGATGATGGTGGTGGCTCCAAACAAGCGCCCTTTGGAGCGACGAGATGAGAGATGGGTGTTTGATTCATGGTGTGGAAAGGATAAAAAGAAAAGAAAGATAAAAGAAGGATAACTCGGACGACCCGATTCTAGTTAAAATAGCTACCGTTCCCAGCAACGGCGCCAGAAAGCTTGTTGACATCAGAAGTGGCAAACGGATATACCGCAAGCATACGGTAGTCAGTGTAGCCTTCACCGGGAGTATTCCAGGTATCTTATTTTTCACGGAGAACGTGAAGTGTTCTAACTAGGTTCAAGACTGTCTAGTGATGAGACAAAGGATCTATGATAACTAGGTAGAGAGGTTCTTATGTAGCAAAGATATCTAGTCTTGGTGTTCTAAGTATAAAGAGGTGTGCACCTCCTCCCTTTACATGAGGCGATAGACGAAACAGGAGGAGATATAACTCCTCCTGAGGCGGCTATGCTATTATATTGATGCCCTGCCATTTTAATAACTTGTCTTACACATGTGGAGGGATACTAAGACCAGACAAGGCTGTCACCACTTGCTGGCACCCACTAACAATCCGTGCGACAAGCGGCCCACACTGATAAGATATAGCCTAGACACCACGTCTACACTATACTTACTACTCTAATCCTTGCAAGAGACTAGAGCACTTCACTAAGTAAAGCAATGTACAAGTAAAGCAAGTATATACTTAAAATACTAAAACCAGAATATCAAATACTTAGAAGAACTCGGATGTAAAACTTACTTGAAAATTCGCATCCGCTGAGGTACACCTTGGAGAAGACTCCCGAAAGGCCCGGGGCTTTCTCCTGAAGACTTCCCTCACTCTCTCCCAACTAGCACAGCACTACAGCAGAGCTAAAGCTACTACATAGTGGTTTCTCCTTTGAATCATGCTCTAAAGTAAAGGCCTATATGGGGTATTTATAGGGGAAGGTGGAGTAGAGGCTACTCCACTACTACGTCATCAATCCGCGTGACCTCCATCATGCACCGTTGCATCAAACCATCCTTGAAACCGCCTCAGATGAACAGCAGTGGTAAAACCATCACGTGGGAAGCATGCAGTAAGTCGGTGAAGCAAGGCGGTGGCCTGGGCCCACCAGGGGTGGGTCGGCCGACCCACCTATGGCAAGGTGGGCCCACCACTGTGATCCCCACTGGTCATAGAGTGTGGCTATATACTAGTTTTGCCTTTGTCTTGATGGTTCACACCTTGATACATGTGCTTTGATCTTCCACCGTTGATTGGAAATACAACTTTGATCCAAAGGTGGAATTGAGCTGGATGGAGAGTCACATGGATCGTGCCATGTCAGCAGAGCCCTAGGGTTGGCCGACCTGCATGTGGGCCCTCTAGGTGCTCCACTCTCTTCTATATGCTTCCTTGAGTCATATGTTGAAGTATGACAGCTTGGTGCCCAAATGGGTGTGTCGGCCGACCCAATCATTGTGCTCATCTTTTGCACATTGTTTCCAGAAGCTATGATATTAATGATTGTGAAGTTGATTTGTCATTTGGCCATACTTGGTTGGTTGCCCAACCTTCATATAGAGCTTTCGGACACTGAAAAGTACCTGTTCTGAGTGCCTGCAACTAAATAATGACAAGTACATGTGAAACCAAGTTATTTGTACTTAAGTCACTATGTATTTGGTGGTTTTCTGGTTTTCTTCCAGAAAGAATGTCTTGTTGACGGTTTTGACGGGGTAAAAACATGGTATAACTACCGTCAACACTTGGAAGGCCAAAGAGCACAGGAAGATCAAGAGAAGAAAGTGGAAGAAATGCTCATGGAAGAAACTCCCGTCTTCATGAGCAGAAACTCCCGTAACTCTCACTATTAGAAAAAGAAACTCCCTCCATTTAGGACTAAAAACTTCTAGCCCATAATGTCATTTAGGAGTGAAAACTCCTATAACTCCCGGCCATAATTGTCTTGAATGACAAAATAAATACATACATTGCGTGCATGTATATATTTCACTCCAGCATCTCATTCACATAATATTAGCGCACAATATTTAAAACGAGTATTGGAATTATTCGATTTAATTAGATAAAATATTGGGCCTGGCCAACATTAAATCTAACAATCCCCACCAAATTCTTAGGCTCATGTTAAATAATCTCAAATCCACAATTCTTTGATATACCAAAGTTTCAACGGAGACTGTTAAGTTGAACATCCGTTTAGAACGATAGTTCCACTCACTCACAACTGAATAATAGACTATGCCTTGAATTGTCAGTTTTGTGCGAAAATGAGCTTCACTAAAATTCATGTCATAGTACAAGGCTGCTACAAGCATCCCCTTTGTTTTGAAGCATATGAGTCACACTTCCTGAGCTTTTCATGAGTATCTAGAGATTACACATCTTATAGACTGTGACTAGCAGTCGAACTGATATACATGCGTTCCTTAGAGGATGTTCTGTAGGACAACATCCCTGTTTAACTAAGCCACTCGGATCACATTAAGGACTCATCCAACCTGCCATACAGCATAGGAGAAACGGTGCATCTCCAATGAGTTTGAGCTTAAATAAGGGGTTTCTCCCTCAGTCAACCACTAGCTTATTTCGCCATTCTAATTCACGGGATCTCCGATTACAAAGAACAGGTTACCACTATGGTATGACTTCAAGTGGGTCTCAAGCCCAACTCCCTCGACGCACCTTCTATTACATTACGTGACAGACCCTTGGTGAACTGATCTGTCAGATTCTTGGAAGTATTTACATAGTCCAAAGATATTACTCCGGAGTTTCTCAATTTTTTAACAGTCTTCAGATGCCTTTTCACATGTCTTGTAGACTTCATGTTGTCCTTAGAACTGTTCACCTTCGTTATCACAGCTTGGTTGTCACAGTTCATGGATATAGCCGGTATCGGTTTTTCAACAACCGGTAAATCCATAAGGAGTTCACGAAGCCACTCGGCCTTAGTGCTAGCGGTATCTAATGCTACCAGTTCTGCTTCCATTGTAAACTTCATTAAGATAGTCTGCTTGCAAGACTTCCAGAAAACAGCACCACCTCCAACCAGGAACGCATATCCGCTCGTGGCGTACATCTCATCAGCATCAGAAATCCAGTTAGCATCACAATAACCCTCAAGTACCCTCGGGTACCCAGTAAAGTGAATACCGTAGCTCATCGTACCTTTCAGATAGCACAGTACTCTCTCAAAAGCATGCCAGTGACTATCTCCCGGATTTGACACAAACCGGCTCAATTTGCTCACAACATAAGAGATATCAGGCCTTGTAGCGCTAGCTAAATACATAAGTGAGCCAATTATTTGACAATATCTCAATTGATCTCGTGCAATTCTTCGATTCTTTCTCAAAGACACGCTTGGGTCATAAGGAATTAGAGCAGGTGTGCACTCGCTATAACCAAAGCGACTCAGCACCTTTTCCACATAGTGGGTTTGCACAAGCGTAACCCCACCATTTCCTTCTTCTCTCAGTAGCTTTATGTTTAGGATAACATCAGCCACACCTAAGTCCTTCATCTCAAAGTTACTAGATAAAAAGTCTTTCATTTCCTTGATCACAGTTTCATTATTTTCAAAAATTAAAATATCATCCACATATAAGCACAGGATCACGCCTTCACCAGCATTAAACCTATAATATACGCATTTATCAGCTTTATTCACAGCAAAGCCTGCTGATGTTAAAGTTTTGTCAAACTTCTCATGCCACTGGTTAGACGCTTGTTTAAGACTATACAAAGATTTTAATAATTTACACACATTTTCCTCTTGACCATTTGCTATAAATCCATTAGGCTAATCCATATAGATCTCTTCCTCAAGTTCTCCATTCAGGAAAGCTGTCTTAACGTCCATCTGATGAACGAAAAGACCATGTGAGGCAGCCAGAGATAGTAGCACTCGAATAGTAGTGAGAAGGGCTACTGGTGAATAAGTATCAAAATAATCTTCTCCTTCTTTCTGAGTATAGCCTTTAGCTACAAGCCTCGCCTTGTACTTCTTAATAGTACCATCAGGCCTGAGCTTTTTCTTGAAAACCCATTTATAACCCAGAGGTTTGCATCCATAAGGACGATCAACCACCTCCCATGCACTATTAGACATAATAGAATCCATCTCACTCTGTACCACTTCCTTCCATAAGTCAGCGTCAGGAGAGGAATATGCCTCTTCTATTGTTCTGGGTGTGTCATCCACAAGATAAATAATAAAGTCATCGCCAAAGGACTTTACAACCCTACGTCTCTTGCTCTTTCGAGCAACCATATCATTATCCTCTTCAGGGATATTCTTATGAGTTTCATCAGCAGCGTTATTTGCCAGTTCATGCGTCTCATTTAAAGTTACAGAATCATGACTAGAAGTGCTAGGCATATTTTTCTTGGGAAATTCATCTTCAAAAAATGTAGCATCTCTCGATTCCATTATCGTGCCTTCCACCATGTCTGACACTTTATAATTTATTATTAAAAATCTATAACCCACACTGTAGATGGCGTTGCCAAGAAAGACACAATCAACGGTTTTGGGTCCAAGCTTTCGCTTTTTGTTAATTGGCACATTCACCTTTGCCAAGCAACCCATGTGCGCAGATAGGAGAGATTTAATCTCTTTTTCTCCCATTCCTCAAATGGTGTGACTTCTTTATTCTTTGTGGCTACTCTATTCAGAACATGACACGCTCTCAATATCGCCTCATCCCACCATTCCTTAGATAGTCCTGCAGTGTCTAACATGGCGTTAACCAACTCAGTTAGAGTGCGGTTCTTTCTTTCGGCAATCCCGTTGGACTGTGGTGAGTATGGCGGTGTTCTTTCATGAATTACACCATGCTCCGCGCAAAACTCAGAAAAATCATTTGAGAAGTATTCTCCTCCGCGATCAGAACGCACCCGTTTGATTTTCTTTTCAATTTGGGTTTCTACCTCAGCCTTATAGATTTTAAAATAATACAGTGCTTCATCCTTTGATTTTAACAGATATACACGGCAAAATCTAGTGCAATCATCTATAAAGGTCATGAAATATCTTTTGCCACCTTTAGTCAACTCGCCATTCATCTCACACAAGTCAGAATGGATTAATTCTAGAGGTACCAAATTCCTTGCCTCAGCAGCCTTGTGAGGCTTGCGGGGTTGTTTCGCCTCAACGCATACATGGCACATAGAACTTTTGACTAAATTGAATTTTGGAATTAAATTTAAACCAGCCAAGCGGGACATACAACCAAAATTAACATGACATAATCACGAATGCCACATATTCGCCTCATCATCATTATTAACATGATTCACAGTTTTAACATCATCATCAGTTAAAGACAAGCGGAACAGGCTTCCGCTCTCATAGCCTTTACCCACAAAGGTTCCAAATTTAGATAACACACATTTATTCGACTCAAAAACAAGTTTATAACCATCACGACAAAGCAAAGATCCACTAATCAAATTCTTCCTTATTAAGGGGACATGTTGCACGTTCTTTAGTTGCACGGTCTTTCCCGAAGTAATCATCTAATCGACCGTACCAACACCACGTACAGCCGCACGCACCCCGTTCCCCATCAACAAGGAGGAAGCCCGCCCGACCTGATAAGAGGAAAACAAGTAAATATCAGCACACACATGTATATTGGCTCCTGTATGAACCCACCATTTAGGTGAATTAAAAACTAAAAGAACTGTAGGTAATAAATTACCATACCCCGATGTTCCTCCATCAGCCTCAACCATGTTGGCAGATTTCTTCTGAGGTGGCTTCCACTTCGCATCTGGGCACTCTCTAGCAAAATGCCCAGTCTTGCCACAAGTGAAGCAATTGCCTTTTTTCTTGTCTTTCTTCTTCTTCTTGAAAGAAGTAGTGTTATTTGGCTTCACATCTTACTGGTTTTTCTTCTTTTGAGATTTAGGATGATTCTTTTGCATCATATGTGCGCTAGAACCTCCCTCACTGACTTTCTTGCCATTGACATCCTTTGCCCTCGCCTTGTCCTCAACATAAGGGTCCCAACAAACTCAGCAGTGCTGAACTCTTGCCTCTTGTGTTTCAGAGAAGTTGCAAAGTCAGTCCAAAATTGTGGCAGCTTAGCAATCATGCATCCCGCCACAAACTTATCGGGGAGTACACACCCAAACAGCTCAAGTTCCTTCACCGGCACCTGTAATTCATGAGCTTGTTCGACTACCGGGCGGTCCTCGACCATCAGATAATCATGGAACTGCTCCATGACATACAGCTCTGAGCCGGTATCAGAAACGCCGTAACAGGCCTCAAGTGCATCCCACATGGCCTTCCCAGTCGAAAGCTACACATATGCATCAACAAGGGAGTCCCCTATGATGCTCAACAGAGCGGCCATGCAAGTAGTGTCAGCATGTTGGGATGCACGCTCCTCATCAGAGGTCCACACTCTAACAGACTACTCATTCATCACATAAAAGCAGTTCATAGAAGTCAACCACAAAATGCATTTTTGCCACCATCTCTTATAGTGCGTGCCCTCAAATGGCGATGGTTTCAGCAAACCGCAAAGCGAACAGATGAAAATTGCCTAATATCATGTTTTTGGATTGTTAGAATTTTAGGCAAATTTAGGTTTAATTTATTCCAGAAAAATAGCATGAAAATAACAGTGACAAATACGTGCTTATTCACAATGAACCACAGCATAAAAATCATAAATGATTTGTCTAGCAGTAAGCAAATAATCATGTAGAACATACTAACCAGCAGGGTTTTGATCAACAACATAAGCGGATATTTGAATAGCATATATGAATCATACCCTGCGGCAAAGCTGGTTGCAACAGAAGAGGAAGCCATGTTGCCTGTTGATATAGTCGTCCCGATCGGTGTAGTGCAGAGGAGTTGCAGTGTCGTTTCGCCCGCGACCACTACCGCCCAGGGAGCTCCTTCGATCGCCGGGAAGAAGAAGAAGACGTAGCGAGTAGTCGTGCCGCGACACTCCCCCAAAAACATGATCGCCGATCTCCATCCGAGCAGGTGAACTCGATGTCGGCGTGCGTTTCGGAGGCTCCTACTCTCCCAACTCGTGTGAGCGCACGAGTCGGGACGGGGAGAACTCGAAGAACAGCTGAATTGGTGGCGCCGTGTGCGTATGAGAGAAACTAGTTTTCGAATGTTGGAGTACGTTCTGCTTTTATCCAGCGGCCAGGAAGACCAAAGAGCGCAGGAAGATCAAGAGAACAAAGTGGAAGAAATGCTCATGGAAGAAACTTCCGTCTTCATGAGCAGAAAATCCCGTAACTCTCACCATTAGAAATAGAAACTCCCTCCATTTAGGATTAAAAACTTCTAGTTCATAATGTCATTTAGGAGTGAAAACTCCTATAACTCCCGGCCATAATTGTCTTGAATGACAAAACAAATACATACATTGCGTGTATGTATATATCTCACTCCAGCATCTCGTTCACATAATATTAGCGCACAATATTTAAAACAGGTATTAGAATTATTCGATTTAATTAGATAAAATATTGGGCCTGGCCAACATTGAATCTAACAGAAAATAATAAGTGCATCCATTATTTACCATAGCTTTCATGTTATACGGGATTTGTTTTGGCCACTTCCTTTTGTCGACACAATCTTTGTCAGTGGAGAATCCATTTTCCACACAGTAGATGGTAAAGAAATTTTCCAGGCCGAACATCCACTTTTACCCCCCTATAACTAGGCCATCACTTGCTGTACTAAACAAAACTGCACAAAACCCTTTCATTTCAAGTAATTTTCTCAGATCTCAGTAAGTACCAAACTTTCCATTTATAATAGGACTTCAGTTTTTGTTTTTGAGAGAAATGTTTACCTTATTTATGAGTCCCAATTACCGTATTTTTCATAATAGGTTGGAGTCGACAACAATGAAGCTTGGCGTGTTCATCGTTGCTGCCCTGATTTTTATCAACTTGTGCACCTGCATGCCAAGGGACATGGCAAAGGATGGATCTTACGGTATAACTGTGTCACAGAGGTAAATCCGGGTACTTACCGCTGCAACTGATGGGAGGAATGGACCTCCTAGCAACAATCACCATTGCTCCTTCGACACCTACCCTAAGTGTGAAGGCATTTCTCCAAACAAGAAGGAAACAGCTCAAGACGCTCAAGGAAATTGAGCACGTTCTTCTGCTAATGAGGAAGCATGAAAATCATAAACGGAAATATATATAGTCCCCAATGCAAGTTCCTGGCTACTTATGCTACTTTTTTTTACCATGGATGGCTGTATTGCCATCCTAAACAGTACTATTTTTTTATGCATAACGTTATGTATATCTGTATTATTTCAATGTCATGTATACAGACCTAGTAGATATTTTGATGTGGCAAATCATAACCAACCTAGTAGATATTTTAATGTGGCAAATCATAACCACATAGATATGTATAGCAATTTTATAAGTGCCATGGCCAGATCCATTCGTTTGAAGGCTGCTCACATGCTCGTATTAGTGCCTTTATTTTTTTTCCAAATGATGCTAGACGAGCTGGTCAAGCAGTCTGGTTGATATCCTTGTGGACCAGGGTTTTTTTCGAATTACATAGTATAGACATAGATGCTCACAACGCACGCATACTCACCCCTATGAACACACGCACATCCCAAGGTGAAAAAAAACCACGTATGTCCCATGTTTCCCAAAGCTCATGCATGTTTGTGGCATCGGTCCACTCATATTATAACATTAACAAGCCCATGTGTGTGGGAAGAACAATTCAGAGGTTTTTTAAACCTATGTAAGAGGTTCGTACCTCAAATTCGGGAAAAATCACACCTCACATCTGTCACATTTCCCAACCCAGTCACAGGGTATGTGGATGGGGATGGGGTTCAGATTTTTTCTCAACTTATGTGAGTTGTCTCTGCCTTAAATCAAGAAATCCTAGGGGATACTCATGGATCAGTTTTTTTCACTTGTTTCTTTTTTAAAAATATGATATATAATTTTTCTTCACCTGAACTTGTTTTCTATTATGTTTTTCAATACCATGATCCGGATCCACAAGATGAGTGTTTGGACCTATTTACTAACTCTATCTTGTTGGTATCTCTACTTGTCACATAGATATACGGTGGCTAAGAGATGAGTGATCTTGTGGCTAAGATACGATCAAGCAAAAGAAATTAAATATACATGTTGATAATATTGAGGTGTTTTTTAGAATGTAATATTTTTAATTGCTAATGCATATGGCATCTGTATTGTTTCAGTTGAGCAGGAAGACGAACCTTGAATCTTGAGAAGATTGCTCAGACACTTTGGAAGGATGAACTGGATCAAGAAATTAGTAATGACAACGAAACTTTCAAGATTTGTGCTAACAATTCTTAGTTTAATTGTTTAGTCTTAAAAGTCTAAAATGCAGTTCCAACGACCTTGCTATTACATTCATGAACTATGAAGCTTTTTTTTATTTTACTATTGTACATGTTTTTGATAACATATTATTGTGCACGTTATTAAACGTCGGATGATAGAAGTTATTAATATCATTGTACTTTTGTGCCATCGGATTTTGTAATTTTATGATTTTTTGTGTGACAAATCTTTATTATTGAGCAAATAAAAGCAGATGCAGTAGGCTATTGCATCAAGGTTTCTTGCATCGGCTCGCATCGAACAACAAATTGAAACCATACCAATGTATTGCATCAAATTTTGCCCTATTACAACAAAATTATGTGGATGTTTTCACTAAAAAAATGTCCTTATACATGATGGTATACATTAGTCATAGATAGACCAAAACGCGTCACAGTTAACTCATGATGACGATATAGAAAACCGTCATGTATCCCGTGTCATACATTAGTTGGACCGAATTTGACCGTCATAGATTAGCATTGAGTACGTCATGGAACACCTGGAGGTCCAGTTGGCCCTGGAACATCTGGAGGTCCAGTTGGCCCAGGCTTGGGCCCGATAGTGTGTGACAAAGTTGGCCGTCATAGCCACCTGCCAGGCTGCCACATATGATGCTATATAGTATGTTTCTTCATCACAGATGACCGTCATACATTATATAATGAAAATCACATAAAGCTCATCAATTTGGTTAACTCAAATTTGCAGTGCACTTATTTACACAACATGTTCGGATCATCACAAAATTTAAGAAAATTCAAATAACTATAGGTCCAAACGAGGTCCTTATCAACCTTTACATCTATTATATTACAATAGTATTCTTAACAACCAGTGCATAAGCCGGCTTGAATTCTTTCTACTGTATAGTGGCACTACTTCAAAAAATCCATTGCATCATCCTGGTCTTTGTACTTCTCTCTGAAAATGACACATGGAAAATATTAACTCACATGTAGGACAATGAAACCGTAGGCAATAAATAAGGAATCAAGTCATGTACAATAAGGACAGATAAATTATACAGATAGATAGAGAACGTTGCTAGAAGCAAAAGCAGAATTATAATACAATAAGAACAGGAAATAATTCTAAACTAAACCACCTACCCTCAGTACCTGTACAGCAGGTGCGCAACACAACAGAAATAAAAAAAATAAAGAGCAGGACAGGAAATAATTCTAAACTAAACCACCTACCCTCAGTACCTGTACAGCAGGTGCCCAACACAACAGAAATAATAATAAAAAAAGAGCAGTAGGCAAGGCATGCCTGATAGCTATCACTGCTGTACGGATAGACAGATAACATTACTAGAAAGCAAAAGCAGAATTTTAATCCTACATCCAAAAATGACACATTCAGATAAAAAATACTTCTTTAGATTGATTAGTAGATTACCCAGCCGGATATGGTCTGCCAAAACTAAAATAAAAGAAAATCCCATTGTTGCTGTGATCCAGGATATTAGTTTGAGGCTTGCAGTAACAAATTCAGTAAGTCAGAATGGACAAGTATGAACGATTACAGCTTCACGGTAGCTAAGAATGTTACCCAAGTATGAAGAAATATTTTTCTCCTGACCTAACAACTAATAGAAGAATGGACAAAAAAGCTGCAGCAAATTCCTTTTTAAGGTGCCCACAAGCTCACTGTTTGTACACTGCTATCAGAGAATAAAGCACCCAAAGCTGGAAAGCTCGGTAGTAACATGGGCTAAACACAGTTCTATTGATAATGACTGATTCCAATCACATAATAAGGTCATTCTGCACTAAACTTTAGTTCTGCTTGCTATTGACTCTGCAACTAACCTTTAGTTCTACTTGCTATTGACTCTGCAAGCATCATACTCATACATGATACTCATTCTCACACTCTGAGCATAACAAAATAGAAATATGTCAGCCAAGTATAA
Source organism: Eremochloa ophiuroides (assembly GCA_038502445.1). Lineage (NCBI taxonomy): Eukaryota > Viridiplantae > Streptophyta > Magnoliopsida > Poales > Poaceae > Eremochloa > Eremochloa ophiuroides. The sequence goes on along the minus strand of JAHLJS010000009.1, from coordinate 10,377,411 downwards.
CAGTAAAGTTGCACATGTATGTTGTACTTTTAATATAGAGCAAAATACTAAGAGAAAAATGAACCATATGAAGAAAAGATTCTGTCTTAGTATTTGGACTGTAATAACGATGTACAATCAAAAAAATATCAAGTCACTCTAAGAACGGCATAGCATACTTGGTCACGGAGTACACTCATCAAACACAGGATTGTTGAAATATTTCAGTCTAAACAGAGAAACTTCAACAGTTAGAACACTAGCAGCTCAGTGCGGCAACGAATGGAGTTAGCACGAAAGTACCTAGAAAGAAGAGGAAAGGAGGGAATGAATACCTGTCCTGATCCATGTTATGTTCTTCATCGACAAGAGTCAGGCTGCCGCCCATGCGAGCTCGCCGGAACTGCTGCTACTAGTTCCCCGCACTACGCAACCCCATGCTGCCACCGCCGCCGGGAGCTGAGGGCCCCTGCACGCCGCCAGAAACTGAGGTTAGGTTGGGGCGAGGGCCCGCATGCGCCACCGGCAGCTGAGGGCCCCTGCGCGCGCCGCAACCCCATGCCGCCGGGATCTGGGGAGACAACGCGAGCTGAGGAATGCCGCCGCCGCTGCATCGCCACTGTTGCCTAATGCCGATGTGAGAGAAGGGTCGCGAAGGGGAGGTGGGCGACGGCTATGGAAAGGGTAGGAGGGTCGGCGGGGAGAGATGGGGGCACCTGACGGGTAGGGAGAGAGCGAGGGGGAGGCTAGGGTTTGGCCTGTACTGGGCTTATAGTGTGCTTCGGGTTGTATCGTGACGCTTTCTTATCGTCATGTACCACCAGATTTTTTGTAGTGTTTTTTTCTTGAGAAGCAGATGTTGTTATAAGATAACTCAAACAAATAAATACTAGAATCCTGCAAGCGGACAAATACCGATATACCACTTCACCCGGGAGTATTTTAATGTATCGTTATTTATATTTTACCACAGAGAAAACGGGATAACTAGAATCTAGACTTAACCCCTGAGTTGCTATCAAGGACGGAGAAGATAGGGTGATAAAGGAGATTGCTGAGGCTTATAGTTCTAATCCTCACAAGATATGATATGATTGTTCTTAATGAGGAATTACTATCGAAAAGTACCAGCAAATGGTAAATTCCTTAGTAACAGGGACCTACTGTCCTACTGGCGGGAGGTGGACTATGAAGATTCAACAAGGCTAGGTCACCCTCGTGACTGTTGACACTTCTTAGCGCAACCACCAGAGACAGGGTGTTAAGCTATCTCTGATAACGGCGCTAGAAGTGACTAAAGGTATTTCTTATGTCTATTGGATAATTCCGCAAGCGCACAGAATATACCGCTGTAACACTTCACCTGAGAGTATTTCAAGGTATCGTTATTTATTTTTATCCAAGGGAAAGCGGTTGCTAAGAATAATTAATAAAAAGAAAGAGAGATCTTTAAATCTATACCAACTTAGTACCCGCTAGTGGTAGGGGGTAAATCGATAGGTAGAGGAAAAGGTAATGACACCAACACACAACAAGTATTAAGATAACTAAAAGATAAGTAGTAGAGTATAGTTAGGTAGGAGGACAACGAATGAGTATAAGACTCCTATGACACTTACTTTACTCTTGTGACTTACCCTATCAAATAGATGACTTATATTAAGATAGTTACCTTACTACCGGTGTGCAGGGGGTAGTGCGAGACAATAGAGGACAAAACTTCTACCCAAAGCGCCTACACTCTTATGTGAGCCTACCTTTTAAGAACTTGCCTAAAACACGTGGAGGGATACTAAGACTAGACATGCTTGTCACCACCTGCTAGCACCCACAAACAATCCGTGCAACAAGCAGTAATCAAAGGCAAGATCTAGTCTAAGCACCACGTTTACACTAAGTCTCACTATTCTAGCTGCGTACCAACAACTAGAACACCCAATGACAGGCGATGAACTAACACACGTTGAGTTGGGACAAGATCACTATCAAGTATAAAATAACTATAAAAGAAGACAAGACACAACAATACTATAACGAATAGTAAAGACTAAGTAAGAACTTAGTGAAGTAAAGTAAAGATAATATATTGAAAAGGATAAAGTCTTACAGAAGGAAAAGTACAAGAGCTATACCAGACTCTCTAGTAGACGACTCCGGAGACTCCGAGCGTAGCTCGACTCGACTCTAACTCCCACACTAGACTAATACTACCACTAAAGAGTAGAACTTCACTCTAGCTTGCTTATTGTGTTGTATGGTGTGTCTTGAGGAGGAGTGGACAGCCTCTATTTATAGTGGAGGATGAGGGGGTGCCACGTCAGCGATCCGCGTGCTCCTTGCCTCTTCACCCTTGGATCCACCGCCTTGTAACCGCCTCAAGATGGACGGCTTTGGTGACTTGAGCACATGGGAAACATGCTTGAAGTCGGTGGAGGCCAACCGACCTAGCTGGGCACCAGGGGGGTTTTGCCGACCCCCCCAATGACTAGTGGGCCTAGCCAGGAGCTTCTAGAAGGAGTCCCCACCAGTCAGTGATGGTGTAGGTGGCCTGGGCCCACCACCATGGTCCCCACCTGTCATAGAGACTCCCCTGGTCTTTGTTATGTCTCGTTTGCTTTGTTTAACGCCTCAATCCGTGTGCCTTTGATCTCCACGGTTGAATGAAAGCACAAGTTGATCCGATAGATTAAATGACTTGGTTGGAGTGTCACACGGATCCTGCCATGTCACTAGAGCCAGGTGGGCCCCATGGGAAGTTCAGCCGACCCATGGGTGGGCCCACCCTTGGCTCTGATCTCTTCCATTTGATGTTGTATGCACTGTGTTAAAAGTTGGTGGCCTGGGGCAACATGACATGGTTCGGCCGAACCATATAGTTAGCCCCTAGCTGCTCACTTTTGCACTGATTTGGTGTTCCCTGCAATCACAAGCTAAGAGTATAAGTGGAACTCGTTATTGATAAAATATGCTCATGTTATGTTTATTCTCCCTTGGATCCGAGGCCTGTTGACAGTGTTTGAATGTGGAATTTTATGGTATATCCACCGTCAACAGTGACCTACCACCGATCCGGCCAGGATGAGGCATTTACAAGCAAATATAATCTAAGCACTACGCTTAAACTATAAATTACTACTTCAATTAAGGAGCTACCAAGACTAAAGCACTCAAAAGAATCGTAAACCTTAAGAACAATAATAGCAATCTTACTCACTTTGGATTAGAAGTTGAACTCCAAAGAAATCTTCAGAAACAAGCCCCAAAAAAGGACTTGAATTCGCGGGTACAAGTCGTAGACCAGTCCCGACAGGCCAGTAACTCCACCAACTATCGCCAGCTCTTTTACCACACCACTTCTAGAATAAGACTATCCCTAATCTAGAGAGACTATAAGGCTAATCTTTTACTTGATGCTTGGCTCTAGATCCAATCTTGGGTTTCTAGTTTGCTCTAGATATATGTCGGTGGATTTCTGAAACCCTGGATTGATTTCTCTTTGGATCATATGAAACCCTGGGGGTCTGGGGCTGTATATATAGTCTGAAGCGATGAACCGTAGCCCTTGGATCAAATCGACTTCAACGTAGGGTGGAGGTTAATCCTCAAAGGCGGTGGAGAGTCCACGTCGAAGCGGACGCGAAGAGCTCTCTTTGACAGGTCGGCCGACCTAGCAGGGGGGTCGGCTGGCCTCTTCCGGCTATCAAGTGGGCTCCGCTTTTACAGACATGTCTCTAGAGTCGTCTAGAATGTTCTTGATCCACCGTCGCGATGGAATTTGATATTTTTCTCTAACGTGTGGGTCCTTTTTGGTTCTTTTCTTGTATAGTCCCTGAAAACACAGTTTCACCAAAACTCGTGGAATTCTGCCAGTTTAAAGTCTATTCTAGGTGGTGGCTCTCATTTATATCCTTTTTCATGATTGGTTGATAGGTAAAATCATGTAATAACTACCGTCAACAACAGGAGAACTACGCATCAATATATTAAGAAGAATAAAATGAGGGGGAAAGAACCCCAGTACAAAATGTCACGGGAATTAGGGTCTGTAACACACCCTAAAAACAACAACACTAAGCCTTTCTAGAGAAATAGAACAGGCCCTGACCACAAGACCCAAAAAGAGTAGGAGGTAGTAGCCAGGGCAAGGAGATAAGACACTCCTTGAGCCCTTGCTTCTGCCCACTGCTGTTCTTCTTCCCTAAAGGTCGAGATGACCCTCATCAGGTTAGGGGTTCCTCTATCAAACACAATAATTGCGATGCTTCCAAATTAACCATGCTCCTAAGATAATGATGGAGTTGAACCCTTTTTTTACTTGACTAGAAAATCTGCTACCAGCTTCCTCCCACCAGTCCACAAACACCAAATCATCCATTCGTGGAGCCACAGCTTGCAGTCCAAAAATTTGGAGGATGTTGTACCATATTTGCCGGGCAAAAACACAAGAGATCAGAAGATGGTTGATTGATTCACGAGCCCGATCATAGGTCAAAAATTAATAGTGACACTATGCTCTACCGCAATATGGAAGTGTTACTACAACTAAAAAATGTTACAATAGACAAACACTATAACACTAGGCAAATGTTCTAATAGATAATAAATGTGTTACAAACTATGCATTCTACCAAAATGTAAAATGTTACTAGAGTAAAAAGAGTGTTACAACAGAAATCATTGTAACACTAGACAAATGTTCCTGTAGACAAGTAAGTGCGTTACAATAAACCAGTCTATAGTAACATGGCCAATTGGAACACAAAGGAAAATGTGTTACTAAGAGAGATAGTAATACCTTTTCCAACATATATTAATACAAGTTGGTGTAACTATATGCCTGGGCTGTAGTAGTGTCATACCTCTTACCAAGTAGTTCTTGCGTGCACCGTGTGTTTGTATTCAACGGGCTTGTAGTCTTATGAGACCACAACAACCACGTTTGTGGCGTGGCCATAACCATGTACTAGAGGGAACAAGGCCCGCGATGTTTTGGCAAGAAGCTTGATTGTGAAGACGATGGGAAGCGGTTCGGGAGGCTTGTCAGATGGCAATTTAGAAAGACACTTGTGTGTGGGGAAGGCCCAAGTTACCAACGGAGTTACCCAACCGGGAGCTTGACCCTTGCACAAGATCCTTTATGAGGGGCTCCAACGAGGGTTAGGGGAAGCTTAAGCGCTTTTGAATACCTTACTAGCTTTGTTGATAGGCTATTGGTAGAATTGGAACCTAGGTTGTGTAACTCTTTTGCTGTAGAGATAGAAATACACCTAGCAACCATTAGGTGCACTTTAGATAGTGTAATTCTTGCTCATCATGGTGTCCACCTTTAGAAATGTTTGCTCTATCACTTGGTCCACCCTTGCCAATACCTGGTGTCACGGGTTTGTCGCTACGGCAAGCATCATTGTTCGTTACATGTCAGGACTGTGGGTCTCCCGTGGCTCGGGCACTCAAGACACAGAGAGAACATATGACGATGTCTCCAGCTTTAGGCCAGGCCTGTGGGCAATAGTGAGTTGTTCTTTGTCTTAAAGATCACTAAAATCAAGGGGTTACAATGAAAGAGAAAGAGTTTGGCAGGGGTTTGCTCACTGCTACCCTATAGCTCATTGGCAATGATGTGTCGACCCCAACGAGTAAAGGAAACATTCCTCTCTTTTACTGGGTGCACATGCATGTTTTCATTTGCCCATGGTTACGCATGCTTTTTTCATGCCCTTTCTCTTCTTTGTCACTTAGACACCACCTTGTGTGTAGGCGTAACTCCTAGGCGCACCATCGTTTAGTTGGCTGCGTAGGCCCTAAACGATGCCCTGACGTTCATATCACACTTATTCATGGCTAATCATACATTATCTTTTTAGGACACTGTTCATGTGTTTCCTAAAATCATGTTATGTAATTTGGTGCTCGTTGAAAACAACATAGGAGGATGATTTTAGTTTCATACTTTTGTGAGGTAAACAAATTTGCTAGTATTAAATATGATTTTTATCATCTTAAGTGATATTCATTTTAGAAAAAAAATATTTGTATAATTTTTTTAAAAAATATTAATATAGTGTTTTATAAAATCTAATTGACTCCATGTACTATGATGTCCGATTCATCTCACTTTATCGTTGGTGTGGCGCCATCTAGAATGGCTTTACGTCAGCCAAACATGTTTTTAAAACTGCTTAGACAGAAAATCAGACGGTTTCAAGAGTTTGGAGAGTCTATTTTCAATTAAGGAATTAAATTGTTCTCGCATAATAGTTAAGAGAGGATGAAAACGGCTACAGATAATTAATAAAAAACAGAACTGAAACATTATTGTCATGTTTTCATTATATTTGGTAAAAGAATGGTAAAATACGACTATGGTAAAGTTTTAGACCCTGTTTAGCACAACTCAACTTTACTAGTGTAGTTGTTTTTTTGAGAAAGTAGCTTCATGTACAACTTTTTATATTATACTGAGCTATTTTGACAATATTGTTTGGTAAAATAACTTCAACAATAACTTCATACGTGATTACGAGAGAAACAAGAGAGAGAGTTAAGATAAACTATTTTTTTAGCTTAATGCCAACCCACCTTTTGTAAAAGGATGAGAAAAATAACTTTACGAGTGAAGCTGTTTTTGGAAAATAGTGTTTTTAGAAAAAAAAAAAAAATTGACAACTTTCATACGGAGTAGTTTCCATAAAAACGAAAACATAATACAGTAAACGATATATATATGGGCGCAAACAAAGCCAGCAAACCAGCCCAAGGCGTGTTAGCCCAAACCGGCCTGCAGCTGCCACACAGGAACCCTAACTCTCATCCACGACTCCTCCCGAGCGAGCGCCGCACAGCAATCCAGCGAGCGCTCGGGCGTCGGGGTGGAACTCGCAGGGCGTCAGCTTGGAGGCTCGGGCAGTCCGGCGGCAGGCGCAACACACAGCCACAGCATTGCTCGGGGCAAGTAGCTGGTGAAGTAAATTCCTCATCCTCAAATCTCCATTATTACTTCAGTCGTGAACAATGTACTTTGGAATCGCAAACCACGTGCCAACCGCACTAGACAAATCCAAACTCTTTCAATCTTGCTACAACATGGGAGAAAACTCTGTGTATTGATACCCAGTATTGTCATCGAATCTGGGATTTGTAATTCAAGGGATTCCCTTTCTGTGCATCACTTGTAACTCATCTCCATCGCCAGTTTTCGTTTCTGTATTTGTCATCGGTGTCATGCAAAGTGCTCTCAAAGTGAGCGCCAATTGCCAATGCCTCTTCTCGAAACTAACCTATGCACTTAGAAGGTTGATTAACTGGCCCAGGAATAGAATTTGAGGCAGAAAATAATTAAAATTGTTTGAGTCAAGTGGGAGTCTCCTTTGCTGTTTGGGGATAAAAACTTTAGGGTGAAATTTATCCCTGGTTAGTTGATTCCATTTCAGATTAAATAAAGGGTTTCAGTCAATTGGGTACTGCTTTTAGTCTTGTTTTCCTGGCTTCGAGTGTCAAGAGACTGCTTGTGTTCTGTTGCTGTAAACTGCTGCTCTACCACACGTACAGTAGATGCTAGAAAACTGGTGTGGATTCCCACATGCTGCTTCTATCAATATGACAGAGTTATTATCATTTTCAAACTGTTTCTGTAGCAGACTAGCAGTGTAGCATACGTCTCTGCCAGTTTCTATTGATGCCAATTGCTTTAGGAATGTATTAGCAAACAGAGAGGAATATAGCATACATCTCTGCCATTTTCTATTGATGTCCATTGTCCCCAATAAATCTGTCAGCAAGATTTGATCCCTCCTCCAAAAACCGAATCCTCATTGGCCCGTGCTTCCCTTGTAAAGTGCACCACAGGCTCACCCTCATTCTTAGTAACTCCAAAACCTCTAGTTTCCCTCCTAGTGATGGCAATGGTGAACATAGGATTGCTAACATGTGGACCTCCAACCAATCGCTGTTCGTGGCTTCTTTCAGGTGATTACATGACCCCGTGAGCCTTATTTTTGGGCAATAAGGTTTCATGATTTTACAATCAAGTCCCAGATTGGTTGGGGTTTTCTTCATGGGGGTTTTTGTCATGGAATTGTCGTCATAGGGTTTATATGTTGAAATGCTTAAGGTAGGAATCTGCTTGTGAAGACTGAATATCTAAGTTACCATACTATCGTGCCACAACATGGTTGTTTTACTGAATATATGTACTGTTAACTTTTTTTTCCCTGACAAGCCTCGATCTGAAATTTTCACGTTAACCTAACCAACACAACTGTGCTTCCCCCTGCTTTGCTCCCCATTCTTTATTAGGTCCCTAGGACTCTTGCACAGGTGAGTGATTAGCTCACCAACACCCTCACAAACTTACGGCAATGAAGCTCTCTCTTTCTTTCTTTCTTTCTTTGTAGCACAGCACAACACGAACAATAGCTCTGCTGCTCTAAATCGTGGCAAACTGAATATATCTTTATTATCTCTTCTCAAACATATACATATAGCTCGAGGCTATCTGAAGCTAGCAACTCTTTGCAATCTAATGCACTAACTTTCTAGCTTAGCTTACAATGGAGCTCTACATGTCCTTATGTAGGACATTTAGCTCGGTTTGCTACAGTAACCGACCTGCTACAGTAACAGTACAGCTCAAACACAGCTAACAAGAACTATGCTCTAGCTAATAGTCAATTTCAATTTTACTACTTCCTTTTTGCTAAACTCAATTTGCTTTTGAGTTTTGACTTGTATCTTTCCAACTCTTACTTGACTTTGCTTGAAGCTTCAAGAATCAACTAGTGTTAGCATCAATTAATCAATTTATTCTTTTCATCTCAAGAAAATAAATTAATGTCAACATTCTCCCCCTTAATTTGTTTTCTTGAGATATCTTCTTCTTTTGCACCAATTCTCTCTCAACAAAAATCCCCATGGTGATATCTTCTTGTTGAAATTTCGTCTCCAATTTGAGGCACAAATCTTGATCCACTGTTATGAAATGAACTGGGTAGACTTATCAAATTCCCCTGAACATATTTCTTTTCCTTTCCCATCACTTTGGATCTTCTCCCTTTGTTGTTCTCAGAGTAAGAACATGCACATAATTTTACTTCTGCAGTGAATCTATCTTTCGGCCTCCAAACTTTTCTCTTCATGACTCCATGAGTCTTTTGTGCCATATATCCTGTTTTCTGTACTGCCACATCCTCCACAGCAGGTAGATTTCTCTGCTCATGGATCTCCCCCTTGCTCTTGACACCCATTAGAGCTAAGGGTGGTATTAGCAACCGCTTTTCATAACTCAAGCCTGAACTGAAACTTGAGTTGAAACCTGAACTCGATCTATCTTGTCTGGGAGGAGAAACTTCCTCCTTGCATTCTACTGGTGAAACCTTCTTCTCCATACTATTGCTGCTGCAAATTTGCAGCACAATCTTGTAGAGCCTGTCAGGTGTTCTTCTTACCTTCATTAGTAGCTTTCCATTTCTTTCACGAACATACAGTAGATCTCTATCTAGGAAAACCGTATTGCCTGCTTCTGAAAACTGACCAAGGCTAATTATATTATGGCGCAACTGGGGTACATAATATACCTCATTTAGAAGCCGTCGTTCACCATTTTTGCACTGGAGCATGACAGAGCCCTTTCCCTTGATCTGTACCATCGAACCATCACCGAACCTGACATGCCCATTGATGCTTTCATCCAAGTCTACAAAGTTGAATGTTGACCTGTCATATGATTACTCGCACCATTGTTGAGATACCATATATTGGGCTCTGATGCTTCCTCTTCAGTGCATATTGGTGGCGCAACCTTCTCATCTTTTAGCACTAGAGACTCGGACTTCTTCTCTCCATCCTGAGTGTTGGCCACTGATCTGGTGGATCAAGGGTGATAGAAAGCCCAGAGGGTAGCTTGGCCAATTGGCCGCTTGGATTGAAATGAAATTGGGATACTGGCTTTCAAGAGTTGGTGGTGTGCCCTGCTTATATGGCAGTGGAGCAGCCAACCACTACAGCATATTCCCAGTATAAAGTAGATGCTAACTTGGCTTCCAAGCCACCTACCAAAAGCTGGGTGAAAGTGTAAAAGTGCAGGAAAGTAAGATACGAGTAACTAGGCTTCTAACAATCTCCCCCTAAGCCTAGTACTAGGTGATCTGCTTCACGCCGATCCTCGTCCTCATCTCCTGGAACTTGGCCTTGCCCAGCGACTTGGTGAGAATGTCCGCGAGCTGACCAGTAGTGGCGATGTGGCTGGCCTTGATGCTCCCGTCCTCCAAGCAGTCCCTGATGAAGTGGTACTTGATCCGGATGTGCTTGCTCCTGTCGTGGAAGACCGGGTTCTTGGCCAGGGCTAAAGCAGACTTGCTGTCTACCTTCAGCTCTACCACATCCACTTTCCTGCCCAGCAGCTCCCCGAGCAGTCGAGACAGCCAAAGGGCCTGTGTTGCTGCAGTAGTGGTGGCAATGTATTCTGCCTCGCAGCTTGACAGCGCCACCACCCTCTGCTTGATCGATTGCCAGCTGACCAGACAATTTCCCAGAAAGAACATAGTTCCACTGGTGCTCTTGCTTGTGTCGATGTCGCCGGCAAGATCACTGTCGCAGTAGCCGATGAAGCGCGCCGTGCCAGGAGCCCTCTTGTAGTGGAGACCGTAGTCCAGGGTCCCGGCGACGTAGCGGAGGATGCGCTTCACGGCCTGTAGGTGCTCCAGCGTGGGCCGTTCCATGAACCGGCTCACGTACCCGACGGCGAACGCTAGGTCCGACCGGGTATGTACGAGGTACCGGAGGTTGCCGACCAGCCGCCGGTAGTGGGTGGAGTCCACCTCCTCCGCCTTGCTTTCATGACTGAGCCGCAGCTTTTCCTCCATCGGCGTGTGAGCTAGGTTGTAGCCCGTCATCCCGCCGAGCTCCAGGATCCGCTTGGCGTAGTGAGCTTGACGGAGGGTGATGCCAGTGTCGTCCTGGCGTACTTCGACGCCGAGGTAGAAGCAGAGGAGTCCGAGGTCGCTCATGTCGAACTTCTCCTTCATCTGCTCCTTGAACCCCTTCACCTCTTCTTCATCCGCACCGGTGATGCTGAGGTCGTCGACGTAGACTCCGACCAGCAGAGCAGAGCACCCACTGCTCTGCCGGTACACCGCTGCCTCGTGCGCGCTTTGGTGGAAGCCCATCGCCTTCAGAGTGGCGTCCAGCTTCGCATTCCAGGCACGCGGCGTCTGCCGCAAGCCGTAGAGGGCCTTGTGCAGGCGGTAGACCTTGTCTTCCTTCTCGGCTACGGCGAAGCCTGGTGGCTGCCGACGTATACCTCTTCCTTGAGGTCGCCATTCAGGAACGCCAACTTCACGTCCATCTGGTGGACCTTCCATCCTTCCTGAGCTGCCAGCGCGAGGAGGACACGGACTGACTCCATGCGCGCCACTGGCGCGAAGGCGTCGTCGTAGTCCACCCCCTCCTGCTGCACGAACCCCCTTGCCACCAGCCTTGCCTTGTGCTTGGTCACCGCCCCCTTCTCATCCTTCTTGAGCTTGAACACCCACTTCAGGGTGATCGGGCGATGTCCCACAAGCAGATCCACGAGCTCCCAAGTCTTGTTCTTCTCCACCGACTGGAGCTCTTGCTTCATGGCGGCCTCCCACGCAGGATCACCCTGTGCTTCCGCGTAGTTGGTGGGCTCGCCAGCGTGCGAGAGATGCAGCTGGGCGAGGAGTCGCGGCACCTGCTCAGAAGGAGCTTCGTCACCGAGGATGTTGGTCATCCGTCGGTAGCGAAGAGGCTCGTCGTCGTAGAATGCATCCAGACGGTCCTCATCATCTTCCAGCGGCGTGGCGAACTCGATTGACGTGGTCGGAGCCGTTGCCGTGGTCGGAGTAGTGCTCGGAGACTGCTCGGTGGTGCTCGGAGACTGCTCGGCAGTGCTCGGAGACTGCTCGAGACTGCTCGGCAGTGCTCGGAGACTGCTCGGAAGTGGTCGGAGACGTGGTCGGGGATGTGGTCGACTGCTCCCCCGGAGCTGAAGACTGCGTGGTCGGAGTGGTCGAAGCAGAGGTGGTGCTCGGAGCAGAGGACGCAAGAGTACGCGGTCTTTCCACTCCATTCTCCCAGAGGTGCTCGACGACGAACTCCTAGTCCGCCGGAGCGTGCTCGCCTCCCTCCTTGGTCCAGTCCTAGCCACGGCTCTCGTCGAAGACGACGTCGCGCGATACTCGCACGCGCTGAGTGGTCGGGTCGAAGACGCGGTAGGCCTTGGAGCCGTCAGCGTACCCGATGAAGATGCCGGGGCGGCTGCGATCGTCGAGCTTCTTTAGCTGGGTGAGGTCCTTTACAAACGCCACGCAGCCGAATGTGCGCAGGTATCCGACCTCTGGTGGCATCCCATGCCATGCCATGTACGGCGTCATGCCCTGCAACGCCTTGGTCGGAGACCTGTTCAACAGATACACAGCGGTCACCACAGCCTCACCCCAGAAGTGTGCTGGCAGTCCTCGCTGCTTCAACAGTGCTCGCGCCATGGCGATCACCGTCTGGTTCCGCCTCTCCACGACGCCGTTCTGCTGCGGCGAGTACGGGGCGGAGTAATGACGCTGGATGCCCTCCTCGGCGCAGTACGCCGTGAACTCGGCGACAGTGAACTCGCGGCCGTTGTCGGTGCGGAGGGTCCGCATCTTCTTGCCGCTCTTGTTCTCCGCCACAGCTCGGAGGTGCTTGATGGCGTCGGCGGCTTTGTCCTTGGTGGTCAGCAGAGCCACCCATATGTAGCGAGTGGCGTCGTCGACGAGCAACAAGAAGTAGCGCCTGCCGCCGATGGTTGCTGGTGTCACCGGGCCGCAGAGGTTGCCGTGGACCAGCTCAAACGGTTCCCGTGCTCGGTACTGGGCTTCGGCCGGAAACGGTGCTCGGCGATGCTTGGTGATGACGCACGTGTCGCAGAACTGCCCGACGTGGTGGATCGCCGGCAGCCCGCGCACCATGTCGTCCCTGGACAACCTCTGGAGCGCGTCGAAGTGGAGTTGACCGTAGCGCTCATGCCAGCGCCACTCCTCATCATCCTTCCGAGCAGCAAGACAGAGTGGCTCTGCGGTGTTGAGGTGGAGGATGTAGAGACGGTTGGCGCTGCGCCGTACCTTGACAAGCAGCCGCCTTTGACGATTCCAGATCCTCAAGATGCCGTCCTTGATCTCCACCTTCGAGCCTCCCTGGTCGAGCTGTCTGAGACTCATGATCGAGTTGCGGAGCGCCAGGATGTAGTAGACGCCGTGGAGCACCCTGTGCTCGTTGTCTTTGGCCTCGAGGATGATGGAGCCGACACCTTGGATCTCCACCTTCGACTCGTCACCGAACCTCACGACTCCTCGAGCCGATGTGTCCAGGTCGGTGAAGAGCTCGCGACGCCCGGTCATGTGGTGAGTGGCGCCGCTGTCCAGGTACCAGCCATTAAGCTTCTTCCCGTCGCTGCCGATGTCGAGGAAAGCACGTGCTCGCGGCTCCTCGAGCTCGAGATCGGTACTCAGTGCTCGGAGGGTCGAAGCTTGAGGCTTGCTGCACCCTTTCTCCTCGATCTCCAGGATGCCGTGGACGAGAAAGGCCGCGCTTTCCCCTTCCACCTCGGCGACATTCGCCGCTCCACGCTCCCGGTTTCGCCGCGGATGAGGGCAGTCGCGTGCCCAGTGCCCGGTGCGGTTGCAGTTGAGGTAGGTGTCGTCTTGGTTCGCCTTGCGTTCACCAGCCGCACCACCAGCCTTGTCTGCTTGTCCTCCGCCACCGACACCACCGGCTCCGTCGCGCGGCTTGTTGTTCTTGCCGCGGGGACGCCGGCGCCGATCCTTGGGCGATCCTGCGCCCTCCTCCTTCTTGTCGAAGGCCCGCCACTGCTCGGCGGTGTAGAGGAGTTTGCCGGAAGCCGCCTCCGTCTCCGGCGCGCACTCGCGATCCTGGGCGCCTTGAGCCGCCCGGTGACGTCCTCGATGGTGAGCGTCCTGAAGTCGAGCATGGTCTCGATCGAGTTCACGATCTGTCCAAGACTCTTCAGCATGCACCGCAGGAGCTTCTCCACTGCTCGTTCCTCGTTGAGGTCGGTGTCGCCGTTGATCGCCGTCTGCTCCATCAGGCTGGTGAGGCGCAGCGTGAAGTCCTCGACTTTCTCCCCGGGCAGAAAGGCCAAGCCTTCCCAGTTCCCTCGGAGGCGCTGCAGCGTAGCACGACGAACGCGCTCTCCTCCAACGTGCCTGGTCACGATCGCCTCCCAGGCGAGCGTGGCAGACGGCTTGTTGGCGATGGCGGCCCCGAGCTCCGGCGGGACTGCAGCACAGAGGGCCTCCAAGGCCCGCCAATCATCTGCATAAGACACCTCACCGTAGTGGACCGCCTCCCAGAGCCCGCGCGCCTGAAGCTTGACCTTCATCAACAGGCTCCATTCGTGGTAGTTGGAGCGGGTGAGTTGTGGCCACGTGCCTCCGGCGTCGCGGTACACCTGCATCACCAGTGACCGGCCGCGCCTCCCGCGGCGCCGATCTGGTGACGGCGAGAGACGACGGTGCCTCCCTGGACTCCGCGATCCCTCCTATGACCCGCCTGCCTCCTCCTCCTCCATCATTTCCACGCGGATCGCGGCGGCCGCGGCCACCGCGGCCTGGGCCGCGGCTGCTGCTGCCTGTGCTGCCTGCGCCGCTTGCTGCGCTGCTGCCTCGGTGGCGGCGAGACACCTCACGGCTCTCTGGGATCGCGGCCTTGCCGCCGATCTTGGAGTCCGAGGGGCTCCTGCTAGTCTTGGCTGTGGCTACGCAGTCTGCGGAGATGGAAGCCATGGAGATGGCGGCGGCGGCGGCGGCGGATTAGGACTCTCTAAAACCCTAGGCTCCGATACCAATTGTTGGCCACTGATCTGATGGATCAAGGGTGATAGAAAGCCCAGAGGGCAGCTTGGCCGATTGGCCGCTTGGATTGAAATGAAATCGGGATACTGGCTTTCAAGAGTTGGTGGTGTGCCCTGCTTATATGGCAGTGGAGCAGCCAACCACTACAGCATATTCCCAGTATAAAGTAGATGCTAACTTGGCTTTCAAACCACCTACCAAAAGCTGGGTGAAAATGTAAAAGTGCAGGAAATTAAGATACAAGTAACTAGGCTTAACTAACACTGAGGAAGTTCACATACTTCCATGGCAAGGAGTGTAGGCCCATCATCATCACTATCTTTCTCCATGAAGTATGTCTTTTTCTCCTTATCTTCTTGAGATCTACAGTATCTTGCAATATGGCCCTTTTTCTTGCATTTGTTGCAAATTTTTGTTTTCCAACATCTCTCTCTAGAATGATTGGCTTTTTCACAAATATCACACCATAATTCAGATTTGTCCATACCTTTTTCTCTTGTATATTGGTCATGGTCATTTCCTATGTCTTTGCCACGGCGCTTGTTGTCGGCGCTGTGGCTGGAGAAGCCTTCACCGAACCGCCACTGCTTCATCCGCGCGGTCCACTCCTCCTCGGTCAGCAGCAGATTGCTGCTGTCCTCCACTACCGGTGCGTCCGAGCGGTCCTCCACCGCCCGCAGCCGCCCTGTCACATCCTCAAGCGAGAGGGTGGACAGGTCCAACATGGTCTCTATGGAAAGAGCCAGCTGAGCGTACTTTGGCGGCCCGACGCGGAGTAGCTTGGCAACGAAATCCTCGTCGTTGATCGGCCTGCCGTAGGTGGCCTGTTGGCTGGACAGCGACTGCAATCTGAGGGCGAAGTCCTACACCGTCTCCCCGGACTTGAACCGGAGGTCGTCGAACTCCCGGCGCAACTGCTGCGCCTTCGCCTTCTTCGCCCTGCTCTGAGCCGACGCGGAACGACGCTAGCATGTCCCAGGCCTCCTTCTCCGTGTTCTTCGAGCCAATCGCCTCATGGAACTCGGCCGGAGTGGATGCCAGCAGCGCCTCCGTGGCACCCACCTCTGCATCCTCGCTGGCATCTCTAGTCTCGACGGCAGCCCACCACTTCTGCGCGCGGAGCTTCCACTTCATGTGGACAGCCCACTCGCCGTAGTTGGTGCGAGTGAGCATTGGCCAAGAGTGGCCGCTCACCTCCCGCACCGTCCGCACCTCCACCCGATGCTGGGACGCCACCAGCTCCTTGTCCCCGGACCTCTCGGTCCCCTTCCCGCTCTGGGTGGTTTTGGTGTCGTTTGCCATCACCGGCGGCTAAGCGCAGCGACGGCACACTCCAACCTGGCTCCGATACCACTTGTTAGGTCCCTAGGACTCTTGCACAGGTGAGTGATTAGCTCACCAACACCCTCACAAACTCACGGCAATGAAGCTTTTTTTCTTTCTTTCTTTCTTTCTTTGTAGCACAGCACAACACGAACACGAACAACAGCTCTGCTGCTCTAAATCGTGGCAAACTGAATATATCTTTATTATCTCTTCTCAAACATATACATACAGCTCGAGGCTATCTGAAGCTAGCAACTCTTTGCAATCTAATGCACTAACTTTCTAGCTTAGCTTACAATGGAGCTCTACATGTCCTTATGTAGGACATTTAGGTCGGTTTGCTACAGTAACCGACCTGCTACAGCTAACAACAATTATGCTCTAGCTAATAGTCAATTTCAATTTTACTACTTCTTCCTTTTTGCTAAACTCAATTTGCTTTTGACTTGTATCTTTCCAACTCTTACTTGACTTTGCTTGAAGCTTCAAGAATCAACTAGTGTTAGCATCAATTAATCAATTTATTCTTTTCATCTCAAGAAAATAAATTAATGTCAACATTCTTCGCTTTAGTTTGTTAGGGTAAAATCCAAAGTCCAAACTGTTTTCATCCAATACACATGGCCTAGGTGGCAGAACCGAGGTGACAGAGTGCCATAAATGCAGAAACTTTATTTTGGATTGCCTTGGGGGTGGGGGGGGGGGGGTGGGGTTAGATGTGATAATCAAATCTGGAGTGTTGGTTTCATGGTATTGTGGTTTAGGGGGGTCAAATAAAGTCCAGACCAAAGTCTGTTATTTGTACTTTGTTGTATGAATTAAAAAATTTCAACTATCTTATTCAACTTAGCATTGCAGGTTCATGAAGCAGGAATGGCAGCCGAAAAGGATGTAGATATGGCAATGGTAGCGATGGAGGTAAGGGAAAGGAATGTGCTCATAATGTCAACTAGCTATGAACTAAAAGCACTTATGACAGACCTGCAAACCTTCAATGAAATGTTCCAATCATATCTTTCCATTTTTTTTGACAGTGTACTGAATTATTCCACTTATTTGAGAAAACCTCATCTAGTGGGGAAAGACTGCCCAATGGTATTGCACTAATAAGAATCCTAAGTCAACCGACCAAGAAAAGGCCCCAAACCGGTTATGTGGGATGGTACAGGGATACGATAACCCAATAGCCTTGGAACCCATGTTTGGTTCATTGGATTGGGATACATAGTGGGTTTGGGTTTGGGATTATGACCACTCATCCCACCAAATCTATCCCAGTCTGGAGGGTGGGTTAGGATGGGATAAGGCTCAAGCAAGAAGATTGGAGGTGACAAGAGAGGAGCCAGGAAGTGCACCTCGCTAGCAGCTCGATTCTGGTATGATGGAGATCGATCGACGATGAAGATGCGGCCGTACAGCAGCGCTGCTTGCGGCGCTATGGGGGCAGCGGGAGCTGGTTCTTACCTTGCCGCAAGGGCTACTGGACTCGCCATGTTCATGTTGATGCACGGTGGCGAGCAGCAGCCGCAGCAGCCTTCCATCGGCGCCCACAAAGTTGTGCCACCCCATAGGTGCCTCGCTGTGCGGGCAGCACTCACCAGTAACCGATAGCTGCCACTGCTGCCGCTTGAATCGTCGTGTGGTGAGCCAGATTTAGCGCTTGACTTGAACACCTCCACTGCACATGTGCCTGAGGTCGCTGGATTTGAGCTCGATTCATTGGATTTGGTGTGACCATGTGGAACCGGGAGGAGGTGATGTGTACATGACATGGGAGGTAGATTTTCTAGTTTTTTTTTTTTTTTTTTTTTTTTTTTTTTTTTTTTTTTTTGATCCATTCATATGTGGGTCCCACAATGTTACCATAACCCAAAGCCAAAAAGACCAAACAAGGAAAAGGAAAATAACTGTTATGCTTATCCCTAACCCACTTCATCTCTATCCAGCATTATTTCCCAAACCCATTCCCATGGGCTATCCAAATGCCACCATGTCTCATCCCTATATGTTGTGTTTGGTTACATGGGCTAGCCTAGCTTGGCTTAAATTCTAAGCCAGGCCAGCAAAAGCGTGGCTTCAGCAATGCTACTAGGCACTAGCTGTTGTTTGGTTCCCTGGACTAGATAGCTAAGCTTGGCTTATAACTTCTTTGTTTGATTGCCTAGTTTAGCTACACCTTTCACCTGCATCTTCTTCCCCTGTGTCGCGTCGGTACCTTCCTTCGTCGTGTGCTCCTCCCTGAGATTGATGGTGGAGGCGCCCGTGGCCACCTCCCCCTCCGCCGGAGCCCACGAGCTGCTTCCCCTCAGCCGCACCCATGACCACCTCCCCCTCTACATGCGCCCGCATGTTGCTTCCCCTCCATTGCGTCAGGTTTGTACAAGCCTGGCTTAGCTAAAGTGCAGGGTCTGAGCATCTCTAGTAACGCAGCCTTGGTCCTCCTTTTTGGCTTCCACAAGCCTGGCTTAGGGCCTAACAAGGCAACCAAACATACTGAAGCTGCATTATAGAAGCCTGGCTAGCCCCTAAGCCAGGCAACCAAACACATCCATAGGGTCGCACTGTTACCTGATTTGGCAACAATGGCATTACGAATATGGGGGCCACACTATTACCACTACATCATTCCGTGGCACTATTTTTTAGGGTTGCCAGCTAGGGGAGCTAACCATTATGTTATGAAAGGCTAGGTATTGTTTTACTTATTTCTCTGAGTTTTAATGGTTCCCCATCCATGTTATAAACAAAAACATTGCACCATAGTAACCTCTTTAATGGTTATGCCATTTGAAGAAAAAGTTGGAGAATTAAGTTTCAAATCACCAACACCTCGATACTTTTATATGTACAGAATACAAGCAGAGGGGACACAGATTTGGAAGAAAGATATGGAATCATGCATACTCCTGAACATGAGACTGGACAACATGGAAACTATACAACTGAAGGAGGCTTGCAGGTACGGTCTAAAAACTCATTCGCACATAGTTTACAGGACCAAAGAAACTGTATGGAATAAACAATGGAGATTAAGCTGCAGTGACATTCCATTTCAGCTGTCACCTACTTTCCTGCTGGATGGTACTGAAGCAAATAGGCAATCAGAAATACAGGCCCTGGAAGCTGGGAGCACATTTGTTGAGGTACTTGCATCTATATGCAAAATTTCACCACATCTCACTGTTAAAATTGTTGAAGATTCCTTTTCTTAGGAAGCTATAAACATTTTTAAAATTGCAGGAACTGGATCAGGAGAATGGGACAGCTGTCCTAAATGAAGGAGATGAAGATCTCAATGATTTTCAAAAAGATAAAGCTGAAGCAGAAGTTGATGGTGATGAAGACTATATGTTCCCAAGTCCAGAAGAACTGGAAAAGGCTAGAGCTCCAGAGGTTGGCATGGTATTTTCCACACTACAAGAGGCTCATCGTTTTATCAATGTCTATGGGCAAGTTACTGGATACACAGTGATTAAAGGAACAAATTACAAGCACAGGAAGATAAGATTTGTGTGCAATAGAAGTAGGAAAACAAAAGAGGCTGATACAAGACCGAAGAAGAGGAGAAGAGATGCTATTGTGCATACTCAATGCCCCATGAAGGTGACTGTGAAACTTGTTGCAGAGAGGTGGGAGATTATAGGAGTTATGAATGAACATAACCACCCACTTTGGTGTTCACCCTTGTTGACTAGATTTTTCATGAGCCACAAGCACATGTCAGAGGAAGAGAGACACTTCTCAAGGGTATTGCAAGAAAGCAAAATTAAACCAACAAAGATAATGGAAATATTCAGGAAATTACAGGGGAGATTTAAGAATGTATCTGTGAGCAAAGGGGATGTCAACAACTTGAAACGGTCCGGTAGAGTGATGAAGACTAGGAATACAGATATCGGAAGCACATTAGAGCATGTGAGAAAATTGCAGAAGGAGCAACCCGGGTTGTACTATGCTATGAAGACTGATGAAGATAGTACTATAAGAAGTATCTTTTGGACAGATGTTCGAGCTAGACTGGATTATGCTTTATTTGGAGATTTCATTCATATTAATACAACTTATAGAACCAATGCATACAACATGCCATTTGCATTATTAGTTGGAATTAATGGGCATGGTAAGCCAACTGTTTTTGGTTGGGCTTTGCTTGAAAATGACGAGGCAGAGACATTCTCTTGGTTATTCAGGACATTCTTGGATGTGATGGATGACAAGAAACCAAGTGTTATAATGACTCGTCAGGATTCAGCTATGCAGAAATCTATTGCAGAGGTATTCCCTACAGTTTTCCATCGGTTTAGCATGTGGCATGTAATGAGGGAAGCTGCAGCTGAATTTGGAGGTTTTTTGGCAAACAGACCTGGAATGGAAGCTGAGATGTCATGTCTTGTTTTGAATTCTTTAACTACTGAAGATTTTGAGAATGGTTGGAAAGCAATGCTTCAGAAATATAATGCAGACATAAATGCACACTTGAAGCACATGTATTGGACAAGATCTATGTGGGTACCAGTTTACTTCAAACATGTGTTTTGCCCATTTATACGTTCCTTCGGAGGTTGTGAGAGCACAAACTCAATCTTCAAGGACTATGTTCTGCAGGAGGATAACATTGAAACCTTCATCAGTCAGTATAACATTTTCCAAGAGCAGGCTGTTAGCATTGATAGATTTGAGTCAAGCATGCAAAAGCCGATATACTGCACAAGGCAACCAATAGAAAGGCATGCTGCGGAAATCTACACGGTGGGACTGTTCTTGAAATTTCAGAAAGAGCTACTTGATGCATCAGCTTTCAATGTTTTTGAAAAGGAAAAGGACAGAATTTATACAGTGAAGAGAGTGCTGGAATATGAAGATGCTGAATTCATTAATGATTCCTTCTCTGTTGAAGTTGACATGGAAAATAACACATTTAATTGCATATGTTCAAAGTTTGAGCGAGATGGAATACTTTGTTGCCATGTGCTAAGGCTTTTCACCCAGTTTGGAATTAACGATATACCTCAACATTACATCAGGCAAAGGTGGACAAAGAAATTCAGAGAGCAGGAGTTACAAAAACTTTGCACAGAGAAGACAGGATCGGATGCTTCACAAAACGCCCTGAGATATGCTATGCTTATGAACAAGTCAGCAGATACTTGTGCTTCTGTAAGCAAGGATCCAAATCGAAGTCAAATATTCTTGGAAGAGCTCGAAAGGATTCAACAGAAGCTATCAAGCAGAGAATAGCTGCCCTAGGGGATGAATGGAACAAGCACACATGATGAGGAATAGAAGCAAAGTAAATGAATAGCAAGGAAAAAAATGGAGCACCTAGCGCAATTAAACAAGAAGAGATATTGTGGATGATCAGTACATCCTGCTTTTATTAGATGGCTTGTTTAGGTGAGAAGTAGTTAGTTTGTGTAGTTTAGATGACAAATGGATTAGTTAGAGATAAGTACATGATGGAGTGAGTCAATGCTTAGTTCCGATTAGATTTGAATTCGAAGTGAATCATTATACTTTGCTGCATTTTTATCAGGTCACAGCTTTTGATCTGAAACCAACTGGCCTTTCGTTTCTTTTACTCGTGGATAAGATCAAAGTTATCCTTGGTTGCTGATTATCTAAAATATTTGTACTACTTGCAGTCAGGAAAACATGCATGTGGATAGGCAAGTTTTGTCAAGCCTTGAAAACTGTAATGACCTCTGTTTACAGGTTCTTATACCTGTAGCATCTTAAAGATATGAAGGATTTTAGTTTTTAAGAAAATGTGTTAGAAGAAATTAGTGATTAATGATTCACACCAAAGATCATATAGGTCAAAATGTGGCAAGTATTATTAATGGTGTTAGTTGTTGATTGAGGGTGAATGGACTTTGTTTGAGATATATGTGAACTATGCTTGTGAAATGTTATAAAATTGACTTACATATTATGATCCCAGACGTTATGAAAACTGAAAATGTGAAAATTTTGGGTCGCTTTTAATTAGTTTCCTACGAGTATCTCCTTGCATTCATTTGTTCGGCTGAGTTAAATTCTACGGTTGAATTATTGTGAGAGGAAAATACTGTTCTGTGACTGAAAATAAGCTGAACATAACTCAATCGAACAGAGGCCATGTAACTGTGACGCACAAGCATATTTGAAATAGGTGAATTCTGCTGCCAGTGGTGGTGGGATCAAAAATATTTTATCAAGTCAAATGTAACAATATTGAATTAATAACTTTTTCTTTGTTTTTAAAAAACTCGTGATTTTCATGTATGGTTTTCGTCATGGTTATGGCATTTCAGTCACTGATTTTGGCTGTCCGGGGCTTTTCAGGCTACTGTCCGTGCGAGTTGTCTATCGCTGCATCATCGAAGACACAGAAATGCAGGCGTCGGATGCGAAATATGCCAAAAGCTAGAAAACTCACTGGGACCGGCCGGGCCAATTGAAACAATCGATCATTCATTAATTAAATATATATTAGATTATTATATAAGCAGGAATACAACAAGCATCATTGTATCGATGTAATCAAAATTCATAGACGACAGTTTGGTGATCCAATCCATAATAATAATCAGTAAAAAAAAAAAGATAATGGAAGCAAGCAAATAACTAAAGCAAACAAAACGCAAGTCCATGAATCACAATGCATGTCGAAATGGCGAGAGCAGTAGTTATTGCAAGCGATCGATCACGATGCATGCAACTCCATCTGGCATGGTATGGTGATCATCCGGCCACTTGACTGACTTGATGGTATGTACGGCGAGCTAGTTTAATTAATCAGCACTGCTTAGTGCAGACGCAGCTGCGGCGGAACTTGCTGCATTTGCCACCGGTGAAGCCCTCACCAAGGCACACGTTGATGCAGTTTTCAGCGTGTAGCAGGCAATGCCCAACAAATTTCTGGCTGTCCATCTCGCATTCCCTCGCCTGCACCGCCGGCGCCGTATCTATCTCCATCGATCAGCACATACAAGAAGCAAAAATATTAGAGATGGTCATGAAAGGATTTTCTCAGAAATGGTGTTCATGGTACAACAGTTTACGCAAGGAGGTAATATAAATATTAAAGTTAATGATCAACCTGGTTCATACTTCCAAATAAAGAAAGGCTTAAGGCAAGGTGACCCAATGTCTCCAATACTATTTAACATAGTGATAGACATGCTGGTCATACTCATTGCTCGGGCAAAGAAAGCAGGTCAGGTCGAAGGGGTCATCCCGCATCTTGTCCAAGATGGTCTGTCCATTCTTCAGTATGCAGATGACACAGTGATCTTCATGGGTCATGATATGGTCAAGGCGATGAGCATGAAATTAATTTTAAGTACCTCTGAGCAACTATCGGGGCTTAAAATTAATTTCCACAAGAGTGAAATCTTTTGCTTTGGTAAAGCAAAGGATCACGAAATATTTTACTCGCAGTTGTTTGGGTGCGGGATGGGTAAGTACCCGTTCTGGTACCTTGGTCTACCTATGCACACTAGGAAATTGAGTAATAAAGATTGGCAGACAATCGAAAATAGAATTGAGAAAAAGCTTAGTGGTTGGAAAGGCAAGATGCTCTTGCTTGATCTTAATAAACTCGGTGCTCTCTAGTTTACCAATGTTTATGATATCATTCTTTGAACTCCCAAAAGGAGTTTTACAAAAGATTGACTGTTTTAGATCAAGATTCTACTGGCAAAATTAGCGTAAATATAGGTTGGCTAAATGGGAAATTCTGTGCCAACCTAAAATTCAAGGAGGATTAGGTATACATAATTTGGACTTACAGAATAAATGTTTGTTGAGCAAATGACTTTTTAAATTGTTAAATGAGGACGGATTGTGGCAAGAAGTTCTATGGAATAAATATATAAAAGACAAAACTTTAGGAAGTTGTACTAAAAAGCCAACAGATTCCCACTTCTGGAAAGGCCTGATGAATTTCAAAGAGACCTTCATGAGTTTTGGGTCCTTCAAAATCAAAGATGGGTCACAAACTCGGGTTTGGATGGACACCTGGTTGGGTAAGCTACTACTGAAAGATAAATTTCCTTCGCTATTCAATATTGTGAGAAGAAAGCAAGACTCAGTGGCAAGTGTACTTGCATCCGTCCCTTTAAACATCTCCTTCCGCCGCAATTTAGTGGAGAGAAACCTAAGGGACTGGCATAGAATTGTTGCCTCTTTACAAGATATGAATTTACAGGGGGAAAGGGATGCTTTTGTTTGGTCTTTACATTCATCAAGCACCTTCTCAGTTAGTTCTATGTATGCTGCGTTAATTAACAATGGGGTCAGAGTGTCACAGGATATATGGCAGATCAAAGTTCCTACAAAAATAAAGATATTTTTGTGGTACCTAAAAAAAGGTGTGATTTTAACAAAAGATAATCTCGCCCGAGGTAATTGGAATGGTGACACAAGATGTAGCTATTGCTACTTTCCAAAAACTAATCATCACCTCTTTTTCGAATGTTTTTATGCCAAATTTCTGTGGCGTGCAGTACACTTAATGTTTGGGATATCACCTCCGCTTAGCATAGATGACTTATTTGCTAATTGGTCCAAGATGGGTGATAATTTGCATAATTCCTTGTTATTAGCAGCAACATCGGCTTTATGTTGGACAATTTGGATAGCAAGAAATGAAGTGGTTTTTGACAAGTGTAGACCAAAAACTTCTTTTGCAGGTACTCTTCCGGGGAACCCATTGGCTACGCCAATGGACGATACTGCAGCGGCGTGATGATCTACCAGACCAGCAAATTCTCATTGGGCATCATTTGGAGACGTTAGCCTTGCATTTCTTTAGCTAAAATGGTTGGTTATCAAATAGGTTTATTGGTCTCTCTTAGTCAGAATTTTACTTCCTGTTTTGTTTTTCCAAAGTTTGATTGTTAGGCTGTAAACTTTGGAATTGGTGTGCTGGACGTGAAGGCGGACTTTGTAATAATTAGCTTGATTCTCTCTTTTGGTGGATGAAGCTGGGTATAAACTATCCATTATGTAAAAAAAGAATCAATTTCTAGGAGACTGGCTATTGCAAGTGTCCCAATCCAACAAAAATCTCTGGAAACCATACATCTCCAGGGTGGTGGTTTGCAACCATACCAGGGTTCATCCACCAAAACCAACTCTATCTATCACTAGAAATAATCCCATTAAAAATATGTAAACAACCCAAATAATAACATTGAATATATTAGCAGAAGCGAATGACACAGGGTGCAATATAATATAGAGTCAGTTTAATTTATATAACTCATTATAATAATAATCATTCATCTTTGTTTTACAACATACCGGCGACCACAATGAGCAGGAGAAGCAGGATGACGACCGCCGGCTGGAACTTACGTGACGACTCCATTAATATTATTACCTAGCCTAGTCTCCACAGGAATATAAATATGCACGCTTTAGGAATTCACAAAATATGTAGAATATTTTTGTTTCAAAATGACTCTTCACGCTTGAGAACAGGGAGCATGGCACCCTGTTTGTTTATTTATACACAAGGATACCAGCATGCAATGTACTTGCTCCACAGGTTATTGTGTGGTATATATGTCGTCTGTTTGCAACCAGCTATTTATACTGGTGGTGGAGCCTGAGCTTAAATTTAGAGTCCAAGCTAATTAAGATAAAAACTTTTTTTTTTATGAAACAGGAGGGTGAAACCCCTATTGGAGTTTTATTGAATTGTAAAGCAACCAAACTGCAACAAGTGTTATCATGATACAACGAAGGAAAGGAAAAAAATAGCAACAATTACACAGTGGTCTAGCCATTGATCAATTAATGGATGTAAACTAGCCTTTGCTGTTAGGATAACTAGAGCAAATTCTTTCTTGAAAACCGTTTTGCACCTCTGGACGAGTGTGACAAATTCCTGAAAATGATATCATTTCGTATAATCCAAATCAACCAACATATGGTGATTATAATTTCCATGAAGAAAGGTAGGTTTAGCTGGGTTCTGATGCTTTCTAGGATGACTGAAATATCATTAGCACTAGATAAGATAAAATTCAGACTGTACCAAGAGGATGAAGCAAATAGAAAGTGAAATAGAAGATGAAAAAGATCTTCTTCTTCTACATTCAACATACAAAACACACAATTATAATGTTCGAGATGCATGCCCCTTCTCCTCAGAATAGAACTCGTGCTTAGTTGTCTTTTAAAATTAGCCAGAAGAAGAATTTTGGTTTATTCTGACAAGAATATGTCCATAGCCACTTATATGATTGGTGAACATGTCTGTGGCCTATGAGGTGCTTATAGGCCTTACTTGAGGAGTAGCTGTGCTGATCAAGATGAAATGATTGAAGAATACCTGACAATTCCTGGAACTGAGCATAAGCTTCTATGGTCAAAGGTAAATGAAAGAGATTTTGAATAGGAGTTGTAGTGGCAACAACGTTAAGAGTTACCCTGCTGGTGTTTCTGGCAAAGGAGAAAAGCTCTGGGTAGAGGTGCTGACATACTCTACCCTCCCACAGATCAAGCCACAATAAGCAAGTAGAGCCATCATGTATATTTACCATTGGAAGACCTTTAAAGGAATCCAACAATTTGAGTATGTCTTGCCATACCAGAAGGAACCTCTAAAGTTTCTACTGAGAGTTGGATGCATGTTTCTTGTATAGTAATGGTCCCAAACTAGCTGAACCCATGCCAGGTCAATTCTATTGAAAAAACTGTGTAAACCAAGACCTCCTTCTGCCTTAGGCAAATAGACCAACTCCTAAGCAGCCTTTGGTGGATTTTTATTATTGATGTCAGACCCTCTCCATAGACAATGCTTTTTAAATTTATCAATTTGCTTAATCACTATCTTTGGAAGCATGAAGGTACACATAGCAAAAGTAGGCCAAACTTATAGACACTAGTAGAGAAACTGCTTTTGGTCCGCATCAAGTTTTGGCTTTAGTCCTGGCATTTTATTGTTTTCGTGACTAAAGATCTTTAGTCCCAGTTGGTAACACCAATCGAGACTAAAGGTTCAATATTAGTCTCGGTTCGTATTACTGACCGGGACTAAAGGCCTAGACTTTTTAGTCCCGGTTCGTAACACCAACCTGGACTAAAGGGTCATCTACGCGTTAGTTCAAAAGAAAAACATTCTGTTTAAAGTCATATGTGCTCTGTAGGTGAGGTGGTAAACCACGCGCGATGGTAGGCACGAGGTCTTGGGTTCGAATCTCATGAGACGCAAATTATTTTTTAGTTTACAGAGACCTTTAAACCGGGACTAAAAACAGGGACCTTTATCTCAACCGGGACTAAAGGGGGTTGCGCACCGGGACTAAATCCTCGATGTCTACTAGTGAGAATTGGTGAGTTGTAGACGACCTGCCTCACTCAAGAAAGAAGAGAAAGCCACCAACCTTCTTTAACATTTCAAAACTGAAGGTTTTGAATAATTGAGTGGCAATACCAGATAGGTAAAAGGCAAAGTTTGTCTAGAACAAGCCAGAGTAGTTGCCAATACATTTAACCTATCTTCAGATACATTGATTGGAACCATAAAAGATTTATCAAAGTTAAATTTGAGCCAGTAGATTTAGCAGAAGAAAAAATGTGTCCTTCAAGTGCAAAAGAAGAGCAACATCCCCTTCCATAAAAATAAGAGTATCATCAGCATACACTGCAAAATGGGATAATCATCATCTTCGTAAAGACAAAAGATTGTTCCTTCTTGATGAATTAAGGACAGATTAGAGGAGGTCTGTAGACAGAACAAAAAAGCAAAGGTGAGGGAGGGTCACCTTGCCTGACCCCTCTTCTACAATGAAAGAATGTTTCTGGAACTCCGTTAAGGACTGGAGAGGTACCAGATCCAATATCATTCTCACCCATTTCAACCATTTAGAGGGAAACCTTTATGTTCCATTATCTTTAGCATCAAACCATGCTTAACCTTATCAAAGTCCCTTTCAAAGTCAAGTTTAAGGATAATAATTTCTTTTCTTGAATGATGGCACATATGTAGATATTCTAGAGCTCAGGCTAAATTGTCCTAAATTGTTCAACGCTTAATGAACCCATATTGAGTCTTATGAATCTTGAAAGGCATGTCCAGTTGAAGTCTATTTGCTAAGATTTTAGTCAAGAGCTTCATTGAAGAAATCAGAAGATAGATAGGCATGTAATCTAAAACTTTCAGAGCATCACCCTTCTTAGGTACTAAAGTAATATAAATAAGATCCAATAATACTCTACATAATTTTTGTGAATGAAAATCATCACAAAGATTATAGAAATCCTAACAAATAGTAGGCCAACATCTTTTCATGAAGTCTGTATTGAAGCCATCTGGGCCTGGGGCCTTGTCTGATGGCAAATTCTAAACTACTGCATCCACTTCATCTTAACTGAAATAATCAACTAATCCAGATAGATGAATAGAATTATCTAGCAAAGAGTCAAGGTCAAAAGTTAAACCTATAAAAGTACTTGTGCCAAGATGGTCATTGAAGGAGTCCTAGATTAACTTTGTGTTTTCATTATGACTGCTGAGATACTACCCATCATCAGTGGCAAGCTGTCTACTCAAATTTCTTCTAAATGTATTTGTTGCATTGGCATGAAGAACTTAGTGCTAGCATCCTCCAAAGTTTCCCATTTTATTGTTCCTCTCTGTTTATAGTTCTATTGTTGAAGAGACAATAAAATATTCTCTAGAATGGCTCTAAAGTTCCATTCAACTAGAGTTAAGTCTAAATTCTCTAAAAGCATTTGAAAAACCAAGTCACCAAAAAGAACCAAGCCTTTTCAACGTAACTTAGCTTGGTTCTTCAAATGTTTTTTGGTGACTTGGTTCTTTTTGGCATGGTCAACTTAGCTTGAAGCTTCTCACTAGTGAGCTTTGCAGGGTCGTTATAAACTGACATCAATCACTAACCATGGTGTGGCATTAACCTAACCCTCCCCATGAGTACTGGTATTCTTGTTGGAAATTAAAGTTTTGTAGTATAATACACGATCAAGTGCTAGTCCAACCCGGTGCCTACAAACCACCAGCCCACCTACTCTAAGAAGGATCACTCAACTTCAACTTCAAGACTACGTCAATATCCAGCTTGGGGGAGAGCATCCTCCACTTAATCCAGTTAAGTATAAGATTCTCATCCAATTGTGTTACTATATTTTCTTTTTGAGTGTGTTAGCTAGTGAGATAAAAATTAAAACAAATAAAGATTTAATTAGTTTTGTTTGGTGTGTTTCTTAGGTTTGAAAATAAAATAGAAAGACAGTGTTCACAAAGGTTTTGCTCAGATAGATGGAAACCATGCATAGAATTGACAATTGGCATTACACCATAATCCCTTTGAGTGCCTAGTTTTCAAACTTAAAGTATTCCAAAGTTTAGACACAACTGTTTTAATTTGAAGATTTACTTTGAAACTTGAAGATTGTGGGTAGCAAATACTAGATCTAAGTCTAGGTGATTGAGGGATATAATATGAAACGTTTGAGCTGCTATTTATCTTGTTCCTAGTGGTACTTGAGTTTTTGAGATTTATTTTGAAAATCCTTAAGAACCACATGATGAGTTCCTGTATGACAGAGCTTAATTTTCCACCACAGCCATATATGCTAGAATAGGAAAACCCACACATTTACATGATGCTTCTTTTGCATTGAGTGTTGTCAAGCTTTGTTGATACCTTAGAAACTTGTCATGCTTTCAAATCAAGATCACTTACACACCACATACACCTGCTGCTCCTGCACCAG
Source organism: Eremochloa ophiuroides (assembly GCA_038502445.1). Taxonomy (NCBI): domain Eukaryota; kingdom Viridiplantae; phylum Streptophyta; class Magnoliopsida; order Poales; family Poaceae; genus Eremochloa; species Eremochloa ophiuroides. Next base: position 10,347,514 of record JAHLJS010000009.1, on the reverse strand, counting down.
GAGTACGCAAAAAATGCCTTCCTTTTAGATCCACCTAAAAATGTTCTACTCCTACACTGGGAGGGAACACCAAAAATAAGCCATTAGGTTACCCCAATTAAATGCTCCCAAGTTCTTGTTACTATCTCTCCAAAAGAGTATTGTTGCAGAGAAGAGACAAGCTATGCAAAAGGTGAGATGAGAGAAAGCAATGGGTACAATTATGCCCGTCTGAGAGGTAAAAATGGACGTCTCCGAATTATCAAAACAATGGGTACTTTCATGCCCGCCTAGAAAAAAGAGAAAATAAAAAGATAGCCCATGTTATCCTGTAACTCAATTCCCAAGGTTTGAAAAAGAGAGAAATGTTTTCAAGGAGCAAAAATAGAATTAGGTTAACCACCATATACACCAACCACCACATATCCACACACATGCACATCTTGATTTGATTGTATGACTTCATTCTCTAGATCCATTGTTTGACTTTACAATATATGCATTGCAAGTATATATGAGCTATCTCTTTACCCATGAGCTCCACATAATCCAATAGTAATAGGGTGAGAGGGAGAGAAGGCATACATCACTATTATCTTGGTGAGGATCTAGAAATACCACATATTGAGAGACTTGATAGGGTCATACAAAGGAATATCTTAGCTTTATTTTGAAAACTTATAGAAACTCTAGGATAAGAGTTGAGAAAAAGAGCTTGAGCACTAGTGCTTAACCTAGACATTCTGTCCTTCAATTGCCTAAGACTCAAGAGAAGACTACAAGCTCCATAGTTAAAGGTAATAGAGGTAAGTCTGAAGGCTAGAATAGTTTACTCTAATCCTTTGGAAGTTTTTGTTTGATTACACAGGTATCTTGAAGGGGTAACTATAAACAAATTCTGTGGGATAGGCTTTGCTAAGGGACTAGCAAAGCTTAAGCTTGGGGAGCTTGTTGACGGTAGTTATTGTATGATTTTATCCGTCAACTAAACATGAAAAATGGTTCAAATGCAATCACAACCATAGAATAGTGTTTAAACTGACAGAATTCTATAAGTTTGGGTGAATCTATGATTTACAGGGACTAGACAAGAAAAGAACCAAAAGAGGACCCATATGCCATACACATATATCAAATTCCACGTGGACTCCGCGTGAAGAATATTCTAGAGAATACCAGAAACTCACCTGTGAAAGCGGAGCCCATTTGGCAATGGTGGAGGCTCAATTCGGTCGAATTGGCCTAGGGTTCGGCCAAACAATGGTCCCACCCATTGGCCCCCAGCTTTGTACAACAGTTCTCCACCTCCTTTGAAGATGCATCTGGTCCGTTGCTCAAGGTCGGTTTGATCCAAGGGTTGAGATTCATCGTTTCGGCCTATATAAGCAGCCTAGACCCTAGGGTTTCATAAGTCCAATTCATAGATAGTCGTTTGATCAAGTTCCCAGAGCTAGAAACCCTAGTTTATTAGAGCTCCACCATCTAGAGCATAGCTATATAGGTTTAGAAGTAAAAGGAGGCAAGCTCCGCTTGGATTCGTGATCGTTTCGGGAGCGTGGATTCATCGGAGCTACTGTAAGCTCTCTCTTGTATCTTTCTGTAAGTATTTTGCTAGATACATTTGATTAGACATTGCTTTATATTGATTATGTTCTCAATTATACCATTCATTGTTTGCCTAGATTATATACTTAGCATAGTTTGGATGTCTTTATATTTATACATAAGATCATATAGCGCTCACTCTTTGATATCATGTGTGAGTGACTGACGACATGTAAGCATGGTGCTTAGATGTTGTTTTTCTGCGGATGCACCCTATATTTCAGGTTATGTGGTAGATCACAGATGTGACACTCTCGTTAAGTTCTTTGTAGTCCACTCCTCGAGTTTAGGGATAGTAGGAATGTATTATTACTATAAGTCTTGTGCTATTCTTGAGGTTCCTTAGTAATATTCCCTTATGTTTAGATATATAGTATTCTCGCCATGATTGCTAGTATAATTGCACTAATCTAAATATGACTTTGATAATATAGTTTAGAATGACTTAGGAATATTCTTGTGCTTCTGCCTAATCCATGCTAGTGTCTAGATATGGAGTGCTCTAAGTGAACTACTTTACTTTATATATGGGCTGATCATTTACCTTTGTCATTATCATTATTTATCTTGTTACTTACCCTGTTATGAGTAAATTGAGCATAAATGGTTATCTCTCCATTGCATGCATATGAGATCGATCTATTTTCTAATCATGTCAGTCCCTTTCTAGTGGTAAAATATAAATCGACAACTCCGGAATACTTTAGGATAAAATTCTACAATGATATATATATATATATATATATATATATATATATATATATATATATATATATATATTGTGCAGATACCTAAGTAATCATATTGTTCTATTTTTTTAGTTACTTTCTAAGTGGAATTCTATGAGATCTTTTAGATTTATGTTAGGGATGACAACCTAGTTATTCTAAGAGATAGAAGTTAAGAGTGCGAGTAACTTGTTAGCTCACCCAAGTGTCAAGTTAATTCTTGCCAACAGAGGCTCCTTCACTAGATCATATTTTTATGACAGACATGAATTCTCTATGACAGACATGGGTCCGCTTCATCACTTTTTGAGCATCACAATTGAGCGCTGTGCTGATGGTCTTTTTCTTTCTCAGCGTCAGTACCTACTGGATATCCTGGACCGGGAGGGCATGCGTGACTGCAAGCCTTGTAGCACTCCCGTGGACACTCATTCAAAGTTGTCTGCTGATGGTACGTCGGTGTCTGATCCTACCCACTACTGCACCATTGCTGGTGCCTTGCAGTACCTCACCTTTACTCGTCTAGATATCGCGCTACGCTGTTCAGCAAATTTGCCTATACATGCGCGACCACAGAGACCCTCACCTTGCTGCTATGAAGTGGATCCCACAGTACCTACAGGGTAGCCAAGGTCTTGGCCTCCATCTCTACCGAAGTGCGCCGATGGATCTCACAGTTTACTTAGATGCTGATTGGGCTAGATGCCCCGATACTCGCCTGTCTAGTCACTGATCAATGCAATGCGAGTATTCTCTCCCATTCATCCTCTCTCATTCATCAAGATCAACAATGTGTTAAAGGAGCTTGATCTGGGCACCATCAAACCCCTTGCAAGACGAATTGCCCAAATATGTCTTTGCATTTCACCTACTTGTCGATGCCCTGGAAAAACTACTAGCCAACCCGAAGGCCCACTCGAAGGAGCCACACATACACTGTGGAGTACATCCTAGTACCTGAGTTGGATAGATGACTTCCACCCGGGTTGGGGTGTTAGGAATCAGCAAAGCCGGCAACAACGATGAGGATCACTAGTGCATGGTGGTTCAGACCTATGGTTAGTGGGTAGCCAACCTCCTGGTTGCTAGCGAAGATGGTGGTACCAGCGACAAGTTTATGTAGTGGGCATGCAATTAATTACCTTTTGTTTGCTTAACTATTATGAGAGTGAGTCTTTGTTTAATTACCATGCTTCTCAGTTGCATAACCATCATTTTCATTATCATATGTGTGTGCCTCTAACTATAGCAAGGCATGGTTCCCTTTCTTCTTCTCTTCCTTTCTTCAGTACAGTTTTGTTGTGGGAAGAACCGCTGCTGAGGCACCGACAGGGGCCAAGCCTGGAGTTGGGGAACAGCCCAAGTGATTCTAGCTAGGTGAACAGTGTTCATACTAAGAGAACCATTGCTACCCTAACACATTCATATCATATGTCGGATGTCATTGTTTAAACAAGGTACCAAACAATCTGAATAAAACATACTGTAGTACATTATTCTAGGAACATTAAAAGTGTAGGAAACGATCTAATTATTTTTTCATTAGCCATTCGTTAAGAAGCAATAAGCCTACTAAATCTTAGCAAAATTTTAGCTGTCAGTGCTAGGAACAAATAAACATCTATATATCAACATTAAATAATGTATGATATGACCATACAAGATTACCGTCTATATATATAATTCGACGGGGAAAGGACACCCCAAGATTACCGTCGAAAGGTCATACATCAGTGATAGATGTTTTCTCCCCGGTTGCATCCATTGTAGCCCCCATTGCCCCTCTGTAATTGTCGGTGAAGGAATTTCACCACCGGTTATATGAAATAAGCGCCGGTGATAATGAGGGCAGTGATAGTCCAGTTTGTATTAGTGTGTGAAGTGCTCCTTAATTTTAGACATTATCATTTCCTATAAATTTCTCATGAATTAACGTTATTGATATTTGAAGAATTTGCTCGACCCCCTTAATTTGAGGTTGGTAATGACAAACCATTCCTTTAAATATGGATTATTTACTTGATTAGATTGCTTTAGTTTTTCTATTAAATTTGGAGCGCTCTCTCCCCGCCCCCCCCCATTTTAGAGGCCTTTTTATTTCAAATCGCTCATGGATAGTACGGATATTTGTTAGTTTGATGTTCATAACTATATTAACGCAATTGAAACCTTGCTTTTTTCCTTGGTCAGATTGATATGGATTTTGAAATGAAATACATTTGGTGTGTGATTCTTCATATATTTGTGATTATTTATAAGTTGGTATACTAGGCCATTAGTGAGCTGCATCTAGTACATGAGTTGGTAATTTAAGAGCACCTTGCTGGTTTCAATACGGATGAGGTAGTGACAGAGGGTGGTGAATTCTCTGTTTTCTAGGGATATGCAGCTCGAATTGTTATTGTCAAAATTGATGTATGGACTTGTAGTTAGAACTTAGCATGTATGAACTTTTTGGTTAAGAACTTAGTTAATATTGTCTTGCCAAAGTTCTAGTCTATTTTGCGCACTGAATTGAATTGTGACATGTACTCTTTTAGGTGAGAACAATGTTTGTAATACTGGTAGTAAGTAATATTACGTGTAAAGGTCTAATGATAAAATAAGATGATAGGAAAGTATTTTCATTGTCCATCGAAGTCTACAATCTCTGGTGATATAGGTTTTTTCTCTGCCGGTTTGTAGACAACCACCATTGATAGGGGCATTTTCACCGCTGGTTTGTAGAATACAACCTAACTATCACTATTATTTTGTCAAGTGGCAGTAGTGGCTGCTTTGGAATCAGTAGTGACAAGAAGTTCTATTGTAGTGAAATATAGTTATCTACTTACAGCGACATGGCACTGGAGCTAAATCAAGCAGAAATGGAAATTTATGGATTAAGTTGAATATGGTGTAGTATGAAAGAAGAATATATAAATATATGTAAACCTAACCTCCAGAATTCCCTCTTCAACTGGCATAATATATGGATATCCAGAAATCCTTACTATAACCCTACTATGAAAATGAAGTCATGTATTTCGACCATTACTGTTGACCATAAACTTCTGCTTTATTGGTACTACTCCAATATATATGGCACATTCATAAGCATATATAGGAAACCCATGAGAATCCGACGCTTGACAAGGATGTATAGTACATGGAAAATACCATTACACAAAATAGGCATTTTGTAATACAAGTTTGTTACAGAAATACACACTTGTACATTTTATTACATGGGTCCGTCCATTGTAGATTCTTATCCATGTTTGATACTGATCATTCAAGTGCCCTGAGACAAGCATCCTTTATCATGGCTTATTCTCATTGTTGTGGGTGATCCTTCGGTACTGATCAACTGACAGGTCATGGTGGGAATCTGTGGTAGTGGTGGTCATTGGGGTATAGGCCGTAGCTGCGTCCGACATATTAGTGTTTGTGCTTTTGGAGTTACTGTTCACTCCATTAGCATTGCTAGATGCCTGTTCTGACAAACTGCTAACTGAAGGATTTTGTCCACTAGTGGCTAGCTTCCTTTGTTCTTTTAGACCTTTGCGAGGAAGTGCTTCATGCCTCATGTATGCTCCACCCTCCACAGCATTGCAAGAGAACAAAACTATCATGCAAAGGGCTATAAGAATGGTATATGCCTTCATTTTTCCCCACTGAATACAAATATACATAAATTCCATAAGAATAATTCTAAACACATGTACTTGAAGTGAAATGAAGAAGTTCTATGAGATATAGTTTCAATCCAACATTCAAATGAATCTGGGTTACAACGAATAGCACTGGATGTTGCCAAAAAAAAAAGAAAAGAAAAGAATAGCAGTGGATGAACAAAACTTGATAGTAAATGATACATGATATAGTAACCACTGCTATAGAAAATCGCAAGATCTAAAGTGCTAAATTGAAGTATGCTCATGCACAATTACATAATTACGAGTCCAGTTGGGTTGTGTAATTATAGCAGTGAACATAAGTGTAGGTAGAAAAAATATAACATTTGACAAATATTGCACTTTGAATACTTCGGTGGATTGTTTCTTTGGGATAAAATTATTAATTACTCATTTAGACTTTTGAATACCTAGTTAACATTCTCCGAACACAACTGACGTGTGAACAATTGATGCATACTGATTTTCTTCTTTTTCATGACTCCACCAATGAACTTTCTTTTGTTTCCAATAAACACTCTAATTCATTACTAGTTTATAATTATGAAGTGAATGCACTCGATGGAAAAAAATATCATAAGGATAAGTCTTATATAGCTAAAATCCATGGAAGGCATGCCCAAAAACAATCCAAGACATGTTATACCAGCTGATAGAAGACCTTAGACAATGGAAGAGCATAATATCAATTGCATGATATCAAATAAGGGTAGAAGTTGTGAGCCCTTACATATTGCAAGTACCATGCCAACTTGGGACTATGCATATTACTAATAAGGAGAGCAATGGTATATATAGGAGAAAGATTGATTGGTGTTGCGTGAAAGTGAGAGTGTCCTCTTGCATCTAAGTGGGTTTCGTGCACGCGCACTATTTCGGCTAATAATTAAGAATTATAAAGCACCCCTCAAATATTTTGACACATGGGCACGCGAATAAAGCGATCGATATAATTGTGTCGCCAATATCTAGAAAATGACTGATTGGTACCGAACTCGCACTTTCGATATCTACCATAGGCACTATGGATGGCTACAATGCGCACTTTCGATTTCCAACAAATCCATTACTCATATTATTTGATACATAGATAAGTATGTCTAGAAGTGTATCTCTAGATATTTCTACCCCAAAGAAAGATAATATAATATTAGTGCCTACTAATATGTGACAAGGATTTCAAACAAAGCCTACCAAGGAATGGGTTACCATATCTAGATTGCTCCTTTCTCATTAAGTTGCCATTGTATATATCCATGACCTCCAAATTCTATTTTTCAGTTTCAAATATGCTACCTTCAACACTGAAACGTATGAACAAACTTATATCTATATGTTCTGGGTTTATATATCACCACATTATTCCATGGTGTCACTTCATTCTAATTATATATGGATCACAATACAGATTGATTTAATTAACTAGTTCACGACATCTTTAGTTTTGATAGATTGTAAGCGGTAAAATTAAAAAATATTAATTACATTAATAGGTTCTAGCTTTGTTCTTTGATAAAGAAAACATTTACTAAAATTGTATAGACAGAGGGCGGTCTAGTATATGGATTTAATTTATTGGTGACATTAGTATTTTTTCTTGGTTGTGTGCAGATAGGAAAATGTTAAGACAAAAGGGGCTGATATATGGATGGCAATCAAGTATACGGGATTGGTTTTTGTTCTAGCTTAGTTGAACAATCTACAAATTAACATTGGAAACTAGTTAGGTATAAATGAGGCCTAATAACTATCAGCACCAAAGATGTCGTGAACCATACAAAGAGCTGCATTCCATATGGCTTTCTGCTGCATACATACCCTGACCACGCAGCAGATTGCAGTATTCAAAAAGCATATGTCTACAACATTAACATTGCCTACTTGCAGGCTTTCATCAATTTGACGGCAATATGATTGCCCCAGTGCCTGGAAAGGAGCTATTCGTGCAGAATTCGAAACAGCAGATTCAAAAGAAACTTTACTTTATTCTACAGACAACCATGCATGCATGCCAATGTTGGCAAATCGTGGTCACCTATTTACCATGTGCATGACCAGATGCAGTAAATCTTGTTGCATGGTTCCAGAAACAGATGAAATTAATCATAGTAAATCTGATGCAGGAAACAGCTAGCTAGAATGAAAAGCAAATAGAGCTAGTTCAGTTGATAAATTAATGAAATCCTATAAATTCGTCCGAACTTGCATCTAGTCATTCCAGATGAAATCATAGTAAGCTCCACTGTATCTGATGCATGAAACAACTAGCTAGCTAGAAAGAGAAGCAAATAAAGCTAGCTCAGTAGATAAATGAAATCCTATAAATTCGTCCTAACATGCATCTGGTCATTCCATGCTACCTCTAGCCTGCACCTGCAGCTAACTAGCTAGTAAGAAGAGGAAACATAGCTAGCTCCGTAGATAATTGTTATCCCACTATTTATGGGGGCAATCATCAGTGCAACCATATATGCCTCTAGAATATCTTTAGTTTTACACTTGCAATTATTTTTCACAATAATGTACGGCACTCTGATCTGTGTTAGACACCATATGATTCCCTCTAAGTTTGTAGCTTTCGAAGCTGTATTCCCTAGAGTTTTACTAATACCAACAGCTCATCACGGTTTTCACAAACCTAGCTATTGCTACACTGTATTGGTTGAAAAGAATTATTTGAAACGAAATATTCCCTCCTGAAGAAAGATCCACCTCTCTAACTGCCTGATTGAATATGAGGTCATGATGTGTGTCTGGATAGTCTAGCTAGTACGACAAAGTAAGTTCTAGTCTGTTTAATTTCCTTCTAAATACATCATTATATACAGTGATGAGACGCAGCAGAAGCAAAATAACAATTAAAATTATCTTAATTATATTACACCGAGCATTGGATCTAGCTATACTTTGTATTATTTCCATAGATTCACAATAATGTTCGTTATTTCCTGGAGAACAGCCTGTACATGTTATTTTAATACACACCCATTTAAAACAAAAGGAACACAAACCGTGGGATAACACTATCATATTCAAATATATGTGCAAACATAGCAACCAAACGGAGATGGTCATTCTTATTTATAAGGTGGTTACGTTTTTCTGTCTCGTAAAATCGATTTACAGAGGCGATCAAATAAACGTCTCCTAAAATCGATTTACGGAGACGGGCCTCCAAAAATAAAGGTCATTTTCAGAAGCAGATCCCTTATAAGGGTCGCCTCCGTAAATATTTCCGAGGCCCAGCCAAAAAGCCCAAATCCAACTTCTACCAGGCTTATATATATAAATACCAAGACTTAGGTCACAAAACACTCAATCTAGCTCAGCTCTCTCTCCTGTGCCCCTCTCTCTCCTAGCAATGACAGATCCAGCCCTTCCTAGCCACGTATTTGGCCCCCTCTTAGGGATGAAAACAGATAGGATACAGACGAATATCACTAATATTACATTTGTTTTCATATTTTTACTTGGATTCGGATTCGAATATGGATAGTATTAACTATGTCGGATAGAATATAATTGGATATCAACATCATAAATATGCGATTTAAGCATTTTGATACGGATATGATATCAGATGTTGAATATCCAGATTCAGATACATACAGATAAAAACTCCTCTAAATAGATTTGGTCTCGAATACAGTCGGAAAATATCCATAACATTTTCAATCCGACCCCCTCCTATCCAATATCCGGTGGCAGATCCTAGCAGCATGGGCCTCCTCCTCCTGGCTGTGTATCCGCCCCCCTCCTCCACAGTGTGCCCACTTGATGAGGTGGTGAGGCATGGCAACAGGCTTTATCTGGACACATAAAATCTTTTGCGAGGCGTTAGCATTTTTTTCGAGGCAGGCAGGAAGGATAACCGCTTCGATTAATGCCAGACATTACCGAGGCAATTATTTTTTTTATTAACCGTGGTGGTTATAAAACACCGCCTCTTAAAATTGATTAACCAAGGCGGGCACATTAAAATGCTAGCCTCCGTTAATATAGATTAACTGAGGCGGTCGATTTTAAGCCAACCGCCCCGGTAAATCATTAACCGAGGCGGGTATTATAAAACAACCGCTTCGGTAAATGAGGCCCAACCCGATAGCCCACGCCAGCCCACTCTCATATCCTATATATAAAGGTGAAGTGAAATCCCTAAACCCTAACTCTCACCCCCACCCTCTATCTGCCCCCCACTCCCTTGAGAATTAGGCGGCCTGACCTCGGCGGCACGGATCTTCCTCCCCGGCGTGGATCTTCCTCTCCAGCAAGTGGATCCACCTCCCCGGCGCGCAGATCTGCCTCCCGGGTGCATGGCACGGATCCGCCTCCCCGACGCGTAGATCCGCCTCTCAAACACATGGATGGGCTTGCCGGGCCCATGGATGGGTTTGGCGGGCCTGTCCATGGAAGCCTTTCATATGCCCGCCTACATTAATTTGTTTTACAAGTTGTTGGTATTTTAAGGTTTGATACAGAATAAAAGAAATTATACAAGCTCACAATTATAGCATTGTAGAACTTTACTGGGAATATTATCGTATGTATTGTTATTTATATTTTACCACCAGGAGGCATATTAGCAAGAGATTGATATACTTGTACATATGATGGATCAAGGGAATAAACATAATACAAGGCACTGGTACAGAAATGGGCTTTGTTCCCAGTTGGGAAACCCCTTTAGCCCCGGTTTCCCAACCGGGAACAAGCTTCCGGGAGTAAATGTCACCCCTTTTAATCCCGGGTCCAGAACCGGGATTAAAAGTGGACCTTTAGTCCTGGTTTGAAACACAAACCGGGACTAAAAGGTCTGCAGCCCAAACCACGTGTCCTCGGGTCTGTGGAACCTTTTAGTCCCGGTTTGTATAAACAACCGGGACTAAAGCCTTCCTTTTTTTGTTTTTTGTGTTTTTTCAGTTCATTATTTGTTTTATTTTTAAATTATGGTTTTGATTTAAAATTATCTATACACACATATACACACACATATTACATATATATATATATATATATATATATATATTTTACATATATATATATGTAAAATATATATATGTATATATATATATTATATGTGTGTGTATCGGTTTTGATAAAGGGCACAATACGACATAAGACATATATATATTACAAACTACATATATATATACATATACATATACATATACATGTATACTAGAGAGTTTAACATTTTTTCACTCCAAATGTTTTTTTCTCCAAAAGTTTTCACTCCAACATATATATATGCCCTTCAGTCATCTTCATCACCACCGTTGCTCGGCTTCCAAGATTCATTGGGGTCATTGTAAAATTCTCCGGAGGAATTCAAAACTTGATCATTAAGAAACCCTGCTACGGTCTCTTGAATTGCCTTGAGCTCGTCTTTTACCAGGACCTTTTTCTTTAAATAATCAGTCTTCAAACAGAGTCAAAGGGAAAGGTATTAATATATATGATTATATATATATGTGTATATATACATTTGTGTGAGTTAATATGAGATCGATTTAACGTACTTTTAGGTTCTCCCGGTCAGTTCTGACTGAGTACACCCTCATGAACTCACAGACATAGTATCCACAAGTGTTATTCCCGGGTTGTTGCCGCAGAACCCACTTTACAAGACAAAAAAGATTGTCATCCGATTCGGACAATACATATATATAGATACATATATAACATGAATGGCCTCTAAGTATATATACTTACCATGTGTGGGATTATAGTCAGTGGTGCTTTGCAATGTTTGAAGTCGTATTTCTCAATGAATCTTTTCCAAACACTGCCAATCAAAATAAAAATATCCAATGATCTATGCGGATACCACTGTTTTTGTTGGTGCTCCTTTTATCTTGGGCTACTATGTAGAATGTATTTCCATTTATCTCTTATGCTTTGTATGTGAGGATATACCATGATGGTTGCCTAGCCAACAAACACAGTTGCTCCGGAATACTCTCATCACCCTGACATTCTTTTCGTAACCAACCGCTAAAAGATTCCATGTGATGACGCGAAATCCAAGCTTCGGACTTGCCTGAAAACTGTGATAGCAGGAATTCCTTGTGTCTATCCATATATGGCTCCACCAAGGTGGAGTTTTGCAGAACTGTGTAGTGTGCTTTATTGAAATAATCGTCACCCTGACCGATATATGTTTTCATCCCTAGTGTCCCCTTTCCACTTAGCCTCCCCTCATGTCGTGATTCTGAAACACCAATTGGCTCTAGATCAGGAATAAAATCAACACAGAACTCAATGACCTCCTCGGTTCCATAGCCCTTCGCGATGCTTCCTTCTGGCCGAGCACGGTTGTGAACGTATTTCTTTAGGACTCCCATAAACCTCTCAAAGGGGAACATGTTGTGTAGGAACACAGGACCCAGAATAATAATCTCCTTGACCAGGTGAACTAGGAGGTGCATCATGATATTGAAGAAGGATGGAGGGAAAACCAACTCGAAGCAGACAAGACACTAAACCACGTCATTCTGTAGCTTAGTAAGATCTAAAGGATTGATTGCCTTCTGAGAAATTGAGTTGAGGAATGCACATAGCTTCACGGTAGCTAGACGTACATTTGGAGGTAGAATTCCTCTTAATGCAACTGGAAGCAATTGTGTCATGAACACATGGCAGTCATGGGACTTTAAGTTTTGGAATTTCTTCTCTGGCACATTTATTATACCTTTTATATTTGAGAAGTATCCGGATGGTACCTTGATGCTATCTAGGCATTCAAACAGGCTCTCCTTCTCTTCTTTGCTAAGACTGTAACTAGCAGGTCCTAAGTATTGACGTCCATCAGCTGTCTTCTCGTTCAAACGTTGGAGGTCCTCTCGTGCTTCAGGTGTTTCCTTGCTCTTCCCGTACACACCCATGAAGCCAAGCAGGTTCACACAAAGATTCTTTGTTAGGTGCATCACGTCAATCGCATTGCGGACTCCTAGGGCTTTCCAATATGCTAGCTCCCAAAATATGGACTTTTCTTCCACATAGGTGCATGACCGCTAGCGTCGTTCGGAACGGGTTCACTGCCAGGTCCCTTTCCGAAGACTACTTTCACGTCCTTGACCATATCGAGTACATCCTCACCGGTGCGGTTGATAGGCTTGGACTTGTGGTCCGCCTTACCTTTAAAATGCTTGCCTTTCTTTCTTACAGGGTGATTCGCAGGCAGGAATCGACGATGCCCAAGGTAGACAACCTTTCTACATTTTTTCAAAAATATACCTTTAATGTCCGTGAAACAGTGCACACATGCATTATATCCCTTGTTCGACTGTCCTGAAAGATTACTTAGAGCAGGCCAATCATTGATTGTTACGAACAATAATGCACGGAGGTCAAAGTGCTCCTGTTTGTGCTCATCCCAAACACGTATACCTGGTTTGTTCCACAAAAGCAGTAGTTCTTCAATTAGTGGCCTCAGGTACACATCGATATCATTGCCAGGCTGCCTTGGTCCTTGGATTAGCACGGGCATCATAATAAACTTTCTCTTCATGCATAACCATGGAGGTAGGTTGTAGATACATAGTGTAACAGGCCAAGTGCTATGACTACTATTCTGCTCCCCGAAAGGATTCATACCATCCGTGCTTAAAGCAAACCTTATGTTTCTTGCGTCGCCTGCAAAATCTGGGAACTCTCGATCGATTGCTCTCCATTGAGACCCATCAGCCGGGTGTCTCAGCATATTGTCTATCTTACGGTCTTCTTTGTGCCACCGCATTAACTTTGCATGCTCTTTGTTTCTGAACAAACGTTTCAAGCGTGGTATTATAGGAGCATACCACATAACCTTAGCAGGGATTTTCTTTCTGGTTCTTTCATCCTCAACATCACCAGAGTCATCTCGCCTGATCTTATACCGTGATGCATGGCATATCGGGCAAGAATCCAAGTTCTCGTACTCCTCACCACGGTAGAGGATGCAATCATTAGGACATGCATGTATCTTTGTGATTTCCAATCCCAGAGGGCAGACAACCTGTTTGGCTTCATAGGTAGTGGCTGGTAATTCGTTATCCTTTGGAAGCATCTTCTTTATTTTTGTAAGCAACTCCCCAAATCCCTTGTCGGATACACCATTCTTTGCCTTCCATTGCAACAACTCTAGTGTGCTACCCAATTTTTTCTATCCTGCATCACAAGTTGGGTATAGCAACTTCTTGTGATCCTCTACCATACGCTCGAACTTGATCTTCTCCTTTTCACTTTCACATTCTCTCTTTGCATCGCAAATAGCCTGAGCAAGATCATCAATGGGATCATCTTGTGCTGGTACCTCTTCTTCAGCTTCCTCCATTGGAATATCATTGTTTAATATACTATAGTCAGCAATAGTGTCACCATTGTCCCATTGTTCTTCTTCGTCTTCTTCCATTATAACACCTCTTTCTCCGTGTTTGGTTCAGCAGATGTAGTTTGGCATGAAACCCGACTTGAACAAGTGAGAATGAAGAATCCTTGAGCAAGAATATTCCTTCAAATTCTTACATATAGCACATGGGCAGCACATGAATCCATCCCGCTTGTTTGACTCGGCCACATTTAAGAAAATATGCACGCCCTCAATGAAATCTTTGGAGCGACGATCAGTGTTGTACATCCAATGCCGACTCATCTACATTACAAGACAAATGAACATATATCACGATATTGGACATTAATTTATGGAAGCCTCGCTGCAATGTAGACAGTCACAACTAGCACTAAACTAATTAAACCGAAAATACACTTCAACAGCCTAAGGATATCACGACTGATCTCAACTAAAATAGACAAATCATTCGTCTGTTCAACATCAATGGGCTTCGTTCGCGGGCTCAGTGCCTCATCAGCTAGCTCATCACCCACCGCAGCCGCCTCTACAAGAGTTCCAAACACGTGTTTGGCATACTCTTCTTCCCAGTACCACCCTGGACATCCACTGCCATCCCACTGAAATTAATACAAAAAATACATAAGTTTAGTAAAAAAATACATAATTTATTATATATAATCATCAAATGCGATGGAGTAACTTACATTACGATCCGGACACTTGTAGAAGATGCGCCCCTTGTTGGAACCCTCCTTCTTCACTCGAAACTCAAGCACATTCTTTTTCTTGCGCTCGCCGCACTCAATGAGAGGGAGGTCTGGTCTCAGCCTCTTTTGAACCCGATGATAGGCCGACGACCCGAAAGCATTCGTCATCTACTCTTTACTCTCTAGACTCAAATTTGTAAAGCACTTAAATTCTTAATAATGTATTTTAACAAGTGAAACTAAAAAATTCCTAAAATTTAAAACATATACAACCAATATTTGAGCAACAAATGTGTGATATGTATATTAGCAATGAAATATGTATACCGGCTCATTTAATCTTCCTTCAACCAAAAATGCAAACTATCAAGTGATTTTGAGCTTGACACATAAAAATGGAGGGAAGAATCATGCATGCATATATATATATATATATATATATATATATATATATATATATCGATCCAATTTTTTCTAGGCCAAGAATTGAGATATGATAGTAACTAAACAAGAGAGAATAAAGATAGTAACCTTTACAACCGTAGAACTGAACTTGGAGTAATATAGACCGAGCTCCAAACCCTGCTTGACTCCTTGAGCAAGAACACCGAGAGCAAGAACAGCGAGAGCAAGAAACTGAGCTTGAGAGAGCAAGAACACTGAGCTTGAATGGCTCGGGCTCGGGGGAGAAGAAGGTTTAAATACAGGGAGGAACATTAGTCCCGGTTTTGAATACTAACCCAAGCTAAAACTCAAGCATTAGTCACGGTTTTGGCCACAAACCGTGACTAAAGCTTTAGTCCCGGTTTTTAGCTTCAACTGGGACTAAAGCTTGACTTTTAGTCCCGGTTCTTGACCCCAACCGGGACTCAAAGCTCTCTCAGAGCATCTAGCCGTTGGGAGCCGTTGGGAAGAAACATTTAATACCGGCTGTTCTTTAAAACCGGGATTAAAGATATCTTTCTTCCCGGGCGCAAAAAAATCCGGTACTAAAGCTGAAATCGGTTGCGGATCAAAAGTCTGCTCTCTACTAGTGAGGGTGAATCAAGTGATAGAAATATGTATATGATAAGCATAATACAAGGAGCGACTCGCCGACTCCATCAGGTAGAAATAGCTCAGTCTAAATACAATACAAGAGAGAATAATTCCTAAGTCATTCAATTTACATGTCTTAGTATTACCATGATGTGCAATATATACTTATCAATAACAAAAGATTTTCTCTATGTTTATAAGGAACAATACTCAAGTGGAGTCATAGGAGAAATATCACTTCCTCCCTTGCAAGATATGTCCTACTAGTCTTAGAGACACGAGGTGGACTACAAAGGATTTAATGAGGCTGTCCCCCTTACAATCTACCACACAATCCGGAATGTAAGATGCATCCCCAAATAGCCGAGAGTCTAAGCACCACGCTTATACTGATGTTTACCACTTTAACCCCCAACGTTACAAGGATTAAAGCACTCAAAAGAATCATGAACCTATATATGACTAAAATGATAATTTTAACTGTACTCAACACATAATCAAAGCTAACTAGGAACATAATAACTAAAAACATAATTTAGATCGACAATAGTGTCATGATACATAGATATGAATATGAATATAAAGGATATAAAGTTTGTACCAAGTCTTCGGTGACAAGATGCAAAATCCGAGTAGAACTCAGGCTCTACATTATCTACTTAGCTAAACTATGTTCTAAACTAGATATGTGGAGTTCTTCTCTCTAATGATTGATCTTTGAATGACCAAGATCAAATGGCTCCCTGGATTGGTCTAGGAGCCCATTATAGGAGAGATCAAGTAATCACCATGTCATAGATCCGTGGCTACGCTAAATATTGACTCTTTATCCAATCTGGCCAAAACAAATGGTTAAGATTGATCCTCAAAGTTAGAGGAGAAGAGCTGGTGCTGATAGGTGGGTGGGGCTATTTGACGTGGCTCATCTTCCTTAATCAACATATTGGAGGCCAATGGAGTTAGTCTTGCTATGGATGATGATGATTTGTGATGAAAATTTGGTCTGTATTAGCCCATTTTGTTAGTAGATCATCATGTACTTATGAAATCAACAAAACTTATGGACATCATTAGTTTAAACCTCTATTTCTAAGTCGGTGATTGATATCTTGAATCGATGGTTTGTTTTTGCAATAACGACCATCAACACCCACCACCAAGCTCTATGCAGTGGGGGAAGCCCCTTCCCCTGTCAATTATCCTGAGATTTGGGTAGTTTGAAAAATAAAATATATTGAGGAAATATAAATTGGTTATTGTTTAGGTTATTGGTGAAACATAAATAGGTTATTCCCCTGTCAAAATTTGTTATGAAAGGATAAAAATGTTTTCAGGAAAGGTGAATCCAAACCTACAAGGATTCTCTGCTAAATTTCTTTGTGTGCGAGTCTGCTCAGGACAATGAATATATCACTAGTACAGAAAGTTTAATTGTAGTGGGAAAAGAGGTTTTTCGAAGCGAGCATTGCAACCGCCTCCAATGCAAGGCCTCCGTTAATCAATGATTAACGGAGGTGGTTGCTTTGACCGCCTTGATTAATCCATTGATAGAGGTGGATGACTTATGGTGATTGCCTCCGTTAATCGATTTAAAAAATATAAAAGACCAGGCAAGCCCAATCAAGCCCACTATCGAGCCCGACCAAACCTGTCGTTATCTATCGTTGTGCCTCGCCTCGCCAGAACTGTTGGAGCCTGACCTAACGCCATCATGCCTCGCCTCACCGGATCTGCTGAAGCCTGACCCGTTGAGCCTTCTTGCCTCCTCCTTCCTGGATCCATTGGAGCTCGTCGCGCCCCTCTACCTCTTGATCTGCAAACGGAGGTGACGGAAGATCTGTTGAGAGAGATAGAAGTGGGGAAGAGAGAGGGAGGTGCAGCGAGGGCTCGCCTATAGGGGCGCACTGTTGTTATAAGTTAACTCAAACCAATAAACATTAGGAACTATCTACAAGCGGATAGATACCGATGTAGCACTTCACCCGGGTGTATTCCAAGTTATCGTTATTTATATTTTACCACAGAAAAAATAGGAAGACTAGAATCTAGAGTCAACCCCTGAGCTGCTATCAAGGACAAAGAAAATAGGATCCTAAAGGAGATTTGCTAAGGCTTCTAATTCTAATCTTCACAAGTTACGATACTATTGTTCCCAATAGGGAAATTACAAAAGGAAAATACTAGCAAAAGTTATATTCCTTAGTAATGCAATCCTACTGGTCCTACTGATGGGAGGTGTAATACCCCGGGTATTACGGTTTATTAAATCTGCCATGTCATCATATTTATATTAATCATCTGCATTTGATTGTGCTTAGGACCATTAGAGTGGTTTGATTGAGTATGGAAATGATTGTGCAATTAAACCACTAATGGGAAATCAACAATTAAATAAAAAAAATCAATTATGAGCCCTAAAATTTGCCCAAAAACCAATTCAAAAACTATAAAGAATATGATGTAGGAGCCTTAATAAAAGTTGTAGATCTTTTAAAATGGAACAACTTTTATTTTGGGTGATTTTGAAGTCCTCAGATGAAAATATGAATTAAACTCAAATTACTATGTTGAAATTCAAATTTGAAACATCATTTTCAAATCTACAAGGAATCTGACCAAACATCCTTAATAGAAGTTGTAGAGCTCAGCAAGGTGAACAACTTTCATGTTTACAGATTTTGAAGTTATGTAGACAATTTTTGAGAATTAGATTGAATTGCAAATAAAATTCAAACCCTATTTTTACCCCCTTTCGAATAATTTCAAATTTGTGCAGAATTTGAACATGATTCAAAAAGAAAAAGTGTTCTAAATAAAATTTGGCACAACTTTTATTTTTGGAGCCCCTACTGTAGCTGCACGGTTCAGGAGTAATTTGAAATTCATAGGGTTTGACCCTGTTGTGATAAACAGTACCGGACCCCCCTCTGTTCTCGGCCGCGTGGGCAGCGCGGGTACACGCGTGTGCCGCACTGCATGCCGGCGACGTTCGGCCGGGGCATGGCCCTAACGCCGTCGAGCTGCGACCGCATAGGGGCCCCGGACCTTCCTGACCTTATCCTTTCGTCCGCGACATCTTAAAGGCGACGAGCACCCCTCTCTTTTCTCTTCCTCCCGCTCGGCCGCCGGTGAGACCTTTCGGGTCCGAGAGTATTTCGTCACCTCTAGTTCACCACTGGCCAATTCACCTCGTCGCCAACCCCACCACACACCTGCGTACTAGTTGCTTCCGTTGGAGTGCGCTGTGGTCCTGTGCCGGGCCCGGAACGCAGGTCGTCCTCTTCGGGTGCGGTCAGAACGCCGCCGCCCTCCTTCGTGCCATGCCTAGTTCGATGGAGTGAGACTCCCTCCATTCTGTGGTTCGTTTCGGACTCATGGTGCTCCACTGGTGCTCATGTGCTCGACCGTTTCATCTATGGTGCACAGGATAGGTCGGAACGGGGGATCGCCGCCGTGTCCGAATCGTTGTGTCCGTCACTGCCGTCGCGCTCGCCGTTCTACTCCACCTCGGTCTCTACCAGCTGCCCTAATCACCTTGTGGTGAGCCACTGACCATCCCCGATCCTTGCTTTTACTCGCCATCGGCCTGCTGTGGCTGGAACGCGTCGCACCGCCGTGACCGTGCCGCCATGGGTAGCAGCGAGCTCGTCACCGGCCGGCGCTAGTCCGTTTAGGTCCCTGATGGTGTGTGCGGAGGCCGGGGCCGTCGGCTAGAGGTTTCTCCTTCGCCGGAGAGACCGCCGGCGGCGGGCCGCCGCGAGGGGAGCGCGCACGAGACACATTGGAGGCGGGGGCGAGAGGTGGGAGACGACGCTGACGGGTGGGGCCTGCCCGTCAGTGGCTCTGAGAGAGGGAGAGAGGGGCGCGGGCGCCTACGGGCTAGCTGGGCCGCGCTGCGTCTGAAGTGGGCCGGCTCGGGCCAGTGGTGTTTTTCTTTTTTTCTAGAGAATATCAAAAGCCTTTTCCATTTTAAATTAATATGAATAGTGTTTGACTTTGTTATTTTCGTGAGAATATTTCTGTAGCTCTATAAATTCTGAAAATTTTTGTAGACACTCTCTATAATATGTAGTATTTAATAAAAATATTAAATAGTGAGTTTGAATAGTTTCTATAGGGATTAAAAATCAGTCTTTTAATTCATAAATGCAACTTTAATGAATTTTAATTAATTCTCTGTAATTCCTAAAATCATGAAAATTGGTTTGGTATTGTTTTAGGTAAAGATCTATCTACTGGTGAAGTTTGGTGTCAAATGAAAATAGTTTAGTTGTTTATTAATTAAATGTTTGATTAGTTGGTTAATAAAAGGAATAGGAAATAAAGATAAATATGATATTGTGTGATTTTTGGATTGATTGAGGTTCTAGGTCAATCACCCTTATGACCTAGGACAGGGTGGGTGAGAATAATCATAGTTAGCTTGAGGTAGGGTTGTGCCTTTGGGTGTATTATTTATTATCGAATTCTGTCTGTCATTTCATGTTGCATCACATTGAAGCATTCATCATTGCATGCGTGTAGTGACTGGCAACGAAGGAGTCAAAGCCGAGGTTCCTGCTACGGAGGTGATTCTCGAGGAGGTCCAGGGCTTTGATATTTGTGGCATTGACCCAGACCCGACACTCTACGCAATCCAAGGTAAGCCCTGGTGCATTTGCCCCCTCCTTGTATTTAAAATGTTTTATCAATTGAGTTAATCTATTGCATTAGGTTAATAGGAGTTGAGTGATAACCTATTGATGCATTACCTTTCCTTGACCACTAATTATACCCCAAAAATCTGATTTAATTAAATATTTAAAAAATGCTTAGCCCTGCTTAATTGATTTAGATTTGCATAAAATGCTATTTTGAAATATGATAATATGCAAAGGATGAATCATTGAAAGGGAAGGGTATGGTCTTCATTGTTGGCAGTGTACTTAGCCAGTCCATTGTCATCAATGGGGACGGGTTTTCCGGGTGGTGGCCAAATGTTTGGGTTGGCATCCCAACTTATCGTCACCAACGGAAAAGGCATGTGAAAACCGGGTGGTTATCAGGGTATTTGGGTTAGAGTCCCAATGCATGGTTTCCAACGGGAAAATGTTTAGGGACCGTTCGTTGTTGGCCTGCTGTGATCAAGACTTTGCAACTAGCCACATACTACGCAAAGCCTCTGACTCCGGTGGCCCCATTGCTTGAACCGATAACCACGCACTGAGAGTGGAGAGATGGCGAGACTAGCGTATACCCTCGTCGCCGGCGTGCCTGGAGACTAGAGGAGTACTGTGCTCTCGGGTGGCACAGGACCGGTTCAGGGGTAGGATAAACCATGGTAGGCGGGGTTGGTATATGCAAGCTTAAGTGCTACATATACAGTGTGGATAGGGATCCCCAGCTGGGTACTAATCGATTCGAATCGTCCTTGTTCCTCGGTTATGGAGACATGATCCTCACACCTACATCGAAAAGTGGTTCGGAACTAGGATGTTTTGAGAATGAATAAGAAATTGAATTTGAAAGTGAAAGAACTGTGAATTATTGATCTTGATTATTAATAATATTGAGTAAAATATTGAAAACAGGATTAGTAATGCTTTTCTGCAAAATATCTTGACTCTTGCTTAAGCCTTACCTTGACTACCCTCAGCCTGCATTCCTGAGTCTCATTCCTTTTTCTTAGTCGTGTAAGTCTTGCGGAGTACCCCAGTACTCAGGGTTTGTTAACCCCGTTGCAGGTAGTCAGCAGCAGGAGGTCTGCCTTGCCCCTTGCTGCGTGACCATCATCCAGGATAGCGAGGAATAGTGAAGTGGACCTGTGGGCAGGGTCTGTGTTATTACCTATCTTATTATGTTATGTTGTTGTTCTACTACTGCTACTACTATTTGAACTATGATCTGTAATAACTGCATCTGAATTCTATTTGAACAACCGGTTTGTAATCTAATTACTATTTAATCTTCCGCACTTTTACTCTAATGTATTTTATTATGAAATGTTGTAATCCTACAATGGGATCCTGTTGGAGAAACGGGTGCTGATGTAACCCGGCAGGGCTGTCTAGATCATCTGGGACATGGGCCCGGCTGTCAGAGGTCATTAGTGACAATGACAGGTGCCTGTGGGCCATGTGATTTAGGCGGTTCTATTACAGCTAGTATCAGAGTGTTCCCTTGCTAAATCATTACGGTATTACTTTGCAAAAACTTCAAAATGTTTTGGATCATAAAAATATGAAATTTGCTATTTTGGTCCAAATTGCTTGTTCTTATCTTATTCCGTAAAATAGATATGGTAGCATGTGGAACAACTTTATTACTAGCCCTATGTTACATTTAATTATGCATTTAATTATCTTGCATTGGTTTAAATTGGTAAGTACGATACATGCATCATGTTTAACTCACTATGATAATGCTTCCTCCTTAAAAGTTGGGTATATGGGTTAGGATTTACCAAACCTATTCTTGCTAGCCTGTTATATCTTTACTAATCCATACTTACCTTCCAGCTGGCATGTTGCAAGCTCACTGCTCGCAAGATGACGGGTCCCAGGGGGAGTGCCACGCCACCAGCTGGCGCTGCGCGACGGAGAGGAGGCTTCCGGTAGCCGCCGTCCCCGCCACAGTCGCAAGGAGTTGAAGGCTGAGATCAAGGAGCTCAAGAGGGAGGTGAAGATCATGCAGGAGGACTTCAGAGTGGCTCGTGTCAACCACTACAGGGACGTGAGGTTGAACAACGAGCTATGCCAGGAGGTCGAGCAGCTGGCTGAGGAGAGGGATGAGGCCCTAGAGCGTGAGGATGCGGCCCATGCAAGGGTCGAGTGGTATGAGAACTATGCGGAGCACCTCGAGGGTTACAACGATGCTCTGCATGAGGAGGTCCACAGGCTCAACAATGAGCTTAACCCTATCCTCGTTCCTTGTGAGGAAGACCCTGTGGATGGCGTGGTTGTGGGTCCTGAGGAGGAGGAGTATGACGAGGATTGCGACTGAGGATGACCTTGAGGTGGCAGAGAATCCCATGGGGGAGGAGATCATGGAGGATGATGATGAGGAGGAGATCGTCCTTGACGATGACTAGACTAGTCTTAGGACTAGGAGTATCAGCTTATCCTTATCAGTTGGTGTTGCAATGTTAAGTGCCAAGAACCTTAGTTTGGGTGTGGGAACTTTGTTAAGTCTTAGTCGTTTTCTTTGAGTATCGTGGAGGTCATGTAATGTTTAAGTTTGAACCGCTACTATGTTTCGTTAAGTAATATTAGTCCTAAAATTCGGTTTGCAATTAAACAGATGCCTGTCCATACTCGCTCAACTGGTACCTCCGAGGATGGAAATGCTCCCAACCCACCGCCTATTCCACTAACTCTCGCCGATGCTATTGCAGCCTTGGCCAATGCCGCCAATGCTATGGCGCAAAACAGGGAAAACCGTGGAGGGCGTCATGGTCGCCGCGACGATGACGAGACAATATATGTAGATTTCACAGATACTCGTCCCCCTGTGTTCACGAAGGCCAATGAGCCATTGGAAGCTGATGATTGGCTCCGCACCATGGAGCAAAAGATCAGTCTGATTCACTGCACGAAGACCCAGACGCCTTTGTTCGCAGCACAACAGCTGCGAGATCCTGCCAGTTCCTGGTATGCAAATCTTCTGGCAGCTTAGCCTAATGGACATCAAATGACTTAGGCAGAATCTCGTGAAGCTTTTCATGCCCACTACATTCTAGCTGGTGTTATGAAGATGAAGCTTGATCAGTTTCTGGCTCTACAGCAAAGAGACTCTACTGTCATGCAGTATGTGGGGCAGTTCAATCACTTGGCACAGTATGCCCCTGAACACACCAACACTGACAAAAAGAGGAAGGACTGTTTCATCAGGGGTCTGAATTACAAAATTCAGTGAAGCTAGTCCAACAACCTCCACTGCACCTACCATGAAGCTATCAACATCGCCATTGCCTTTGAAGAAAGTGATCGCAAGCATCAAGAAGAAAAGAAGAAGAAGAAAGCCGGGTCTTCTGGCGGTCAAAAGTGTCAGAAACTCATTTACCACCCCACTCACCACTCTCGTCCACCCTACCCACAGTAGCAGGTAGTTGTTCGTACTGCTGCTACATCCCACACCTCCAACCAGCAAAACACTACCCAGCCGAATGCCCCTGGCGTTCGTGTTACCACCCCACAAGTCAACTACAATCACCTGTGCTACAACTGTGGTAAGATGGGCCACTGGGCCCGTGACTACCCATTCCCCAAGCAGTACAATCAAAATGCTCAGAAGGGTCATGGACATCAGCAGCAGCAGAATCAGCAGCGTGGTCATCAGCAGCACGCTCAGAAGGGAAAGGTGGTCAAGAAGGCAGGCCACGTCTACTACACTCAGGTTGATCAGATTCTCGAGGGAGAGCCCGTCATGATGGGTAGGTTCCTTGTCGTAAGTCACCCTGCAATTATGCTTTTTGATTCTGGTGCATCTCATTCATTCATCAATCGTACTTTTGTCATCAAGCATGAGATACCAATTGGAGAAATAAAGGAAAATTTCCTAATACATTCGCCCGGGGGGCGTATAAATACTAAGGAGGTAGTGCAACAAGTACCTATAGAATTGGGAGGGCATATATTCTCTACCGCCATGATAGTACTCAAGGATCAAGACATAGATGTGATATTAGGCATGAATTGGATGTATTAGCACAAGGCTCTCATTGACGTGCTGAATAGGACCATCATGGTAAATGTGCCTAATAGTTCAACCCAATTCCTCATCCAACTTCCAATCCCTCAAAGAGCAGTTGGTAGAATATGTGCAACCGCAGTCAAGGAAGTGCAGGATATTCTGGTATCTGTGAATTTCCGGATATATTTCCTGATAATTTGCCTGGTTTGCCACCTGATCGTGATGTGGAGTTTACTATTGAGTTAAAGCCTGGAACAGCACCTATATCCCGTAGAGCCTATAGGATGCGTCCCAAAGAGCTGGCAGAGCTTAAGATTCAGTTGCAAGAATTGTTTGATAAGGGTTTCATTAGGCCTAGCTCATCGTCATGGGGTTGCCCTGCTATCTTTGTGCAAAAGAAGGACAAATCCCTCCGACTCTGTGTCTATTACCGTCCCCTCAACGAGGTCACCATCAAAAATAAATATCCTTTACCTAATATTGACCTATTCTTTGACCAACTAGCTGGAGCCAAAGTATTTTCCAAGATTGACCTTAGGTCTGGCTATCACCAAATAAAGATCCGTCCCGAAGACATTCCTAAAACAGCCTTCACTACCAGATACAGCCTATATGAGTACCTAGTCATGTCCTTTAGCCTAACCATTTGACCTGTCTATTTCATGTACCTAATGAACTCCGTCTTCATGCCAGAGCTTGACAAATTTATGGTCGTGTTCATTGACGATTACTCCAAGACCCCTGAAGAACATGCCAACCACCTCCGTATTGTCCTGACTCATTTGAGGGAACATCAGCTTTATGCCAAGTTCAGCAAGTGTGAGTTTTGGTTGGACCGAGTTCCGTTTCTCAGGCATATTCTGTCCGCGGAAGGTGTGTCAGTTGATCCGAGTAAGGTGGAGGAAATCTTGAATTGGAAGCCGCCAACCACGGTGCATCAAGTCCGCAGGTTCATGGGGATGGCTGGACACTACCGTCGCTTTATTCCAGATTTTTCTAGAATAGCCAAATCCATCACAACTTGTTGAAGAATCAGGTCAAGTTTATCTGGTCACCGGAGTGTGAGACAACATTTCAGACTTTAAAGAAGTTGTTGACCACTGCACCAGTCCTGGCTCAACATGACATTGAAAAGCCGTTTGACATGTACTGTGATGCTTCTGGTACTGGGCTTGGTTGTTGTCACACCCAATTTTAAGGATAAAATTGAATGAACCAACTTATGTGCGCCCAGAGATCAATCACACACATAAGCGACAAATTACATAGTACCATCACAAGGTTTAATATATAACGAATAATATCACAGAGTCTTTACATAAATAGCAGCGGGCTAATAATTATAATCTCTCGCGGAAGCTCCAATTTACAGGGAAGTAGTTGACTGGTGAACCACAATCCTAGTAATCCTCAGAAGAATCATCATAGTCATCTGTTACCCATCCGGGATTTTTATCCAAATATGAAAAATAAAGCAAGCGTAAGTACATGTCGTACTCAACAAGAAAAACATGGGTTTATGAGGCTCAAATAAGGCTTGACACTGGTTGACAGCGGTTGCTTTTAGTTGATCATGTTTTAGCAATTTGAGTAGCAGCAATAGAATATACCAAGGAACAAGATTTGCATGATCATATAAACATGATAATTAATATGGAATAAACATCAATAGAAACTTCAAGTAAATCAATATTCAATTAGTTAAATTCCTGTAACACGTCCAAGGCCGCTCATGACCGTGAGCACGGCTGATATATCAGTTTTACACTCTGCAGAGGTTGCACACTTTCACCATGAGTCGTGATTCCCATGTGTCAGGGGTTTGCAGGGCCCACACTACACTGCCAAGGTGCATAACAGGGTCTCACTATGAAGTCTTTCAAAAGGCTCTCTAACAAGTTACTAATCAATCCGGGCGCAATGGCAAGGGGCGGTAGAGCCCTCCTTCCAAGTGGCACACACACGCAGCAGTACACACAAGGACAGGAGCCGCAAAACAACCAGCTCGGCAAGGAACCTTTCAAGATTAATAGCATGGTAGAAAGTAACTTCCTACTTGACTAAAGCCAGAGCCATATAGCCCCCATGGTTGCGCTGTAAGTCCCGGTGTCATACTTACAGATAAGTCCTTAGTCCATGTTGCTAAAAAGCATCTTTTAATCTTTATTTCATAATCAATTATTCAAGTTCATAAGATCATGACCCATCAAAGCACTAGCATCACTACTCAAATGCAATCTCATAGGTAACAAGGATCAAGTGATCAAAAGCTAGGAATAAATACTAGGGTTGCCAAGGTAGACACATGCATCATGAATTTGGTGATTAAGGTGAATAGGCAATAAGGATGGTCCATGCTATACTTGCCTTGATCAAAGTGCTCTGGAGAACTTGGATCCTCCGTGTACTCTTGATCACCAACGTACTGCTCACCGTCTGAACTCGATCACAAAATCACCACACAATCATCGAGGCAATCATACACGAAGCAAACAAGATCTATATTAGAAACAGTACACCAATAGTAGGAAAAACAGATTGAAAAGTGTATAAACATAATCTACGCGTCGCTATGATTCCAACGATATAAAGATCACGAAAATCAGAGTTCAAACG
Organism: Eremochloa ophiuroides; assembly: GCA_038502445.1. Taxonomy (NCBI): domain Eukaryota; kingdom Viridiplantae; phylum Streptophyta; class Magnoliopsida; order Poales; family Poaceae; genus Eremochloa; species Eremochloa ophiuroides. Next base: position 10,320,162 of record JAHLJS010000009.1, on the reverse strand, counting down.
GGAAAGTTATGAAATAAACAAGTTTTACTTTAATAAAATAATAGATTAAATCTAATCTCGAATTTTAAAAGTTAAAAACATGAGTAACAGTAGCATCATTAGGTAGATTATGAAATTACGAATCTAACGAGACTTGAACGGATCAAATCGGAGCTAAAACGAATAAAATATGGCCGAAATAAACTGAGTGGCAAATCTGCAAATATTGAAAACGTATTTTTGAATCTAAACCGAGGAAAATACGTTTTCTAAAAAGGAAAGCGTAATCTGAAAAATACGCCAAAGGATCGCGGGTTAGAACATTAAAAACCTCAGGGGCTCTTTTGCAAAAGTGCCGGCGAAAAGGTATCTCTCACTGTGAGCCGTTGGATCGGCCGTGGACGGCGCAGGTAGCTTGGGGAAAAAGAGGGGCGGCCCTGGTCGCCGGAGTCGGGCGGCGCCCGGCCGATTCCTCGCCGGCAAGATGGCCGGAGACGGCGTTTTCGGGGCTAGGAAGCTCAGCACACCTCGGGATCTGGTCGGGAAGCAAGAGGAGCTCAAGCCAAACCTATCTATGGTTTCGGTTGCCACAGAGGTAGCTCGGGGAGGTTGCGGCGAGCTAGGTGGCGGAACTATGGTGGCGGCAAAGCTCGGCATCATGGCTATAGTGCACAAAACCGAGGGAGAAGGGGTCGGGAAGGTCCCTGACCATGCTGCGAAGCTTGGAGAACAACCAATTTCGACGGAGAAGTCTTCCCGAGGAGAAATCGGCGGCGGCGGCGGAGCTCGGGGCGACGGCGAAGCTCGGGACGGCGGCTAGGGCAAGATTGGAGGGCGTGGCTTGCTCGGGAACTTGTGGGGAGGGAAGGCAGGGCTCGGCCGACCTATATAGGGCGCGAGGGAGGTGTAGGAGAGCTGGACTCGGTTGGGACTCGACCCGGAGGAGGGAGCGCTCGTGTCTCGCGCGGACTCCGACTGCAGGAAGGGGATGGCGCGGGGCAGCGGGCCCTACACGTCAACGGCGGGGGAAGAGGGTCGCGGCTTCCTTTTACGGGCCAGTGGAGGCATGCACGGGATGGACCCGTCCGAAAAATCCGGCGGTTGCCTTCTGTTGGAGGCGGCGCTCGTGCTCCGCTCGGACTCCGTCCTGAGGAGGGAGACGACGCTGAGCCGTGGGCCTGACGTGTCAGCGAGACCGAGAGGAGGGGAGGCGGGTTGCGCTGAAGATGGGCTTCGGCCTGGCCGGCTCGGCCCATGCGGAGAAGGAGGAGAGGGGCAGCGCCCTGGGCTGAGGAGAGGGGATGGGCCGGCTCGGCCTGCAGAGAAGGGGAGGGAGTTTTCCCTTTTTTAATTTTCTCAATTCATTTTCAAATTTGTTTTCCAAATGGCTTTTCAAACTAAGTTTTGAACCCTTGTAAAATCCAATCAAATCTCAGGAAATAAATATGTGCAGCGGTATGTATGCAACATAACATGTTTCTATGCCCTAGGGTTTATTTTAATTCACAAAAAATATTATTCTATATATTAAATGCTCAATCAATTGCATAAATAAATCAAATTAAATTCCTATTTCAAAGATTGAAAATTTCCGGGTGTTACAGTTGTGTCTTGATGTAAGAAGGCCGTGTCATTGCTTATGCTTCACGGCAACTCAAGCGTCATGAAGAGAACTACCCCACCCATGATTTGGAGTTGGCAGCTGTAGTACATGCCTTGAAGATCTGGCGTCATTATCTGCTAGGCAGTACTTGCAATGTCTATACTGACCACAAGAGTTTGAAGTACACCTTTACTCAAGAAGAGTTGAACATGAGGCAAAGAAGATGGCTCGAGTTGATTAAGGATTATGATATTGAGGTACACTATCACCCGAGTAAGGCGAATGTGGTCGCCGATGCACTCAGTCGCAAGATTCACTGCAATTATCTGACAGTAAGGCCACGAGACCTTTCCTTATGCTATGAGCTGGAAAAGTTGGGCATTGAAATAGTTCCACAGTGCAGTCTAGTTAACATCAGCATTGCAACACCTATCCGAGATGAGATTATTGCTGCTCAGAAAGGAAGCAAAGGAATCAAGCACATCAAGTAGAAAGTTCAAGCCGGCAAGGTAGATTGTTTTAGGATTGATGATGAAGGTGTTGTGTGGTTCAAGGATCGTCTCCTAGTCCCAAAGGTACCTAAGTTGCGTCAAAAGATCCTCGATGAAGCACATTTAATAAGATTCTCCATTCATCCAGGAAGCAACAAGATGTATCAGGACTTGAGGCAGAAATTCTGGTGGACTAAGATGAAGATAGAAATTGCTCGGTATGTGGCCAGGTGTGATACCTGTCAAAAGGTAAAGGCTGTGCATATGAAGCCCGGGGGAGAGCTGCAACCATTGCCTGTCCCTGCATGGAAGTGGAAGGATATCAGCATGGATTTTATCGTGGGATTACCCAGGACAACTAGAGGTTTTGATTCAATCTGGGTTATTGTGGACCGTCTCACGAAGCAAGCTCATTTCATACTAGTCAAGAAGGATTACTGGGCACCGAGTTACGCAAAGCTTTATATTGAAAATCTGATGAAGTTGCATGGAGTACCGAAGACCATCGTATCTGACCGAGGTACTCAATTTGTCTCCATTTTTTGGAAGGCATTTCACAAGTTGTTAGGGACAAAGCTTTTGCATAGCACAGCATATCATCCGCAGACTGATGGACAGACTGAAAGAGTCAATCAACTACTTGAGGACATGTTGAGGGCTTGTGCACTCAATTACACCAACACGTAGGACGAGTGTTTACCTTAGACAGAGTTCTCATATAACAACAGCTATCAAGAAAGTATCAAGATGGCTCCTTTTGAAGCAGTCTACGGTCGAAGGTGTCGTACTCCGTTGAATTGGTCCGAACCAGGAGAAAGATGGTTGTACAGATTCGACTTGGTTAATGAAGCCGAAGAGAAAGTCCAACTGATCCAGGAGAATTTGAAAGTGGCACAGTCACGTCAGAAAAGTTATGCTGACCAAAGGCGTCGACCATTAGCATTCAAAGTTGGAGACTATGTCTACCTGAAGGTGTCACCTGTGAAAGGGGTTAACCGATTCGGGGTCAAAGGCAAGTTAGCTCCGAGATATATTGGGCCGTTTCTGATTGTAGAACGTGTGGGAAAAGTGGCTTATAAATTACAATTGCCGGAGCACCTCTCTGAAGTACACAATGTGTTCCACGTGTTGCAATTGAAGAAGTGTCTTCGAGTGCCCGACCAAGTTGTTGATGTTGAAGGAGTGGAACTCGAACCGGATCTAACATGTTCTGAGTATCCAATTCGAGTCTTGGATCGAAAGGATCAAGTTACCCGAAGAACTACAACCAGGTGGTACAAGATCCAGTGGAACCAGCATTCCGAAGATGAAGCCACTTGGGAATCGGAAGACTATCTCGCGGAAAATTTTCCCGAATTTTTCACTACTCTATAGACGTAAGGTTCCGAGTCGTGTAATGTATAAACTCTTCTACCCGTCTAGGGATCAAGGTTAAATTAGGTTAATTGTGACATTTTCTTTTCCATTACTTTGTTTGAAGTCTTCGTTTTATACCAAATCTCGGGACGAGATTTCTTTTAGGGGGGAAGGCTGTAATACCCCGGCTATTACGGTTAATTAAATCTGCCATGTCATCATGTTTATATTAATCATCTGCATTTGATTGTACTTAGGACCATTAGAGTGGTTTGATTGAGTATGAAAATGATTGTGCAATTCAACCACTAATGGGAAATCAACAATTAAATAAAAAAATTCAATTATGAGCCCTAAAATTTGCCCAAAAACCCAATTCAAAAACTATAAATAATATGATGTAGGAGCCTTAATAAAAGTTGTAGATCTTTTAAAATGGAACAACTTTTATTTTGGGTGATTTTGAAGTTCTTAGATGAAAATATGAATTTAACTCAAATTACTATGTTGAAATTCAAATTTGAAATATCATTTTCAAATCTACAAGGAATCTGACCAAACATCCTTAATAGAAGTTGTAGAGCTCAGCAAGGTGAACAACTTTCATGTTTACAGATTTTAAAGTAATGTAGACAATTTTTGAGAATTAGATTGAATTGCAAATAAAATTCAAACCCTACTTTTACCCCCTTTCGAATAATTTCAAATTTGTGCAGAATTTGAACATGGTTCAACAAGCAAAAGTGTTCTAAATAAAATTTGGCACAACTTTTATTTTTGGAGCCCCTACTGTAGCTGCACGGTTTAGGAGTAATTTGAAATTCATAGGGTTTGACCCTGTTGTGATAAATAGTACTGGACCCCCCTCTGTTCTCGGCCGCGTGGGCAGTGCGGGTACACGCATGCGCCGCACCGCACGCCGGCGACTTTCAGCCGGGGCATGGCCCTGACGCCATCGAGCTGTGACCGCATGGGGGGCCCGGACCTTCCCGACCTTATCCTTTCGTCCGCGACATCTTAAAGGCGACGAGCACCCCTCCCTTTTCTCTTCCCCCCGCTTGGCCGCCGGTGAGACCTTCCGGGTCCGAGAGTAATTCGTCATCTCCAGTTCACCTCCGGCCAATTCACCTCGTCGCCAACCCCACCATACACCTACGTACTAGTTGCTTCTGTTGGAGTGTGCTGTGGTCCTGTGCCGGGCCCGGAACGCAGGTCGTCGTCTTCGGGTGCGGTCGGAACGCCGCTGCCCGCCTTCGTGCCGTGCCTAGTTCGATGGGTTAAGACTCCCTCCTTTCTGTGGTTCGTTTCGGACTCATGGTGCTCCACTGGTGCTCATGTGCTCGACCGTTTCATCTATGGTGCACAGGATAGGTCGGAACGCGGGATTGCCGCCATGTCCGAATCGTTGTGTCCGTCACCGCCGTCGCGCTCGCCATTCTACTCCACCTCGGTCTCTACCAGCTGCCCTAATCACCTCGTGGTGAGCCACTAACCATCCCCGATCCTTGTTTTTACTTGCCATCGGCCCGCAGTGGCTGGAACGCGTCGCACCACCGTGACCGAGCCGCCATAGGTAGCAGAGAGCTCGTCACCGGCCGGCGCTAGTCCGTTTAGGTCCCTGAGGGTGTGTGCGGAGGCCAGGGCCGTCAGCTAGAGGTGTCTCCTTCGCCGGAGAGACCGCTGGCGACGGGCCGCCGCGAGGGGAGCGCGTGCGAGGCACACTGGAGGGGGTGAGAGGTGGGAGACGACGCTGACGGGTGGGGCCTGCCCGTCATTGGCTCTGAGAGAGGGAGAGAGGGGCGCGGGCGCCTACGGGCTAGCTGGGCCGCGCTGCGTCTGAAGTGGGCCGGCTCGGGCCGGTTGTGTTTTTCTTTTTTTTCCAGCGAATATCAAAAGCCTTTTCCATTTTAAATTAATATGAATAGTGTTTGACTTTGTTATTTTCATGAGAATATTTCTGTAGCTCTATAAATCCTAAAAATTTTTGTAGACACTCTCTGTAATATGTAGTATTTAATAAAAATATTAAGTAGTGAGTTTGAACAGTTTCTATAGGGATTAAAAATCAGTCTTTTAATTTATAAATGAAAATTTAATAAATTTTAATTAATTCTCAGTAATTCCTAAAATCATGAAAATTGGTTTGGTACTATTTTAGGTAAAGATCTATTTGTTGGTGAAGTTTGGTGTCAAATGAAAATAGTTTAGTTGTTTATTAATTAAATATTTCATTAGTTGGTTAATAGAAGGAATAGGAAATAAAGATAAATATGATATTGTGTGATTTTTGGATTGATTGAGGTTCTAGGTCAATCACGCTTATGACCTAGGACAGGGTGGATGAGAATAATCATAGTTAGCTCGAGGTAGGGTTGTGCCCTTGGGTGTATTATTTATTATCGAATTCTATCTGTCATTTCATGTTGCATCGCATTGAACCATTCATCATTGCATGCGTGTAGTGACGGGCAACGAAGGAGTCAAAGCCGAGGTTCCTGCTGCCAAGGTGATTCCCGAGGAAGTCTAGGGCTTTGATATTTGTGGCACTGACCCAGACCCGACACTCTATGCAATCCAAGGCAAGCCCCGGTGCATTTGCCCCCGCCTTGTATTTAAAATATGTTATCACTTGAGTTAATCTATTGCATTAGGTTAATAGGAGTTGAGTGATAACCTATTGATGCATTATCTTTCCTTGACCACTAATTATACCCCCGAAAACCTGATTTAATTAAATATTTAAAAATGCTTAGCCCTGCTTAATTGATTTAGATTTGCATAAAATGCTATTTTGAAATATGATAATATGCAAAGGATGAATCATTGAAAGGGAAGGGTATGGTCTTCATTGTTGGCAGTGTACTTGGCCAGTCCATTGTCATCAATGGGGACGGGTTTTTCGGGTGGTGGCCAAATGTTTGGGTTGGAGTCCCAACTTATCGTCGCCAACAGAAAAGGGATGTGAAAACCGGGTGGTTACCAAGGTATTTGTAACACCTTAAAATTTGCTTTTATTAAAATAGGGACAAATTGAATTATTTATGCAATTGTTTGGCATATTAACCTAGCAAATAATAATTTTTAGCAATTAAAATAAATCATAGGAATTAGAAACATGATTTGTTGCATCCATGCTGCTCAATGATATTTTGTTTGATTTGCACTTTATTAAGATTTGAAAACATTCAAATAAATTTGAAAACCTATTTGGCAAAGCAATTTGGAAAAAGAGAAACTCTTCCTCCACCCCTCCCTGGCCGAAGCCCACTGCTTGGCCTGCTCTCTTTCTTCCAGAGCTGCTCACTGCCCTCTTCCGTATTCCCACCGCGCGGCCCAACCTCAGGCCGAGCCCAGCAGTTGGAGCCCCGCTCCCTCCCCCTTCTGTGACCGACACGCGGGGCCCACGAGTCATCTTCCTCATTCTCCCGCTCGTGTTCGAAGTGGACACGGCCGCACCGTAACCACCCTGGCCTCCTCTCTTGGCGTGGCCGAGTCCATCCCGTGCATGCCTCCACTGGCCCATAAAAGGAAGCCGCGACCCTCTTCCCCCTCCCTCTACCGCTGACGCGTAGGGCCCGTTGCCCCGCGCCATCCCCTTCCTCCAGTCGGAGTCCGCGCGAGGCACGAGCGCTCCCTCCTCCGGGTCGAGTCCCAACCGAGTCCAGCTCTCCTACGCCTCCCTCGCGCCCCTATATAGGTCGGCCGAGCTCTGCCATCCCTCCCCACAAGTTCCCGAGCAAGCCACGACCTCCAATCTTGCCCTAGCCGCAGCCGCAGAGACGCCGCCGCCCCGAGCTCCGCCACCGCCGTCGATTTCTCCTCGGGAGGACTTCTCCGTCGAAATTGGTTGTTCTCCAAGCTTTGCAGCAAGGTCAGGGACCTTCCCGACCCCTTCTCCCTCAGTTTTGTGCACTATAGCCATGATGCCGAGCTTCGCCGCCGCCATAGTTCCGCCACCTAGCTCGCCGCATCCTCTCCGAGCTACCTCTGTGGCAACCGAAACCATACATAGGTTTAGCTTGAGCTCCTCTTGCTCCCCGACCAGATCCCGAGGTGTGCCGAGCTTCCTAGCCCCGAGAATGCCATCTCCGGCCATCTTCCGGCGAGGAATCGGCCGGGCGCCGCCCGACTCCGGCGACCAGGGCCGCCCCTCTTTCCCCCGAGCTACCCTGCGCCGTCCACGGCCGATCCAACGGCTCACAGGGAGAGATACCCCTTCGCCGGCAACTTTACAGAAAACCCCCTGACCTTTTTATTGTTCTAACCCGCAGTCCCTTGGTGTCTTTGGTCAAATACGCTTTTGTTTACGAAAAACGTATTTTCCGCGGTTTAGATTCAAAAATACGTTTTCAATATTTACAGATTTGCCACTCAGTTTATTTCGGCCATATTTTATTCGTTTTAGCTCCGATTTGATCCGTTCAAGTTTCGTTAGATTCGTAATTTTGTAACCTATCTAATGATGCTACTGTTAGTCATGTTTTCAACTTTTAAAAATTCGAGATTAGATTTAATCTATTATTTTATTAAAGTAAAACTTGTTTATTTCATAACTTCTCCGTTTGAACTCTGATTTTCGTGATCTTTATATCGTTGGAATCGTGGCGACGCGTAGATTATTTTTATAAACTTTTCAATCTATTCTTCCACTGCTGGTGTACTATTGCTAATATAGATCTTGTTTGCTTCATGTATGATTGCCTTGATGATTGTGTGGTGATTTTATGATCGAGTTCAGACGGTGAGCAATACGTTGGTGATCAAGAGTACACGGAGGATCCAAGTTCTCCAGAGCACTTTGATCAAGGCAAGTATAGCATGGACCATCCTTGTTGTCTATTCACCTTAATCACTAAATTCATGATGCATGTGTCTACCTTGGCAACCTATAGTGTTTATTCCTAGTTTTGATGACTTGATCCTTGCTACCTATGAGATTGCATTTGAGTAGTGATGCTAGTGCTTGATGATGCCATGATCTTATGAACTTGAATAGTTAATTATGAGATAAAGATTAAAAGATGCTTTTTAGCAACATGGACTAAGGACTTAACTGTAAGTATGACACCGGGACTTACAGCGCAACCATGAGGGTCATATGGCTCTGACTTTAGTTAAGTATGAAGTTACTCTCTATCATATTGTTAATCTTGAAAGGTTCCTTGCCGAGCTGGTTGTTTTGCGGCTCCTGTCTTTGTGTGTACTGCTGCGTGTGTGTGCCACTAGAAGGAGGGCTCTACCACCCCTTGCCATTGCGCCCGGATTGATTAGTGGCATGTTAGGAAGGCTTTTGAAAGACTTCATAGTGTACCCTGCCGCACTTCCTTGGTGAGGTGACATGGGAGTCATGACCCTTGGCATATGGGAATCACGACTTGTGGTGAAAGTGTGCAACCTCTGCAGAGTGTAAAACTGATATATCAGCCGCGCTCACGGTCACGAGCGGCCTTGGACATCTTACAGGAACTTAACTAATTTAATATTGATTTATTTGAAGTTTCTATTGATGTTTATTCCATATTAATTATCATGTTTATATGATCATGCAAATCTTGTTCCTTGGTATATTCTATTGCTGCTACTCAAAATGCTAAAACATGATCAACTAAAAGCAACCACTGTCAAACCAGTGTCTTGCCTTATTTGAGCCTCATAGACCCATGTTATTCTTGTTGAGTACGACATGTACTTACGCTTGCTTTATTTTTCATATTTGGATAAAAATTCCGGATGGGTAACAGATGACTATGATGATTCTTCTGAGGATTACTAGGATTGTGGTTCACCAGTCAACTATTTCCCTGTGAATTGGAGCTTCCGCGAGAGATTATAGTTATTAGTCTGCTACTATTTATGTAAAGACTCTGTGATATTATTCGTTATATATTGAACCTTGTGATGGTACTATGTAATTTGTCGCTTATGTGTGTGATTGATCTCTGGGCGCACATAAGTTGGTTCATTCAATTTTATCCTTAAAATTAGGTGTGACAGTATTTGGGTTAGAGTCCCAATGCATGGTTTCCAACGGGAAAATGTTTAGGGACCATTCATTGTTGGCCTGCTGTGATCAAGATTTTGCAACTAGCCACATACTACAGAAAGCCTCTGACTCCGGTGGCCCTACTGCTTGAACCGACAACCACGCACTGGGAGTAGAGATATGGCGAGATTAGCGTGTACCCACGTGGCCGGCGTGCCTGGAGACTAGAGGAGTACTGTGCTCTCGGGTGGCGCAGGACCGGTTCAGGGGTAGGATAAACCGTGGTAGGCGGGGTTGGTGTATGCAAGTTTAAGTGCTACAAATACAGTGTGAATAGGGATCCCCAGCTGGGTACTAAGCGATTCGAATCATCATTGCTCCTCGGTTATGGAGATTTGATCCTCACACCTACATCGAAAAGTGGTTCGGAAATAGGATGTTTTGAGAATGAATAAGAAACTGGATTTGAAAGTGAAAGAACTGTGAATTATTGATATTGATTATTAATAATTTTGAGTAAAATATTAAAAATACGATTAGTAATGCTTTTCTGCAAAATATCTTGACTCTTGCTTAAGCCTTACCTTGACTTCCCTCAGCCTGCATTCCTGAGTCTCATTCCTTTTTCTTAGTCGTGTAAGTCTTGCGGAGTACCCCAGTACTCAGGGTTTGTTAACCCCGTTGCAGGTAATCAGCAGCAGGAGGTCTGCCTTGCCCCTTGCTGCGTGACCATCATCCAGGATAGCGAGGAAGGGTGAAGTGGACCTGTGGGCAGGGTCCGTATTATTACCTATCTTATTATGTTATGTTGTTGTTCTACTACTGCTACTACTATTTGAACTTTGGTCTGTAATAACTGCATCTGAATTCTATTTGAACAACCGGCTTGTAATCTAAGTACTATTTAATGTTCCGCACTTTTACTCTGATGTATTTTATTATGAAATGTTGTAATCCTGTAATGGCTTCGCAATGGGATCCTGTTGGAGAAACGGGTGCTGATGTAACCCGGCAGGTCTGTCTAGATCATCTGGGACACGAGCTCGGCTGTCAGAGGTCATTAGTGACAATGACAGGTGCCTGTGGGCCATGTGATTTAGGCGATTCTGTTACAGGAGGTGGACTATGGAAGATTCAACAAGGTAAAGTCATCGTTGCAAGCTACCACCAATCCGGATAGTATGTGGTATTTACTAGTAAATATAGTCTAAGCAACATGCTTACACTATAAATTACTACTTCAATCAAGGAGCTATCAAGACTAAATCACTCAAATGAATCGCAAACCAAAAAAACAATAATAGCAATGTTACTCACTTAGATTAGAAGTTGAATATCCAAAGAAATTTTCAGAACCAAGTTCCAAAGAAGAACTTGAGTCCGTGTGTGCAAATCATAGAATAGTCACCGACAGGCCGGCAACTCCTCCAACTCTTCTCCATCTCACTATCTCTCTACTTCTAGATAAGAATAGCCCAAATCTAGAGAGACTACAAGGCTAACCTTTTACTTGATGCTTGGCTCTAGATCCTATTTAGGGTTTCTACTGGAGCTTAGATATTTCTGGTGGAATATGAAACCCTGGACTGAACATCTCTTTGAAACGCTGGAGGGTCTGGGGCTATTTATATAGCGATGAATTTCAGCCCTCTGATCAAACCGACTTAAGGTAGTGGTCCAGATTAACACTCAAAGGTGGTGGAGAGTCCACGTCGAAGGGGAGAGGCTGATGATGTGGGGCAAGACCGGCCGATTTGGTGGCCCCATCGGCCGATCCTCCCTAGATGACTTGTGGGCCCTGCTTTTGTAAATATGTTTCTGGTGTTCTTTAGAATATTCTTGACATGGTTTCACCACATAATTCAATATATCTCTCTGACATGTGGGTCCTCTTTGATCCTTTTCCTATTTAATCTAAAAAATACAGATTTACCAAAACTTGTGGAATTCTATCAATTTAAACCATATCCTATATGATGGCTTGCATTTATATCCTTCTTCATGATTGGTTGATAGGTAAAATCTTACAATAACTACCATCAACACGCACTGGCTCATGTACGCCGGCGTGACCCACCTCCAAGTGCTGTTGCGGCCTAGCCGCGTGCCACCGTGACCAGCCTTTTTGCACCGCCATGACCTTCCTCCAGGTGCCGCCTTGGTGCAAGCCGCGCTCCGCCTCGCGTGGCGCTGTTCTGGTGTTGTCAGTAGTTATTGTTCTTTTTTAACTGTCAAATAAACATGAATCAAGGGCATAAATCAATCCACATCATAGATATAGGGTTTGATTCTAATAGGTTCCACGAGTTTTGTGGAGACCAGATTGATCCCATGGCCACCACGTCCACTGCCATTGTGATCGAGGATATGAAGAAGGCCCCCTGGACCCTAGACATCAACACGGGCAATCGCTTTGATGGGATTAGCATAAATCTCACTAAACTCAATCACTGCCTCATGGAGATTGAATGCCACTGCCCATTCTCTGCTACTGTTGATGATGTTTATGACATGAAATTCCATACACAAAATACCACAACAACCTCAGATTAAAGGAAGAATGGCATAACATGAGCATATTTGATCATAATAAGTTCCACTTTTGTCCTGGATTTTTTTGTGCTGGATAGAGAAATTAGGGGAAAATGAGTCTATGGATGCCTAATGAGAGGGTTGGCCAACCCCCCTATGGGCCTAGCAGGCAGTGTCATGCACTCTATGATCCATTTGAAGCTAATCAAAGCCATTCTCAACCCTTGCATCACACTTGTTCTTCTTCTTAACAGTAAGGGATGGTGATACATGGTTTAAAGGGTCCATATGAGCAAACCGACGTGCCATAGTGACAAACTTCACACATACCCACTCTACTTCAACCAGGGGAACCACTCACCAAAGGGGATGGGCCCACATGGCAGGGGGTCAACAAATCCCAGCTAGGTCGATCGACTCTCTCAGAGCTCCCACCAGTTGACGTAGAAATTTGTAGATGCGCCAAGGTATGTTTCCCAACAGTGTGGAATCTGACTGACATGGTTGGGTTAGAGGGCTTCTAACACTGGACCGGTCGATTGATCCAAGGAGGTGCCACTCAATTTGACCTGCAATTGACAAAAGAGAGACAAGTCAATAATTTGACCTGCAATTGACACAGTGTCGACAGGCATGATTCATATATATCATCAATTGTAGATTAATTGAGATATGCAAGGTGAAGACAACCATCAACTGAAAGATATATAAACTATTATAAATCGGCTCAATTCATATGATTCATTAGTAAGCATTAGCAACCAATAACTAAGAAAACAAATAAGAATGGTAGGCATGCAAATCAAGTTAGACAGCTGAATTGGATGTAAACAAGATTACAATGGATGGATAATCGATTATTTTAATGCACTACAAAGATCCAAGATTAAATCTACTATTACCATTAGTGAGGTTTGACCAGATCGATTGAACCAAAAATTGTATATATCTACTTGTACTCAAATTGGTTTATGGAGACATTTTGTACGTGATCGATCCTAAATAGTTGGCTCAATAGCCGATATATAGACACACCAAATGAACAAAGTGAATGCTTCATCTAAAAACATACTCATTGCTTATTTGCCTCTAATCTAGAGCCTTCGCCAGTGAGGGTTGATCAGATCAATGCAGCTATTGCTAAAAATGAGATTAAGTCTCATTAACCAACACGTACTACGTTTGATCAAGATTGAAATAGAAAAGCTGATCTAAAAGGATGAGTTGTCAAAAGCAAAAGCAAATGTGACCTAGCTTAGGAGACGACTAATCGAGTGAATATAAGACCAATCTACTTCTATCTTGATCAATAGGGTTGACGTTATTTAAATTAAAGCATTGTTTATAATAAGATCCATTACCAGTGAATATGCACTACTGGAAAGCTGAAATTTCCTGACGGTGCATTTACTGTCAGGGAAATTGAAAATACCGTCAGGTAAATGAAAATCCAATTTTCCTGATGGTAAACCATCAGGGAATAACCATCAGGGCTAGCTCGATAGGGTAATTAAAAATGCCTGACGGTGGACCATCGGGGAAAATAATATTTATTTGCCTGACAGTGAAGAACCGACAGGTCAATTAAAAACCATTAGGGAAATGTTGTTTTCTCTATCGGTTAGAATTGACAAAGAAATATACACCACCGTCAGGGTAAACTCTTTCCTTGTCGGTCTGAAACCGACAGGATATATGGATATTTACCCTGTCAGTGGTCAAACTGTCAATAAAATGATATTTTCCCTGATGGTGTTTGTTTTTCCCCGTCGACTTCAAACCATGAGATAAATACATTATTATGTCAGTTGTACTTTCGCTGACGACATAGAATCATCAGAACTGTTTTATATATAATTCAAAAAACACAAATATTTAGTTTTCCTGTGTGTTTTTTGGAACCATCAAGGTAATCAATTTTTCCTGTGTGTTTTTCACACTACAAGAAATCTGGGATTGTATGACAAACATAAACTGTCATGTAAAGTACAGAAATGGTCATAAAAAGTACTTTATGATGAAAAAATGGTCGTCACGCGGTCGTCACAAAACGACCGACATAAAAAGTATCGCGTGACGAAATTATGAAAACCGTCACATAATGTCATGACCTTTTGTGACAGTTACACTTCATCGTCATATATCGTTACCTTTTATGACGATTTAACGCGTCACATTATGTACGAATCATCACGAAAGGTACGTTGGAGAACAGGTTTGGATTTGTTTTTGTGACGACACGGGAACATCATGTATAGCATTTTGAGACGATTGTATTGCATCACAAATTGTCCTTTCATTAATGACGACCGTGTATATCTAATGACAACACACTGATCTTTCATCACAGCTCATAAAAGCATAATACACAGATATCAGCCAAGCCATCATCCACATGATTGACATCACAAGTCATAAATCATACGCAATTCATACACATAAATTTAAGTCCAAAAGACATTGGTTTCACAGAGTTCTAGGTTCTACCACAAAGGTTGAAACATACAAACAAATTGCACCTTTGTATTCAAAAGTTTTTGAACTGAGGTCATTTAGTGTCTCATTCGACAAAGTTGGACCAAGTCAAAATTTGAATTTTTTTTAAAAATGACACCTTCACACTAGTATTTGAAACTCTAAATGATTTCAACTAGAAAAGTCTTGAAAACAAAGTTTGTTAATCTCATCAAGATCTACATTTGTTGTTTTGGTCAATGTTTCATTTGACAAAGTTTGAACGATTCAAATTTTAGATTTTTAAATTTTTACAGCTTCAAACCAGTTTTCGAAACCCTAGATGGTCCCAACTAGAAAAGTCATCAATACCAAGTTTGATCAAATCATGAAGATCTACAATTGTTATATTGATCATTTTTGCATTTGATAAAGTGTTAGGAAAGCTTAGTTCTAAATTGACAAGTCTCTCATATAGTTTCATAAACCCTATGTGAGATTTATGATTTTGTGACTAGTGTTTAATAACAGTTTTCAAATGAAAAATGGCCTATATATCAATTGTACATATTCATTAGTTCTAATACCTTTGTATTCAAAAGTTTTTGAGCTGAGATCATTTAGTGTCTCATTTGACAAACTTTGACCAAGTCAAAATTTGAATTTTTCAAAAAATGACACCTTCACACTAGTATTTGAAACTTTAAATGGTTTCAACTAGAAAAGTCTTGAAAACCAAGTTTGTTAATCTCATCAAGATTTACATTTGTTGTTTCGGTCAATGTTTCATTTGACAAAGTTTGAATGATTCAAATTTTGGATTTTTAAATTTTGACACCTCCAAACCAGTTTTCGAAACCCTAGATGGTCTCAACTAGAAAAGTCATGAATACCAAGTTTGATCAAATCATGAAGATCTACAATTGTTATATAGGTCACTTTTGCATTTGATAAAGTGTTAGAAAAGTTTAGTTCTAAATTGACAAGTCTCTCATATAGTTTCATAAACCCTATGTGAGATTCTTGATATTATGATTAGTGTTTACTAACACTTTTCAAATGAAAAAATGGCCTACATAAAAATTGTACATCTTGATGAGTTCTAACACCTTTGTATTAAAAATTTTGAGTTGAGGTCCTTTGATCTCTCATTTGACAAAGTTTAACCAAGTCAAATTTTGAATTTTTTAAAAAATGACACCTTCACACTATTATTTGAAACTCTAAATGGTTTCAACTAAAAACGTTTTGAATACCAAGTTTGTTAATATTATCAAGATCTACATTTGTTGTTTTGGTCAACTTTTCATTTGACAAAGTTTGATTGATTCAAATTTTGGATTTTTATATTTTGATAGCTCCAAACCAGTTTTCGAAACCCTAAATGGTCTTAACTAGAAAAGTCATGAATATCAAGTTTGATCAACTCATCAAGATATACAATTGTTATATAGGTTATCTTTGCATTTGAGAAAGTGTTAGGAAAGTATAGTTCTCAATTGACAAGTCTCTCATATAGTTTCATAAACCCTGTGTGAGATTCATGATATTGTGACTAGTGTTTATTAACACTTTTCAAATGAAAAAATGGCCTACATAAAAATTGTACATATTGATGAGTTCTAACACCTTTGTATTCAAAAGTTTTTTAGCTGAGGTCATTTAGTGTCTCATTTGAGAAAGTTTGACCAAGTCAAAATTTAAATTTTTTTTAGAATGACACCTTCACACTAGTATTTGAAACTCTAAATGATTTCAACTAGAAAAGTCTTGAAAACAAAGTTTGTTAATCTCATCAAGATCTACATTTGTTGTTTTGGTCAATGTTTCATTTGACAAAGTTTGAACGATTCAAATTTTAGATTTTTAAATTTTTACAGCTTCAAACCAGTTTTCGAAACCCTAGATGGTCTGAACTAGAAAAGTCATCAATACCAAGTTTGATCAAATCATGAAGATCTACAATTGTTATATTCGTCATTTTTGCGTTTGAGAAAGTGTTAGGAAAGTTTAGTTCTAAATTGACAAGTCTCTCATATAGTTTCATAAACCCTATGTGAGATTTATGATTTTGCGACTAGTGTTTAATAACAGTTTTCAAATGAAAAATGGCCTATATATCAATTGTACATATTCATGAGTTCTAATACCTTTGTATTCAAAAGTTTTTTAGCTGAGATCATTTAGTGTCTCATTTGACAAACTTTGACCAAGTCAAAATTTGAATTTTTTAAAAAATGACACCTTCACACTAGTATTTGAAACTCTAAATGGTTTCAACTAGAAAAATCTTGAAAACTAAGTTTGTTAATCTCATCAAGATCTACATTTGTTGTTTTGGTCAATGTTTCATTTGACAAATTTTGAACGATTCAAATTTTGGATTTTTAAATTTTTACAGCTTCAAACCAGTTTTCGAAACCCTAGATGGTCTCAACTAGAAAAGTCATCAATACCAAGTTTGATCAAATCATGAAGATCTACAATTGTTATATTGGTCATTTTTGCATTTGAGAAAGTGTTAGGAAAGTTTAGTTCTAAATTGACAAGTCTCTCATAGTTTCATAAACCCTATGTGAGATTTATGATTTTGTGACTAATGTTAAATAACAGTTTTCAAATGAAAAATGGCCTATATATCAATTGTACATCTTCATAAGTTCTAATACCTTTGTATTCAAAAGTTTTTGAGCTGAGATCATTTAGTGTCTCATTTGACAAACTTTGACCAAGTCAAAATTTGAATTTCTTAAAAAATGAAACCTTCACACTAGTATTTGAAACTCTAAATGGTTTCAACTAGAAAAGTCTTGAAAACCAAGTTTGTTAATCTCATCAAGATCTACATTTGTTGTTTCGGTCAATGTTTCATTTGACAAAGTTTGAACGATTTAAATTTTGGATTTTTAAATTTTGACACCTCCAAACCAGTTTTCGAAACCGTAGATGGTCTCAACTAGAAAAGTCATGAATACCAAGTTTGAGCAACTCATGAAGATCTACAATTGTTATATAGGTCACTTTTGCATTTGAGAAAGTGTTAGAAAAGTTTAGTTCTAAATTGACAAGTCTCTTATATAGTTTCATAAACCCTTGTGAGATTCTTGATATTATGACTAGTGTTTACTAACACTTTTTAAATGAAAAAATGGCCTACATAAAAATTGTACATCTTGATGAGTTCTAACACCTTTGTATTCAAAAGTTTTTGAGTTGAGGTCCTTTGATGTCTCATTTGACAAAGTTTGACCAAGTCAAATTTTGAATTTTTTAAAAAATGACACCTTCACACTATTATTTGAAACTCTAAATTGTTTCAACTAAAAAAGTTTTGAATACCAAGTTTGTTAATATTATCAAGATCTACATTTGTTGTTTTGGTCAACTTTTCATTTGACAAAATTTGATTGATTCAAATTTTGGATTTTTATATTTTGACAGCTCCAAACCAGTTTTTGAAGCACTAAATGGTCTTATCTAGAAAAGTCATGAATACCAAGTTTGATCAACTCATGAAGATCTACAATTGTAATATAGGTTATTTTTGCATTTGAGAAAGTGTTAGGAATGTATAGTTCTCAATTGACAAGTCTCTCATATAGTTTCATAAACCCTATGTGAGATTCAGGATATTGTGACTAGTGTTTATTAACACTTTTCAAATGAAAAAATGGCCTACATAAAAATTGTACATATTGATGAGTTCTAACACCTTTGTATTCAAAAGTTTTTTAGCCGAGGTCATTTAGTGTCTCATTTGAGAAAGTTTGACCAAGTCAAAATTTGAATTTTTTTTTGTAAAAACGACACCTTCACACTAGTATTTGAAACTCTAAATGATTTCAACTAGAAAAGTCTTGAAAACCAAGTTTGTTAATCTCATCAAGATCTACATTTGTTGTTTTGGTCAATGTTTCATTTGACAAAGTTTGAACAATTCAAATTTTAGATTTTTAAATTTTTACAGCTTCAAACCAGTTTTCGAAACCCTAGATGGTCTCAACTAGAAAAGTCATCAATACCAAGTTTGATCAAATCATGAAGATCTACAATTGTTATATTGGTCATTTTTGCATTTGAGAAAGTGTTAGGAAAGTTTAGTTCTAAATTGACAAGTCTCTCATATAGTTTCATAAACCCTATGTGAGATTTATGATTTTGCGACTAGTGTTTAATAACAGTTTTCAAATGAAAAATGGCCTATATATCAATTGTACATCTTCATGAGTTCTAATACCTTTGTATTCAAAAGTTTTTTAGCTGAGATCATTTAGTGTCTCATTTGACAAACTTTGACCAAGTCAAAATTTGAATTTTTTAAAAAACGACACCTTCACACTAGTATTTGAAACTCTAAATGGTTTCAACTAGAAAAATCTTGAAAACTAAGTTTGTTAATCTCATCAAGATCTACATTTGTTGTTTTGGTCAATGTTTCATTTGACAAATTTTGAACGATTCAAATTTTGGATTTTTAAATTTTTACAGGTTCAAACCAGTTTTCGAAACCCTAGATGGTCTCAACTAGAAAAGTCATCAATACCAAGTTTGATCAAATCATGAAGATCTACAATTGTTATATTGGTCATTTTTGCATTTGAGAAAGTGTTAGGAAAGTTTAGTTCTAAATTGACAAGTCTCTCATAGTTTCATAAACCCTATGTGAGATTTATGATTTTGTGACTAATGTTAAATAACAGTTTTCAAATGAAAAATGGCCTATATATCAATTGTACATCTTCATGAGTTCTAATACCTTTGTATTCAAAAGTTTTTGAGCTGAGATCATTTAGTGTCTCATTTGACAAACTTTGACCAAGTCAAAATTTGAATTTCTTAAAAAATGAAACCTTCACACTAGTATTTGAAACTCTAAATGGTTTCAACTAGAAAAGTCTTGAAAACCAAGTTTGTTAATCTCATCAAGATCTACATTTGTTGTTTCGGTCAATGTTTCATTTGACAAAGTTTGAACGATTTAAATTTTGGATTTTTAAATTTTGACACCTCCAAACCAGTTTTCGAAACCGTAGATGGTCTCAACTAGAAAAGTCATGAATACCAAGTTTGAGCAACTCATGAAGATCTACAATTGTTATATAGGTCACTTTTGCATTTGAGAAAGTGTTAGAAAAGTTTAGTTCTAAATTGACAAGTCTCTTATATAGTTTCATAAACCCTTGTGAGATTCTTGATATTATGACTAGTGTTTACTAACACTTTTTAAATGAAAAAATGGCCTACATAAAAATTGTACATCTTGATGAGTTCTAACACCTTTGTATTCAAAAGTTTTTGAGTTGAGGTCCTTTGATGTCTCATTTGACAAAGTTTGACCAAGTCAAATTTTGAATTTTTTAAAAAATGACACCTTCACACTATTATTTGAAACTATAAATTGTTTCAACTAAAAAAGTTTTGAATACCAAGTTTGTTAATATTATCAAGATCTACATTTGTTGTTTTGGTCAACTTTTCATTTAACAAAATTTGATTGATTCAAATTTTGGATTTTTATATTTTGACAGCTCCAAACCAGTTTTTGAAGCACTAAATGGTCTTATCTAGAAAAGTCATGAATACCAAGTTTGATCAACTCATGAAGATCTACAATTGTAATATAGGTTATTTTTGCATTTGAGAAAGTGTTAGGAATGTATAGTTCTCAATTGACAAGTCTCTCATATAGTTTCATAAACCCTATGTGAGATTCAGGATATTGTGACTAGTGTTTATTAACACTTTTCAAATGAAAAAATGGCCTACATAAAAATTGTACATATTGATGAGTTCTAACACCTTTGTATTCAAAAGTTTTTTAGCCGAGGTCATTTAGTGTCTCATTTGAGAAAGTTTGACCAAGTCAAAATTTGAATTTTTTTTTTTGTAAAAACGACACCTTCACACTAGTATTTGAAACTCTAAATGATTTCAACTAGAAAAGTCTTGAAAACCAAGTTTGTTAATCTCATCAAGATCTACATTTGTTGTTTTGGTCAATGTTTCATTTGACAAAGTTTGAACGATTCAAATTTTAGATTTTTAAATTTTTACAGCTTCAAACCAGTTTTCGAAACCCTAGATGGTCTCAACTAGAAAAGTCATCAATACCAAGTTTGATCAAATCATGAAGATCTACAATTGTTATATTGGTCATTTTTGCATTTGAGAAAGTGTTAGGAAAGTTTAGTTCTAAATTGACAAGTCTCTCATATAGTTTCAGAAACCCTATGTGAGATTTATGATTTTGCGACTAGTGTTTAATAACAGTTTTCAAATGAAAAATGGCCTATATATCAATTGTACATCTTCATGAGTTCTAATACCTTTGTATTCAAAAGTTTTTGAGCTGAGATCATTTAGTGTCTCATTTGACAAACTTTGACCAAGTCAAAATTTGAATTTTTTAAGAAATGACACCTTCACACTAGTATTTGAAACTCTAAATGGTTTCAACTAGAAAAGTCTTGAAAACTAAGTTTGTTAATCTCATCAAGATCTACATTTGTTGTTTTGGTCAATGTTTCATTTGACAAAGTTTGAACGATTCAAATTTTGGATTTTCAAATTTTGACACCTCCAAACTAGTTTTCGAAACCCTAGATGGTCTCAACTAGAAAAGTCATGAATACCAAGTTTGATCAACTCATGAAGATCTACAATTGTTATATAGGTCACTTTTGCATTTGAGAAAGTGTTAGAAAAGTTTAGTTCTAAATTGACAAGTCTCTCATATGGTTTCATAAACCCTATGTGAGATCCTTAATATTATGTGTAGTTTTTACTAACACTTTTCAAATGAAAAAAATGGCCTACATAAAAATTGTACATCTTGATGAGTTCTAACACCTTTGTATTAAAAAATTTTTGAGTTGAGGTCCTTTGATCTCTCATTTGACAAAGTTTAACCAAGTCAAATTTTGAATTTTTTAAAAAATGACACCTTCACACTATTATTTGAAACTCTAAATGGTTTCAACTAAAAATGTTTTGAATACCAAGTTTGTTAATATTATCAAGATCTACATTTGTTGTTTTGGTCAACTTTTTATTTGACAAAGTTTGATTGATTCAAATTTTGGATTTTTATATTTTGATAGCTCCAAACCAGTTTTCAAAACCCTAAATGGTCTTAACTAGAAAAGTCATGAATACCAAGTTTGATCAACTCATCAAGATATACAATTGTTATATAGGTTATTTTTGCATTTGAGAAAGTGTTAGGAAAGTATAGTTCTCAATTGACAAGTCTCTCATATAGTTTCATAAACCCTGTGTGAGATTCATGATATTGTGACTAGTGTTTATTAACACTTTTCAAATGAAAAAATGGCCTACATAAAAATTGTACATATTGATGAGTTCTAACACCTTTGTATTCAAAAGTTTTTTAGCTGAGGTGATTTAGTGTCTCATTTGACAAAGTTTGACCAAGTCAAAATTTGAATTTTTTTAAAAATGGCACCTTCACACTAGTATTTGAAACTCTAAATGATTTCAACTAGAAAAGTCTTGAAAACAAAGTTTGTTAATCTCATCAAGATCTACATTTGTTGTTTTGGTCAATGTTTCACTTGACAAAGTTTGAACGATTCAAATTTTAGATTTTTAAATTTTTACAGCTTCAAACCAGTTTTCGAAACCATAGATGGTCTCAACTAGAAAAGTCATCAATACCAAGTTTGATCAAATCATGATGATCTACAATTGTTATTTTGGTCATTTTTGCATTTGAGAAAGTGTTAGGAAAGTTTAGTTCTAAATTGACAAGTCTCTCATATAGTTTCATAAACCCTATGTAAGATTTATGATTTTGTGACTAGTGTTTACTAACACTTTCTCAAATGGACTAGTGAGATCCATGATTTTATGACTAAGATTCATGATTTTTATTTATTTGAATAATTTAATGCTCTTGAATTTAAACCCAAAATAGATTTATAAGTTAAAAATAAAAAAGAAAGGAAACACAAAAAAGTCTCTCAGCCCTACTCTTTTAGGCCCGGCCTGCCTCCTCCGCCCGTGCTCGGTCTTCGTTTTCACCTGGGCCGAGGCCTAGCTCAGGCCCAACAGACATGGTCAAAGGTCCACTTCTACTACGGTATTTTATGACATTAGGGGCCGTCATATTTGATAAAACATTCAGTGACGGTCTACTTCGTCTTATAAAATTTGTATGAATCGTCATAAATTCATAACCGTCGAACGACTCCTGGCGCTAGATAACTTGTGACGAAATTTGCGACCCTTATGTGACAGAAAAACCCAAGTTGTCATAAAAAATCTAGCTCCCATCAATGTATGATGACACATAATTTTGCGTCATATTATGGTATATTATATGACAAAATCAGACCCTGTCATGAGGAATTTTGTCATAAAAAGAAGGATTTCTTGTAGTGACAAAAACCGTCAAGGTAATTCTATTTACCCTGACGGTTTATGCAAATACCGTCAAAAAAATTTGAAACCGTCAGGGAATTTCAAGTTTCCAGTAGTGATAATCTTCCTAATATTTTAACGGAAACTTGCTAGTGATTTTACAACAAGTGCAACATCGATAACTTTGATCAATGTCAAATTTTACAAGAGATTTGATCACTCGTTTGATGGAGCCTTGTAGTCAATGATATGAATCAATAACCATCATGTATTAACATTCTAAGAGATACACTCAACTTATGCAGCCTTACAATGATAATACAAGATATGGTAGGTTCTCACAAACAAACCGGAAATACCTTGAGTCAATACAGCCCATCCTGTTGAAGAACTCGTAGAGAATCCACTCTACTCCTACTCCTATGGTTTTTGGTGTGATACCGAGTTGTATTGTTTGTTTGGATGTCTTTTTACAATGACTAGGCTCTACTTTTGTACCGAGGGTCAAGACTCGAGTCCTATCATAACATGACTCATTACACATTTTATTAAACATAAAATTCCCTAAATTTCTGATTACTTGGATCATACCCTTACCTTTTGTAGAGTACAGCTCATCATCTCTCTTACTTGGACCACGCCAGGCAAGGTCTGGTGACATCATCCTCAAAATAGCCCATTCTGATTTTGGATTAAACAAGCTGTCACCAATTCTTGGATTAGTCAACCTCTTTGTTTGGGTTTTACAAATTTGGTGCAAACACCACCAATCACCTGCATGTTGTGCTCATGGTGAAATAGCTCAACCATTTGATTCTGTTGCGGTTCAATGACGGTTTGATCCAATGGATGAACAGAAGTGGGCTAAAGCTTTGTTGACGCAGGTTTACATAAAATCATTTTTCCGCCTCTATTAAAGATATTGCAGTGCTGTGTCGTTGGATCGTGTCAAGTTGAAGTAAAACGAAGGAAGTAGGGGGAGGGGACTACTGCATTGGATGATTATAGCTCGGTCTTGTTCATAATCTTGTTAATTGTTCGAGCAATAAGTTGTGCCCAATTCAATCCATATCAGGAGCGTCCTTGCAAGGTCAGAAGATGCCCATGTTCATGCAGCAGCTCTCCGGTTCTTTCTCTGTTTTTGTTGTCTTATAGTAGTGGATAGCGTGCGCACGGTCATGGCGTTGTTTGTGGAGTGCATGGGTCAGTTGCTTGCAATTTTCGGCCATAGTTGGAATTGTGACCGTAGTGGCCCATGTGCATGTCAATGTGGGATGTTGTGGGGGTTAAATTATACAAAGATATAAGGCTTCTAGAGTGACGAAAACGTAAGTGGATTGGTGTTAGGTGTGATTCATTCAACATGTAGAGTTAATCTGAGTTGTTTGGTATCTAAGGCATTACAAATGGTAGCAGAGATGGGCTTTCCAGCCTCAGTTCCACATTCCTTGTCAAGGAAGGTTCTGGAGTTCATCTCAGCATCCTGGTGGGTTAATCCAATCCTTTTACAATAAGCGAGGACGATGAAATCGTAAGTGGATGGTGGTAGGTGTGGTTAGCTATTTGGACTCTGATGCGTTACATGGCTTCGCCCATGTAGTAATGTATATATCTACTCTAGTAGGGTCAGAAAACACAGGTGATTGTAGCACCACACTCTTGTGTTCCAGCTGTGTTTGCGTTTCTGTTTTTGTTTTTGTTTTTGTTTTTTTGGGGGGGGGGGGGTGGTCATCGATGCAGGAAATTCTTCTTGATCGGAGGCTACACAGCCTTTAGCTATATTCTATCAAAAAATTCACATGGTTCAAGTCCTTCTATAGGAACCTGTGGTTATTTCAAACAATTACTTTTGACTTTGATGTTTTCATCTGATATGAAAATCATGTATATTTGTTACGGTCGGTGCTTGAAGGAACCATCTATTTGTCTCCATCTAACATTTCCAGCAGTAAAAAATGCATGCATTTTTGACGCTATCTTGGGTTGGACGTAGAGTGTTGAGAGTGATCGAGGGCATATATAGGCCGTCACTCAAAATTATTATTAGTGATTTTAGACAATTTCTCACCATTAGTGTCCTCACTCAAGTAAATGATAAGGTCTTCACACAGTAACAACGTAAGATTAATATGCTGATCATCATTAGTATGCCTCTAGTCAAAATTTCTTATGGGTCCGCCCCTCTTCTTCTCGCCGCATCGTGTGATCTAATAACACACATGCACGCCTGGCTTGCTGTACGGGAGTCCCAGCAGCGCCAGCCGGCTGTACGATCGCCTACAGGGCGTCAAGGCTGGCTGCGCCTGCATGGATCGCTGCCTGTCCGTGGCTCACCGCCGGCCATTCACTAGGTACTTCCTCCGACTGTGTGAAAGCTAGGTGGTGCATATGTGTGCAGGGCCTACCGCACCGGCGCTCGCAGTCAAGGGCCTCACGACAATTACATCATTCGAATTTAATTGGGAAACGGTTTTTGGTCCACTAATAATTTTAGGTTTTCGTGTACAACTTAAGTTCCTTTGAATCAGTTCCACGAGAGATTGGACCTTCTATGAAAGTTTTCAGGATTATGACGCACTTTTTAAGACCATAGTACGTATAGCCACAGAACAATTTTCAGGATTATGACGCACTTAAGTTCCTGTGAAATTTTGCCACATCAACATTGATTTGACTGGTGAGAGTCATCAAAAATGCTTGAAAATCACACTAGTACAGAAATATTTTTTAGCAACTCCCTATTTTTCATCAGAGGCGGGTGACGTAGCAACCCACCTCTAACCGCGTCCGGGAGCACTGTAGCTTTATAACCATCTCTGATGAACCATTTTCAGGGGCGGTTAAATTAAGAAAACCGCTCCTGATAATAGATTCATCATCAGAGAAGGTTCCCTTAGGTTAACCGCCTCGGATGGTCCTATTTTTAGGGGCGGTTCCATTAAGAAAACCGCCTCTGATAATAGATACGCTCAGAGGCGGTTATCTTAAGAGAAACCGCCTCTAAAGATCACTACATATTGAATATTTTCCATGACATATAATTCTGACTAACTATACCAGTATACCACAGGCAGGGACAGAGCTTCATTGAGGCCAAAGTGGGCCTCGGCCCCCCCCCCCCCTCTCTTAATTTATGTAATCTCCATTAGTGCTACAGTAATTCAGTAGTGATTAGGTGTTTTTGCTTTAGATTAGCCCCTCAAAAACTCACCTGCCCCCCTCTAAATCTTGGTCCAAGCTCCGCCATTGACCACAGGGGTCTTCAATTATATTGATTGGCCCTTATTACCTGTTTGGTTCACCAAGAATTTCATATATGGATCTAACCAAAGTCAATTTCTTATGACACACTTGACATCTTCAATTTATTGTTTAATATTGACCATACGCTCAGTACAATTACACCACATTTCACAAGACCCATAGATTATTTAGATAGGTTTCCACTTGATACAATGGTTTTAAGAACCTGCAGATGCAACATACCATATGTGTACTATGTGTAGGATACCCTGCATATGAGTGCAAGGATATGTAATTATGAACTTTAGGGAATGCAACCATGAGCTAAGGATGAGGGGTGCCTGGGTTCATTATGCGACGAATATCACTGATAGAAAAGCCACGGTTTGAATCAGTACTGGTGTCAATTAGCTTTCTTCCACGATGTATGCTCTTCGTAACGCCTGTTTCTTCATTGTTTCCATACAAATTTGCCACCAAGTTGGTTTCTTCGGCCATTGTTCTAATAGAACTTGCATGATCAAAGAACGCAATTATGCACATCATGTTCATCAAAATGAGCAGTGCCACCGTTGCAGACTTCATCTGTATACATTGTAAGCGTATGGGTTATGCAATAATTTCTGAAATAATTAGTACATGGAAGTTATAATGAATCAACAACTGGTGTAACTCATAAAATGAAAAGGACTCACCCCAGTTAGCTGATTATTTGAACCGTCCGTGTTGTTGATAACCAAATACTCTCCGGGAACGCTATATATAGCCACAATAATAGAGAAGTAACTGTATAGGTGAAGACGACTCATGATGTTATGCATCTGTTGTTGATGTGCTGGGGGTGGGGGTGCATTATGGCGCACTACAACGACACTGTATAGTACCATCATATCTAGTCGTACTGGTCCAGACCACCTACTATTGCAAGAATTGATTTCAGTAGTTCGCGCCGAGCAGTAGTGATAGCTTGTGCCATTCCTGCCAGGTCGAGGATATGGAGAATGGACACACATCAATATTAGAAGTAATGCCTAAAAAGGCGTGCATGTGGGTTTGTTAGTTTGAGCCTCAATAGCAAGTAAGGGCGGTCCGGTGGTTTGGACCTCAAAATGATCTATGGCGAGTTTGATCAGTTTGGGCCTTAAAACCATTAGTCGCTTGTTTGAACACATGTCAGTATATGACATCATCGCAAAGCTTGAGTCAAAGTGAATTGACGTAAATGAAGACGTCGGGTCAGTCCTATGCACCGAGGAAATATGGGCAATTTTACCCTTGTGTGGCTGAATCATTTCCCCCTCTCATCCTCTGAAATATGTATTTTTCTCTATATCAGGGCGATGCTAGGATGAAATTTTGGATCTGTTTTAGTTGTGATTTCCTAGTGTCTTTTTCACTGGTTTTAGGGGAATTTGGTCAAGTCATGGCTTGAAGCCCAGCTCTAAACTCCCAAGTTTTCCCCCTTCAAAATCCCTTGTTTGTAGTCTCTTTTGATAAACTTCATGAAGATCTTTGTCCTATATTTTTTTTGGACGTTCCTGACTGATATTTAGGTGGCATGAGGTTTTGAGAACATATATAGGTAATGCTCCGGTGTTGACTGCTGATTCTTCTCTACTTCTCTCAACATGATGATCCCAAATCTCATAGTTCTACATGAAATCCCTTCTTACACACTGTGATTTTATCGTATTTGGATCCTGGCATACTATACAGTTCCGACAGTCACAATACGGACAATAGATATCCTTGGTCTGCTTAATCAAGGCGTGTCTTTTAGCAACTAAAATGAAACCATTCATAGCTTGCATGTAGGAACATTCATCTCTTTTTTCTTTATACATCCATGACTGGTCCATATGTATACTCCTACAAAAATGGATGGTATATGTTTGCATCAAGGTACAGCAAAATCGTGTCTAAAAATTGCTTGCAGTTAATAAATAAAACACCATGCATACACACATCATGCATGCCTCGATCTATGTCTCTACCCAATGTATGTATATGTAAAGCACTGAAAAGTGTTAAAAGGATGCGACAAATTCACCTCTCAAATCCAACTCCCTCAGGGGTTCAACGGCAGAACCCTCCCTCTATTTTTGCGATTTGTCGCCCTCCAAGTGAGCTGAACAGTTTGGTCCGCGTTGTCCCAAGGAGGAAGAAAGACTCAAATTATGAGATCATTTTTAGGGGCGGTTCCTTAAGGGCCGCCTCTAGAAATGGATATTCAGATGTGGCTATCATAGGAGCACAGTTTCTGAAGGACATCTATTTTTAGAGACGGTTGTCTTACGTCAACCGCCCTGAAAATGGATCTTCAGAGGCGGTCTGAATATATTTATTTTTAGAGATAGGACCGTCATAGGCGATTAACGTAAGAGAACCGCCTCTGATGATATATCTATTATCAGGGGTGGTTTGCTTAATTTAACCGCTCCTAAAAATGGTTCATCAGAGGTGGTTACAATGCTACCGTGCTCCTGGGTGTGGTTAGAGGTGGGTTGCTAAGTTAGCCACCTCTGATACAAAGTAGAGGCGTTGCTAAAAATCTTTTTTGTACTATTGATGAATAGATCTCCTTTGAGCATCACAAAATCTGCATTTTTAGGGCACTTGCAAAACTCCAATTTGTGGGAGGGATTTCGAAATTCCTAGTGAAGATTTGATCTTTTTGGCAAAATCTCTTGGGATACCTTCAAAATGGGTTAGTTAAGGCGTATTTACAAAATTTCATGATCTTTGGAGCCTATTTAAATTGATTTTGCATTTTTTGTTCCAGAGGGGTTGGCCATAAAAAACTAATTGAGGCTATTTTTCAAAACAAGCTAATATGGTTTTTTGGACTTGCTCCAATTGAGTTGATTTCATGTGGCGCTATGTGGCTCTAGTACACAAATTTATATAGGCTTGCCACATACAAATTTGTGTACTAGAGCCATCAGTTACTCTTTGTTGTTCTCGAAATAGACAAAATGGTATATTTGTGCGGCAGTTTGCTTTTTCTTCTGCTCGACCACAACCGAGTACATTTGATGAATTTGGATAGGGCACGATGTATTTTAAAAATCCAATTGAAAATTGATTAAAATGAAATATATATAACTTCTTAGGTATCTGTCACCTGATGCAATGGAAATACCTTTATGAAAATAGGATCATGTCAGGCAACAGAGCAAGATGATAATTAGTTTATCCTTGGATCATCTTGCTCACTTGGAAGTATGAATGGGCTAGAACTATAGGTATTACATGTAGGAGAAAGGTTGTTTGGCATCACCCAACAATAAAAGTATCATCTACCAACTAGGGAATTGGGTTTTGTGCACGCGCAATTCTCTCCGTGAGTAAGAATCATAATGAACCCACCGAATATTTGGACGCATCCGACAAACAAATAAGGAAGATAAGATATAATTATGTCATCCATTAACATGAAAACAACTTGATAGCATGCGCACCGAACAAATACTTTGCATTCATAGAGTGGATTTTTATCTCATCCATTTATTTATATATTATTGTTCATAAGCATATTGTGTATAAATCCCTACATTTCAAAACATGAGGCATGGTTTATCTCGGTGGGAACTAGGAAGCTATACATTGGCTCATAATTTCTTTAATAGTATTTTTTGTATAACAAAACCATAACCAGAATAGAGATCATTCAAACACGATTAATCCTATGATACCATTTTTGCATTACAAAGTTTATATCATGAGGATAATTGCTGGTTAATATTACCAGAGTTGAATTAGAAACTGTGTTCACATCCCATAAAATGAAATCGAGTCATGGGGAGACTAAGGATTAGGCATTTCCTGGATGTAGTATAAAAAATTTCGTGTATTGATGGTTTTAGCTAATCCAAGAAATAATAAGTAACCATGATTTGTGAACACAGCCTAATAATACACAGCCCAAGATTGTACTGATTTCATATCAATCTTCTAGTGAATGGATGCCAATCACATTTTCTAAAAAAAATTCTTACTTTATTGTCAACAACACTAAAACATATTTTAACCTCCTATTCTCTAACTGATTATACCTAAACCTAAATCTGAGATTCCACACATAAAGTCTTCCTTTCTTTTGGCAAACGGGAATGTGCAGAACTCAGAAATATATCATGATAACCTCTTTCGATTAGAAGATTTTAGTATCGATCAGCAAGCCAAATTATATATTCCTCACACTAAACTGTGTATGTCGTTGCATATAGTCTCTACAACCAATATGGCCTTCTGCTGCATCCATAGCTTGATCACATTATCAGGTATTAATTCCAATAACTATGTTGCCTTGATGTGCATTATGTGGTCGACAAGTTCTGGCTGTCCTCACTTTGGAGCAATTTTATTGCCTCTATATATTAACCAAGATAGGGTTCACGGGTCTTCTTGAAATTGAAGGGGCAATGCCTGTAGATCAGAAGCAGATCGAACAGTACTTTAGTATTCAAACACCTTGTCAGTTTTACAGAGAATACAGGATGTTTGTTCAGGCTCACAAAAGTAGACAAAGGTATTACCATGATTACCTCTTAATTTCTAGCTGCTAAAACTGTAGACCATGGGCTTTCACTACTTCAATTGAAACAATTAAAAACAACATGATTTTCACAAACATAGCTATTGCTTTGCTGCTTTAGCGGCAGAAGAATTATTTCTTTTGATTAAAGATACCACCGGCCGGGGGGAAAGACCAACCTCATAAAAAAATAGATTGATATCATTCACTAGAATAGTCATCTAATACGATAGACCCATTACCAAATGATGAACTTTCTTCTCTGAGTATGCCTACTTCCATATGCTTTGTACAATTCAGGATTAGTTCCTTATGTAATAATAACATCTATCATTAATTGAAGTTTTTCTTATATGCTTTCAATCTAAAAGACAATCAAGGGCGCTTCATACAAGACAACTTCATGTTAGTTTAATAGACAGCGCAATTTTTACATCAACAAAAACTGCCCCGTACTTTACTGGAACTTTCAAGGCTTTCGATTCTTTCACTTGGCCCTTCTTACTTGAGGTCATGCAACACTTGGGTTTTGGAAAAATATGGAGGGACATGATCAGTGGATTACTGTTATGCTCTTCCTCTACTCAAGTGCTATTGAATGGGATCCCCAGCGAGCGTATAACTCATCGGCAAGGATTGAGGAAAGGTGACCCCTTATCTGCAATGTTTTTTTTTTTGGTCATAGATGTGTTGGGTCATGATTTCAAATTCCACCACACTAGGCTTGTTGCAACCATATGATTACAAAAGTGGCCGTGCTAGGCTTGCTGCAACCATTGTCAAGACATGCTTTGCACCAATGCATTTTTGTGTACGCAGACAATGTGGTTTTATTTCTCGGTGGAGAAGATGCTTATATTGTTGTTACTATGAATATGTAGGTGATTGTATGCCCAAGAGGCAATCAAGAGCTTTAATGGGCCTCTAGGGTAAAAGCCACTAGTAGGGGGCTATATATACCAAGGGTCAGGAGGCCAGGGTTCTGGTTGACACTTCTCATAACCTAGCCACCATCACCGTCGTCATCTCATTCTCCCTAGGTTTGGGGGCGCCTAAAACGATCCATGATTTTCTCAAAGGGAAAACCTTAGATCTCTTCATAATGTGATAGACACAAAAGACTAAACTGTCACATTGCAGATTTGGAAGATTACACAGCATTACATCACTGGAAACACACCTAATTACACTGATACCAATTGAAACACACAACTAACACCTTTAGAGTCGGTGTGGCAACAAGTGAAGGCTCCTCCTTCATGAGCAATGTTCAGAGTCCGCATAGAGTATCAGCGGTTATGGACTTGATATTCTTAACCATACTTGAGCACAAATGATACCACATGTTCCTTCTAAGCTCCATTATCATCATCGTTGATCATATACCTGGTACACAATTATCAGTATGATATCTACTGGCCACTGGCTCCCACCCTATGTTTTATGTTTACTCTGTGGTAAGTGGTAATGCAAGAATAGAGCAAAATGCCTATATATTGTTATAGGTTTACTATGCAAGTTCGTGAGATTTAAATAATAATACATCAAGTTTTAATAATAGTTCATCAAGTTTTAACCCATCTCATCCGCACATTCTTCCATCCAACACATCACCTGAGGACGTGGCTATATGTGTAGACTGATGAACTCTGTAGAGCATGTACACCTAGAACCACAAAATCGCCATCATCGGCTTTGTACCTCGCATAGCTATAGGCCGATACCGAACTGCCTTCCATCCATAGCGATGCCACCCATCCACTAAGCCCCGAGACACCCTGGAGTCCACTAGCACCCTAAGACTGTGAGACATAGTACTGGGCCTCCAAGGTCACCATGCTCTCTTAGGAGGGTGTGGCCTGCCAGCCTCTACCTCCCAAGACTATCACCTAACAACATATCACCTGGATCCTGCCCATTGAGAAATGAGTGGTGTGCATGAAATCTTCTATAACCTTATTCTCTAGACATACCAGTCTTTAGGAGGACCAGACCAGAATCTTCTCAGCCGAGCGAACCATCACCCCCGTGCCTCGATGGCACCACTATCCCATATAGAGTCGCCTCCCCGGGATCTACTCATAACATATATCTCATGTCACATTTACCTACCATAGGTAACTCACACAGGGAATGCAAGGCCACAGTTCCCTGGAAGACTTGCTCGAAAGGCTTGTCACAGAATCCTATGTAGTCAACTCAACCCTCACCACACATCCAAGACATATGCCAAGATCTCCCAATTAGTTATCATATTATCGGCACCTAGTGCCATAACCACTCACAAACAATCCTCCACCAGGCATCACATCACAGATATAATGCGTAGTAGAAGTAAGAAGTAAGTAGTAAGCAAGTGCATCTAGCCTATTAGCGGGTATGCCGGGTAAAGGTTGCGATAAGATAATGGCTCTCAAGCAATTCTAACATGCAACCTATTAATGTTCAATTGCATAAATGTAGAGCGCTAGCAATATACATAATTGCATGTGTAAGAGGATTCTTCAAGGTTGGATGGGATGTGGCACCTTTTCATTCGACATTTCCAATATCTCTTATGTACTTGTAGTACGTCCTCCTTCGAGTCCTGGGGTTGATCACGCTCTCTTCCGCCAATTGGTTCTGATCCGACCAATGCTATCTACAAGAAACTTGTTAATCTGTGACGGTCAATCGATGATGATATCTGAAAACCGTCACAGATATCTAAAAACTTGTTCAGTATCCCTGACAGTTTTCAGATATCGTCATGGATTGT
Source organism: Eremochloa ophiuroides (assembly GCA_038502445.1). NCBI lineage: Eukaryota > Viridiplantae > Streptophyta > Magnoliopsida > Poales > Poaceae > Eremochloa > Eremochloa ophiuroides. The sequence continues at coordinate 10,286,844 of JAHLJS010000009.1, read as the reverse complement.
GCATCATAGATTAACAAGTTTTTTGCAGTTTATCCTTTAATGCAATTGCCTCACGAGAGCAGCTAGAGAACAATCAACACACCAAAAAGATAGCATGACATGGAAGGAAAAACAACACCAAAAGAACGCAAAAGGGGAAACCACTTAGCCTCTCGGTGGAAGTTTGATTCCTGAGCTAAATAAATACAAGTGGTTGTTCGCTAAGCATGAGTTCAAATCATAGCAAAGCCAATACTTCTTGGTTCGATCGAGGCAACCTATAAGACTTCACAATAATTCACCAAGACCAATGCTTATCCTCGGCAATCAAGATAGCTCGTAGTTTTCTGATCCAGACGTCATTTAACGGGAACCAAAAGGAGTTGCTAAAGTAGTCCCAGTCTCCCTTGATCAACAGAGGATGGAATGAGGAAAATAAGAGGATGGGCGGTGGTCTACTTCTTCCAATTCCCACTCCATGGTCGAGTTATGGTATCAGAAGGAGTGACACGCCAAGATACAAGTGCCCAATCTCTTGTAGGGTATCTTGACCTGGGTGCACTAAATGCACTAGTACATTTCCTGAGGCCTTCACAGTGTTGTTGTCACCGCGAGGACCCTAAGAACATTACGTTCTAGGTCTCAACATTCTTGCTTTGATCTACTCGCCATACAAAGTGATAAAAACTGAAGGAATGGAATCAAGAGAGATAAACACCAAACACGCAAAAGGGGACTAGGTCCCACAACATGGCAACCTACATGTCTTTGCTTTGGTTCCACAACACCCTGATCCACAAGTCATGGCAGGGACATAGGATGAAGTAGTTGGAATAGACAGGGCGAAGGGAAGAGAGAAGAACGGTCCCAACATTCTTTCGACCAACTCATTATGGAACAAACAAAGGTTAAAAGAAGGGGTATGTTTCCGGGATACAAACCATCGCATAAGGCATCAACGACTGTGCAGCGAAAACAACACAATATTATTTATAAGGGTCCGATGCAGTTGTCACCACTAGATTCGAAGGAATTCTATGGTCTAGGTGACACAAGCATATGAGGTGGCTAGGATAAACTTGAGAGCAAAAAATGTAGAGCTCGATGTTGACAGTCGATAACGTCAACTTTATTAGAACTTTAGACACAAAAGGATACATGAAAACATACTAGTCTAGGGTTTTAACTGACAATTTCCACCAGTTTTGCATGTTCTATATTTTCCAGGAGTTATTCCAAAAAAGCATAAAAGAGGGATTAAAGTGCATAATTATCACGAAACGTAACCGCGAAGGAAACATCATCATCGGAACACTAGAAGCCTTTGGAACACACCCGAAGAGACCGGGGCTCGCACCCTGCCAGGGTGGGGCCGGCCGGCGCCCCCCGGCTAGGGTTTGGCCCCGCCTTCTGGAGTCTTCTTCCGCCGCCTCTTAGGAGTCATCTCGGCCCTATGTTTAAGTCGGTTTGATCCTACGTCGCACCTTCATCCCACCGGGCAATAAATAAAGAGGTAGACCCCCCTGGAGGCATTAATCAATCATTCATCGAAGGCAACAAGTCTTCAAGCCATCAAGAGCCTACTAGTTCATCAAGAGCCTTCTTGTTCATAGTTCTAGCCTAGTTAGATTAGAGAGTAGAGGAGATCTTGTTCTTCGGCGGGATCTGGAGCCCCGGCATCCGTCTGGAGCGCAGAGTTCGGTATAGTTCTGGTTCTTTCTCTATTATTGTATTCTTCATTATGATTAGGAAAATATTGTTCTTAATAGTTCATATGTTCTTGATTACATTAGCCTTTGTCTACTTTAATTATATGTCTAGTATAGTTGGTTTGATCTTATTGAATTCATGTAATTGCTCGTATAGCGTTTATCCAAACGATCATTAGGTAGATGATGAACAATGTGTAGACGTGGTGTCTAGACATTTCGTTTATCTACGAGTGCACCCTGATGTGCCTGGTCGTGTGACAGTTCGCGTAGGTGACAGCTACGTTGATTCTTATGTAGTCCACCCCCCGCATGTAGGCAAGCAGGCACGGTCGCGAAGTTGGGTGATAACTCTGTTTCACACCTTTCCTAGATGATGCCCTTTCCATGTGATCATGATATAGGACTAATCTGACAATGATTGCTAGATGTAATTGCACTAGTTAGAGTCATTCATTGACGTAGTTATAGAATAACCTTAGATATTAATTCCTTAGTTTATCCATTAGCTAGATATTACTATGACTAGAAAGTGCTATGATGTTTATCTTTATTAATGATGCTTGATCATACTTACCACCCTATTTATCTTTATTATCTTGTGACCTCTACCTGTTATGAGTAGAGTATATGACATCGGTAACATCACTTATTCATTGCATGCATATAGTTGTTATCAATATAATAGATTGTAGTTTAACCAAGTCCTTCCCAGTGGTATAAATATAAATCGACAACCTGATAGAACTCCTAGGTAAAATGCTACAATGGTATAATTATCTGTCCGCTTGCAGAATTGTTCTTAGTTTATATTTATATTTCTGCCTAGTCACATGGAATAATATATAAAACCTTTATTTATTCTTAGCATATATAATTAGGATTGACAACCCAATTCATGCTAAAGAATGCTGGTAATAAATGAGTGGCTAGTTGCTAATGACCAGTTAATTAAAATACCATACAACTTCTAATCTCGTCTCTAGTGTTAAAGGTTATAAAGTTATATTTGGCGATGTTAGTAGATGTCAACAAGCATTTTGGTGCCGTTGCCAGGAAAGGCACATTAAACTTAGGAAATATTGATGACATATAGGCATCATGGATAAGATTGTATTATCGATTGATCTCTAACTCAAACAGGCACACCCCTGTTTTTTATCATTTACTTATCTTATGCAGGGTGATGAATGAATGGTTTTCCTCTTCCAAACAATTTCACTGACGATTTAGAGAAACTCCTGAGAATAAAGAAGTTTGTAGAGGCGAGGGACAATTTCAAGCTACCATCAAGAACACCCATCGCTACTCAAGTTAGTTCATCAAAGGAGCCAGCTCCAACATTGGAAGAAGAACACTTAGGAGAAGATTTATCTCCTGTGTTTGAAGATATGGCTGAGAAGACACTGCGCGAGTTCTTTGCCCCAACAACAGAAAACATCCGAACTGGACCAGCAGTCAACACGGGGGAGAATGGATTCGAGCTCAAGCCTGCTCTTATCACCATGGTTCAAGCCAGCCAGTTTTGTGGAAAAGCTCATGAAGATGCAAGTGCACACTTACAACACTTTTGAGAGATCTGCAGCACCTTCACGATCAGAGGAATACCAAGAGATGCTATTTTACTCCGTCTTTTCCCATTTTTACTTTTGGGGAAAGCTAAGCAGTGGTTCTACGCCAACAAAGAGAAGAACACTACATGGGACTGATGCTCAACCGCTTTCCTGGCAAAGTTCTTTCCTACAGGCAAAACGAATGCTTTGCGTGGGAAAATCTCAAGCTTTCAACACAACATGACGAATCATTCACTGAAGCATGGGAGAGATTCCAAGATTACATTGAAGACTGTCCTCATCATGGCATAGAGGATTGGCTATTGATGCAGACCTTCTACCACGGGCTTATCTCAAGCACCCATGAGTCCATAGATACTGCAGCTGGAGGAGCTTTCCTGTCACTAAAGCTTCCAGAAGCTCAAGCACTTATGGAGAAGATGGCCTCAAATCCGAGCTGTAATGAAGAACGTACTCAACCTCGTAAGAGAGGAGGAGGCATCCATCATCTCAAGGAGACCGACATGGCCACTGCCAAGCTAGACCTCATCATGAAGAAACTCGATATAGAGAAGAAGGAAGTCATGCATATTAATGATTCTCGCATGACCTGTGAAGAATGTGGAGATTACGGGCATTCAGCTGTCAACTGCCTTACGTTGCAAGAGGATGTGAACTTCATCAACAATAACACCTACTATCATCTTCAGCAAGGTCAAGGATGGAACCAGCCAAATCAAGTATGGAATCAGTAACCTCGACAAGGTAATTACCAAGGTAACAACTAAGGTAATAATTATAATTATAATCTTCCACCTTTAAGAGATTTAGTTGCTGGGCAATCTAAATTGATAGATCAAATGTCTAGAAAGGTAGCCTCGAATGATAAAGCTTTAGAAAACATAATACCAAAATGGATACCTTTGCTTCTACCATAAAGAATCAGCACAGCTTTAATAAAATGTTAGAATCACAATTAGCTCAGCTTGCTGCTGCTGTCCCTCCATTTGAGAAAGGTAAGATTCTGGGCTGGCCGGAAGATTTGAAAACTACTAACCTTGTTGGTATTCATAATGCAACACAATACCAAATTGAGCCTACAGATATATAGTGGATAGATCACTCACTACCTGAGAAGATGGGAGACCCAGGAAGACCTATCATTCCTATCTCCATAGGATGTCACAGCTTTCCAGAAGCTATCTGCGATTTCGGCGCAAGTGTCAACATAATGCCTAAGGTAATCTATGAGAGAATATTAGGTGATCCTTTATTGTACACAGACATGCGTTTGTAGCTTGCTGATCAGTCTATTTGCTACCCCGAGGGAGTACTAGAAGAAGCTGTTATCAGAGTGGGGCAATCATAAGTCCCAATTGACTTTGTGAACATGGATACCGGTGGAGATGAGAAGGCATCCATTATCTTGGGACGACCATTCTTATGCACAACCAAAGCCATCATCTATGCGGAACATGCCAAGATTGTCCTCTCCATCAAGGACAAGAAGGAGAGATTCTCGTTCAAGAACCGCATCCTGAAGGATCCAACAGTCCCGAAGCAATTCCATCAACAAGAAGAGCAACAACAACAAGTGCCCAAGAAGAAGAACAATAGAAGATGGAGGAAGAACAAGCCTCGACATGTACCTGAAGAAACCGCTCAACTAATCAATGCTATCAACACAGAAAATGATCATATGCTTCCGAAACCATTCCCAATAAAGAAAGGTGACCCAGGTGTACCAATCATTGAATGCACAATCAGAGACATCACCTTTTGCGACACCGTCTGCGACACTGGATCAGGCGTCAACATAATGTCCAAAAAGGTATATGATGAATTATTTGATGATTTACCATTATACCCAACATATATTCACTGAGATTCCCTGAAGGCATAGTTAAGGACGTTATGGTAAGGATTCAAGATAAATATATACTTGCAGATTTTCTAGTTCTTGACATGCAGGAAGACAACGAATCGCCTATTCTTTTGTGTAGACCGTTCCTCTACACCGCCAATGCTATCATCTACATCGGGTTTGGACAGATCCACTTCAACCTACCCACTGGAAAGGTGCGCTTTCAATTTAGAACACATCTTAACCATGAGCAGAATAGGAAGCAACGCAACAGGAGGAAACACCAAGCCCACCGTCAGGCTGTCCAGTCTCACTGTGGATGGGAGGAGTTCCCTGGTAAGATTGTGAAGTATGAAGACTGCTACAAGGAGCAAGAAGAAGCCGTACAAGCACCATGCTGGAGTGAGTGAGAAGTGGAAGCCAAGAGGATGGACCAGATTGCTAAGTGTTGACACTTCTTAGCACAACCACCTGAGAGAGGGTGTTAGGCTATCTCTGATAATGGCGCCAGAAGTGCCTGGGGGTATTTCTTATGTCTATTGGATAATTCCGCAAGCGCACAGAATATACCGCTGTAGCACTTCACCCGGGAGTATTTCAAAGTATCGTTATTTATTTTGTCCCAAGGGAAAGCGATTGCTAGAAATATTAATAGAAGGAGATCCTGAAATCTATCTCAACTTAGCACAACTAGTGCAGAGGGGGTAATCGAAGTATGATAGGAAGGTGATGATTCAAAGATAATAAATGAAATACTAAAAGATAACTAGTGTAGTGTAGCTATGTGGGAGGACAACGAGTGAGAAAGGTTCCTGTGATTCGAACTTTACTCCTGTGATCTATCCTATCAAATGGTCAAATTACACTAGAATTGCTACCTTACTACTGGTGTGCAGGGGGTAGTGCGAGACAATAGAGGACAAAACCTCTACCCGAAGCGCCTACACTCTTATGGGAGCCTACCTTTTAAGAACTTGCCTAAAACATGTGGAGGGATACTAAGACTAGACAGGGCTGTCACCACCTGCTAGCCCCCATAAACAATCCATGCGATAAGCGGTAATCAAAGGCAAGATTTAACCTAAGCACCACGCTTACGCTAAGTCTCACTACTCTAGCTGTGATCAGAGCAACTAGAGCACCCTATGATAGGCGATGAACTAACACACGTTGAGTTGGAACAGGATCACAAACTAATGCAAACCGACCAATTAATAAAATAACTCACAACAATACTACTATTAGAATAGTAATGCACTAAGTAGAGACTTAGTAAAGCAAAGGAGGAATATATTATATTGAAGTAAATAAGTCTGAAATAAAGAGAAAGATACAAGAGCTATACCAGACTCTCTAGCAAACGACTCCGGAGACCCCGAGCACAGCTCGACTCAACTATAACTCCCACACTAGTCTACAACTACTACTAAAGGTGGAACTACACTACTTCTTCACTTGTATCTTGAATGAATCATCTCTTGAGAGGGTGGAGGCAGCCTCTATTTATAGGGGAGAGCAAGGGGGTGCCACGTCAGCGATCCTTGTGCCTTTCCACCTTAGCCCTTGGATGAACCGACCTTGAAACCGCCTCAGATCAACGGTGTTGGAGATTTCCTCACGTGGACATCATGCAGGGAGGCGGTGGAAGCTAACCGTTCTGGCTGGGCACCAGGGGGGTTCGACCGAACCCCCTATGGCAGGTGGGCCCAGCCAGGGACTTCTAGAAGGTGTCCCCACCAGTCATTGAGGCTGTAGGTGGCCTGGCCCCACATCTTATGGTTTGGCCGACCCACCCCTGGTGGGTTGGGCCCACCAGCGTGGTCCCCACCTGTCATAGGTTCTCTCTTGATTCTTGTTATGTCTGCCTCATCATCAGAGCAAGGTGGGCCCCATGAGTGGTTCGGGCAACCCCACCATGGGCCTACCCTTGGCTCTCCTCTCTTGCATTTGATGTTGTATGCAAGTTGATGGAATGTGGTGGCCTGGGGCAACCAAAAGTGGTTCGGCCGAACCACATAGGTCACCCCTAGCTGCCCACTTTTGCACTCTTTTGATCTTCCCTGCATTCACAAGCTTAAGAGTACAAGTGGAATTAGTTATTGATAAAATATGTTCATGTTATGTTTATTCTCCCTTGAATCCAAGGCCTGTTGACGGTGTTTGAATTTGGAATATTATGGTATATCCACCGTCGACACTAAGGCAGAGAAAGAAGAGATCCAGGCACAAGTAGAAGAATGGATAAAGAGAGACGAAGAATCAAGAGAAGCATACAAGGAAGTGCTGGAGCTAGAAATGAGAGAAGCAGAAGAGACAGAAAAGAGATGGAAGAGAAAGAAGAAGCACCTGCTACACCACCGCAAAATGGGGAATTGACTGAGCTAACCTCAGATGATGAACCTACTGAGTAAGTACTCTCCTCTATCTAAGTCCTGTCGGTAGACTTTAAATTCCGTACCCTAGCTATAAGGTTAGAATGGTAGTTATCTAACTAATTTAGCATTCATTAATAATTTTACTTTAACACATTTAGCATGATCATTTTTTCATATTAAAAATAAAACAACAAAAATGTTTACTGCTTTACTTACTGCATCATAAATATTAAAGCTCCATGTGAATAAACCTATGGTAACCCTGTAGACATATTTACTGTGGTGGCATAAAAATAAAAATAAAAATAACAATCTATATTTACTTTGTTGCATTATGAAAATCCTAAGCCCCATGGGAATGAATATTCCCTGTGGTGGCATAAAAAACATATATAGCATGAATACATTTTTTGATTGCTGCAAAAGAAACTTAGAAAAACCCTAAAAAGAGAATCCTGTTAGAATCCTACTAAAATCTATTAATTAAAATCAACTCAAAGAATAATCAAAGTGTTCATTGGCTGACCGCTAACCCCTTGATAAATTCAAGCCTCGAGTTTTGGTTTTCTTGTAGGAGTATAATTATGCAGGAACAATATTATGACTAAGGAGACAGTCTATTAATGGCACCCACCAGGACTACTACTAGCTCACTCTAGAAACATTCAAGCACCAAGTATTGCAAACATCAAGCTTGGAGGAGGAGCATCCCCTAGTTATCAGGTAATTATACCTATGCGCTTATTGAGTCTACTTTATACAAGCACAAAATACCAAAAATATGTAAATACATAAAGATTCACCATAGTATCATAGGTAAATCAAAAAATACCAAAAATATGTGGGCACATGAAGGTCCACACCTTTTAGAAAAAACCAAAAATATGTGGGCACATGAAGGTCCACTTAGTTAGGAAGCTTCTGCTGGATACAAAATCAATCACTTACCATGGAGTGGTACTAAACCTAACCCCCCTCCATAAGATTTGGTATCTTTGTTGGCAATTGAGTTTCACAGAAAAAAACATAAGATCAAAGAGCTAGTCAACCCGACACCCTTACGCTGCCGAGACACCTGCTTCCAGAAGGATCACTCAATTTACAACATCAAAGACCTTGTCAAACTTCAAGCTTGGGGAAGGGCGCCCTCCATTTTAAGTCCAGCTAAGTATCAGTTTCCCACACTATTATTCTTATCATTATTACTATATCGCTTTTTCGCGTAAGTTAGCTAGTAAGATAAAATTTGAAAACCAAATAAATATTTAGCTATATATTTGAATTTGTTTAGAGTTAGTCTAGGCTAGAACCAAATTAAATTTGATGAACACTAAAATTTTGTTTTGGAGATGATGACTAGTTGCTCTGCCATATTTCCTTTCAAGTGCCTAGTTGTCAAACTTAGATTCTCCTGAGTTTTGGATATTACTATTTTAATCTGAGAATTTACTCTGAACCTGAAACTTATGGAGGCATATGCTCGAGCTAAGTCTAGGTAATTGATTAATATGATTCATGAAGGTTGAGCTATCTTATTCCTAGAGATTTATTTTTTAAAAAACTTAAAATCTACATGATGAGCTCTTGTATGACAAAATGTGAATTCCTACCAAAGTCATATATTATACATTTAGAGATAGGAAACTTTTGCACATTCATCCTGCTTGCTTTGCATTGTGTTTAGTCAACCTTTGTTGAATACCATATGAGAGTCTTGTCATGTTTTTAAAACCAAGATCACGTACACACTTCAGCACATATGCATTATTCCTACCCTGGGAGTAATCGCAACCATTTCTACTTTCATCTATGTTCATCATAAAAATGTTTTCTCCTACACTGGGAGTGAACACCAAAAATATATAAACCCTATAGGACAGCCCTGTTATAAATGCTCTAAGTTTTCATTATTGTTATCTCTCCAAATCATTTATTGGAAGCATGTGGCTATGCAAAAGTATGAAAAGAAAAGGGAGTAGAAGATGGATAAGTGTCCCAGCATTAAAACAACGGGTACTAGATGCCCGCGTCCCGAATGAAAAAAAGAGAGAGAAAGAGAAAGAATAAAGATAGCCCATGTGTTCCTCCAAGTTTCAAAGGAGAGTGAATCATTTTCAAAGAGCATAAGTAGAATTAGAGTTAGCCAGTAAATACCACATATTCACCTATCCACCATATTCCATACACATGCACATTTTAATTTGATTGTATGCCTCGATTCTCTGTGGATCCATCGTTTGACTTTACAACATATGAATTGCAAGTATGCTTAAACCTTGTTATTGCCACTCTATGAGCTCCATTATAATCTTTAGTTATAGGAAGGCATAATATTAATGCCTTAAGTGAGATCCACAAATACCATATATATACTGAGAGACTTGAGGGTGTCATACAATTAAGCTCTGAGTTGTATTTTGAAAACTTGCAAAACTTCGGAATACTGGTACTGTGAAGAATTTGAGACATAGTGCTTGACTTAATTATTCTATCTTTCAATTGCTCAAGGCATGCGAGGGTTGTAAAGCTCCATAGTTAAAGGTAAAACGAGTAAGTCTGAAGGTTACAGCAGTCATTGTCTAATCTGGAGGAGAATTTCTGTTTGAAAGCATGTGTACTTGGAAAGAATGATAGCATTGTAGTAACTCCTGATCCAAATACATTAGTAATTAGGCTTAGTTTGTTTGCCAAGGGACTGGCAAAAGGTAAGCTTGGGGGAGTTGTTGGCGGTTGATAACGTTAACTTTTAATAGAACTTTAGACACAAAAGGATACACATGAAAACATACGAGTCTAGGGTTTTAACTGACAATTTCCACGAGTTTTGCATGTTTTGTATTTTCCAGGGGTTATTCCAGAAAAGCATAAAAGAGGGATTAAAGTGCATAATTATCATGAAACGTAACCGCGAAGGAAACATCATCATCGGAACATTAGAAGCCTCTGGAACACACCCGAAGCAACCGGGGCTCGCACCCTGCCAGGGTGGGGCCGGCCGGCACTAGGGTGGGGCTGGCCGGCGCACCCCGGCTAGGGTTTGGCCCCGCCTTCTGGAGTCTTATTCCGCCGCCTCTTAGGAGTCATCTTGGCCCTATGTTTAAGTCGGTTTGATCTTACGGCACACGTTCATCCCATCGGGCTATAAATAAAGAGGCAGACCCTCTGGAGGCATCAATCAATCATTCATCGAAGGCAACAAGTCTTCAAGCCATCAAGTGCCTACTAGTTCATCAAGAGCCTTCTTGTTCATAGTTCTAGCCTAGTTAGATTAGAGAGTAGAGGAGATCTAGTTCTTCGGCAGGATCTGGAGCCCCGGCATCCGTCTGGAGCGTAGAGTTTAGTATAGTTCTGGTTCTTTCTCTATTATTGTATTCTTCATTATGATTAGGGAAACATTGTTCTTAATAGTTCATATGTTCTTGATTACATTAGTCTTTGTCTACTTTAATTATATGTCTAGTATAGTTGGTTTGATCTTATTGAATTCATGTAATTGCTCATATAGCGTTTATCCAAACGATCATTAGGTAGATAATGAACAATGTGTAGACGTGGTGTCTAGATATTTCGTTTATCTGCGAGTGCACCCTGATGTGCCGGGTCATGTGGTAGTTCGCGTAGGTGACAGTTACGTTGATTCCTCTGTAGTCCACCCCCGTATGTAGGCAAGCAGGCACGGTCGTGAAGTTGGGTGATGACTCTGTTGACACAAAATGTGGTTTCTTGCGCTTCAACACACCAGCGAAGCCAGATATGATCTCAAGAACGTTGGAGCTTCCAAGATCCAGCTAGCTTCAAACCTGGTCAGAGAGTACCGATAACCCTCAGGCGTGCCAGTAAATTTGACCTGTAATTGACAAGGAAAAGATAATAATCAGTAATCACTGGGTGGAACTAACCGGTGGGTCCAGGTAGTTCCAACTATGTGGCTCTGAGAGCCAATTTAATCGGAAATCGACTAAAGAGTCGATTCCGGCATGTATGCATGATTTGCCGCAGGAAACAATTATTGAACTAATACATAATCGATTGATATGTGTAACCAAATAGAACAATCTACATTAAACAAGTCTATGCAGATAGTTGTAATAGATTAAAGTATAATCGATTGTTGTAAACAGGTCAAATCATTCTGTTCAGACTGTCTGAATGTCAAACAGACAGAAATAGGCTATTTAGCCGATTTGGCAGGACACGATCAGTTAACTGGTTTTTCTTGAAAGCGCAACTGCATAGGCTAATTAGCTGATCCAGGGTCCGTGAAGCAGAAAACTTGGCGGTAGCAAAAAGCCACAAGTCAATCTATAAGAATACCGAACTGGTCTAAAAGGCCGGCGGTTCTGTATCCGTACAAATCGGCTCTTACCAAGCCCTCTTATCACGTACGAACAAGACTACGACAGTACTGGCCGAATCAAGAAAAGCGTAAACATGAACGAAACAATAATGAACCTTTTTTCATGTAGATCTAAGGCCAATACTATTGAATCTTGATCGGGCAGAGAGATGTTATATTAATAAATAAACAATAAATGACAGATAACATCTTGATAACTTAATGAATCTAACTAAGATGCCAAATTAGTTAGAGCCGATAACTAATCCATGCACATAATCAAGCTTAACCTAAGCCCTCGTCCACCGGATGACGCTAAACATAGATTAAACAAGAAAACAAACATGAATCGATAACTAATCCTTATTTCATCTAAGCCCACGTCTACCGGATGACGCTAAGCTCATATCAAATAAGAATCAACCCCGATCTACGATGCTCCCATGTCCACCGGATGACATTAAGAAGACAAAGCTTAACGAGGCATGACGGTACTTACAAGCAAGACTGCCTCCACCGGGTGACACTCAGCCCGATTGAAGAACTCGCCGAGATCTACGTTACTCCTACTCCTAAGGTTTGGCCGGAGCCGAAAGGTGTGTTGTATTGATGTGTATATTACAATGGCCGGGGGCTTATATTTATACCCTAGGCTCGACAAGGTAGAGTCCTATTCGAATTATAACTCGAAATAGATATGGAAACTAACAAACTTTCCTAATCTAAAGGTAACTTGGAGTCCAATCTTTCCTTTCTAAAAAACGGACTCCGAACGTGACCGCTCCTCGGCGCTGGAGATTTGCGCTGACGTCATCAATCGACTCTTATCTTTAGCCGCGCCGTCTTCTCTTCGACCCAACAATCGATCCAGGACCCGATCGGCTATTCTCAAATCTTCGCATAGAAGGCTCTGCATCCCGAAAATCGACTGTCTCTGCTCTCGGTATCGGCTATATATACTCAGCCCAAATTTTTGGTGTAAACACATGCCCCCAATTTTGGGATAAACTTGCTTTGTTCCAAAATTAACACTGAGTCTTAATCGATTTTCATCCTCAAAACGCAGCCGGACCGCAATCTCCTGCTTAGCACTTCAAAACTTCGCACCAAAACGAAACCCTAACCAAGAAGGTTCCCGTCACATTCCTCCTCAAGTTTCAGTCCGCCGCCTTTAATCAGCTCAAGCAAATGGCGACTCCTTCTGAAATACCCGAGGTATGGATCCCGTCAATCTACTTTTCATCCACGAATCTTTGTTCTATTGGTCACATATATCACCTGCCTTCAGATTTTGAAGAATGAGATCTTGATTCCACTATCGGACGCGCCGACCGCCTTCTTCCACGGCCCAATGGGCGATTCCGACCCTACGGAACTCAACAGCATGGAGACCAACCAAATCCCCTTCAGGGCTTCCCCAGTGAATGCATCCTCATGGACAAGGAATTCTTTCCGGGACTTGCCTAACATACCCACAGGATGGAGGAACTGGTTCCATCGCATTTCTGATAAGAAACAAGCAGATTGGGAGCTGCGCAGCCTGAGCCAATGCCTCGATTTATCTCTCTGCGAGATGAATAAGAATGAACCGCTTCTCATCACCGCCAGCTATTTCTGGTCAAATTCCCCGAATGCTTTCACATTCAGAGACGGGCCGATGACCATCATCCTTGGTGACATCCACATGCTCACCGGCCTCCAAATTACTGGAACTTACCAGTATTGGAATTTACTATCCACGGGCGAGAAGAGATTCCCCAAACCGACTGAGTATAAAGGCTGGACAGACTATATTGATACCCACCACATGACAACCTCCAGCGTCAACAAAAGGGAATATATAGCATTCTTGATCCTGTGGCTGGAGAGGTTCGTCTTCTGTGGCTCTTCTCTTGGACCAGCCTATCCTTTCAAATTTCTTGCAGAGCAATTAGCCCAATGTCAATCAATCCCTCTGGGAAAACTTTTGCTGGGCTCTACTTATAGACTAATGAGCCGAGTTGCCGACTATCTACTCAAAGGCGAAGAAGTTCAGTGTACAATAGGGCCCTGGTGGCTGATCCAATTATGGCTAAACCTGCATTTGCACAAGATGGTCAGACCAAACTTGAGAAACATCGGCAACCCTTCTATAGAATATGCAGAAGATCAACATAAGGTCACCCGAGGTTGCCAGAGTTTTGGCGAGGCTGCTTCAGCCATAAACATCAATGTCAGTCGAGACCAGCTGCTTGAAACACTTTACAGGGGCCTGGGACCAAAAATTCTGAATTGGTTCTCCTATACAGAAGATGAGGAATTCCCAATGCCTTATAGTTTCAAATTTAGCACAGGTGTTCTAACGCAGGAGCAACTGAGATCCTTAATGTAATGATAAAACCCTGCATATTACCAGCTGACTTCAAGCATATTCGAAGCTCCAGCAAAACTGAACCCAGCTGGCCCTCATATGAATTTTACCATCCCAACGTAGCAGCCAGACAACTGGGTTTCGGCCAACTGCCCCCCAAGCTTCCATTCCTACATCTCTTGAGACCTAGAGATGAGCTCACTACAAACTTAGAAGCCGACAGAGTTTTAAACCTGGGGACAGATCTGTCACATTATACCATGGAGCAATGGAATCAGATATCGATGACTCATAAAAGCTTTGATTAATGGTGGCAACAATGGCATGCTCATCTATTCTGTCAGAAGATTCATGACAAATGCCAAACCTTGGACCCAAGTTTTAACTCTGCAACAGCAGTAAGCACTGCCAACTGATTTCATTACAACTAGCCGTTGTATACATTCTAACTCCTTGACAATGCAGGATCCAGAGTTTGAACTGCCAGTACAGATCGATTACTATCCTCTATGCCCAATTGCCAGGCTGGGCTCCCAGGCTCCATCAGTGAAGCAAATAATGCAGGCCCCTGTCAGCATGATAATTGCTCCAGCTCCAAAGAGAAAGGCTTCATCAAGCCTCCAGAAGACGAACACCAAGAAAAAGAGATCTAAGAGGAAGCCTACCCAGGTATCCGGATATCTTGAAATATTCTCTATATCATTTACTCAGCTTATCTGACTGATTCGGCTATATAATAGGTGAGCACTCAGCCGATTCAGGCATCCTCCGAAAGTATTCAGGCCGAAATCCCTCCAGAAACCACAGGCCGCCAAGATACTGCTGAAGGTTTTCTGGGAATGGACGAAACCATCGCCATCCAGCAAAAAGGAGCAGGAACTCAGGCACCAACCAAACTTGTAAGCATACTATCCCACCTTTGCTGAATATTTTCTGATTCTTTCTAAAAATGCAGCCGAACAGCCCTCCTTCGTGGAACCAACTCGAGGAGGAGAAAACACCATCTCCTGATCACCCAGGTAAGGCTCTCCAGCTATTGACACCGTTGTGCTTGCTTTGTTTCTTACTTTCTTTTATTTCTGTAGAGCTTCAACTGATCACAGAAACACATGCTGAGGCTACCTCTATTGCCACGACAAATCAACCAGGCACTTCATCAACTCCAGTTCCTTCAGACTCTATTCAGGTGAAGCATTCATCCTTTAACCGATCGTATTATTTATGCTATCACCTCCTAATATCTGAATGCAGGTGCTGCAGCCTTCAACTCCCAGCTACTCCTTCGACCTGGAGAAATGTTGTGATGAAGGTGAACTAAGCTCCAAATCCATGACGCTACCAGAGCCAGATTTTAAGAGTCGGCTAAATGAGCTCTTGCCTCAGCTGGAAGTAGACCTTTTTGATCTATCCCAGCAACCTGAAAAAATTGATTAGGCAATTGAGCTAATTCAACAGCATACACGCCCGGCAACTCTTAGCCTCCTGAAGCAGCTTGTCAAGCTCAAAAGTGCCACTCCGAGAATCAGTACTGCCCATATAAACTTGGCCGAGCTTGAACAGCTGAGGAATAACAAGTTGATCAACAAACAAGAGGCCCATGAGTTGGCAGATCAAGTCAAGCTGCTGAAGAACACCATCACCTCGGCTGAATTAGAGTTGGATACTTTAAAAACTAGACGCGAGCAACTGATGAAGGAACTTGAGGAAGTAAACTTGGCCATTACTCAACATGAGATTTCCGTATCAACAAGTACTGTTGATATGATCGAGAAGAGAAAGCAAGTCAGCGCCAGGGTCATCGAAGGCAGACAGATTAACCAGCGCCTGAACATCCTCAATTCAACAGCTGATGAAGACCAAGAATCTGTGCAAACCGGCCATGTTCTTCATGTTGAATGTATTTCTTCTATTTGGTCCTTGTTGGGCTTGTAACTGATACCTAACTCTTTTTGTGAATCATGTAAAGTATATTGGCCAGACTGAAATCAGCCTTCTCCTTGTTCTATTTTCGAATTGGCTGTTCAACCCGATTCTCAGTACTTGTCACAGAATACGCAGAAATCGGCTATTTAGTTGATCCAAGTAACTGACCCAGTTAGCCGATCCCGAGCAACGGCCCGATTAACCGATTCTGGGCAACCGACTAAAATAGCCAATCAAGACGTTCCACCTCCCACGCGCGGCGTCGGTTCCGAATTCAAGAAACGTGGGTTAACTTCAGCATAAAATCCGCCATGTCGTCTCGTCTCCCAAGGGGGAAACCGCATTGGTGCCTCCGTCTTTATAAATAGACGCCCGGCCTGAGCGAGCAACCGCAGACACCATTAGCCTTTGCTCGCTCGGCCTTTGCTCTTCGCCTCTTCTCCCCAACTAGAACAAAGCAAACCTTCAACACTAACCCATGGCCGGCGATGGAGACCGTGGCAAGCGACCGGCTTCGGATTCCGCTGAAGGCGACAACTTCAGCCGGAGCCAGCAGGCCGTGGGTGAACGGAGGCACCAGCTTCGAGCCTAGTTAGGGTAAGGCTACTGTTTACTTCTCGACACATCTGCCTGATCTGATCTGACCGCCGACGACTTGTGCAGCGATCCGAAACCCACCGGCGCCAAAGGCTCGGGAACCGCTGCCGGGCCATCTCAGGCCGCCCCTGCGGCCGCTAGAACCACCCCCGGTGCGGGTGCTACAACGGGCCCGTCTTGCGACCATCATCGTTGGGTGACGCCCCGGCAGCTGGCCATCTATAGTAGGTAAACCAATCTGCATCCATGGCGTTGATCTCTTTCGACCCTAATACATCTGCTTCTCTGCTATTTTTCAGTCAGGCCCACCTGATTCCTTTTCCTCCGGGTGCGCCAATTGGTCTTGACACCCGAATTCGCTGGACTGCGCCTCCTCAAGACCCTCCTCAGGACCCGAGCGCTGGTTCTCATGGGGAATCCGATTCGGGGTCCTCTGCGGACTCTGACGGTCCTACACCGCCGCTGACGGTCACCGCTTCCACCACCAGATGGTGGAGTATCGTACCCTCTATTCAGAGGCTACGAAGGAGAATAGCCGGCTGCAGGGCATCAATGAAGCCCAAGCCACTGCCCTTTCCGCCGCCAAGGCCGAGGTGGCCAGGGTGTAGGCCCAACTCACCGAGTCGAACGCCTTGGTGGCAGGTAATGCTTTGAAGTTGCTTTGTGATGTGCTAATGATCATCTTCGTGCTGACACTTCTTTCTTCTTGCAGCCCTAACCGCGCAGCTGGAAGAGTTGCGCGTGGCCGCCGAGACCGCCGCCAATGCCATCAATGCCCGTGGCAACACGCAGTCGGAGTGGCTCCTGGATGTTCACCACCGCGTCCTCCAGGTGGCCATGGCTGGCGTTCGTCACGGCGCCACCGGGGCTCTCACGGCCGCACGACTCCGCTCCGGCATAGCCCTAGAGGCCGTCGAGCCCGGGTTCCCGGAGGGCCAGGACATGGAGGAGGCCAGCACCCAACTGGCGAACTTCTTCCTCCACGCCGACGGGGTTGCGGCTGTCACCGACGCCCAGGACATCATAGATAGGGCCACCCATAATCCGAATTAGAATGTAACAAGGCTCCTATAAATACGATCAGAAATAAAGACTTTGTTTATAATCATCAATCTGATCTCCATGTGTCTGCATACATATATTTATTTTTATTTTTTTGGGCTAAAGGCGATGCAACCACATCAGCTGTTACACTCCATCGGGGGTGTTTCATTTTTGTGCTAAAGGCGATTCGTTAAAACAAAATCGGCTATTACAGACCCTTATTTTTGTCTTGTAGGCGATCCTCTACATAGAATCGGCCGTATGAGCCAGATCTTACATCGATCGGCTATCATCCCCCAACTGAGATACTAGGATGGTATTTCTTCAGATATTTTCCGTTGATCGCCCTGGCAAATCTCCTTCCTTCCATATTTTCGAGCACATAGGCATTTCCGGGCGCACATTCAACAACTCGATACGGGCCTTCCCAATTTGGCGACCACTTGCAGAATCAACTATCTTTGGCTCCGATCGGTAGGATAGTCTTCCATACCAGCTCTGATTCGGCAAAGCACTTTCCTACTTTAGTGTTGTAATACTTGGCCACCCGTATCTTATTAGCTTCGATACACTCCAGGGCTTTGAGCCGATGACAATATAAATCTTCAAGACTGTCCATCATGATATCCTTGTACTCACCGGGTGTAAGCTCGTTCTGTAACTTGACACGCCATGTCTCGGACTGAATTTCCCAAGGAAGGATAGCAGCGTGCCCATAGACCAACTCATACGGCGTAGCTTTAGTTGATCCATGCTGAGCCATCCGGTATGCCCACAGAGCTTCACTCAACGTCAAGTACCACTTTCTGGGAGTCTGCTTAATCTTCTTCTTGATAATCTTGATTAAAATTTGATTTGATGCTTCAGCCTGACCATTGGCTTGGGCATAATAAGGTGATGAATTATACACTTTGATGCCCATGTCGTCAGCAAAGGTCAAAAACTCATCTGAAGTGAACAAAGTCCCTTGATCTGTCACGATAGTCTGTGGTATACCAAATCTGTAAATGATATGTTCCTTTATAAACTCGACTATATCTCCAGATGTGGCATTCTTCAAAGGAATAGCTTCTACCCACTTAGTAAAGTAGTCTGTTGCAACCAAAATCCATTTGTGACCTTTACTGGACGGTGGATAGATTTGGCCAATCAGATCGATTCCCCAACCTCTGAACGGTCATGGCTTGATGATAGGATTCATAGCTGAGGCAGGAGACTTCTGCATATTCCCAAATCTATGGCACTCTTAGCAGCCCTTGTAATACCTGAAACAATCTTCGAGCATTGTTGGCCAATAATAACTAGTCCTTCTGATAATCCATTTCATCTTATGAGCCGATTGGTGAGCACCGCATACTCCTTCATGAACCTCACTCATCAGCTTCATGGATTCTACTGCCCCAAGGCATCTAAGCAGCACCCCTTCGACAGTCTTATAATACAACTGACCGTCTAACAGCACGTACTTGATAGCTTTGTACCTCAGCTTTCTACTAAGTTTCTGTGAAGGATTTGCAAGGTAACTTGCTATCTCGCCCCACCAGTCATCAACTCATTGCTCGGTATTGAGGATTTCCTGCATCGATCTGTAACCCGAGGCGCTCTGCGCTAGCCGGTTAGCCTCTTGATTCTGGGCTCTGGGAACATGATATAGTGAAACTGCTAAGAACCCTCTGATCAAAGCTTGGCACTGATCATAATAGCCTCTTAGTACATCGTCTTTACATTCAAATAGGCCGAGCAATTGGTTGATGACTAGTTGTGAATCTCCAAAAACCTCAACTATGTCGGCCTTGGCTTCATGCAGAAGCTGAAATCCTTTTCAAATCGCTTCATATTCAGCCTGGTTATTTGTCACTGTTGGCCCGATCTGGAAAGCATATTCAAATCGTTGACCCCAAGGTGATATCAGTATTACCCCAGCACCTCCGCCTTGCTTGCAAGATGATCCATCAAAGAACGTAGTCCACGGCGCCATGTCAACTATACTGACAGTGCCCTCTAGATGCTAGGTGATAAAATCGGCTATTACCTGACCCTTGACTGCCTTAGCCGATTCGAACCTCAAGTCAAACTCAGAGAGAGCCAAGATCCACTTTCCGATCCGTCCGTTCAGGATAGGCATTAACAACATATGCTTGATCACATCGGCCTTGGAAACTACCAAACACTCGGCCGATAGCAAATAGTGCCTTAGCTTGGTGCACGAATAGAATAGGCATAAGCACAGTTTCTCAGTCGGCGTGTATCTTGTCTCGGGATCCAAAAGCCTTCTGCTTAGATAGAAAACTGCTCTCTCTTTTCCTTCAAATTTTTGAAAAAGGACCGAGCCAATCGTATGGTCTTCGGCCGTCACGTACAGCTTGAACGGCTTACCTGCCTGTGGCAGTACCAGAACAGGTGGAGACTTCATATATTTCTTGATTTCGTCAAAAGCCTTTTGCTGTATCTCACCCCATTTGAACTCCTGAGTGTCTTTAAACTTCAATAGTGGCGAGAACGGCAGCACCTTCTCTGATAGATTAGCAATGAATTTTCTAATGAAATTAATCTTGCCAAGTAAGGACTGTAATTCCTTCTTATTAGTTGGCGGTACAAGCTGATCGATGGCCTTCCTGCTCTTGCTGCCAACTTCGATTCCCTTGCGATGTACCATGAAACCCAGAAACTCACCAGCCGACACCCCGAAAGCACATTTATTAGGATTCATCTTCAAGTCATGTTTCCGAGTATATTTCAGGGTAGCCTTCAAATCGGCTAAGTGCTCCTTGTAGCTTTTGGACTTCACGACTACATCATCGATATAAATTTCTACAATCTTGCCGATCAACTTATGAAAAATATAATCATAGCCCTTTGATAAGTTGTACCAGCATTTTTTAAACCGAATGTCATTACAACCCACTTGAACCAACCGATGGCACCAAGACACCTGAAAGCAGTCTTAGGAATGTCTTCATCAGCCAAAAAAATTTGATTGTAGCCGGCATTACCATCCATAAAGCTGATGACCTGATGCCCCGCAGCCGAATCGACCAACATATCGGCTATCGGCATTGGGTAGCCGTCCATCGGGGTAGCTCTGTTCAAATCCCTAAAATCGATGCAGACCCGCAACTTGCCATTCTTCTTGTATACAGGGACAATATTCGATACCCACTCGGCGTATCGGCAAGCTCGAATGAACTTGGCTTCCAGCAACCTCTCGATCTCGGCCTTGATGTCAGGCAAAGAATCTTGCTTGAATCGTCATGGCGGCTGCTTGAACGGCCGAAATCAAGGCTTGATAGGCAATCTGTGCTCGACAATTGATTTATCCAAACCAGGCATCTCTTAGTACTCCCAGGCGAAGCAATCTTTGTATTATTTCAATAAGTCGATCAACTCCCGCCTGAACTCAGGGTCAAGATTGGCGGCAATGAACGTCGGCCTTGGTCTGTCACCAGATCCGATATCCACTTCTTGAAGTTTATCGGCCGACGTAAAACCCTGTCCAAACTTGCCCTCGGTGCCATCGATTGGGTTGTCCATCAGTAAAAAGACTCAGAGCCGATTGCCCGGACCGGCTGTTGACTCTCATCGTTGACCTTGATGGAGCGTTCTTCCCAAGTCTTGCCAGAGAAACAGTCATGATCCCCAGCTTCCCAGTAGGCAGCATCTGCTGCGGCTATACTCAACGAGTCATCAGCTGGGACCACTTCAACCTCATCACACATTGGTGCATGGTTGACGGTACGCAGCAGTTAGCGTGGATCCAATCATGCCCAAGCAGCAGACTGTAAGAACCCTTGCTGTCAATCACGAAGAAGGTGGTAAGCAGCGTCTTCTTCTCGACTGTTAGCTCGACATTGATTGCCCCCCGGGTATTTGAAGAGTTGCCCTCGAAATCTTTGAGAATCATGTCGGTCTCAATCAAATCATCAGAGCCCTTGCCCAGCTTGCGGAAAGTGGTGTAGAGCATGAGATTGACAGTGGCACCACCATCGACTAGCATCTTGGTCATAGGCATCCCATCGACATATCCTTTGAGGTACAGGGCCTTCAGGTGCCGGTGCTTGGGTGGCTTGTCAAAGGCAGTTTGCTGCACGAAAACCAGCTTGGCGGTGGCTTGCTTAGACTCCAACTCATGAGAAACAGAGAGAACTTCAATCTTCCTAGCTCGGGGCGCTCTGAACTCAGCCGGAAGCACAAACACCATCTGCGCATCAGCTGTTGCCTTCCCTTTGTCCTAAGGAAGCTTCTCCCGCCAGATTTGCTTCGGGCAGCATTCTGCTTTGAGCTCCCCGTTCCTGAGGCGCTGCACACGGCATCTCTGGCTCTTGGTCAAATTCCTAGGCACCACTGATTCTCCTGCCAGATCGGTGTTGGCGCTTCTTAGCGTCAGCAGAAAAGTCCGCAAGCACACGGAAGTACCGTTGTAGCCTTCACCCGGAAGTATTCAGGGTATCGTAATTTCCCAGAGGAACGGTCTTTGTACTTAGTCTCTTAAACTAGTTTACTCAGAAGAGACGAAAGGGATAGCTTGGGTAGAGAGGTTCTTCTAAGGTCAAACGCATATAAGCGATGGAAACTTCCCCACTACTTGCTTGCTTCAGGCCCACTGACGCACCTGGTTTGCCAGGTGATACCAGTATCAGCGCTATTCCGCGTCCGAACGTGGGGGGATGCTGGTACGAGTGGACAGGGCTGTCACCACCTGCCACCTACCCCTCTGCCCGTGGGCGCACGCAACATACGAAGATAGACTCCGACCTAGACACCATGTCTACGAAGGAGACTACTACTCTAGCGGCGTACATGAATATCCGTCTCTATCAGGAGTCCTCTTACTAGAGCATTCATCCAAAGGACGAACGACGATCCCACAAACAAGTAGCTTTATGAAAGTAACATGCTTAATGAATCAAACCAAAGTTGAACACGAATTTCTTGCTTCAAGTAGCAAGACGATCATAAAGGTACAAGTTGGATCGAGAGCCGGCAAGCCCGGCACTTCGTCCACCCGGAGGCAGAACTGCTTTGACTCCGCTCTTTCTCCAGATCTTGCCCTCTCTCACTCCCTATACTAAATCAGCTAGAAGCTAATGGAATGGAGCTTGCTCTTCCTCTCTACATTGTGACCTCTTGTGTTGGTGAATGAATTCATCCATAGGTGTAGAGAGGAGGCCTCCTTTTATAGCTTGAGAGGAGGGGGTTCTCTGCAAAAGGATCATCCCCACATGGAAGGACCTAAACCGACCTCCAAAGGGCGGTTTCCACTTTCCATCTGTGTTGATCATATGTGGGACCGTCCTTGGGGAACTGCCCTACAAACGCCGAAGAAAACTGGGCCCGAGAGGCCCTACCAGGGGGCGGCCGCCCCCGGGACCGGTCGGTCCCCTAGTGGGCCCGTTTGGCCACCGCCTTCGCGTGGTTGGTTCTCCTCTGGGCCTAGACCTCTCCTATGGTTACGAATAGGCCCAGATTTGTAATAAAGGTGGGCTTCTTTGTTATTCTTGGTTGCGCATTCTCTGAATTCACATTTCTCCTTTACGCTTTCCAATTGGTGTTGTGCACTTCCACTTGTTTCACCATAAATCCTGCAAAAACATAAACACTAGGGGTACAAGTGGAACTCTGTTAATAGCATATGTCTATGTGTTAAAGTATGATAGTTTCTCTCCCTTTAGGCATAAGTTGGCTGTTAAAAATGATCTATAAGGACCACAAACAAGACCCCCAAGCTTAACCTTTGCTCGTCCCGAGCAAATAGCAAAGTATGGTTGTTGATCAGGAGTTGCTACAATGTCGATCATATTTCAAATGTACCAAGTTTATAACAAAGTTTTCTACCGCAATTTGAATAAATCAGCATGCTATCCACCCTGCTATTATCTTGAAACAAATGGGGCCTTTTAGCCATCTCAAGTCTTGGGTGATTGCAAGACTGAACAGATTCATAGACATTGCTTATCATTCATCCCAAGATGAACCATCTTTCCGGAGGTTTTGAAAATTTTTGCAAAGAAATGTAAGTTTCTCAAATGATTCTCTCGATCGCTCAAAGTGTATGAATACCTCACCAAAGGCATTGTAATGTTGCCTTTCATATCCTACCACTAAGGCTTGTGAGTGGAGTTTTGGGCAGGTATAAAGGTGGGCATACTTGCATCACATATATTGCTAAGTCAGAAACCGAACCACAAGGAGATACAAGTCATATACTTTGATTGAGATGTGCCAGTGTGTGGAGCATGAAGATGGTGGAATCCTAATTTCTAAATATTTTGGCACTCCATGCATCATGAATTTCTCCTATATTGGATGGAATGAAACTTTTTTGAGGGACATGGGCTATAAGATCATATATCCATACTATTTTTTTTCTTCTTTTTTTGACGGTCTTCATGATGTTGTAGAATGTCTGCAGGAAAACGTTGTGATGATGCCTGACTGCCTGATGCGAAGCATTTCAGATGGCGCTCTGGATGAATTCCTTGAACTCTTGCTCCTCCTTGTCGGTGTGGCCAGGCATGACCTACCTCAGGTAGGGGTTCTTCTTGAACACGCGGCCATCGTGATTTTTAGCAAACGACAGCACACAGGCATCAGTGAACTCTTCAATGATCTGCTCCAGCACCACAGCATCCTCGGGATTGATCTCCTCATGCTTGACTCTGATGACGCAGTCGTCCCTGGGAGCCACAGTCTCCAGAGCCTTTCCCTTAGTCATGACTGAAACGGTCCCACCGGGCGTGCCAAAAAGTGTGTTGACACAAAATGTGGTTCCTTGCGTTTCAGCACACTAGTGAAGCCGGATATGATCTCAAGAACGTTGGAGCCTCCAAGATCCAGCTACCTTCAAACACGGTCAGAGAGTACCGATAACCCTCAGGCGTGCTAGTCAATTTGACCTGCAATTGACAAGGAAAAGATAATAATCAGTAATCACAGGGCGGAACTAACCGGTGGGTCCAGATAGTTCCAACTATGTGGCTCTGAGAGCCGATTTAATCAGAAATCGACTAAAGAGTCGATTCCGGCATGTATGCATGCTTTGCCGTAGGAAACAATTATTGAACTGATACATAATCGATTGATATGTGTAACCAAATAGAACAATCTACATTAAACAAGTCTATGCAGATAGTTGTAATAGATTAAAGTATAATTGATTGTTGTAAACAGGTCAAATCATTCTGTTCAGACTGTCTGAATGTCAAACAAACAGAAATTGGCTATTTAGCCGATTTGGCAGGACACGATCAGTTAACTGGTTTTTTTCGTGAAAGCGCAACTGCATTGGCTAATTAGCTGATCCAGGGTCCGTGAAGCAGAAAACTTGGCGGTAGCAAAAGCCACAAGTCGATCTATAAGAATACCGAACTGGTGTAAAAGGCCGGCGGTTCTGTATCCGTACAAATCGGCTCTTGCCAAGCCCTCTTATCACGTACGAACAAGACTACGATAGTACTGGCCGAATCAAGCGATATCATGATAAAGCGTAAACATGAATGAAACAATAATGAACCTTTTTTCATGTAGATCTAAGGCCAATACTATGCAATCTTGATCGGACAGAGAGATGTTATATTAATAAATAAACAATAAATGACAGATAACATCTTGATAACTTAATGAATCTAACTAAGATGCCAAATTAGTTAGAGCCGATAACTAATCCATGCACATAATTAAGCTTAACATAAACCCTCATCCACCGGATGACGCTAAACATAGATTAAACAAGAAAACAAACATGAATCGATAACTAATCCTTATTTGATTTAAGCCCACGTCCACCGGATGACGCTAAACTCATATCAAGCAAGAATAAACCCCGATCTACGATGCTCCCATGTCCACCGGATGACATTAAGAAGACAAAGCTTAACGAGGCATGACGGTACTTACAAGCAAGCCTGCATCCACCGGATGATACTCAGCCCGATTGAAGAACTCGCCGAGATCTACGTTACTCCTACTCCTAAGGTTTGGCCGGAGCCGAAAGGTGTGTTGTATTGATGTGTATGTTACAATGGCCGGGGGCTTATATTTATACCCTAGGCTCGACAAGATAGAGTCCTATTCGAATTACAACTCGAAATAGATATGGAAACTAACAAGCTTTCCTAATCTAAAGGTAACTTGAAGTCCAATCTTCCCTTTCTAAAAAACGGACTCCAAACGTGACCGCTCCTCGGCGCTGGAGATTCGCGCTGACGTCATCAATCGACTCTTATCTTCAACCGCGCCGTCTTCTCTTCGACCCAACAATCGATTCAGGACCCGATCGGCTATTCTTAAATCTTCGCATAGAAGGCTCTGCTTCCCGAAAATCGACTGTCTCTACTCTCGGTATCGGCTATATATACTCAGCCCAAATTTTTGGTGTAAACAGACTCTGTTTCACACCTTTCCTAGATGATGCCCTTTGCATGTGATCGAAATATAGGACTAATCTGACAATGATTGCTAGATGTAATTGCACTAGTTAGAGTTATTCATTGACGTAGTTATAGAATTACCTTATATATTAATTCCTTAGTTTATCCATTGGCTAGCTATTACTATGACTAGAAAGTGCTCTGATGTTTATCTTTATTAATGATGCTTGATCATACATATCACCCTATTTATCTTTATTATCTTGTGACCTCTACCTGTTATGAGTAGAGTATATGACATCGGTAACATCACTTATTCATTGCATGCATATAGTTGTTATCAATATAATATATTGTAGTTTAACCAAGTCCTTCCCAGTGGTATAAATATAAATCGACAACCTGGTAGAACTCCTAGGTAAAATGCTACAATGGTATAATTATCTGTCTGCTTGCAGAATTGTTCTTAGTTTATATTTATATTTCTGCCTAGTCACATGGAATAATATATAAAACCTTTATTTATTCTTAGCATATATAATTAGGATTGACAACCCAATTCATGTTAAAGAATGGTGGTAATAAATGAGTGGCTAGTTGCTAATGACCAGTTAATTAAAATACCATACATCTTCTAATCTCATCTCTAGTGTTAAAGGTTATAAAGTTATATTTTGCGACGTTAGTAGATGTCAACACTCGACAGTCATAGCGAGATGACTCGTGGCCATGTGCTAAACCTACATGAGTTGGCTTCCGTTGCCCAAGGATTGTCATCCCCTACTTCATATCCCACTAGACTAGTTCATTAAGGGTTCAAAGTGTGCGGGTAAGATCCGCGTCGATATCGACTTTGAGTCCACAATGACCACATCCTAGGGACAAAGATAGGAACTAGCAATCGTAGTTCGGCAAAGATAACTAGAACCCAAGGGAACGAGTTATGCTCAGCGTTACAGCCATGAGGGGATCACCCACGTCCGAAATGATCGAACATTGTACGATCCCTCGACTGGCTCAACAGCTTGCCAATGAACACTACACAAAACAACTAGGAACCTGAGCAAAAAACCATGTTTGTTACTATGGCCCTGTAAGATGATCCCTCAGACGAAGGGATGAACTGGCCTTTTCTGTCAACCAGCTCAAAGGCACGATGCACGGAAGAACAAACCCCAACACAAGACTCGCATCACAAACACAAAACTAAACCGACATAACAATAACTAGTGGAGTAGCACATATACATAGCAACATAAAGAGAGATAGACCAGCTCATAGGCACACCACAGCCATTGATTGTAACACCCTAGGTGTTAAGCTTGCACATTTGCACTAGCATTGCATAAGCATGAGCATCTTCTATCCCCTCATTTCATGGTCATAATCCTTGCACAAAAGTAATTCTTGTTTCCTTAGCATTTCACTTTGTTATATTTCTTTACTACAAGCATGAGTGGCTAGAACCCTAACCTAAGTGCAAATGAACCTTAACCCACCTAGGATCAGTTAGGAAACGATTTGGAGCAATGTTAATATTGAACATTTTGCCTAATTAAGCTTATAAACCCTACTTGACCAAAACCCTAACCTAGGACCTCTTCTGTTTGACTGATTAAGAAGGTTGATCTATAGATCTTGCATGTTAGAGTGACCTAAATAAAAGCTGTATAGAATTTCATATGGAACAAACTTAATTTTGGGTTCAAACCATGATTTAGATCCTAATAGGATCAAACAGGTCCCACAAGCTGATTTAAGCTATTTTTCTACCCATTGAAGTTCACTAAGTCATGAAGTGCAAAACCGTTTCATTGTGCACCTTTTCAGAGCCTCATATCTTCTTATCTTGGCCGAACTAGTGGAAATCCCCTAAATATCAATTGTAGAACTCATGTAGCTCTACAAGTTTTATATTAAACTTTTCACTAAAACCTCATGGATTAGCCGCTAATAATCGATGAAAATAGCTCATCAGTTGGTCTAAAACCGGTTAATAGTCATTTGAAAACAGGCAGCAGTAGCCGACTGTGTTAGGCGCGGCCCACCACATGGTGGTTGTACGTCGGCGTGGAGCCATCTGCCTCGGCTACTTGAGTATGACACGCCAAAGACGAGCACCGCATGTGAAAGCCCTAGTTTGGTTTTGGATAATGAAGACACATATGGCTAACCATGTGCTTAAATGTTGTGATTACAAGGATGTTTAGTTGAACCAAGTGAGGAGCTATGGCGGCGTCCAAGTAATTGGTATAAGTCCACCAACATGTTTGATCAAGTGCTTCTCGACTTGGATTATGAAAAAGAGCTCAAGGTAAAGGTATAATCAATAGGGCTCTTTTCATTTTGGTGATCAAGACACTATAAAAAGTGTGATTACATTTAGCATAGATGGCTGTACGATTAAGAGGGGAGAAATTCATTTGCAATATCGGTCATCAAGTGCTCTAGATGAATTACTTTGAGCATATGCATTTAGATCTACAATACTAACTTAAACCCCGTGAATTTGCTTTGAAAAAAAAATGCTAACACACCCTACACTTATTGGTAGATCACTTTGTGGTGTTGGCACATTTGAAAACGCGGTTAAGTTTGAAAGGTAGAAAGGGTTTGGTCTCTAATTTCAGTGGTTTCTGAAGCGTCAGACGCTCAGAGACCCTAAGCATCGGACCAATCGGTTGTGTCCGACGGCTAACTGCCTTGCAGAGTTTCAGAGAGCGTCGGACAGTGTTTTCTGTCCGTCGGACTTTTGTCTGTTCGTCTGACGAGTTTCACCTACACGCGGTAAAGTTTTTCAAAGGCGTCAAACGCTACACTTTAGTCCGACGACTACTGTCAGACACCGTCCGACGCATTCTGAGGCTATTAAAAGCTCTTTGGAAATGTCGGACAGCGCAGTGCTTTAGTCCGACACCATGTGTCCGACATCCACCGAATGATTCACCTCCGTCCGATGGTCTGCAGATCGTGGCGCCAACTGTCAATTTCAAATGGTACTTACACATGGCACACGCTGGTTTGACAGGGAGAGAGAGCGTCGGACGCGGATTTTTAGTCTGACGCCCCCGAGTAACTGTGCGACGCTTAGCGTCCGACAATGCGGCTTGGAGTGTAACGGCTATGTTTGTTTGTAGAAGTTTATAAATACCACATGGCCGGCTCTTGCTCATTCTCTTGGTTCCCCAACTCATTGATACACCTTGTGAGCACCCTCCAACCACTCTAACTTACTTAGATCACATCATTCACATTCATTGTGAGCTAGAGATCGATTCAAGTGCATTGTTCATCCTAGTTCATCCACTAGCATTTGTTGATCGTTGTTGCTGCGGATTTCTCTTATTTCTCTTGGTGATTGCCGTCACCTAGATGGTCTTGGAGCAGCGAAGGAGCTTGGCAGAGTTGGTGATTGTTTCCGGCCACTCCCGGTGATCTTGTGAGGGGTTTGGTACCTTCCCCGGTGAAGAGCCTAAGGTAACCCTAATTGATTGATCATGTCATTGAGTTACCTTGCTCGTGGTAGGTTCTTATGGCACTTATTTGTTGAGCTTGACATTGGTTGTCAATTAACCACCGAGTAGTGGTCGACACAATGAGGACGTAGCGTGCCAGTAAGCACGTGAACCTCGGGGAGAAATCGGTGTTCATCCTTGTATTGGCTATTGGATTTCTTATGACCATCACCTTTGAGTGTATTGGTATTCCTTTCATTGGGTAATTGGCCATATTAACTACTTGCCGGTATAACATCCTACACCTCCTAATTTACTTTGTGCACTTACTTGTGTAGTGGTAGTGTTAGTAGTTTGCTCACCTAGGAGTAAGTAGCTTCCCAACCTAGGCTAGCTTGTGTGTGCAACTAGAGACTTAATCTAGAACAGTTAGGAGGCTTGTATTTTTAATAGGCTAGCGCAAAACTTGCTTTGCCATTTGTTCTTCTAACCTTGTGGTCAAGTGTTGTTTGTAGAATTTTAATTAGGCTATTCATCCCCTCTAGCCTCTTTGGACCTTTCACCATGCTCATTCCACTCTCGCCCTCTCACTACTTCTCTCCCGGTTCGCCTAAGCGAAACGGAGGAAGAAACAAGCACCGGTGCAACTTTCGCTGGCAAAGAGCCCTTGCCCGAGCCACCCCGCACATCGCTCTATCGTCGTTATGCTCACCACCGAGATGCACAAGAAGACCCACCTCCTCATGACAATAGGTTTCGATTCCATGTAGTTTTAGGCACAACAAGGAGCTCCGGGAAGCTATTAGTGTGCTCCGTTTTGCGTGTTGTCATTGGAGCTTGTCGGAATGCCATCGAGCAGCTCCGTCATGCCGCCATTTCCTCCACCACCATAGCTCATTGCCGTTCTATCGCCAAGCACAGCTAGCTCAGTGTGTGCCCGGCGTGGCGCGATGGGGAAGAGAGGACGGTCAACGACCATTGCAGGTTGGGGTTGGGGGCTCAACTTGCTGGCGTGCCACCGGGCGGTGTCATGATCACAGTGGAGGACGAGCTTATAGTGGCGTGAAGTGGGCGCCGAGTAGGAGGAGATGGCGTGACGCTTCGGGTCAGTAGTGGTTTGCCCACGGTAGCTGCAGCGGCATGGCGTGGTCGGCGCCGGTGGCCGGCTATGGCTCCTAGAGCATGGTCGTGTTGACCTGCTAGTGCTCCTTCCGGCAACGGCCAGCCATGGAGGGGACAGAGGCGCCGGGGCCTGGTTGTGGCTCGCGGTGCCTAGTAGCAGTGGTAGGGTGGCGGCCATGACTGGCTAGGCTGAGCAGGGGAGAGACTGGTAGAGAAGAGCAGGAGGTGGTGGCTGGGAGAAAGAGATCGGAGCGGCTACAGTGGCTTTTCCTTTTTATAGGTAACCAGCTAGGGCTTCGGGGGAACGTATGGCGATGCACCTCGACGTCCGTACCTAGGGATGCATGGAACACATCAGGTCATAGAGGGGGAGGCCGTGACGCGGGCGCCGAGCACGCGTGCTCGGCGGTTGTGGTGGTGTTGCTAAAATATAAATAAATTCTATCCTTAGCAATGGTGCCAGAATAGTGGTCGATAATTCTTTAGATATTATATTATAGGCACTGCAAGCACACGAAATTATCATTTCTAGCATTCACCTGAAAGTAATTAGGGTTTCGTTATTTATATTTTCTCATGAGAAGGTATGGAAATCTGGTGTGAATATGGTCAAGATAATTTATATGCATAATCGTCGAATGTTTATAGCAGGAGTAAGATATAATCATGTTGTAAAGATAGTGAGAACACAAGCATATTAATGTCTCTATAGAAAAAAATAGAATAAGAAATAAAAGAATATTCCTAACATGACGCAATACAATATTTTAATGTAGTTATGTTCAGAATTACATTTTATCGTACATCAATCTGACTAAATATTGAATTAATTGTTAGATCAGGTCACCGAGTACTGGTCTGCCAACAACCTCATATGATAATTTAGACTCCTATACCATACCCGAGTATGGGGGATTATAAGGGATAGAAAGATCTGTCACCACCTGCCCCCTTGGTCCCTGACCCTATGGATCGATAGGTAAAAGATATGTGCACACCTCAAGGCATGATGAAGCACCATCTAGTCTTAGTTCTATATTTAATCAGATCAAAAATATGATTAGTCAAGTTTAGTGTTATAGTCCTAGATGTTCTAATCAAGACAAAAGAATTAGAAGAACTAGAACTAAGAACTAGTTGTAATATGATAATCATAACATAAGAACTTAGATCTAATTCAAAAACATTACTATATTGATAAGTAGAGAACAAAAACATAATGGATACAGATGTATTCATACCAAAAATAGCCAAATTGTTTTGGCTGCACTGAGCATCCCTGTTCTCCCCTTCTTGTCCCTGTGCCTCTAATTTGACGAGTTATGGTTTCTAGGGCTCTGGCCATGTGCGCCAGTGAGCTTTCCAATGTTGGTCATGGAGGCCACCGTGCTGGGCACCTTGGCCACCAATTAGGCCTAGACAGAGATGTGGTCGCGTCCTCGTTCTTCTGGTGCCATCAATTTGTCGAACCATGGTCCAAGGTGCCTTTTAGCGAGCTCTTCGCCAGCGTCCATGGAGCACGGTGACCTCCCTCCCTCTATCTAATATCAACCGTCCATCACGCGATCAACAGCCAGAATCAGCCGATACCCTTTTTGCGAGTGATATTTGCTAAAGATCCCTTGACCTTTTTAATATTTATGCTTGTAGTCCTTTGGCGCATTCTAGAGAATACGCTTTCTCTTTTTGAAAGCATAATTCACCATGGGTAACGTATAAATCTTATTTTAATTAATTTAAACAATATATATAGAACTGCCACTCTACTATTTTTCTTATAAAATCATCGTTTTAGCTTTGATTTGTTCCATTCAAGTTGCGTTAAGTTTGTAATTAGATAATCTACATGTTTATACCTCTACTGATCATGTTTGTAGTATTTAATTTTCATGGGTAAGATTAATTAACTACATTTCTTTAGAAAACCTTGTTTTATTCTTAACTTTCATGTTTTAGCTTCGATTTTCGTGATCTTTGTGTCTATGATATCGTAGCGAGACAATCTTTTTATAAACATTCATCTTGTTTTATCACTTTTGGTGTATTGTTCCATATTATTATCTTATTTTCTTCATGCATGAATGACTATGGAAGCTTGTATCTGATGTGTAATGAATCAAGTAGACGGTGGGCAATTCAACGGTGATCAAGATCAGTACTTTGATAATTAGGTCCAGCAGGAGTTTTCTAAGCAAGGCAAGTATAACATAGGACCTTTCTTGATGTCCTACTCACTTTAGTTAATTACTCATGTGCATGATTGATAAACTAACCTTTTGACTCCTATTAGATAATTGCATATAGAACTTCTAGTGCTTAACTTAACGATACATGACCAAAATACTGTCGGCAAAAGCTGTGACTCATAGTACAACCATGAGAGCCACATAGTTGTGGCTTTAATAGAGGGACCTTTTCTAACTTGTTAGCTATTACCTTTATGGCGCAAAAGGGGCTTGTCACTTTGGATATAGGACGGCCCTGTTCTTATGAGTATAGCTACGAAGGTATTGTGCCATCGAAAGGGAGGTTCCTAAATCTGACTGCCAAGGAATCTTAGTGGACCTAACTTGTTAGATGAACCATTGAAAGATTTCATAGTATACCGTGCCCGCTCACGTTGACAGTGTTCTGGGAGTAATTAACCTGGGCATATGGACAATACGACTAATGATGAAAGTGTACAACATCTACAGAGTGTAAACTACTATAATAGCCATGCTCACGGTCATGAGCAGCTTGGAAAACTTATTTAATAGATGGTCACTGATATTGTTATTTATTTATGATGATATGATAATTACGATAATGATGAAGATGATGTCCATATGACTCAATGGATTCTTACTTATGATCATGGGGGGTAGCTCAAACACAATATGAGACAAACTGAATCTAAAATATTGACTTACTAAAATGCTAATCGCTGTAAGCCAGTGTTAGCCGTTTGAATTTCGTAACTCAATGTTATGCTTGTTAAGTACATGGAGTACTTACGCTCGCTTAATTATTTTATTTTTGGGTAAATATTCTAGATGGGTAACAAATGGCAATCGGTAGGAGGATTCCTGAGAGGATTTCTAGGTTTGGGTGAACTAGTTGACCGTCCCTATATTTGAGCTCCCATGAGAGAGTCATTAAACATGATGTGTGACAGATTACCATCCTTGTGTTGGAGCTTCCCTGAGAGAGTAACTTTCTTTTAATTTGTCGACTTATATGTGTGACCGATCTCTAGGCGCACATAAAGTTTATGCATTCAATTTTATCCTCAAAGTTGAGTGTGACAGATTACCACTAAATTTCTAGCTGCTAAAACTGTAGACTACAACTTTCACTAATACAAAAAAAAACACCATGATTTCACAAACATAGCTGTTGCTTTGCTGCTTTGGCTGCAAAAGAATTATTTCTTTTGAAGAAAGATACCGCCTGAGGAAAGGCCAACCACTCTAATTGCTTCACAAAAAGTCAGTCACTAGAACAGTCATCTTGATAGACCAACTATTAGACGATAACTTTAACATTATCAAATTGAGCAACTTCGAGGTGATAACTATTTTTTCTTAGTATATTGAACAGTATGCCTACTTTGATATGCTTCGCACAAATTCAAGATATGCTTACTTTGATATTTCTCAAACAGGACGAATCAGTCACCTTGAGTGGTACTGTACCTAGACTTGACTGAAGAATATAAATAAAAAATAGCTTGCTTCCAGACTCTTTATTTTTTAAGAAAACAGGAGGGGTTGCCCCCCGCTGGAATTTATTCAAAAACACAAGTTATTAAAAGTGACACATACAGGCTCACGACACAAAAAAAATACAAAAAGAAGATAAAACAGATTACACTAAAGCTTCTAGCTTTAAGATATATGTCAGGACCATTCTGTTCTTTGGCACGGAGTATAACCGTGGCGAACCCCTCCGTGAAAATAGCTTTGCATCTTTGGAGAGGGACACTGGTCTGTGCTTAAAAAATAAACTCATTACAATTGTGCTTCTGTAATCTTCAACTATGTATAAGGATAACATCTCTAATATTGTGTATGAAACATCAATGTGTTGTTCTGAATCCCATCTCAATTGTTGGACAAATGTACACTGGAGATTTTTTTTTAAGGTCTATAACTGTTAAAAACATATGCATGTACTTTGTTTCCACAAACTAAGAAATTGTTGAATTACTGACTGATATTATAGCTATAAAAAGCAAGACCAACATAATATTTTCCTTGCAAAACATATTTATTAAAATTTTATGTGTTTCTAGTGATCGATAATAAGGATATCACCTAATGATAAGGATATATCATATTTGTCAACCTGTAAGAACTGCAGTAGTAGTCAACCAGTAAGAAACTATAAGGACGTGATTAGTGATTACTATCGCTTTTAAGAAAAAGAAACAAGGGATTTCATTAGTGAGGAATAAACTAAAATTAGCAAGAACTTCATGGATATTATTCTCCTTTTCTGTACATTCATGTTCGGATGAGGGCATGTCATTTCACTCTATTTTTTTAGAAAATGCCTCAATTAAGCATTAAAACCACTACCACGCAAAGTGTTTGTACATAAGCTCTCCAGCAGCCCCTACCCAACCGTCTCTATAAATGCCAGATTTTAGGGGTGGTTGACCCCTACAAATCGATTTCCAGAATCACGGTCAAAAAATAGCAAAAAATAGCAAAACTTTTTTTTAATCTGGGACGCCCGCACCGGTTAGCCACACGTCGCAAGCAGCAAGTCACCTGCTTCACATAACCTTCTCTACCACTGCATGCACGTCACCTTCATTTGTGTCTATATTAGATTTTGGTTCCTCACATATTGTACTAAAACAAGTGTAAATTTATTACTTGAGGCTCTAAATGAATTCAAATGAAAAAGTTGTCAACTCTAATGTTTCATAGCGTTTTGAGATCTACAACTTTCAATTGCTAGTTTCTCCATCCGAGGTCATTTACAAAAATTGAGAACTTCAAACGTACTTTTTCTTGACAATATGATTTCAAATGAAAAAACTGTTAACTACATAGTTTCATAACTCTTTTAGATCTACAACTTTTATTTATGTTGTATGTCCAACCGAGGTCATTTAAAAAATTCATTTTTTAATTTAGACGTAGTTTTTCTTGACATAATGATTTCAACTGAAAATGTTATAAATAGAAAAGTTTCATAACTTTTTGAGATCTAAAGCTTCATTTTGGTTGTTGCTCCATCCGACATCAATTAAAAAATTTAAATTTTGAACTTGAGAAATTCAAACATAGTTTTCCATGACAATATGAATTCAAATGAAAAATTGTCAACTATAAAGTTATATACCTTCTCAAAATCTATAACATTTAATTTGTTCATCTAACATAATGTGGTAATAGCACTGTTCACAAATCTTATATATGTCTATTGTAGTTTGATAAACTGTACAAGACAAATAGTAAATTTTTTGAACAATGTTACTATCACTTTGTCGAATGAAGAAATGACCAAAATCGAAGTAGTAGATCTTGATGACTTCTCCAACTTTATGTTCTTGATTTCTTTAGGTAAAATCATTTGATGTTTCAGAATGTTGCATGAAGTTGTCTTTTTTGAAGTTTAAATTTTGAAATGTTCACAAAAAATGACCAAACTAATAGACGTAAGATGAAAATAACTTGATAGAGCATGATTTTAGAAAATTCTAGAAAAAACAAACCATCACATTTGGAGTTAGTATGAGGAAGAAAGACAAGTTACAAGTTTTAGCTACGGTTTAAAAAGAGAAATCAGAGTTCTTCACAATTTGTAATTGAATTTCATAGCATTTTGAAGCATCAAATGGATTTAAATAGAAAAGTTGTAAATAACAAAGTTATATAGTTTTCCAAGATCTACAACTGTTAATTTGGTCATTTCTCCATCTATGGTCATTTTGAAATATTTCAATTTTGGTACTTAATTTCTAATATTCGGCGTCTATTTTAAGTGGTGCCACAATGTATTGTCGTTCCTACAAATCGGATTTGTAGGGGAGCCATTTTTAAGGGGAGCTGGTAACATGAGCCGCCCCTACAACGTTTTGGAGCCATATGTAGGGGCGTCTATAGGTTGAGCTGCCACTAAGAAAAAAGAGGATGTTGCTATGAATCGTTTGTCTAGCGGTGAACAATACTTTCACAGATACACACAAATATTCAAATTTGGCAGATTAAAATTGATTTAGTTGATTACTCATTAAAATTTATTGAACATCACTTCGTACTGAATACTTTCCGCACTGGGCCATTCCATTTTGTTGATTTTATCCTTTGCTGTTTTCTTGGGGTGAAGACCGATCAAAGATAAATTTCTGTCTTATTTAAATTATTACTGTTCTGAATGTTAAAAAGAACATGATATAGCGACGAAGAGCAGTAAATACTACTGACGATATTATGCTAAAAGCCCCTTTACCAAGAGTGTCATTCATCGATTTATTATCTGAGTCAGTTATTATCCATCAGGACATCTTTTTATTGATTAGTATTGAACATACGCTTAGGACAATCAATTACACAACTTCTTTTGATAGTTGATACAAAGGGACTTTAGAACCTGCTGATGCAATACACTACATATATGGGATGTCCAGGATATGCGTCGAAGGAATGTGCAGGCACTAATGATGTTTCCTTATGCTGTTAATGACTCGGAAATACTGGAATCCATCAGCTTTCTTCCAAGATGTATGCCCTTCGTCAAGCTTGTCCCTTCATTGATCTGTTATGTTGATTGACCCTTACCTGTTTTCTCACGGTGATGACCGATCAAAGACAAATATCTTTCTTAATTATTTAATTGAAATTATTAGTATTCTTAGCGTAAAAAAGAACGGGATGATGTAGAGGCAAAGAGCAGTAAATATTATCAACGACGGCCAAATGTTCTTCCATGAAGAACTTCATTCATGGATTTATCTGAGTAACTTATTATCACACAAAGAGCATATTTTAATTTATTGTTTAATATTGAGCGTACACTCAGTACAATTACACTGCATTTCAAGAACTCCAGAGATTATTCAGATAGGTCACACTCAGTACAACTACACCGCATTTCATGAGCCCCAGAGATTATTTAGATAGGTATAAACTAGGATGATAAAAGAGACTTAACAACCTGCTGATCCAACGACATAACGTCTATATGTAGAATATATATCTTACATATGCGTGGGAGATAGGACATACAATTATTAACTTTAGGGAATGCAACCATGAACTAATTAAGGATGAGAGGTGCCCATTATCTCACGGATATGGTCAATAGAATAACCGCGGCTTGTATCAATACTGGAATCCATCAGCTTCCTTCCAAGATGTAAGTCCTTTGTCAAGCTCGTTCCTTCATTGCTTCCATAGGAATTTGCCAGCAAGGTGGTTTCTTGAGCCTTTGTGCCAAGAAAACATGCTTTATCAAAGTATGAAATAGTGCACATCATGTTCATCAAAATGAGCAGTGCCACTGTTGCAGGCTTCATCTGCATATATGTAGCACGGTACGTGTTATGCTTCAATTTCTAACACCATATATAAATGGATATTATACTGAATCCTACTGAAAAGAACTGATGTATTGCTCCCAAAAACAAAAGGACTCACCATAGTTAGCTGATGCATCGAAGGCTTGTGTTGTTGATAATCAATCTTACACTTGAGCATGCTATATATATGACCATATTATGCAACTGGAGCTGGGATGGGGTTGGGGACCTGCAAGCCATTACATGATAATGATAGGTCTTGGTCTTGGTGCGTTATGTCGTGCTACAAGGTACTGCTAGTTCCAAACCACTATAATAATATGAATTGGTTTCGGTAGTGACCAGCACTGTCAGATGTTACCACTGCCGGTTCAACGCGCCAATTGGTAGTGAGGGGTCCTGTTTCACTGCCAGCTTGAAGCACCAAACAGAAATTAGGGCATCTATCTCACTGCAGTAACCGGCAGTGAGAGGCTGAGAATCTGTCTCTTATTTTTATGTATAGTTCTAGTAGAAGAGTCCAACAGACTAAGGCATAGCAAATTTTTATGGTTTGTTTGGATGCACTCATATTCACTTCAGTCCACATGTTTGAAGGGGGTGACAATTAGTTAAGTTTTCACCTCAGTCCACCTCAATACATGTGGTTTGAGGAGGATATATGTGCATCTAAACAAGGCCTTAGGGGAAGCATATAAAAGCGACATGGTATATATATAAACTACCAGGTAAGATGTAAACTTATCTATGCAAAGACAACTACGTTGTAGCTTCATTTTTGGTAGTAGCATAGTTGAGTTGTGGCCTAGTCAAGGTTTTGCTGAAATAGGACATAACATTCTGCTTTTTATCATTAGTTTTGCCTAGCACATTCCCTAGCATACCCACATCACACATGGTATCCAAAGGGAGCATCAGATCATGGCAGGGTGCGGAGGAGACTTGAATGGCCTTAGGAGTGTATTAGGGGAGGTATGGGAAGGTTGTGGGTGCTAGGCCCCCTCAGCCCGTCCCTCCCTCCGCCAACTGTGCAAGCATCAACACAGCATATATGGCTGACTAGAATTTTTTTTGTCAACTATATTTTGGTTTTGTTAAAGAAAAATAATTGTTCAGTTCTTGTTTAGTCTAAGTAAGTATGCTTACTGCTAACTCTTCAATTCCAGTGCTACTTATCTTCCTTTGTTCCAACACCAACTCCTATAAAATTTATGTATTTTTCCATTCCTCTGTTTTGCAGATATGTGTTTCTTTCTATTGCTTTATTTTATATTCCTCCGTTCCAAATAGGCTTTAGAGTTATGTATTGAAAAGTTACTCTCGGCTGTCAGAATTATAATATTTCGTTATTCTTGATATGGTACGGTATACTCCCTCCATACAGGAAAAAAGAATGTTATTTTGAACAACGTTTTGGTCAAGCATTAGGAATATAAATCATGAATAACTTTTAAAGTGTTGTGTTTGGAAATATGAAAACTATATAAATAGATTTGTCTTCAAATATACTTTTATAAAGGTATGCATATATCACTTTTCAATAAATATTTCTAAAGATATATGAAATCAAAGTCATGCTTTAAAAACCGTATCATTGTCTACATAATATTTTACCATATCATTCTCTATGTAGTATTTTATTAGAAAATCAAGTGCTGCATGTGCATAGGTAGATCTATCAGATTGGAACTCGTGCCCTAACGACTTTCACTTCACAGACAAAGTACATGGCGCAAATTTCTATTCAAAGCTTCTTGGCTTCCTGCATTACTTACTTTATTTAAGACTTTGACAATAACTGAAAAAGAATGTCGGTTTTACAGGATTTGCAGGGCCTTATATATTTATGATTGACATGAACCAAATAGACACAGACCCATTCACATGCACTTCCAAGTTTTAAACCTTGTCACATCGAATATTTGGACATATACATGAAACACTAAATGCAAATAAATATTTTACATGTTTGTACAGTTATTGCAAAAGTCACGAGACGAATCTTTTAAATCTACTTAGATCATGATTGGACACTTATTATAAAAATTAACACGCGTACTATATATAATACCTTTTTGCAAAACTTTTGTCTTCTGAACACCAATAACAGATATAAATGAACATACCACCCATTTCCCAAGGCATGCCTGCTAAAGAGTGTCTACTTATATGCTGATTGCCGCACGCGCTTATTTATATGCAAAAAAAAAAAGTCTACTCCATGTTCCATGCTTTTTCGATTTTGAAACCATAAGCTTTATTCTGGAGACAAGAATGCCAGCGTAGTCAGTACACTAGCCATTCTGCCATTATTGTATCTCTATATCTATAAAGCATAGTTATAGTTGTTTAAGGTATTGAGCGGTGACACAGTCGATAATAAACTTATTAGTGCCGTTGTTTGCATTTCTCCGCTTGCGTGATTTTTTCCAGCTAGCTTCCTAGAGGACTCCTGATTAACGTTATTATTATTTTTTTTCATTGAACAGGAGGGGCAAGGCGCCCCTACTGCAATTTTATTGAATTTAAAATTTTATAGGTTATATATATACACACACACACACTAGTCTACTGTTATGCACATTTCAGTCTAAGGTCCATATATATTGTGTACGAATTCATTGTCAAATTCCATTTATGTCTTAATCCAATGATTCCTCTCCGTCCGCAATCCTAACGCATCAGCTTGCCCCAATTTAAATGCCAAAACTATACATCCCACATTTGCTCCTGGTCCTGGCCCTCGGTTAGGGATGCGGGGCACGCGATGCAACAAGGCGCGGCCATCTTGTCTTGGGTCTTAGCTTGGGTGATCCTGAGATGTTAGAAATGATACAAATCATGGATGGAAGGTTTGAAATAAGAAACTTTCACTATGATTGACAACAATGGAAGATCATAGAATGAGATATATAAGGTCACAAAGTGAGTTTTTTATTACACTAAAAAAATTGATAATTTTGTAATAGTGCTCGATGTACACCATAGCTCAACTAATAATCTTTTCTAAAAACGAACTAAACCATAGGCTGGAATAAATTAAGTGGGAACCTTCCTTGGGGCTGCCGTGGGTGTGCAGGCTCCGAACATACATTAACGGTATGTGTGTCCCTGCATAGTCATCCAACACATCAGGGACCTGTATTTTTTCTTTCTTTCTACAACAGTCAGGTGATTACACATGTACATATGCCAAAAACCTGTAGTGTGACTTTCAACTGTGTACCATTCTTGGATGGTAGAGGCTGGAAACTTGTTCCATTATCTACGAAGGTAGACATGACGCCAGTTATACGATTGGTCAAATAACTTGGGCAAGTTGACATTCAAAAAACAAGTGCCTAATTGATTCACAAAACTAGGATTCTTAGATATGTATGATTCTTTACAGTTGGCACCAAAATTCATAGATATTGGAACGTCCAATATTTGGTCCTTATAGTTGGCTAAGTTAGTTATTCTAAAGTTGTTCAAAACTAACAAATCTCATATAAGCCTAATTGATGAGAAAAATAAATGTATAAAAACTACAACGAAGTAAAATATCCTAAGCTTCTGCTCTTGTTGCACCACAAATGTGACAACAAAATACAACCTCAAACAATTGTATGGTTTCCACATGCAAATTATCAACTATTATGTCTTGACCTCCAAACAGATGAAATGATATATTTATATTGCTTTTGTTTCTTCATATCTACTTAACCACAACTTCATTGTTGAAATAATAGTAAGAATTTGGATGGGGCACACTGTATATTTAAAATGAAATGGGAAAGTAAAATAAGATAATTCAGGCAAATAGATGAAGATTGTAAGTGGTTTATCTTGTAATCACC
This sequence comes from Eremochloa ophiuroides, assembly GCA_038502445.1. Taxonomy (NCBI): domain Eukaryota; kingdom Viridiplantae; phylum Streptophyta; class Magnoliopsida; order Poales; family Poaceae; genus Eremochloa; species Eremochloa ophiuroides. The sequence goes on along the minus strand of JAHLJS010000009.1, from coordinate 10,244,816 downwards.
TTTCTACAGGCTACACTATAGGTACATCTAGGAGCGAAATATTGGCTGTCGTTACCCAACCATAAGAGTACAAATCTTCTCACTAGGGTAGTGGGCTTTGTGCACGCGCACACTTGTCTTTGTGAATAAGAATCGCGGTGCGCCCACGGAATATTATGATACGTCTGACACAAAAATAAGACAAAGGATATAATTATGTCGCCAATAACATGATATCAACTTGATGGCACGCGGACCAAACACGCACTTTCAATGTCTAGAACTTGATGGAAGTACTTGTCATTCATATACATGATCATGAATATATATATATATATATATATATATATATATATATATATATATATATATATATATGTATATATGTATTATTTACTATTCGCCTATATTTCAATGCATGGTTTCCTTCAGCGAGGAGCTGAAATATAGACTATGCCACATAATTCAAAATGTTAATCCAATGGTATTTTTCACAATACAAACTTTACATATACCACTTGAGAACAAATTCTAGGTTCAAAATATATACGGGTTTAAAAAAATAGGTGCACAACCTAATAGAATGGTAAGAATATACCTTAAGTATTTTATTGAATATTTCTCATATGAGAAAGGATATTGATGGCTATAGTTAATCTATGAAATAATTACAAGCTACCATGAGTGCTAGATAGTTCTGATTTTGTATCAATCTTCTAGTCAATGGATGTTTAAAACGACCCTTTTAGTGAATGCAGGCCAATCACATGTTCTGAACAATCTTTCTTGGGTTCCTTTTTTGTAGGAAATGCAATTGTTTCGAGCTAGGCTTGCCACTGCACATAACCATGTTTTTACAAGATTTCATAAGGTAATCAAATCTTCAACACTATAACACATTTCAACACTAATTCTTTCCCATTCTAGCTAATATATGCCTATGCCTAAAACTTATATAAGGCTCTGCAAAATAATATTTGCCTTTATTATTCCAGATAGAATAATTTTATTAGCTAATATATCATGTGCACCAAAAAGTTCATTGGCCAACCTAACTACAATAATAATTGGACAGTCATTTAATAGGAAACATATAAGATTAGAAACTTTTAAGTATGAGCATATGTATTCTTCAAACTGAACTGTGTGTCGTTTAATAATCTCTACAGTCAATATGGCCATGATCTGCAGCATACATACCATGATCATCAGGTATTGTTAAAACAGTTCTTCGATGTGATTTACATTCATGGCAAGTTCAGGCTGTCATCACTTTGGAGCAATTTTATTGTCTGCATGGATTCTTAAACTTCAAGAGCCAAGCATGCTGACGATGCCGATTGAGCAGAACTTTAGTATTCAGACAACCTTGTCAGTTTAAGATGAAAAAGGCTGTTCATACATGCAACGCCAAAGTAGACAAAAGTGTTACCATGATTACTTCTAAATTTTAGGTGCCAAAACTGTAGACCATGAAATTTCACTAGCACAAATTAAATAAAGCACCATGATCTTTTGCCACTTTAGGTGCAAAGGAATTATTTATTTTGACGAAATATACCACCGCCTGAAGAAAAAGACTAACTGCCATCTAGTAAGATAGACCCAGTACTAGACAATTAATTAATTTTCTTTTCAGAAGCACGTTATCATCTATCAGAGCGAGGAGCTTCCGATGTGAGAATTACTTTTATTGTATATTGAACAGTATGCTTACTTTGATATTTCTTTTACAATCGCTTCAAGATTTATTCCTTATGTGTAAGGACAGCATCCATCTTTAATGTTTCGATCAAGACATTCTAACAAAAGACAACTGAGACTGCAGCAAGTATATTAGCTGGACAAATGATGCACCATTGTAGAAACTATTTTAGAGACGTCCTACTTTTTTAGGGGCAGCGAGATCATGAACGGGAAACAAATTAAACGCGGATAGTCCACACTGCTGCCCGTGCTGATGTCCACTCCTAGCATGACGTGTTCCCCACACAATGCTGGCTCCTGAACGGATACCCCCCCCCCCCCCCCCCCAATGAACCACTTCTAGAGACACTTCAAAGATGACCCGGCAAATAGACCACCTCTAGCAATCAGTTGGTAAATAACAAAACTGAAAGCATGGTGGCATGTATTACATGAAAATAGATCAAAATCTTTAAGGCACAAGGGTATATATTTAGTAGGTGCACAATATTCAACCATTTTCTTGCCCTTATATCATGATATTTATGGTAAAACTTGGTGATTTTCAAATAGGTATTCATTTTTGATCTTGAATTAGGTCTAGATCTAGAAATACGTATGGGCAGACAGCGAGGATTAAAAATATTCTTTTTGTGAGTTGGGTTGAATAATAATCATTAGCGATTATTTTCTTAAAATGTGTCAATTTTAGTTATGAAATCTTATGTTTTTTAGTTACATTACTAGCTTCATTACTGACTAATGCTACCAGGGTAGCTACATATATGGTTGGGTTTACTATATGTTTATTTGGACAGTGATAGTTTAAATTAGTCTAATAATTTCATGTACACACATGAATTGGATAGGGATTGTACCTAAATTATCCCAATCTTTACCCACAATGTCATGACATTAATTGGCGCCATACTACTTCCTATTTGTATTGGAATCAAGTGTTTGATGCACAACTACAAATGGAGATATTGGATGGTGAGGAATGAACTGGTTACTGTTACCTGACAAAAAGAGTATCAATCTCCCGAATTCTGCACGTGCACTTCTGTTTCTGAATAAAAACCGCAATGCACGCAAAGAATATTTTGGGTATGTCTGACACACAAATAAGACGGATGGTATATACAGTACCAGGAAACCGAATACCTTGAGGGGCAAACTTGAATCCCCAAAGATATATAATTACCTTGAGGGTCATATAAAACCTCCAAGGCAATGCGTATTCTCGAGTGCTAAACCCAAACCGCCAAGTTAATTCCATATTTCCTTGAGTGTTTGCCTGAACCACCAAGGTAATTCACATTTCCTTGAGTGTTATTAGAAACCGCTAAGGTAATTGACATTTCCTTGGATGTGGAAACCGCCTAGGTAATTCTCAGAGTTTTGAATGTCAAATTTTTAGAATCTTTCAAATGACCTTAGATGTTGATACAACCTAAACCAAAGTTGTAGTACTCGATGATATATAGAACTTGGATATCTAATATTCACTATAAGATCCACTAAACTGAGAACAATAAGAAAGAAATATTTACTTAGACACAAAAGACTTCGTGTTATAGTGCTAAGTGAGTTTCACGTGAAAGCTCATGCCACAAGTTTGATTCCGAGCTTCAAAAATTGTATGATTATTTCTCTTTTTTCGATAAATATCCTTGGCGGGTGTCAACCCTGAACAAAACATCTTTCCTTAGAGGTTGGAACATTTTCTTGGCTGTTTTGGCAAATTAAGTATGGTCCCAATTTCTTTGGCGGTTAGCCTCTAGGGATATCATCCTTGAGTGCCAAAACCGTGAAAGAAATTAAGTTTCCCTTGTCTTCTGTCATTGAGTGATTTTGCTTGATACTATATGGCCAAAGATAATTCCTTGGCAGTTTTACCCCTTTCATGTGGGTTTTTGGCACAAAAGGCAATTTGAGATTGTGGTAGTGATTATTATCACCAATAACACAAAATTGATGGCATGCGCACCAAACACACACTTTGGATGTCTAGAACTTTAGGGAGATACTTGTCATACATATATGCAATCATGGATATGTATATTTTTTACTATTTCCCTGCTATATTTGAACATATAAAACATGGCTTTGGCTCAGCAAGAACAACAAAAAACTAGACATTGACTCATAGTTGCTTTTATATAAGTATATGAACTACAAAATAATAGCACAAGAGGGTCTGAGAAAACATGAATCAAATCATATATTTTAGCACTGCAAAATTTATATCACGTGAAAACAATTTCTAGGTTAATATTTTTGGTTTTGAATAAAAATATTTGGTATACATCCTTGTTAGATTATACATTATATTACTCTTACCTCTTGTGTTGTTACCGTGCCATATATGACTTGTAGTTTGAGTCTGTTATGGTGCCATATACAACTCGTAGGTATGACGCCAGCTACAATCTAGTAACAACACAAGAGGTAAGAGTAATATAATCTATGAGTCGTACCCCTTGTATATCCTTGGTTGCTACTAGATTGTATATCCTTGGTTGTTACTAGATTGTAGCTGACGTTATACCCCTTGTATAGAGTTAGTTGTAACAACCAAGGACACCTTGTAAGGGCTGAAAGGATGAAGGGGGTGAATTGGGCTTCTACTATTTTTTTGAAACATGAAGTAAACCTATCGCAATTTAGCCCAATGTCACCCCGCAAGTGCACAAGTGATATTCTATCCTAAAACAAGTTATGCAACCTAATTCCAAGTCCTAATCAAGCATTTCTAAACTAGGAATTGAAAGTGCGGAAAGTAAATGTGGAATATAACGCACAAAATAAGGAGAATGAGGGACAAGTGAGTTTTTCCCGAGGTATCAGGGAGTCGGCACTCCCCACTAGTCCTCGTTGGAACACCCTCGCAAGTGTGTAGCCCCCGCAAGGATCAAGTGCTCTTTATGGGCTGAGTCTTTGACACTCCATCATGGTGATTCACCAACTACCGCTCACAACATCGACTTGGGTTACCCACAAGCTCTCCGGGTGCTGTCCAAGCCTCTGATCACCACCGGGCCGTCTACGTGATGTCGATCACCAAGAGTAACAAACTTGAACTCTCACTTGACTCACACAAGCCTAGGAGATTGGTGGAATGCACACTTGTTGCTCTTGATCACACTCTAGGGAAGACTGCTCACTAGGATTGGAAATCACTCAACCTCTCCCTAGTGCTCTTGCTCTCACACAAGGTCTCAAGGTGTTCTCAGCTATTAGAAGTAGCAAGAGGCCCTCCATGGATGAGTAGAAGGAGTATAAATACCCCTACACACAAGCCCATGGCCATTAGGCGCAAAACACCCTATCTGTGGGTGCACCGGATGGTGATCATGTCAGCACCGGACGCGTCCGGTGAGTGTCTGGTGTGCCTCTAATGGTCACTGTACTGGCAGGTTATTCAAATGCACCAAACACGCTAGCGTCTAGTGAGGTACCACCTGACACGTCTAGTGCAGAAAAACTCTTTCTGGAACACCTCTGCGTGGACACACACCGGACGCTCACCGCAGTGTCCGATGTTGTGTCCAGTGCTGAACCCTAGGGTGGGTTACACACAGGACATGCGAGTAGACACTGCTCCGCGTATGGTGGCATCGAACACACATTCGCTGTGCTCTATGACTGCACCGGACACTCTGGCCTGCGTCCGGAGTAGCATCCGGTGCACCATTTTGACCCAAATCTTCGTTGAATTGGAAACTTTTCAAAGTGAAGTTTGTTCAACATGGTCACCAGAGACTCTCTGTAGAACCTAGAACTAAGTTTGACAAGTGTGCACCACACTACCATCTCCAAGTCTTTTCTAGGTCAAGCTACCCATTCAAACCCCCCTTAATAGTACGGCCCAAGGGGAAAACAAAGTCTAAACTACTCTAAGTGCCTCTCAACTCCAACCGACACTTAGAACTAGTCCCTCCTTAGCCTTGGTGTCTCGTTAACCCATATTCCTACGCTTTTACATGGTACCAGAGCCAGAACCCTAGCGGATCTTCATGCCATTAGCTTCTTCCTCCAACATGATGCATGGTGCGTTGCATCTCGGTGTGTTTCTCCTTCCCATGAGCGAGAAGCTCACACGCACCAACCACTTCCTTTGGAAGGCACAAGTGTTGTCTGCTCTCAAAGAAGCACAACTTGTTGGCTTCATTGATCCATCGGCAATGCTACCTGATCAATACCTTTCGTCCAAGGAGGATGGCTAGAAGTCTCAAGATGATGGAGACAAGCTCACTACAAGAAATGCTTGATTTTGTGACATAAAATCCATTTATGACGTGGGTTTTTTGACATTAATTATCATACAGTTTATGTCATAATACGTTGGTTATGACATGATTTTATGTCATAAAACATGAATTATGTCATAAAATATACGCAATCTTCTTTTGACATTGCACTTTTGTCATAATATACATAACCGATGTCATAATTGACATAACTAATGTCATAATTCACATAACTATGTCATAATTAATGTCAAAAAACCCGCGTCATAAATGGATTTTATGTCAAAAAATCAAGCATTTCGGTGGTGAACCCGGACCATGCGATTTGTATCACAAAGGACCAGATGGTTCTTAGTTACATCCGGTCAAACCTTGGGCGTGAGATCCTCGCTCAGGTCTTAACCAAGGTCACGATGGCTTTAGCAAGGAGCGCCATAGAGGAGATGTTCGCGTCGCAGTGCAGATCGAGCGCATGTCATCACCACAAGGATGGCCCTGGCAACAACTTCAAAGGGTATGTACTCTTTAAGTGAGTATTTTACCAAGATGAAAGGCTTGGCAGATGAGTTAGCTTTGAGTGGAAGGAAACTTGAATATGATGAATTGGTTTCTAATATCCTTACTGGATTGGATCTAGATTTTTATCCAGTGGTTTCCGCTATCACCACCAGAGTAGAACACATCTCCCTGGGGAACTCTATACCCAGTTGGTGAGCTTTGAGCAGTGACTAGAAATCAAGGGTTGAGGAAGCGGACATCAATCCTCAGCAAACTTCACCACCAGAGGAGAACGATAGAACAACACCTCTCGTGGTGGAAGATGTGATCGTGGTGGATCTAGACGAGGGACCAAGAGTGGTCATGGTGGTACACGTCCACATGGAATCTTTCAGCCTGGCGTGTTTTGCCAGGTATGTGGGAAGAAAAGACATCCTGGACTTCGGTGTTTCAAGCGATTTGATGTCTCATTCATCGGACCTCCTTAGAAACTTGCCTCTTTTGCTACAACGTCCTATGGGGTAGGCGCAAACTGGTATGTCTACTCAGGAGCGAATCACATCACGGGGGAACTTGAAAAGCTTACTGCACATGACAGGTACCATGGCGGGGCTCGTGTTCATGCCACCAATGGAACAAGTATGGAGATCTCACATGTTGGTCACTGTACATTGCATTCCCCTTCTGGTAGCATACATCTAAAGAATATACTCCATGTTCCTACAGCCCATAAAAACCTTGTATCTGTCAACAAACTCACTCATGATAACATTGTTTTCCTTGAGTTTCACCTTTATCATTTTATGATTAAGGAGCAGATGACAAAGAAACCCCTCCTCAGAGGCCAATGTGAAGGTGGTCTCTATCCTATCAAGTCGCATCAGAGTCATTCATCCCACAACAAAGGAACTCTTGGCGTCTTCAAGCCTACCTTGTTACTTTAGCATCACCGACTTGGTCATGCTGTAGTTCCCGTAGTTCAGCAAGTCCTCACACGTTATAAACTTTCATTTATTAGAGATTTGAGTAATAAGAATATTTGTGATGCATGTCAACAGGGAAAATTTCATCAATTGCCCTACCCAAAGCCATCTATGTCCACTAGTGCCATATATCTTGTGTTTTCAGATGTCTAGGCCCTGCTCCCACTTCTACCGGTCGTTTTCAATATTATGTGAGTTTTATTGATGACTATTCCAAGTTCACATGGATCTACGTTCTTCATCACAAGTCACAAGTTTTTCAATTCTGTAGTGACTTCCAAAATTTAGTTGCATGGCAATTTAATCGAAAAAATTAAGCTATCCAACCTGTCTGGGTTGGTGAATATCGTTCCTTGAATTCTTTTTTAAAGCGCATTGGGTTTCCTCATCAAGTCTCCTTTCCACATGCTCATCAACAAAATGGTTTAGCCAAACGTAAACATTGTCACATAGTTGAAATGGGCTTACTTTGCTTGCTCATGCTTCCATGCCACTTAAATATTGGGATGAAGCCTTCCTAACGGCTGTCCTTCTAATTAACTGATTGCCAACCAAAGTCCTCAATAATGAGTCCCCTCTTTCTCGGTTATATGGTCATGATCCCGACTGTTCTTTCCTTATAACTTTTGGATGTGCATGTTGGCCGAACCTACGTCCGGTCAACACCCATAAACACAAATTCTACTCCAAATAGTGTGTCCTTCTCAATTATAACAATTCACATAAGGGGTTTAAGTGTCTTTATCCTCATGAGGAGCGCATCGAGATCTCTAGAGATGTCATCTTTGTTGAATACATCTATCCCTTTGCCGAACTTTGTCCAAATGTAGGTGTGCGTCTCCGGGCTGAACTAGCATTGCTTCCTACTACAGCCTTCTTCTTCTGATTGTGGGGGAACTCTGTTACATTACAAGCATTTGGTTTCACCTGACCAAACTAACGTGGCTTCCAGCTTCCGTGTGGATGAGTCCTGTGCAAGTACAAGTCTTCAAGACCCATGCGAAAATTTGGACGGCATTCAATTAGAAATCAGGCCAAAACATCTTCCTTCCTGCATACGCCTTCCGGGCAGGGGCAGCCCCGACTCCGAGGCTAATACGCCAGCATTGGTGTGCGCAGACCCGACCACATCCATCTCGGGATCGTTTGAAGCGCAGCAGGTGTTGTCTTCGACTCCAAGCAGCGAATCCTCTACGGATGCAACCCACGTTCTCGGGACATAGCTCGATGATGCGGCTACACAATCTGATCCGGATGGTGGGGGACAGCATACTTCCTCCAACAGGATAGCCGAATTGTCTATAGCTCCGTGCGAATCTCCTAAATCTGCTGCGGAGGAGGTTTCTACAGCGTCTCGTTCTGCATCTTCACCACCTCCCATTTCTCGTCCGACAACAAGGTCACAACAAGGAATCCCCAAACCAAAAACATATATAGAGGGGACAATACGGTGGGGGTGATGTCAGCCCTCACTGATGGTGAACCTTCAACTGTTTCAGAGGCTTTACAAGATCCCAAGTGGGTTGCAGCTATGGTCGCAGAATATCATATCCGGAATAACACCCGACTCCCAAACTAGTCAGGAAGAATATCATTGGTTGCAAATGGGTGCTCAAAGTAAATAAGAAGTCTAATGGCTCCATTGATAGGTATAAGGCTCGGTTGGTTGCCAAAGGTTTCAAACAACAATATGGGATTGACTATGAGGACACGTTTAGTCCCGCGGTTAAGGCTGCTACTATCCGACTTGTGCTTTCTGTGGCAGTCTCACAAGGATGGTATCTATGGTAGCTCGATGTCTAGAATCCATTCTTACATGGACTGTTGAATGAGGAAGTTTATATGTATCAACCACCTGGCTATGCAAACCTTCCTATGTTTGCAAATGATAAAGCTCTCTACTGTCTGAAACAGGCTCCCAGGGATGGTATGCATGATTGTGTGATAAATTGGTAGCAGTTGGTCTCACCCCTTCGAGAGCAGACACATCTCTGTTTTACTATACATGAAAGAAATCACAATTCACTTTGTTCTTGTGTACGTAGATGATATCATTGTGGCCAGCTCAAATCCTGCAGCTACCGATGCACTTCTTCGTGATCTTCAAAAGGATTATGCGCACAAGGATTCGGGAAACCTACACTATTTTCTGGGTATCGAGGTGACTAGGAACAAGGATGGGCTAGTCCTTTCACAGGGAAGGTACGCATCCGATACTCTAACATGGGCAGGGATGCAAAACTGCAAAGCAGTAGATACACCACTACCAAGTATACAGAAGCTTAGCATAAATGATGGGGATATATTGGGAATTGAAGATGCAACTAAGTACAGAAGCCTAGTAGGAGATCTGCAGTACTTAACTCTGACCAGACCGGACATAACGTTCCCCGTGAACAAAGTATGTCAGCTTCTACATACTCAAACTACTGTTCATTTGAGTGCTGCCAAACGCTTCCTGCGGTACATACGTGGAACCTTGAATTTAGGACTAAAAATTGGTGTTTCCATATCCATGATTATAAGTGCCTTCTCAGACGCAGATTGGGGTGGTTGTGTGGACGACCGTCGTTCTACCAGTGGGTTTGCATTGTTTTTAGGAGACAATTTGATCTCTCGGTCAACACGAAAACAAGCCACGGTGTCTTGGTCTAGTACTGAAGTAGAATACAAGGCATTGGCAAACACTACGGCGGAGATTTGATATGGGTGCGTAAGGTGTTGACAGAACTTGGCATCCCTCATGCCTCAATAGCTCGTCTTTGGTGTGATAATCTTGGTCTAAATATTTGTCAGCCAATCTGATGTTTCACGCAAGAACAAAACACATTGAAATAGACTATCACTTCGTGCGAGAACAGGTGGCACAAAAGTTACTAGACATCCTATTCATTAATATAGGTGATCAAGTTGCGGATGGCTTCACTAAGGCACTTCCAGTTGCAATGCTGCAGCAGTTTCGACACAATCGCAAACTTGGAGAAGGTTGAGATTGAGGGGGTGTTAGATTATAGATTATATTACTCTTACCTCTTGTGTTGTTACCGTGTCATATACGACTCTCGTAGTTTGAATCTGTTAGGGTGTATTTCATGTATATCATTGGTTGTTACTAGATTGTAGCTGACGTCATATCCCTTGTATAGAGTTAGTTGTAACATCCATGGACTCCTTGTAAAGGCCACGACAAGGGCTGTTCCTACCTATATTAACTTGAAGCCGAGCACCGAGGCAAAGGTGTCTCCTTAACCCATATTCATAGGCTTTTAAAATCCTACATCGGAAGAACAGCGGGAATACAGCTCAAATATTTGATTGGAGATTTCTCATCTAAGAAAAGATCATATGTATTGATCATTGTAGCCCTAACGTCTGAAAAAAGTTATCATGATTTGTAAAAGAAGCCAAGTAATTACTACGATACAAGGCGGCAAGGCTAGCCCGCCATTCAGACCGTCCACGTTGCCGGAATTTCGGAGCCGTCCGATCCGGCGCGTGGACGGTTCCGATCGGCCAGATCTTACTCATTTTGTAAAAAAAACCCTCAGACTTTGACGAAATCAACCCGTAGTCCGGCTTCCTCTCACAGAATATTTTCTGAAAAGAACCTCCGACTTTACGAAAAACAACCCGCGGTCCAGGCTCCTCAATGGGTCGGCATGCCTAAATGGGCCAAAAACGGCCCGCGATCCTCTTCTCCCTTTTTACGTTTTATTAATATTTTCTTTTAAAGCTAAAGACCTCTCAAAATTTATATAAAATCACAGAAAAATCCTAAAAATACCAAACCAATTTGTTGGATTTATTATTACTAGATCTATGCATTCAGCTCAAAATATCTTACATTAGGTGTATTTAATTAGTTACAATGTCGATCTATGCTTTTACGTTATTGATTGATTTGTGTTTGGAACCACATATAAACTAAAAATAACTCCTCTACCTTAACTCTAATATCATATACCTTTTTCTCATAGACTTTAGTGGTCGATTAATTTAATGCCAAAACGAAATATAGATACTCCAGTATAAATTCTAGCGTATATACTTATGCATATAAAAAAACTTGAACACAGAGTATACGATATTCCGGACATTCGCATACACGAGCGCATCGTATCCCATACATAAATATTTCAAATAAATATAGACACCAAGATTAATATACATGCACTATGCGTGATACATATAGCATGCAGAAAATCACCAAAATATACAATAGCCAAATACCCAAATTATGTATCGTTACTTTATAAAAAAATACGTACTCGCAACATAAATACATTGCCAAACTGGATAAAAATGGTAGGCACTCCACGCAGCCACGCGTCAACGTATTAGTACATATTTGACAACAATCCTACGAGATGCAAACACAAAATCATACATTACTGATTATATCTTGTATACATGCTTTAAGTGGAGATCCACTAATTACGTATATCAAAGTACTGCAATCCAAACACATGTTGGTTTCTATGTATTAGTATTTAAATCTTAACTCGACTTTTCCTTGTCACTGCTTTTGCCTGTGCGGGCGCGCGAATGCGTGCGCCCAGCCACTAGTAGACTATATGTGTACACTGTTCTGTTCCGTTGGGAAGAGCAGCCGCAACAATAGAGGTCGCGGAGAAGAGCAGCCGCAACAATGGAGGGGAAGAGCAGCCGCGCACTGTTCTGTTCCGTTGGGACAGAGGAGGAGGGAGGGAGCTCGAGCTCGAGCTTATATACTGCAGCAGTATCACTGCTGGTTCCAGCCATGAACCGACAGTGACGCTAGGTATCACTGCCGGTTCATGGCCGGAACCGGCAGTGATACCTAGCTTCACTGCTGGTTGGCCCCTGGCCCAATTATTTGGGGTTTGAACTGGCCCATTACTGTCGGCCCAAAACAAACCGGCAGTGATGGGCCGGCAGTAATGTTTGAATCTGTAGTAGTGTGTCCAGGATTCTACCATTTTTTGTCAACCTTCTAGGTGTGAATGGACGCTGAAAACAACACTGTATTGAATGCATGCCAATCACATTTTCTAATAAAATCTTTCTTTGTTTCTTTTTGTTTAAGAAAATGGAATTGTTGCCAACCGGCATCTGCCACCACACCATGCTTTTACAATATTTCATCTGCTAATCACATCCTAAATTACTAGAACACACTTCAACACTACTCTCATGTTGTACCTGATATATGAGCCTGAAACTTAGATCCCACAAAATAATATTTTTCATTACTGATCAGATCCTGGTTAAAAAATGTGCGGAATGATATATCATATATAACACTAAGAAAAAGCTAATGGGTAGTCATATAATAAGAAATATATATATATATATATATATATATATATATATATATATATATATATATATATATATAAAAGATTAGTATTAGCTTTCAACTCTATATTCATCACACTGAAATACACGTTGCTCCATAATCGCTATGGACAATATGGCCGTTTGCTACTTGCATGGTAGCTTGATCATCATGTATGTTTAGAACTTTTTACATGATTTACATTGCAAGTCGACAAGTTCAGGCTGCCATCACTTTTGAGCAACTTTATTGTCCCTTTGGGAGTGTTAAATTTGAAGGAGCTATGCATGTAGAAGCAGGAGCAGAACTTTGACACCTTGTCACTTTTACAGAGAAAAAGGTCGTTCATACACGCAACCCAAAAAGAAGAAGACAAAAGTATTACTAAGATTACTCCTAAATTTCTAGCTGTAGACCATGAACTTTCACTAACACAATAAAACACCATTATTATTATTTTTCTAATTTAGTTCAAAAGAATAGTATCTTTTGAAGAAATAAACCACCTGAAGAAAGTCTAATTGCCATCAACACGTAAGACAAACCAAGCACTACGGGAGAAGCTAGATTTGTCGAGTGCCGCACGCTTTGTCGAGTTTGCCTAGTGTTGCACTTGGTAAAGAGAGACACTCGGTAAAACAGGCCTTTGCCGAGTGCCACAGAGTGCATGGCACTCAGTAAAGAACGACACTCGGTAAAGGCCTTCTTTACCGAGTGCAACACTCGGTAAAGTTCGCCCTCGGCAAAAACGCCGAGGCCACCCACGCCGTCAATCTTTGCCGAGTGCAGGGATTAGCACTCGGCAAAGAAGCTCGGTTTGCCGAGTGCCTTTTCCTGGCACTCGGCAAAAAACCTGCTTTGCCGAGTGCCTCTGCGTGGCACTCGGCAACTTTTTTTTTTGAATTTTGATTTCAAATTTTTTTTTCTACCGGCCTTATATATTGTATACAAGCACAGGTTTGAATTTGGGACTTTTATGACTTTTTCTTATATTTCATGAATTTATTTTGTTTATTTGCATTCTTTCTGAAAAAGTAAATTTGAATTGCATGTGCATAAAATAATGAAATCTAGCCATTCAAAAAATGATATTTATGGTGCAGAGTGTATTTTGAGGCGGTATCCAGGAACTCATCTAAAATTTTGAGCGCCTTGTTCACCAAACATGGCCACACGCTTGTGGTCGGAGTGTTTTTAAATTATATAAAATACAAATGAAGTCCAAAAATCATGAAACGCGTCGAGGTGTCATGTTATCGTATGTAGAGGCTATGATAAAATAATTAGGAAGTTTTCGAGCAAGTTACAACGTCAGATGTCCAAAACCTAGACATCCCTCGATACATTTCGTGATTTTCGGACCTCTTTTGAATAATATAGCTAAACTAGTGCTCCTATGATTTATCTATTTGCAATATGGTATGCTCGAGGCTATGTCTTGTGAACTTCTACCAATACTGTGTTTATGTGCTTTATGACTCATGTAAAATATATGTAATGCTTCAGTATATCAGATAGCTCATCTTTGCTATATATAATATGCTATATTTCACTATCTCATCCTAGAGACTATAACTTCTTACCGTTGAAACTATATGCCAGGGTACGCTGAAACCTATATTATTTTGTGTTTTATGTCATACTTTTTTACTAGTATGGACTGTTTTAGTGCTTTACACAAGCAAATTTTGCTACTTGTACACAGAATGTGGGAAAGGGAAGCATTGTCTTTACTTATATTTGCTTCTGTATAGAAGCAAAGTGTAAGAATTATTTTCAAGAGTGATTAGATTACCAAAACACTAAATTGTATTGTTTGTACAGCATAAATGATCCCAATATAATATCAGGTTGCTTGTTCTATGACTGAAGGTTTCTTCATGAACAGAAGTAAAAAAAATAAAATTTAGAGATAGCTTTGCCGAGTGCATTGACCATGGCACTCAGTAAAGAGAATTTTTTTAAAAAAAATGAACGAACAAGCTTTGCCGAGTGCCTGGCACAAAGAGGATATTAAAAAAAAAAATCTTTGCCGAGTGTTGCACTCGGCAAAGAAAATTGAAAAAAAAAGACGTGCGTGATTCGGCTCTCGACAAAGGCGCCTTTACTGTGAGGCTGTTTGACGGAAGGTCTTTGCCGAGTCTCAACATGTTGCACTCGGCAAAGGCTTTGCCCAGTATAAATTTGCCTTTGCCGAGTGCATTAAATACATGATTTTGGTAACCTTAAGAAAGCAACTAGTACAAATGCATCCATTTTCATCCTAGTTAGTACATGCCAAGTGAGGAGCTATGATGCTGTCCATGCAAGTGGTGTAAGTTCATCAACATGTGAAGATCAAGTGCTTCTCATTGGAGAGTTAGAAAGGAGCTCAAGGAAAAGATATATTTAATATATAGAAGCTCTCTACTTTGGGTGATTAAGACTATAAAAAGAATGATCATATTTAGAATAGATAGCCATACTATTAAGCGGAGAAAACTCATTTATGAAATATGATTGTCAAAGTGTCACTAGATGATTACACTTATTGCATATGCATTTAGAACCTAGTGAGTACTAATAAAACCCTTGAAAAAATGATTATAAAAATACTAACACACATGCGGATGAGTTTGTATATTTGGTGATGTTAGCATGTTTGAAAAAGGAGTTGAAGTTTGTGAGATAGAGAGAATTTGGGTTCTCTCTTCTGATGATATCTGGCCTCGCGAGCACGGAACGTTGGTTCCGAACATCCGGTGTCAGGGTGCGTTCAACGGTGATTGACCGGACTCGTCCGGTCAGCAAAACTGCTCTCTAGAAAGTCTCAGGAATGCGATCGGACGGAAGCACCGGATGAATGAACAGTGTTACACACGTGTCCGGTGATTGTGCGTCTGAGCGAGTGCTAACTATGACTGAACGCAGTAACTATGACTAAACGCAGGGTGTATCTGGTCACCCTGGATCGGACATGTCCGATGACTCCTGGGAGCTCTCTAGACATCGACCGGACACTAGGGGCTGGTGCATCCGGTGGTCCAGCTGACGCGTCCAACGGTTAATTTCAAGCAGGTAGTACACGTGTCCACGAGCGATACACCGGACACGTTCGGTACTACTATAAGTGTGTCTAGTACACCTATTTTTCAGGGTAACAGTTAGAAATTTATGTTGAGGCTATAAATAGAGTTGTGGCCGGCTTGGGGACTCTCTCTTGGCTATTTTTATTGAGGTAGCAAGATAGTGAGCCACTCCATTCCTCTCTCACTCATCTTACTTGATTGAAACATCATTTAGTGAGATTTGGAGAGCCATCAAGTGCATTGCATGAGTTTGTTCATCTAGAGACACTTGTTGATTGGATTTCGCATCAAGTTTTCGTGTTACTCTTGTAGTTTGCCAACTCTAAAATGGCTTGGAGCTGCGAGGATCGTTGATAGGAGCTCGGTGATTGTCTCTGCCTTCAATCGGTGAAGTGTGATGGATTCTTGAGCCTTCCCCGCGGGAGTTCGTGAATTGGCTACTCTAGTGAATTAGTCGTAGCTTTGTGGATCCTCATCTTCTGTTGACTGTGTGGCTCCCATGAGTGGGATTGGCGTGTGATGCCAATTAGTGCGTGAGCCTCCAAGTGGATGTATCGCTACAATGGGGAGTAACTTGCCGACAAGCAAGTAAACCTCATAAAAAATATTGTCATATTTTTACCAAGAAATTCATTTGTGTTATGATTGATTGAACTATCATCTTTTCTACACCGGCGGTATAACAATCACTATCTTACTCCTTTACATTCTTGCTTTATCTACATTCTTGTTTTGTCTTTTGTAGTAATAAATTGTTTACTTGCTCACTAGAATTAGAGTAGAAGTAGTGATATAGGCCTCTTGATGTGTAATTAGAGACAATAGCCTAGAATTGGATAGGCAACTTGCAACACTTAAATAGGCTAGTGTAAAATTTGCTTCGCCGCTTAATTGTCTAACAACTTGTCTTAAGTATTGTTTATAGAAATTTTTATAGCCATAGCCATTAGGACCTTTCACCAAGAACCAACGATTATGAGTAGTATTAGTAGAGAACAGAGAATTAAATGGATGCCGCACCTGGCAACGCCTTCCTGTACCAGATCACTTGTTTTGCTTGCATTGTCAAGCCAAAAATCCCCCACCATGATTTTAGGCATCAGATCCTATTGTTTACCCATAGTAATGAACGGGCATATTTACTAGTATATAATTATTGAAGTTGAGATATCTCAAGCATCTTCGTTTACTTGTAAAGCACCTCGGCCAAGTTTTTGCACTTTTCACTTTGTACAGTTAAATGAATATGTTTATGAAAAAGGTGTACATCTTGAATTCACTCATTTCTTATTCAGTAAAATCATGGCCAGAAACGCAACGATCCGGAAGAACAGACCATACATAAACAAAATCGAAATACAGAGCTTGAAATGACGGATGTCAAAGTGATTCTCGAACAATAAACCACAGCGAGTTATTAACCACACTCCCGGGTACCTGTAAACAGCACATATATAGGTCAGTACAAATGTGCAGTCGCAGGCTCACAGCCACTTGGCAAGAAACACGCCCCTTGCAATTTACAGGCGTCACATGATTAAATTCATGTAACGTGTGGTCACAATTTCAAAGGTGCCACCAAACTTCAGTTATGAATAACATTTTTTGCAAAAAAAATATAGTCTTCACCTATATGGCTATATCTATTTTGAAAAAAAAAAAAAAGCGTTGTACATGTTTAAAGCTCTGACTCTCTCCTAAGTTTGACCAAAAAGAAAAATCATTCTACTTCTTTTCAATGTCAAACAATCTTAAGTTTGATCAAGTTATATATATAATATATATATATATATATATATATATATATATATATATATATATATAAAGAGAAATATCAATATTTGTGGCACGAAATAGGCATCACTATTTCTTGATGAATCTATGATACTTATTTGATATAGATATGGGTTTTTTTTTTCAAAATTTGGTCAACTTTAAGGCGGTTTCGCTTAGGACAAAACCAGAATGACCTTCCATCTGAAATAAAGGAAGTACCTTTTGGCATTCACAATGATGAAGCCCTCCAGTGCCCACTTTGTGTAGCATAAGTTTTTGAGGAAGAGAGGTGTACTTGGGTGAATCGACAACAAGGTCAGTATAACTGGTATTATTGCAGCACACTGCAAAATAGAGTCATAGAATACAATTCATGAAAGAAGCCAGAATAGGAATAGGAATGATAATTAATATGACGCATACCAGCTGGCCTGAAGCAGGATTGAAGCAGAAAGCCAAAGTATAACCAATCCCAGTCACACAGTACACAAGTGCTAATAACACTATGTAGTTATCAGTCATCGTTGACCTTGGATTGCTGAAGTAGTAGAACATGGAGAGGTAAACAACCGGCTTCACAACTGTGTTAAAATGGTCGATGGTGTCCCTGGCAAGGAAATATGCAAAAGAGCTCATCCCAGATTCTCTCTCCCTTTTGTACTGCAATCTTTCCAGTGAATATGACCTCAGTGCTGCAATTTTGCACAAAAGAGCTGCATCACAGCAACTTCAATCAGGAAGTTCCACGACATTGAGAGTGCAAACACATAGGATATTGAAGTATTAAACTTACAGACTGCAATTATGGTGTACATATATCCAGGCATCCCAAATGTCGGGTCACTAAACTTTGCAAGTATCCCAAGGCATATTCCAGCCAAGCATAGTATTAGGAAATCAACCACAAGCAGGCTAGCTTCGCGCAAACGCTGTTTCGTGACCCTGCAATGGCATGCGGACAATAAAATTGAAAAGTGATAAAATAGCAGTTCAAAATACCTTGAGAACATTAACTTTTAAGTGTACCTGCCCAGAAAGTATTTGTATTGAATCAGAATCCCTGGTGTCTTTCTTCCTAGCAGATCGTCATTAGGATCTTGATAAGTAGCATTGGAGATGGACTTGCTCTCCCACATATGTATTTCTGATGTTGGGAAGGTGATCAGGCATCGATCTAGGCAATGATGTCCTGTTTCCGGCAAGCATTGTCTCCATATCATCTTTCATGTCATTTGGCACCTCATAGCCATTGTACAACATCCAATGCAGAGGAAGATGCTTCGCTTGGATGCCTGAGTCGGATTCTACAATTCCTTCGAGAATGTCAATGTAGTGATCTGGTGGATTTACACGGTCTGGAACATGAATCTCAAGAGTTTTGAAATATTCCTCAATCGTGTTGACAGGACCACAGTAAACTATTAGACCTCCTTTTGCTAAAAGTATCAAATCATCAAACATACTGTACAATGTATAGCTGCAGAGCAGAAAGAAGAATCACTATATTGAGAAACCTTTCAGAAACCTCAAAATTATCTCTAGCTCTAGCATTTTTTTTTTTTTTTGGTGTGTGTGACTAACCTTGGTTGGTGAATAACAGCGCAAATGTTTGTGCCCTCAAGAGCCTCACGGCGAAGAGCTTTGAGGAGGAGTTGTGATGAAGAGCTGTCCAGGCCAGAGGTGGGCTCATCCAGGATAAGAAAGGATGGCTTCATGACCATCTCAATTCCTACATTAACACGCTTTCTCTGCCCCCCAGATATTCCACGCTTTTCAACTGTCCCAACCAATGAATTTCTAATTGTTTCAAGACCCAGGGAATCTATAACCCTTTCTACAGTGAGGACCTTGTCGCGTTGTGGCATTTGAGTGCATAGCCTGCTTCATTCAAATATATGTTCTTACAAATGGTTGTGCTAGTTACTGAAAGAATAATTGACAAAGATCTCTAGGCATCATTACCTGCATTTTGCACTGAACCAAAGATTTTCCTCCACCGTTAAGTTTCCATGAACAATATCATCTTGTGGCACAAAGCCAATAATCTTCTTATAAGAGCGAATTTTGTCATACTTTCCATTAACAAGGATCGAACCATTAATCTTATAGCCGGTTAGCTTGCCAGCAATGGCATTGAGGAATGTGGTTTTGCCAGCACCTGAGGGGCCCATGACAGCGGTAACATGGCCAGGCTGGAGCTCACCTGTGATAGATCTCAGTAGCTTTTTTTTCCCTAGTGTCAGCGTAAGGTCCTTGAACTCAACTTTAAGTAAAGGCCTATATATCTCATTATGTTCAATCACTGTGGTAATGACACCACTGGAGGAAAGGTTCTTGTTTTCTTGCTGCTCGACCTTCTCCTTCTCAATATTCACATATGCATACTTGAATCTTTGTGAGAGTGTTGATCTGTGCTTTTCTTTCAGCACACCTTTGTTCTTGGTAACAGCAGTTTCTCCACCACCACTTGAATGCGCCACAACTGGCAAAGCAGATTCAGAGATGCTATTTGTGCCTTCACTCTCAAACACTGAATCTTCTGATAGTTCTTGTGCATTCAGTGGAACCATTGGTGTCTCTTCCATTCTATGAGTAGAGGTCTCTCTATCTGCAGGTCGAACAAAAGAACTTAATGTATGAGGACAATGACTCCTGATTCCGTTTACATGACTCTTCAATAGCTGTTTTGCCACCTTCCAGTTGCTTTGTGCTCTGATCTGCTGCCTAGCCATCTTAATGGCTTTCTCCCTTAATCTTGTTTTTCTCCGTTCACGGATTGTGAGGAACTGATCTGAGCAGTTATATATGAACAGAAGCACCACACTCAATGCACCCTGAATCAAATTGCGATGTTCAATTTTCATACTCATGGGAGGTGATGGACTGAAATCTACTAGGGTTAATGGACCAGAGATTTTCAAAGCTAAGATATAAGGTAGAAAGCCAGCAAAAATCTAAGATGATGAGATTTTATGAGGATTTACCACCATGCAAACACCGAGCACAAATAAGCTCTCACTTTCTGCGTTCTCTTTACAGGAGTCTTTTATTATGCATTCTGCAATATTAATCAGAATTCAGCATACTGAAGGACAAATGCTATGAACGTGGAATTAGAAATGAAATTGCAGGATCAGATATCTGGCAGACAATGCTTACTATCTTCAGTGGTGGAACCCAGCCTGCAATAGTGCCTGAATAAAAGCCAAAGATGAAGCAGCATGACCAGTTCAAACAATTTTGTAAACATTGACGTGATGAAAGATTCAGGAATGATA
Source organism: Eremochloa ophiuroides (assembly GCA_038502445.1). Taxonomy (NCBI): domain Eukaryota; kingdom Viridiplantae; phylum Streptophyta; class Magnoliopsida; order Poales; family Poaceae; genus Eremochloa; species Eremochloa ophiuroides. The sequence continues at coordinate 10,223,978 of JAHLJS010000009.1, read as the reverse complement.
GGATAAGATCCTTACCTGCTGCTACAGGAATTTTTGGATATTGCAGTCGGACAGTAGTAACCTGCTGGACAGAAAACATCTCCTGTCCTTTTATAATCAGCCCACATGTCAGCACCACCACAGACATTTCTTGAGTTTGGGGTGAACTGATACGTGTATCTGTACAGAGTTTAGCAATTCATATGAATGGAGTCACACATTTGTCTTTTTCATAAAAAGGACAGATTTCTTTGTGTACTTTGGCTTAAATGCAAACCAAACAGAAAAGATAACGACTTACGGATCACAAAGACCAGTAGTTATATTCAATTTGGCATGTGGACAGTATGAGCCCAGTGGACAAGCTACAAGCAACAAACCAACAAATAGAAAGCTCAACGCATACTGGAAAAATTAATAGATCATGTGCATAATTATCTCAGATCGTTGGAGAAACTCACGCAGCATGCAAGTAAGACCACGGGGGCAGAAGAAACCCTCACAACACTGTTGACAGTTGGTACTTCTTGGTGGAATCATGCTGCTGTTGATGTTACTGAGTAAAAGATCTGGACTAACTGAGCAAGCCCATCCTGGCTCACATCCCTGCACCCAAGAGGACTGGTTGCAGTTTATAGTAGTGTTCAGGAAGATATTGTTCTTGCCTTTCCGATCATCGAGGCATGAGAAGTAGAATCTCACTTCTGCTGGTGTGCATAGACGACCAACCAGATCACCTTTATGAATCATTTCGTTTCCAATCAGAATAATATATTTTAATCATATGATAAGCAACCAACAATTTAAATATGCCCCTGTATACTCCTAAAGTCGACCGTAGAAATGATAACTGATTAATTTAAGAAGCATGCTGAGATGCATGGTCCATACTAGATTGAATTTAGAAATAAGAGAACAGAAGACCTCATGTATCAATGTTTGCAAATCACATATCTCATTCAAAAGGGCATACTCTTCTGCATGTATAACTCTTCAATTTGATCAAACAATGAATATCTTCAAATCTTCAGTTGTAAGATTAGACTGCTGGTCAAGTCAGAAAGGGGGAAAAAGAATATCATCTGCTAGTCATTCAAATGTGTTGCATTTTGATCTTTGCCCATCCATTATCCATTACTAAAGGCACATGAGGTAAATACATACATTTGATCTATGCTATGCTGGAATATGTTGTAGGTACACGGTACACATACCAAAATGGATGATTTTTTGTATTTTGAATAATGTACCAACAATTTACCCAATAAATATTGACAACCGACATAGACTACAATGCACCACAATTGTTCTTTCTTTAAAGTTATAATTTTTTTTTCTCCCTCAAAACAGTGAAACTAAGAACCTCTTGCCATCGGTACTGCTATTGTATTCAAGAATACACTCAAGAATTCAGCGAGAACCCCTCTAGATTCTATAAATGAGAGCGCTACGGATACACAGATTTACCTCTGGTCTCGACGAGGCACTGCTGTAGGAAGTCGAGGTTGAATGTGTAATTAAATGCCGCATTCCAATCCTCCTCCCTGAAACACGAAAGACAGCACGAGTCATCCCGATGCGAAGGACGAAAGGCGGCGAGCTCCACCTTCGATCGATGGCGCTGCCGACCAAGAGCGAGCGGGTAAACTTACGGGTCCGCGATGCAGAATCTGAAGTGGTCGGAGATTATGTTGGCGACGCGCTTGGTCAGGTTGGTGAGCTGCGCCTCGACTTCTCGGAGCTGTCGCGCCGGCAACGGCGGCGGGAGCGGGAGCGGCGCATGCTGGCCGCGGGCGACACTTGCTAGGAGGAGAACCAGCAAGAGTGGGAGGATGGCATGTGGGCCCCGCCATTCCTGAGGCGTGCAACCGTGCACCGACGCCGAATGGCATAGGATCATCCGCCGACACATGCAAGTGCAACGCCCTTCAAACCTGAAACGATGCACACTTTTTTTAGGAACAAAATACAAATGTAAGTTTGTAAAATTTAGAATTATTTAGACACGTGTTAAAAAATATAAAGTTACTACTTAAAACAAACATCTAACACTATCTCCTCACACATCGTTGTCCCAGAACAGTAGTTGAGTTCCCTTGAAAAAACAGTAGTTTAAGTTGTTATTTTTCTAAGTTCAAAGGGAATGACAATATTTCCTATTAAAAATGAAAGAGAAGACAATGGGTTGAATACCAAAAATATCTTATATTTTGGTATAATTTTAAATTCTAGATCCCTTATATATTATAAGATAGAGGGAATCGCTAGAATTTGGCTAGCTCATTCAACTGAAGACCTAATAAATAAGCTAATTTTTGGAGCCCAATTACAAATTAGTTAGGAAAAATTGTCTATCGGATATCCAAAGTGGAGACCATTTGCTGGTGAACAGTACAAATTTTCTAATACAAAATATGAACGGAGTGTTCACCAGCAAATGGTTTCTATTTTGAGTGTCCAATTGCCAATTGCCCCAATTAGTTATCTAGCTAGCGGCCAACTCTAGCTAATTTTGAAATTTTTAGCCCCAACTAGTAACTAATATTTTTTGTCTGAACCGTAAAACCTCTATGTATCTAGAAAGAATTACCATGCACTACAAATGAGACAATATTATTTTATACAATAATTTCCAAATATTTTATCTTATTACAACCTATGATAAAGGTGAAAATTACTCTTAAAAATAACTTATATTAAATAGAAAAACAACAATACAATAAAGCATATATAGCGTTAAGGATGAACAGTATGAGTGTAATCTATGTGACCATGAGGGTGCAAATATCTGAGTCTGAATCCGTTTAGAGGTGTTCATATATTGTTGTATCTGAGGCCCTGTTTAGATCCGCTGTAAATTGCAACTGCAACTAGTCACATCAACGTTGTGGCACATGCATGAAGCATTAAATGTAGACGAAATGTTTGTATGTTTATACTTTTTGCATGTACATCACGAGACGAATCTTTTAAACCTACTTGGGTCATGATTGGACAAAAGCTGTCAAATACAAACGAACGTGCTCAGTGCAGAATTGCAACTGTAACTGAGATCTAAACACAGCCTGATTCTAAATATTCAATATGTGATACCGTGTCAATATCCAAATACTCATACCGTATATTTATTAATTATTATTTCGATATCCATTTATATTCTATCCGACACAAATGATACTATCCATATTCAAATCTATATTTGGATAGAATTATTAAAAACAAATTTAATATCAACGATACCATTCAATCTATCTTGAAGCTAGGTTTCTACTGGTTAATGTGTTATACCCTATTGATAACAGCTAATGTTACTGAAAGCTTAGATGAAGAAAGAGCTTCTGAGTGAAGGCTTGACTTTGGTTGTTGGCGTGGATTATCTTGTTAAACTTTGTCGAGATGGTAAGCACGAAGAACTACCATCAAGGACAAAGAAAACAACTCTCAGATGGATTTGTTGGTCTATGATGACCAAGTAGAAGCATGCATTCATTCCACATAGGTGAGAGCCTAGTCTTGCATAGGCGCAAGCACTTAGAATTTCGTTTATAGGATTCCTCCGTCCGTTTGTTTTGTTTTGAATTGACATAGAGAAATCTTTCTCGAGTTCCCGAATGCTACTTGTTCCTTGCAGACCATATATAAAAGAAAGGGGTTCGAAGAGTTAATTCCCTTGCTCTTAGTTTTTTTATCGATGTATTTAACATATTTAAGAGTGGTTAGGAGAGAGAATCAATGTTTAGTAGTAGGCCCGGTTCACCAGGTTCTACCACTGTTCGGCCCAATCATAGTAAAAATCTGAGTTTGATCCTGGCTCAGAAGGAACGCTAGCTATATGCTTAACACATGCAAGTCGAACGTTGTTTTCGGGGAGCTGGGCAGAATGAAAAGACGTTCCTTGCTAAAGTTGTCTCGCCCTGCTTCAAAACTATAGGGCTCGTGCTACATATCCAATCCGTTTGCACACGTACCAATCCTCACATGGAAGCAATTTAGATACTACTAAATGAATAATACTCCCTCAGTCCCTTCATTCTAAATCGTAAGTTATTCGAAGAGTCTTAGGAAGTCAAAACAATCTCAAATTTGATCAAAATTATAGAGAAAATATGAAGATCTATGATATCAAATAAGTATATATGAAAATATATTTGGTTTGACACTTAATTTTATATTGTAAATATATTATCTTATTATATAAACTTAGCTAAAGTTGGGACGTTTTGACTCTCTCAGATTCTTTGAACGACTTATGAAATATCAATACAATATCTGAACCTGAATCCCGATGCTAAAAGTCAGCTATATGTATGAAGCACCATTTGTACCCGAATGTGTCCGTATCAAATATTTTTACACGCCTTTGACCAGTGTATTTTTTTATTTTGGATTTGATAAATTTCTATCTCAAGTAAACAAAAGTTCCCTATCTTAGTTTTTCAGACAATTTTCTTGACTGTCAGAACAATTTGTATAGCTAAAAACCTTATGTTTATTTTTATTTGTTAGTTTAATTATTAGCTACCTCTGTTTCCATCATAACGAATAAATTAATGATCTTCATCATTTGGAAGAAAAACCTTTTAACTGTGAGAATACAGGAAAAACCTAGCTAACATAACTAGTAGGAAGTTTGAAGTACCAAACTAGTTTATCTGACCAAAAAGTATCAAAATAAACTTACCAACAAAATGGAATGGTAGCCTTGCTTGATCCTGCCTCACAGGTCACAGCCTCAGGCACAGAAGGAGCTGTGGGCTAAGTTGAGACGGTGGATTGATGTGAGCGTCATATCAAAGATGGTCACAGATCCAGATAGTTTAAGTATGACAAGCATCGCCGTTTCTATATCAACGACTACGCATGTATGTGCGTCTGCATAAAGTTTTAATAATCCATGGACTAATTGGTTACATCGACCTATATATGTTGACCAAATTGGTGCTCCGCAAACAGGCAAAACTGTCCCAACAGATTATACTATTAGTCACACCGGACTTCAGAGTACGGTTACATAACATACATAGAAATCATCACTACAAATGTTTGAGAAAACTGTTGTCTACTTTTGCGACTAGCAAAAACAGTTAATAGATATTGAAATGGTTTTTGAAGAGAAATATATGTGTATACACTATGCACGCCAATCTTAGGCCCTGGCTAGCTAAATTTAGTTATGCATGGTGGATCCAAAATGCTCATCCTACTAGCAACTAAAAATGCTCTTAACTAGAGACGAAAATGGTACGGATATTTTCCGACCGTATTCGAGATCAAATCCATTTAGAGGAGTTTTTATCTGTCCGTATTCGAGTCCGGATATTCAACATCCATACCGTATCTGTATCCAAATGCTCAAATCGCATATTTATGATGTCGATATTTAATCGTATCCTATCTGACATAGCTTGAATCCAAGTAGAAATATAAAAACAAATATAATATCAGTGATATTCATCTGTATCGGATCCCTTTTTATCCCTACTCTTAACTAATGAAAACCAGCTAATGGTGCCCATTTTGTCAGCGAGTCCACATCGGCATGCTTCCTTTTCCCTTTTCCCACCGTGACTCTTTTCCCACCGCCACTACCACAATCTTTGCACCGCTGGTGAGAGAAAGGGAGGGCACCGGGGGGCGACCATCTGTGAGAGAGGGTTGCCGCTACCGGTGGGGAGCCCGACGCCTCTGTAAGATCCAGATGGGGGAAAGCAAGGACCGCTGCGTGGGCTCGCTGGCGACGGTGCTAGGGCATGGAGGGGTTCACATGGGCCCGCTGATGCTCGCAACTTGCTCTTACGTGGTCCGCAAACCTCCGACAAGCTCGGTTCGGCTAAAGAAAAAGGAGAGAAGGAAGCGGCGAAAACTGCTTTGCTGACGTCCAGGCTCAATCTTGGACTACGAGCGTGAGCAGGGGATAGGAGAGAAGCTAAAGATTGTATGGATGGGACACGAGGATGGTTTGGCGGCAGTAGGACCAATGATGATGGAGAGAGGAAGAAAGCAGCAGTACCGCAGTAGGGTCAATATTCACCAATTAGCTAGAGGATCCAAACATCCCTAGTTAAATTTAAACTGGATAAACTTTAGCTAATCAAATTAGCTGGCTAAAGTTTAGCTGGGGTAGATCAAAACACGGCCTTAGAAACACCAGTATGTTCATAGTTAATAAGTTCAAAAACTTAGCCCAAAACTGTTTCTAAACCCTCCATATAAAATGTGAAGTGCTTTAGTTTGTTACACTTCTCAAACTTTCAATAGATTTATAAGAAAAACACCAATAACATCAAAACAGCATAAGAATCGAATAGCCTCGAGAGGAGGTGAATCAAAACCTGGTGTAAAACTTTTAACCATGTCATTATGTGAAGCACATGAGCAAAGGGTCCTTATATATTAGAATTAGAAGAAAGAAACCTAACGAGAGTTCTCTTGCTATGTTTCTTTCTTATAGTTTTAGAACCACACTATGACAAAACCAAATATATCATTAGCTTCATAGAGTATCTCAAGCACACAACAAGATACCCAACCAAAGAAATGCTTATGAGAGAAAAGAGTGGATAAAAGTGAAATTTCCTATGGTGTTGACCTCCCTTCAGTCATTAAGGCTCAAGATCAAATAGGAGTACCCATTCTCGACTCAAGATCAACAAGTTTCGGACCAAACACAAATAGTTAAGAGCTGAAGACCTTGGTGCCTAAGGCTAGTATCAATGGGGTTTCACATTAAATATGGTGTAACATCAGCTTTTTTGCATGAAACTGGGAGAAGAGAGAAGGGAAACGTTTCGTTCCCATAAAACTTATCCGCACTGTTTTTCAAATATCAAAAACTCCGTGAAACCTACATTGAGACCCTTATTTTGTATATTTCATCACGACTTTTCGAGAGATATGATAGGGACATGTGGGGCTAGTGAATAGTAAAATAAGCGAAGAAATCATGACATGAAACTTTGCACTATGGGATAGACCCGTTTCGTATCAAAGTTTCACGTGTTGAAAACTGAGAGGTGAAACTCACTGTTGAGACTGGCCTAAGAGGAAGGACGAATTAATAAGCATAAATTTCTCTAACCATCTTCATATTATATTGTTTGGTATTATAGATGTGAATATACGTATTTATTTCGTCATGTGTTTTCTATAAACTTGGATTAAATTAGGGCAAAACTAAAAGATTTATATTTGTAATGGAGTACATGGTACCTAGCATTAAAATAGTGGAGTGTTTGCCGGTACGATTGGAAATGTAGGTTACATGTTCTGCAATTGGTAAATGTGTCATTGTTACTTCAGTAGATATGTCAATTGTTCGCATCATGGTCAACCTTTATCAAATTTAATGTGAACTAAGAATGTCAAGGTTGGCTGGTATACTAGTACCAATTAATTGTAATTATGTTTGGTACACTTCAGATCCAATAGTTCCGGATAACGGTTTTTTTGAATTTTATTTTTTCAAGTGCACACACAGGATTTCAGAGATGGGATGTACACCTAAAAGAATAATGCCAAAAAAAAATTCTAATCTATTGCCTTTTTCTCATCTATACACTGGTCAGTGCTATAAAACCTTTCATGAGAACTGATTTACAAATGTACAAATGAATGAAGAAATTAGATACGAACTAAATGGTCACCTACACTACATTCATCTCTTCTTCAGTAAAATCATTGCAGCAAATGCCACCATTCTGAAGAACAGACCATACATGAACAAAATCAAAATGCAGAGCTTGTAGTTGTGGATATCAAATTGACTCTGGAACAACAGGCCGCAGCGAGTTATAAGCCAAACTCCAGGATACCTGCACAAAAAGATAAAATCCCATTAGTTCAAGTTCACGTACATTACAGCAGGTACATGCATAAAGCAAAAACTGTAGCCGGAAAGGAGACAGTGATGAACAAGTACTTACTTCTTGGCATTTCCAATTATGAAGCCCTCCAATGCCCATTTTGAGTAGCACAATCTCTTGATTAATGTTGGAGTACTACTTTGAGTGGATAACAGGGTTAGAACAACCGGTATAAGTGCAGAACACTGAAAAGCATCAGAATGTGGTTAAGTATAGGTGGGCCGATCATTCAGAAAACATTGTATGAAAAAATGAATTGTCATGATACCTACCAGCTGTGCTGAGCCAGGACTGAAGCAGATAGCAAAAGTGTATCCTATCCCCGTCACACAATATACAAGCGCGAGGAGCACAGTGTAGTTATCAGCAATTGTTGATCTTGGGTTATTGAAGTAGTAGAACATAGATAGGTAAATGATCGGCTTCACAACAGTACTGAAATGATCAACTGTGTCCCGAGCAAGAAAGTATGCAAGAGAGCTCATCCCAGATTCTCTTTCTCTAAAGTACTGCAATCGCTCCAGTGAAAATGACCGCAGTGCTGCAATCTTGCACAAAAGAGCTGCATGGTAGTAGCTTATGTCAGCAACTTTTCATCTAGTTCGTTGTGAAAACAAGTGTATATCTGAACTTACAAACTGCAATTATAGTGTATGTGTAGCCAGGCATCCCGAATGTTTTGTCACTGAGCTTTGCTATCGTCCCTAAGCAGATACCAGCTAGGCCTAGTATCAGGAAATCAACCATGAGCAGCCAAGCTTCACGCAGCCGCTGTTTCGTAACCCTGAATGGTATATATTCAGTAACAACAGATTAGTAGCTGTTCAACATTGTGAGAAGAAGACTGAAATGGTCACATTGAGCGAGCTTACCTTCCCAAGTAATATTTGTACTGCATGAAGACCCCTGGTGTTTTTCTGCTAGATAAGTCCTTTGGTTTTGACAAATGCTGTTCAAGACGGTCACGCTCTTCTGCAAACACATTTCTGAGGGGGAGGCAGTGAGGGGTTGAACCAGATATTGAGGGGCTGGACCTCAATTGTGGGGTTTGTTCACCAATTTCCTTGACATCATCTTGCATGTCACTTGGTACTTCATAACCATTGTGTAGCATCCAGTGCACTGGTAGATGCTTCGCTTTGATGCCAGACTCAGGCTTCACAATGCCCTCAAGAATGTCAATGTAGTGGTCTGGGGGGTTTACACGGTCAGGAACATGGATTCCAAGAGTTGTGAAGTACTCCTCGACCGTCTTCACGGGGCCATTGTAAACCATCAACCCTCCTTTTGCAAGGAGTATCAAATCGTCGAACATGTTGTACAATGTGTAGCTCGGTTGATGAACAACAGCACAGACATTAACACCTTCTAATGCTTCATGCCGAAGAGCTCTGAGGAGGAGTTGTGATGAGGAGCTATCCAGGCCAGATGTTGGTTCATCCAGGATTAGAAGGGATGGTTCCATTACCATCTCAATGCCCACATTGACACGCTTCCTCTGGCCCCCAGAAATCCCACGCTTTTCAACAGTTCCAACCAATGAATTTCTGATTCCCTGAAGATCCAGCGAATCTATTACTCTCTCCACTATGAGCACCTTGTCACGATGCTTCATGCTTGCAGGTAGCCTGTTAGGTTTACAATAGAATTGTTAAAGATTGCTCTTTTTGAAAAATGGCATAAACTAGTGGGATAACTAAAGCATTGTATTTACTTTAAGTAAAATCATTACCTGCACTTTGCACTGAACCAAAGGTTTTCCTCCACAGATAAGTTTCCATGAACAATGTCATCTTGTGGCACAAATCCAATGATCTTTTTGTAAGAACGGATATTAACATTCTTTCCATTAACAAGGACAGAACCCATCATCTTGTAGCCATTCACCTTCCCGGTAACGGCATTGAGGAACGTGGTCTTGCCAGCCCCTGATGGGCCCATGACAGCAGTTACACGCCCTGGCCAGAGTTCACCATTGATAGACCTCAGCAGCTTCTTCTTTCCAAGCATCAAAGTCAGGTCCCTGAACTCAACCTTGAGCAAAGGCCTAGTTATCTCCTTCTGCTGATCCTTCACCATGGCAATCACCCCGGTAAAGGTTAGATTCTTGTTCTCCTGTTGCTGGAATTTCTCCTTCTCAATCTCTCCATATGCATACTTGAATACTTGTGTATGGGTTGATCTGTGCTTTCCTTTTGGCACAGGCTTTTCCTTTGTGGCAACAACTTCTCCATAATCACTGACATCGACAATAACTGATGGCATTGCTTCTGTTATCTCATTTGTGATTTCAGAAGCAAACACAGCAGAATCTGACATTTCCTGCATCTTGGTCTGACCCATCAGCGGTGCTTCCTGCACCCTATGGCTAGAGTTGTCTGGCTCTACATGCTGACGAAATGATGTCCTTGAAAATGTGCGTGAAAGATGACGCTGCATACCACTCACATGCCTCCTTGCATACTGTTTTGCTGCCTTCCATCCCTCTTGCGCCTTCATCTGCTGCCGAGCCAGCTGAATGGCATTCTCCCTCGATCTTGCTTTCCTCCTTTCACGGATGCTGAGGAATTTGTCTGAGAAGTTGTATATTATAAGAAGCAGCAGGCACAATGCACCCTGCATAGAATGGCAAAATTTGAATCACAAACCCTGAGCAGTTGTATATGATAAGAAGCAGCAGGCACGAACACCGTGCAATGCAGTTGATTACAAGATCATGAAGAGGATTTTTTACCACTATGCAAGCTCCAAGAATTTTGATATTTTCATTCTCTGTGTTTTCATTACAGGAGCCCTTTATTATGCACTCTGCAAATTATTCATAAATCAGCTCATTGAAAAAAAGGTTTGTATGATTGTGTGACCAAAGTCATGTTCACGACACTTACTCTCTTCATTGGTGGAACCTAATCTGCAATAGTGGCTGCAGAAGAAACAGAGCAACAATCAATAATAATCAAATCAAACCATCTCACTTCGTTATGGTTCAAGTAAAAGATAGAATCTTTAAAAGAAAAAAGTACAAGATAGAGAAAACAGATCAGTACCCACTGCTACAATTATCCTTTTTTGTTGTGCTTGGACAGTGGTAACCAGCAGGGCAGAAGATCTCTTCAGTGCTCTGGATATCAGCCCACATGTCAGCTCCTCCACAACTATTAGTCGAGTTTGGAGTTATCTGGTACTTGTATCTGATCAAAATTCGACAATTCAGATACATACATGGCATACTGAATTTGTTTATCAACAAGCCTATCACAACAGGAATGCATCAAGAAAAAATCTTACGGATCGCAAAGGCCAGTTGTCTGATTCAGCGTGGCATGTGGACAGTATGAGCCTAGTGGACAAGCTGACGCCAAGAGGAACACAAAGTCAGCACAAGCCAACCAAGTGAAGTGTTTCTAACTTGTCAGAGAAATGAAACAAAAAACGGAAAGTGTTTACAACTTGTCAGAGAAATGAAACTCACGGAGCATGCAAGTAAGACCGCGGGGGCAGAAGAATCCCTCACAACACGCCTGGCAGTTCCTTGTTCTCAGCGGGATATCGTTGCTATCACGGTTCCTGGGATCTTGAACGGCATCGGTGGCGCAAGCCCATCCTGCATCACACCCCTTCTCCCAAGAAGATATGTTGCAGTTTATGTTTGTCTTGAGGTTGATGTTCTTGTCACCATCATGGTCGTACAAACTTGAGAAGTAGAATTTGGCTTCACTGGGTGTGCATAAACGTTGAGGCAGGTCGCCTGAATGAACCAATTACATTTGTTAGATACTTAGATGCAATGCGAAGATCGGTACTCTGGCCTTGAACCCCCCAAAAATTTTACATACACACTAGTATTGAATACATATCAGCGTCTAATTAATAAGAATTATAAAGGCTGGTTCATTTGATACTGAGTCAAAATGCATAACTTCTGAATATTACCAACATCGTTAGGTTAGATTGATCATAAGATTGGTTGGAGTTGAGCTTGTCAAACCCAACTGTGTCAAAGTCGTATTTGGCTACTGTACACGATTTCTTTATGCAATCGTAAATCAGAAATAAATGGTTGTTATTAGCTACTACCACTAGGGGTTCCACTTGTGGCAGATGGTACATGTCACCGATGCAAGCCGTCCATTTCATGTGCTATCCGAAGTTCCGAACGCGCAAGAGAGAGAACCGTTCAAACTGACGACGTCTCAGTCAGGCACTTGGCAGGAACTGGAAGGCATAAAAATGATTTCTTTTCGGGTACGGCATGGAGAATTGGACAATGAGAAAATCAAGGGACTACAAGTACAAGAACAGCACAAGATGGCGTGAAAGCGAAAGTCGTGGGATTTTTGTACTCATGTAAAGTCTTGTGACTTTTGTAAATAGGAGTGGAGTACATATAAGAAATGAAATAGAAGTGGGTAACTGAGACCAACCGCAGTGCGGTCCGGGGAGGGCTCCGGTAAGCTGCCACGGAGGATGGATGGATGGATGGAGGATGGGAGAGCCGCAGCGCCGTCCTGGGAGGGCTCCGGTACGAGCGCGTGTCCGGGAAGAATCCCGGAGTAGCGGAGGTCCGCTACGGCCCGCCGTGGCCCACCACGCGAGGAGAGAGAGGGACTGGCGGAGGAGAGGCCCCACCACGCGTCGTCGTTGTCCATGGCCCGCGCCGTCGCCGTCGAGGTGCCCGCAGCCGCGCCATCGCCGGGAAGGCGCGCGCGCCCGACGCGGCTGAGCTCGAGGAGGGAGAGGCCAGACCGGGGAGGGAGGCCGCCGGCGCGGGGAGAGAGAAGGTGAACTCGCGCCGGGGAGGTGTCGAGGTGCTCGCCGTCGACTTCGCTGTCCATGGCCGTCGCGGGGAGGTGGAGGCCGCCGGGGAGGCGCCCGCGGCCGCGCCCTCACCGGGGAGCCGTGGCCGAGGCCCCACGGGTGAAGCCGCGCCTCCCCGCGCGGGCTCGCTGGCGTGGGCCGGCCTCGCCGCCGTCCAGCCTCGCCGTCAGCGCCGCCGCGAGCCCGGCCCGCCCGTCCGCCGCCAGCGCCGCCGCGAGCCCGGCCGAGGCCGCCGCGCGCGCCCTCCACCCTCCATGGAAGCTCGCCGGGAAGGGGAGGGGAGGAGGAGGAGAGAGAACATGTGGGTGGTGAGGGAGAGAGAGAACGGGAAGTGAGGGGAAGAGAGAGAGTGAGTGGGGGAATAAAAAAGAAAAAATAAATATAGAGTATAAATATAGAGGAAGAATTAACGCGGGAGAATGTGATATAAAGGAGAGAATCTCGATGATGAGCAGTGCGGTTGGTCTGAGAGCAACAGGGTAGCTGAGTCCGTTGTTGCGGATTAATCCGAGCGTTTGGACGACCTTGTCCACGTTCAGAATCAGAACCTTGGCAGAGAGGCACCTATTCCCAGCTAATTATTAATAATTTCTTCACCCGGCCCAATAATATTTGCCGAGACGAGATTCTTGGATTTAGTATCACTTGAAAGCAAACAAACGACTTGATTAAATCAACTGGAAACCCGGCCAAGAAGAATAAGAAGAAAGGAAGCAAGCACAGCACAGGAGCTCAAATCCTCGAATGTGAATTGACCAGTCAAACAGCAATGACGGCGAGGCGGAACCCGGAAGGTGTTTTTTGCTTACCTTGCGTCTCCGTGAGGCACCGATCCACGAAGCTGAGGTCGGACGTGTAATTGAACGCCTCGTTCCAATCCTCTTTCCTGAGCACACACCACGGATCAGGCGGGATCAGCAACACGGATCAGGATTTTATTTACTTTGTACCGACGGGCGGCCAACAAGAAGCGAAGCAGTGAGGCAACAAAGCAAGCAGCTTACGGGTCGGCGACGCAGAAGCTGAACTTGTCGGAGATGGTGGCGGCGACCTGGTCCGTCAGGTTGTTGAGCTGCCTCTCCACGTCCGGCAGGTCCGCCGGAGGTACCGGAGGCAGCGGGGGCGGCTGGGTCTGCTGCTGGCCACTGGCGGCGCCTGCGAGGAGGAGCAGCAGCAGTGGGAGGAGGAGGACGATGACGACTCCGCCCTGCCCCCGCCGCTGGAGCTGCGGAGGAGGAGCCCTCGCATCCCGCATTCCTGCTGGCGTTCCGAGGCGGCAGCAAGCGTAGCCACAGCTGGTGAGGAGGAGGAGGAGAAGGACGGGTGGGATGGGATGGCCGGCCGGGTAAGCGGGAGGGACGGCGCGGAAACGTCTATTGCGGATTGCGATGGCGAGCCGGGAAACGAGGAAGAAATGCTCTGCCAATTTTATATACTACTAGCAGGGTACTAGTGTTCTGCTCCGTTGCTACCTCTGACCTGGTGTGTGCAGTGTGTACATGCTACGTACTGACGGGAAGAAAAATTGGGTATAGTAATAATAAGTAAATTTACGGTGACTTAGTAGCCTGGAGGGACTCGTGTTTCAATTCAACTCGACACATGCACGCGAGAGGGGAGGGACGACGAAGGAAGGAGGATGGGACAAGAGAGAGAGAGAGAGGAATGATCAGGGGTGGGAAAGGAGCCGTTCGTTGATTCAGTATTTTGGAGGGCGCGTGGACTGCCTCTGCCTGCCACATGGGCCAACCTGACTGCTGCCTCCTGATTTTCTTTTTCTCCCTCTCCCTCTCCTATATATATATATATATATATATATATATATATATATATATATATATATATATATATATATATATATATATATATATATATATATCCATCTCAAATTGTAAGTTATTGTAAAAATCTTGGAGAGTCAAATTTTCTCAACTTTGACCAAGTTTATATAATAAAATAATAATATTTATAATATCAACTAAGTATTATTAGATTCTTCATCAAATATATTTTCATGGTACACTTATTTGTTATCATAATTCTTCATATTTTTCTCTATAATTTTGGTCAAAGTTAAGATAGTTTGACTCTCCAAGATTCTTGGAACGACTTACAATTTGGAACGGAGGGAGTATATTTCAATGCTGCTATCCCTATCTCTCCTGTTTCCTCTGTCCCCAATTAATCGTCGTCGTTGGTGTGCGTGCCAAAAGTTTGACTTAATTTTTAGAAAATATGTGCAACATTTATATCTCTAAATAAATTTGTTAAAAAACTAGATTCAAAGATCTTTCTAATGATACTAATTATGTACCATAAATATTAATATATTTTAATATATATTTAGTCAAATTTATTTTTCGGGAAACACAAGCAACAGATAAAAAGGGACGGAAGGAGTATATATCTGTCCAATATTAAATGAATTGAAGTTTCTTTCAACCAGATTTTTTTATTCCTAGACTACCTAACTACCCTCTATATCTTGTATATCACCCAAAGCAGTTTTTTTGCCCATATATGGGCAGAATGGCTTATCTGAGCCGTTCACACTGATCTTTGAGATACATGCAATACAAAATAGTAGTACTCAGCATTGGGAAAGGTGTCTATAACACGAATCTCAAAACAGATCTGAACGGCCTAAATAAACTATGCTCATTATGTACATGTTGCAGGACATTACTGGTATACTCAGACGAAATGAAATGACTTACATCCAATAATGATGCGGGATCCGATTTCAAAACGTACTTGGTCCTGCAGCATATTTGCTTGCTTAATAGTGTTGTTGTGGCTAAAACAATTTCAGAATTAGAAAACAGTTGATCGTTTGTTTTTGAATTGTGATTTTACTAGGGATTGTTGGGGCTTGATTGAACTGACAGTCCCCCAGTCTCAAGGCCCTTTTTAGATTCTGGAAACTTTCATAGCTCAGCTTAATGTCCCTTTCTTCATGGAGATGATTATTATTTTGTGTTGGAGTATTTGGACAGTAAGAAATAATTAACTGGATTTTCAGAGATGTTGAAGCAGATACACACCAATGCAAGCACATTTTCATAAATATATTCAGCTTTAGTTATACTTCATGCAAAGAAGTACTTCCCCCAAATTAGTTTATGGCTAGAGTAGCTTGTGTAATCAGTTTTATTTTCTTTGTTTCCTTTTTTATTTCTTGAATTTCTTGGCTGAGCCCTGCTCTTAGAACTCTAGCTTATTGTTTTTTTTCTGCTTAACAAATTTCATTAAGGGCACAAGTCCTTCCTGTTTGTTAAAAAAACAACTTTAGAATCAAATACAATGTAAAGTGGTAAATTTTTTTTGACCCTAGAAGAGTACATTACAAGCTTATTATTGAACTTACGACTGCTGTTAGGCATGGCTTCATCCTACTTCAGCTTCTCACTATAGTGTAGCCAAGATTCGCTAAATAGTTCCAACTTTGGTTTCCTTTTCTGGCCTTCCCATCAGTTTCAACCTGTAATGGTGTTAGATGAGAGACAAAAAGTCGATAGTACCCCTGGACGTGAAAGCAACGTTTTCGATAGTTTAGAATTCAAATTGTTACCGTACGTTTTGTAGATGCTTGTAATTTGAATATGTTTCATTTTGAGCATTATTTTTTAGCTTCACATAATTTTAGAGCACATCATAATTGCACAGCATAAGCACAATTTTTTTTCCAGACATCATCATTGCTGACTGAATCATAGAATTCCCTTTAACATCTTCACGTGGAAGCACGGAAGTGCTTCTGAACACAAAAAAAAAAAAATACAAAAAACAAACAGGCGTCATGTTGAAGTGAAAGGAAAGAACTATATTATTCTTCTTCAAAAAGAGGAAAGAACTACTGATGAATTCGAACACGAAATCAGTATTAAAATTATTCTACTGAAAGAAAATCAATGGAAGAAGATATTTTAGGGAGCATTGCATCTCCCTTTATCTTCCACCAGCAAATATGCCCATGCGCTGCAACGAAAAAACATTATCAAATGTTCCACTCAAATATGCCCATGCGCTGCAACGGGAAAAGATTATCAAATGTTCCACTCATTTGCTTCAACTTGCTGCACAACTGTAGTGACCGCGGCATCTTAATTTGCAAAGATGAAAGGCACAAAATTATTTACTCGCTCGAGGTGCTTGTAGAAAGAAAGAAAAATACTTGCACAAGTATTATAACATTGGTTTTCATACTATCAATGTGTTGGTAAATTAGATATAAAAGTTTGTCGTTTTATTATTAGATTTAGATACATAATACATGGGGTTCCACATACAATTTCAGAAAATGAAAACAAAACAGCTTGTGTGCTCTGGGGTGCCGGCTACATGGATTCAACACGGCCGAGGGTGCGTCACTTGGAGACATTCGGAGGATCGTATATATGACAACATCCATGGTTGATTTTCTCTATTTTGTTTTGGGTGTTGTGACCAACACCGTACCGATTTTTTCCCCAACACGGGGCCATAAGTAAATACAGTAAATATCAAGCCGAGAAGGGGCGATTTGGCAACTCCTTGTCGTCTCCGCCAGCAACTAGTAGTACTTGTACTTGCAGTTCAACCAAAGGAGCTTCGTAGCGATTGTCTGGGAGCTAGTACTAGCTAGTAATCTGTGTAGCAGGGAGAGCCATGTGGCGCAACTTCTGCGAAGTTAATTAATTAATTAACCCCGTCCTGTTGTTGACCAGGGCAAAGCTAGCGTTCAAGCTCTTCTTATTTTTGTAATGTCACAGTATTCCACCACTTGAGCTCCAGTGTTTGACGAATCTGAAAGTGCAGCTCTCAGGCGGCTGCCAAATCTAATAAACTCCAAAGAAAAAGAAAGATTTGTTGTCTACGCCATACAATTTTAGAAAAGTTCTCATCACTTCAGACACTTCTTGTTGGGTCTGATGACGACAGTGGGATAACTAATTAAGACATGTGTACTTTTAACGAAAAAGAACTTTTAATTAATAAGTTTTTTTTTAAAAAGGACATTCTGTATATATCTAATCTACGATAAAGTTGAACATGCCCCTAACTAAATCGATAGAGATCGAGGAATCAGTTTACATAGGAAGGAACAAGATTCAAATCATTACGAACTTGGTCAAAAGAAAAATAGTAATAAAAATCTTAGAATTTTAAAATTTTAATACCATAGTCTACCTAACCCAAATAGGCACAATGGATAGACAAACGAAAGTAATTTTAATTTTACCCGTTCCATAAAGCTATGCACACGTTGTACCGTACCAGTCTACGAGATCGATTGATATGATTATTTTTAATGTGCCGATGACACACTACATCTGGATCCATATATATATGCCCCACGACCACGAGAAATAATCATGTATGTCTTTGTTAGACTAATCCGCATGCGTGCATGTGACGACGGAGCCCAGTCTGAATCTGTCACGTTGAGAAAGCTCAAAGCAGCATCTCAACAACATTGTTAATTACATGGAGGGTGACATGACGCAATGTTTGACGGTTGACACAAAAAGAACCAGTGGAGTGAATAATCATATCACCCTGTTAACGCCGAATGGGTTTAAAATAGTTGAGCACATCACATTGTTTACCGATAGACACTATAGAACTGTTTGGGTTACATACAAGTTTGTGTTATATAACTGCATTCTACAAGTTTGCGAACTAAGCACACAAACTCAAAGCATAACTAGCACGACACCTTAATCATCGTGGAACATGCGGGCTTCAACAAAGGAAACGGGAAAAATCCCAACGAAACGACCCACTGGCTGGTTCGCCCTTGCATCAGAGTTCTTAAAACTTACCCCGAACTCGAGCTCTCTCCGTGTTTCCAGGCCTGGTGAACGCTCGGCGTGTCGTCACGTGGCGGCGAGTTCGCAGGAGCGCTCGACGCGGAGCGTGCGGGGGCGCGGTGGCCTGCTTCCTATCTGCATGTGGAGTGGAGTCTTCGCGCCCATAGACACTGGCTGGTGGGGTCGACTGGTCCATCTTTTCATCTGGCCCGGCTGTCAGCTGCTGGGGGTGCTTTGCGTGCGTGCCAATTGCTTCCTCCGGATTTCACAGGCCGGATTCATCCGCCCAAACAGAAACGTCAGCTCCGGTTGGTGGGGGACGTCCCGTCCGCGCGGCGCGGCACTCCGCATCGGGAGTAGGCGCGGCGCTCGGCGCCCGTTTTGCTGATGGGTGGGCCCTGCCACGCTAGAACAGTACGGGATCGGCGCTGCCGTCCCATCGGAGTAGGGGCTAGCCCCTCTGCGTCGCCCGTCGCCGTAGGGGGTCATGGATGCGTCGCCCCTCTCGGCCCGAGATAAGTATCCCTCGACAGCTTCGTCCAGGCCTCTCTCCCTCAACGTTCCCGTTGTTTGGTCCCCCGTTGTTCCGTCTTGCTTGCTAGACACACCTCTTGCCCTCGCTGCATCTGCGCCTTGCGACCTCCCGCGCTGCGGTTTTGCTGGCAATGGCGTCAGTGGGCTGAGGCCACCAAACCCTCCACCGCTTCGTTCCATCCGGATCTTGCAACCTTTCGCACGCTTGCTTTGCTGGATATGGTGTCAGTGGCCTGAGGTTCCGAGATCTTACTAGGTTTGCATAATACCCGGAAACTAATGTGCATTTGTGTGAAAAAAATCGTGCTTTTTAGGTCTGCAGGTTACCTGGATCTGATGTGTGGTTGTATGTGAATGGTTTTGTTTTTTTTTTTGGGCTTGAAGCCACATCTGATTCACTTGACTGTGCGTCATGGCATGGATGTGTCTTTTTTTTTTTGTTTCTTAAAGTCTGCTGCTTTGTTTCCCGTGTGTGCTATCTTAAGTGTCTTAGTTAACCTCTTCGGTTAACAGTCAATAATGGTACAAAGAACAGAAAAAAAGAACTATGGTGAACTTCCTGATGCAGTGCCTTTAGAGTTAGGTTTGGTTTACCTGAACATGCATGGTGGGTTAGATGAATTTTCTTTGGCTAAATAGAGGGTTGATTCTTATTTAGCCGTGTATGCTTTTATGGGTGTCTTATAGCTTTAGACCTAGGTGTCTTAATGACTTTTTCTGTTATCAATCAGGAATGATAAAGATAACCAGATAAAAAAATGTGGACTTCCTGGCGTGGTGCTTTTCCAGTTAATGGCTATTATTTCGCTAAAGAGAAGGTTGTCTCTTGTTTAGACGTGTGTGCTTTTGTGGGTGACTTCTGGCTTGAGATTGAGACCAGATCTGTTTTGCTTGACAGTGCACGGTGGCATGGATGACTTTTCTTTGATTCAAGAAGTATGCTACCTGCTTAGTCGTGTGTAATGTTCTAAGTGTCTCCCTGGGTTCTGAGCCTTGCTGGCCCAATTGCAGTTGCTCTTCAGATATGAGCATACACTGGTAGAAGGTCTTGAATTGTGGATGCCCATCAGATTAAACTTGTACTATGAGATAGGCTGCTCCTGCTTTTTCCTAAAATGTAAGAGTTTGCTTCCAGTTCCTGGAAAAGCAAATAATGTGGAGTCAATTAAGTACCTAAAGGTTCCATAAAGAGCCCTGCGAATTGATAATAAATTCAGGCATTGGAGTCCTGTGTGACTTTTCTTTGACTAAAATAAAGCTTGCTGCTTGTTTAACCACATTTGTTGTCCTAAGGTTATTGTTCAGCTGAAAATAGAAATAGTGTTTATGTGTTGCACCTAGGCTTCTTTTCTTTCCTGTGTGCTTATGTGTTGCTGGTAACGAATTGCAGGATTTGTCTTTTGGTTCAGTCGGTGCCACCGGAGACACTGTTTGGGTATTAGCAGAATTGCAACAGGCCCCTGGGATCCTGCTGGCCGGTGATTAACTTAACCTGGTTGGTTTCTCCCTAACATTTACTTACATGCGTTTTTGGTTCAAATTATAAGCTGGTCTGATGTCTTAAAATGCAATTGTTACCTTATGTATTGCTCGTAACAGCTTACAGGATTTGTGTTTGGTTGGGTGCCACTGAAATCGCTATTTGTCTATTAGCGGAAGGCCGTTGGGATCATGCTGGTAAGTGGTTATCTTAGCCTGGTTGGTTTCTCCTTAAAGCTTTCTTACGTGCTATTTGTGGTTAAAAGTGCTTTCCTATGCTCCTAAGACAGTTACTTCGACGTGTGTAATGTCCTAAGTATCATCTTCAGTTGACAACAATGATATATTTTTTTCTAGCTCGATGCCTTTGAAGCTGACTCCAGTTTATTTTGACATGCATGGCCTGTTGCTTTACTATGACTTGTAAAAAAGCTTGCTGCTTATATCTAGCCATATATGCTGTCCTAAGTGTCCTCTTTTGTTAAATAATATAAATAGCTTTTATGTGTTTCACCTAGGATTCTTTTCTTTACTATATGCTTATGTGTTGCTGGTGACATGTTACAGGATTTGTCTTTTGGTTCGGATTCTTTTCTTGACTACTAGCAAAAGGCACCTGGGATCCTGCTGGTAAGTGGTTACCTTAAACTGGTTGGTTTCTTCCTAAATCTTCCGTACATGCTCTTTGTGGTTAACATTGCTTTTCTATGTGAGTAGTATGATCAGAGGCTGGTCTGGTATCTTGTGGTGCAATGGTTATCTTAGATTTAGTCTTGTGATGCAATGGCTCTTTGTGGTTACCATTGCTTTTCTATGCTTACAGTATGTATGTAGTGTTTAAATGTTGTACCTTCCCTGTCTAGGATATTGGTTCAGTACTTGTGTGGTTTACAGCCTGCTTTTTATATGAAAATTTATATCATAACTTCGAACTAAGATAAGGCATGTCGGGGTGTATGAGTGTGATGAGCTCGGTATTTTTTTAAATGTTCCCATACTTACAGTATGCATGTAGTGTCTGAATGGGGTGTCTTCCCTGCCTAAAATACATATTTTTCAAGCTCGATTCCTTTGAAGCTGTTTTCGGTTTATTTGGCCATGCGTAGCCTGAGTTGCTTTAATTTGACTTAAAAAAAGGCTTGCTGCTTACATCTAACCATATATGCTATCCTAAGCGTCCTCTTTCGTTACAGATAGAAATAACGTTTATGTGTTCCACCTGGGATTCTTTTCTTCACTATGTGCTTATGTGCTGCTGGTGACATGTTGCAAGATTTGTCATTTGGTTGGCTGCCACTAGAAACGCTAATTGGCTATTAGCGGAGGGCTTGTGGGATCCTACTGGTAGGTAGTTGACTTAACCTGGATGACTTCTTCCTAAATCTTCCTTACATGCTATTCGTTGGTTAAAAATATTTTTCTATGTGTGTAATATGATTCAAAGGCTGGTCTGGTGTCTTCTGATGCAACGGTTACCTTAGGTTTAGGGCTTGTATAGGATGGTAAAATCTCCAGCTTTTAAGCGGTGTAAGCTTTTTTTTCCTGTATTGATTGATGTCTTTAAAATCAGCTTTGGTTTAGCTATGTGTGACCTAGGTGGGTTTTCTTTGGCTAGCAAAATAAAGAATGCTCCTAAGTTTAAGACGGGCTGTTTGTATCTAGGCTAAGCCTTGGTACAGGTGTGCTAGACTAATATAACCAGCTTGGTTCAGTACTTTGTACAGTTTACAGCCCGTTTGTTGTCTGAAAATTGTTAACGGATCTTCGAACCAAAATAAGATGTGTCGGGTGTCGGAGTGTGATGAGCTTGGTATTATTTCTACATGTTTCAATCCTTACAACTTGCATGTGGTGTCTAAATGTGGTGCCTTTCCTGTCTAGGACATTAGTGAGGTGGATTGCAGTAACTGTTGTTTCTCAAAATAGACGCCATTGGGATAGTTACCTCGGTCTCGAGTGTTACGTCTCTTCGGGCCAGGGGACGACAGGCAGATAGCTTAAAGAGAACTATTGTCATACGCAGTGCAAGGTTAGTTATAGATGACTGCCTTTATTTGCCTAGACACAATTGTCTGCTTATAATCAAAAACTTGTGTAGGTCACAACTGTACATCATAATGTAATATTTTTTTAAGTAATGTATTGTATTGATGTGTTCATGATGAATGCATTCTTCCCTGTATCCAGGCCATTTAGCTATTTGATTTGGACTGACTATTTTTTCACTCAAACAGCAGCAACGCTTCAGTAAATGTTGTGCTCTGGGGTGACAAGGCCACATCGTTCCCGGGTGATCAGGTGTACAAAGATGGGCATACCTCTCCCCAAATCATAATATTTGTGGGCACTATTCTGAAAGACTATGCAGGTTTGCGCCATACTGCTTATATTGCATTATGCTATCAATACTGCACCCCTATAACTAACACTTTATGGTTCAGATGGCCTATGTATGTCGGGGGGATCTCCATGCAAACGTTCCTGAGGAAAAGAACCTCATGGCTAGGTCTAAATATTATCTTCTGTATAATAGATAGGTACAGCTAGTAGGTGTCCTACTGAGTTTGTTCTCTTTGGACGTGTTGCCCAGCGCCTCATCAAAAAGTCAGTTGAAGCGTTGATTGCTGCAAATCCAGTTGGTTTCATTCCAAATGAGATCACAAGGCTCTTGGAAAGGGTTTTCATATGGAATGTCAGCTCCTCTGAGTATACAATACAGTCTGAAAATGTGTCCTTCCAGGTCAATGCAACTGTTGCAGAAATAGACACTGGAACTGTTCTCCCAATGTCACCAGCAGGATCGCAGCAGTCCTCGCTCATGATATCTCAAGGTGCAAGTAGCAGCGTGCAGGCCATTTCACAAAAAGGTGGAATTCATACTTTGCTTTCATCACCGTTAACACCACAAGGTGGCCAAAGCGTTACTCAACACAAGGTAAATAAGATCTCAATAACGTAGTGTCTTTTTTTTTTTGTTCAAGGTGCAACTATGCAATCACCTTATGCATGAATGCACAACATGCAGGCTGCTCCTGGAATAGGCAACGAGGCTCTGACCGTGGTGGAGGCTGGTTCGCAGACCATAGATGCTGCGGAGAAAGATGGTGGGTCACCGATACAAGTACATGACAGTGATGTGGTTGATAAAATTACAGTTAAGCTTGCTTTCATGCCTGCCTTCTCTTCCTAAAATCATGAATAAACATCAGCTGTGAACTAAGACACACATCTCATTATTGTGTATGGCATAGGTTCCTGGAAATCTTGAAGTGGATGCCGACGCAGCAGGTGGCTCCTCTACGACCAAGAAGCAAAAAAATGCTAGAAAAAAAGGTTAGACACACTGACAACATCCTTTCAAACCTTGCCTTCATGTCGTTACTTAGCTACTGGAAACATAATGGTCAACCTTCTAGGACGCGTCGTTCGCCTAGCAAGAGGACTGCCAAGAAATTGTTCGCTGATGACAATCAAGGAGATGACGCCGATGAGGGCTTTGCAGACTACTCTGCTGAGCCTGAGTACTTCCTGCCTTCTCTATAACTGTTACACAAACACTCCTCCACAAGTATGTAACTAATCTTTCTTCCTGTTTCAGTGCGAGCAACAATGCTTAGGTGCATAGAGGGGAGCACACACGCCTTTTGACTACCCTTTTGTGGCAAGACTTTTGATATGTGATCAGCTACCCTTTTGATGTATGATCACTTGTTGCCGGCCATTTGGATTCTTGAATCCTAACTTGACAGAATACTTCTGTCATGGTTGGCTACATGTTTTGGTCTAAAGATGGAGATGCAATTCTGGACCGTCCAGCTGCAGGCTACACGACTATTGATATCAACACGTTGGAGATGTAACAAGGTCTGTTTTTTATTTAAAATTCGCAAATCACATTGCACACATTATAAGACTGCAAGTAGCTGAATAATATTCCTCTTATCAGCATGTTCTACCTTCTTATGTATGTCTACATTACAGGACAAGCGCCACTGGAATTACGGCATTCCTTCAGGCAAGTAGTGATCCACAACCTTCCTTGATCAAGACAAGACAAGTGTATGCTGTCTGGAGTGCCCTCCTGCTACTATTGCAGTTGACTGGACATCTGTATGATCAACGTGGTTATGTAAGCTGCAGTTTGTGTGTTCCTTCACGTGTTAGTGTCGCGACTTAGTTTAGTGCTTTGGATGGAAGCATAAACCATTGTGATCGACATGGTTGTTTGGGCTACAATCTGTGTGTTCCTTCTCGTTGTTTGCAACACAACTTAGATCAGTGCTTTAAATGGAAACATGGACCATTATATTCTAGACTATGCTTGCAATGAACTCTGTTTAAGGCTGTAATGTGGAAAACAGCAACCTGTGACTATCAGACCTTGATTTAAGTGTTGTGAAGTTCCTTTGTATGTTTCAGGCGACTGTTCCGCCCCTCATGGCACTTGTATGTTATATGGCATGTTTCCTTGGACTCCCTGATAATCTCCCAGAATGCTAAGATGAATTCATGTTCATCACAGCAAGTTGTATGTAAGCCCTAAATCAATGAATACTATTTAGCATCGGAGATATTTTGGTGTTTCGTATGTAACTTTGGACTTATATTCTTGACAGCTTGTGAACATTTGTTGTTGGTAGTAATGATTTATTGTCTTAATGTAATCGATAGATAGACAAAACCTATATATTACAAGAGCCTACAATAACCTCTAAGTCTATCGATATAAACTTGTAATATTAATATATAAAAAGCGCTGGTAGGGCGCCGCGAAGCGCACAACCTTTTCTAGTGAGTGTTTATTGCTCCATCAATTGTTCCAATGCGCTGAGACATAATTTATAAATGGGCCCTGCAAGGGTAAAGTGTACTTTTGTCTTGCTTTTGGATGGCCTGGCCCGGGTATTTTTGGCCTGTTAATATTTTATAGCCTACTTTAATTTGCTTCCTTCGATGACAGTTCTAATATTCTGACGATCGGTGGATGTTCATCAATTCACCTTCTCCACGTTTGATGTTTGGTTGTGCTAAAGAAAAGAAACCAATTGATTTTTCACATAACAGTAAGTTTATTGAATCACGCCTTTCATGAAGGAACATCCGGTATATATATTGAATCCTCGTCGTTAAAAAAATTATTATTGCTGAACTTTACTTAACCCATTGACACCGACAGGAAGTAGCTAGATCAAGTGCCGCCGCCGCCGCCGCCGCCGCCGCCCGCCGTTCAATTTGAACCTAAGCCATTTCTAATATACGGCGGCAGCGGCAGGCCGGCGGCCGCTCATGGTCCGGCTAATCGTCGCCGCCGGCGGCCGTTCACTGCACTCGGCAGCAGCAGATGGGCCAATATTTTCCCTGAGTGCAGTACGTCTGGAAGTTCTTGTAGTTGTTCTTCTGACAGTACTCAAAGCATGTCGTCGCGTTGCACGGCACCACATATTGGCAGTAGTCTGTCGTCGGTCCATCCAAACGCATATATAGACAATTATCAATTCACTGTCAGCCAGCACGGCATATAATAGTTACTAGGATATAACAAAAAAAAAAATAAGATACCTCTTGTTGCACTGCATGAAGAGAAGACCATGGCCATGGCGACGAAAAGAGCAGCAAACAAAAGGACACTGGTGCCCATCTTCACGAGCAGCGCCATGGGGAAGCGAAGGTATGGAGAGAGGATCTGATTTATTCTTTGTGGATCTTGATGTGCTGCGGTGTTTTACATTGCTCCTCCTTGGGCCCCGGGTATATATAGTACAAAGAGAGGTCATATATGGAATCAGAAAAATCGTGCGTTAATGGAAACCTATGGAAAGTGATCAGATACATCGTTCGCTAATTGAGACCTTAACCATATCAGGATGGAAATTAGATGCCATTGATTTGTTGCCGTTGCCGCCGTTTCCAAGAGTCAATTTTGGTTAGAGAAGACCTGTACTGGACCGGCCAACCCTTGGTCTATTGGGCTTCTATGATCGCCAGCCTAGGCCCATCCATGGATATATATAAGTCCATATCTCTCGTCGAGATAACAAAAAAGGTCCACATCTCTCTTCTCATAAAATAGTGGAAAAAAATATTTTATACCTCTATAAACTATTAACATGGTCTAACTTTCCTCAAATTCCAAAAATATTTAAATTACCTTCCTCTCACTAATAGTGATTTTTAAGTTCATTTTTGTTTTTTTAGTTTAGAAAATTAAACAACTGACAAGTTTTTAAAACTGTGAAATATATCTCCAAGATTCTAAAATTTTGATAAAAACTAGTTGAGATATATAGGAGCCAGCACACCAAAAAAATATTTTGAACTCATGAAAGTATCTCAAAGAGTTTCCAAAAATAAGATTATATTTGGGAAAATACAAAAAAAAAAGAATGTCAAATAATTAAAAATTCTCAAACATTATATTCAATGTCTTAATGAAAACTTCCTATAACAAAACCAAGAGATGCAATTAACATGAATACATAGCAAGAATTCATTTAGCATTAAATGTATGATGCATTCTTGTTAGTTTTATCTCATATTTCATTGTGAAGGTTTTTATAAAATTTAGGCATGAACCCATTAAAAGCCCTAGTTTAATTTTAATAATTGACTGATGATTTTAAAGAAGATTATTGAGTTAGATCTACACACTTTGAGTTGAGCAAGGCTGAGAGATGGTGGAGATGATGCTCACCAAAAAAAATGTGCTCAACATTTGAGAGAAGAAAAGAATATGGAGTTAGGATCAAGCTCAAGGCAATAAGTATACGAATGAATAGAGCTTTGCTTTTGTTGGCCCAGATAGGTTTAGCATAGATAGACATGCTATTAAGAGTGGATTTCTAAAGCAATTCTTATTTCGGACAAGACTCAGGTCAAACATTAGCAATATAAATCATGAAAAAAAATTAAGTTATTGAGTTTATGAAATATGAAAACCATAAGAATAGATTTGTCTTGGAAAAAAATGTCATAAAAAATATATATAATTATAAAAAGAAGAAGTCAAAGTTATGCTTTAAAAATCATGAAGCTGTCACTGTCAAAAACGACTTTTTTAGGAGCACAGAGGGAATACACATTTACACATCAATTAGTATTATCAGCCCTGCCACTTCTTGCTGGCGCAGAGTGCTCCAGCCTTTCTCCCTGCCTTCCCTTTCCTGCTAGCACAGGTTGCCTATTCTTGACGCCGATACCATGGTCCGCATAGTGACCGCGCCCTATGGCAGCCCACATGACAACCTCATATATTACAGAGGGCTAAACGGAAACAAATGCTAAAGCATCATCCTAGAATCACAACGTTCAGTTATTTATCATGGAATTGCAGATAAGAAACTCTTTGCCTGCAGAATCACAATGTGCCATAATACTATAGAACAATAAAAAAACAAGGCATCTTTTAGTCCTGAGCATAACTAGTGAAGCTCAGATAAAACACAACAAGAGCCACCAGAAACAACAAGCGGCCCTCTTGGCGCGGCCGTGGCTCGCAGCGAGCGCACAGCTTCTTGGCCAGGCAGCAACAAAGGCGGAGGTCCTTGACGCATACAGACCCCGGCAATGGTATGGCCTCCTCTGCACCGGCCATGGCAGTGTGCCGACGAGAACACGAGTGACGATGACATGTTGGGCTCACGTGTCATTCTGTACTAGTACGAAAATCGGTAGCCAAAGAGGCTCCAAGGAGGCTGATGATCTAGGTAATGGTTTAGGCACATATAGTTATTTGGATATGTTACACTATCAAGTCAAGATAGCTATGACAAATTAAAATAGTTGTTTCACTATATTAGTATATGACAAGTTGGATAGATCATTTACAGCAAGGCAACTGACAAAGTCTTTTAGCTAAATATGTAAACAGGCCCATAGATTCCAGAGACAAGATGAAAAAAATTACCAAGTTCAAGCACCACTACAGTACATGTCAGTCCCAAAAGAACAATAACTAGACAAATCATCAATGATATCTGATTGTCCAAATAATCGTGATTAATCGTCCTTATCGGTACCTAGCACTCGACTAGGCCCTCTGATTCGATCAGAGAGATCAGAAACCTGATCATCTGAATTATCGGCGATTGGTGCCTTGATCGATCAGAACCAAATAGAAAGATGGGCTGTTCAGCTTACTAGGCTATATTTATTTGGACCAAGCCCATTAGGGCTTCTCTTTTATACCTTTGCCCCACTCTTTCTCTCACCTGCTCAGTCCTCACCCCCACTCTCCAACCGTCAGCTGTACTTGCTATGTGTGCAGTTGCTGAGTTGCATCTCTTCCCCTCCAAGTCACTAGAAATAGTCTTGATGCTCAATCTCTACTATGTATATAGTATATGTGGTATATGCCATACATATGATATATATAGTCCTGCTATATACATGATGATTATATGGACGTCTAGACCGATAATAGGTCGATTAATCGTCCTTATCGTCAATTGATCAGTACCAGGGGGGACGACTAGTCAATTTAGTAACATTGCAGATCATCCATACCAGAATATTCTAAAGCCATTTTGGTGTCTCAAAACACATTAAACTGCACAAGTACTTATGTCAAGATACTAGCTGATCTTCACTGAATCACTGCACACATCATGCAGAGCTATTATACGGCCAAATTGCAGAAGTGGCACAATCATTGCACAGTAATACTTTTTAGTCATGATTGGCATGATTCCAATGTATGCAGTTGGAGGATGGTAGCATACTTACAGTGAAAAGACACCCATTTGTCCAACTGATAACCGATTGTGCAGATATTTATGTAAATTTCCTCTTTTAAAGAGATACATAGGCATTTGACCTGACATTCAAAAAAGCAAAGTGAATATGCAAACAACTATTTTCCATTAATGCTACCCTTTCTCAGATGCAACAAAATACAACCATATAGCACATATGACTAGGCTGCTGAAGCCCATCCAGAAGAAAAACTGCAGCCAAAGCTCCATTTCCGGCACTCATTCATATTTAGATGACAAACAAGCAATAACACCAGGACAGCAAGAAACAAAGCAAGTTGGTAGTTTTCCAACCCACTATCACCAATCCCTCATCAATACCACCTTTGGTAGAATTCCTAACTCTATTGTAAACATAATAATAATAATAATAATAATAATAATAATATAAAAAACAACATTGTCCAATAATGGTTAATGTCCAAAAGAACCTGGCAACCATAACTTGTGAACTCGAAGTAGTAAAATTTAGGTGCAAAATAATGCCAGGAAAACAAATCCATACAAGCCACATATTTGCAAGAAGGGGGATGCCAGAGTGTCATACTAAAATAACTAAATTCTGAGATATATCCTGCATGGCATCACAGACAAGAAAGAGCTTTTGGCTGTAGCATCATGACAGTTATGGTAATACTAGTTTCTCTATTTGAAAAGTACTATCTCAATAATACGCAAGCTATACAAACTGCTCTCTCGCAGGTGACAGGCAAACTTCCAAAGATGTGCCAAAATTAATAAGTTCACGCACCACAGCATTAGTTCTCAAAGGAGCATAGTTTAACATATTGAATCATCCATACCTGAATATAGCTAGAGATGTATTGGCAAGTCCAAATCACACAAATCTGCACAAGTATTCACATCAAGATACTAGCTGGATCTTCAGGGCACACCTCGCGGCTCGCGCAGAGCTTTTTATATGGTCAAACTGCAGAAAGTAAAATCATGACAGCAAAAACTTCTGCCTGGCATGTACATATATGACAAAAATGTAGGGTAAACGTAAATAGCTAACAGAATACTTATATCAAATAGATACTCGTTAGTTGGTAGCTGATTGTGCAGCAATCTATAAAAATTCCTCCCTACAAGACAAGTACCGCCTACCGGCATTTGACCTGACATCGAAACAGGTAAATATATGTGCAAACATGCATTTTCCATGAGTACCACCCTGTAGCCACGTGCAACAAAATACCAACTTGAATCACATATGGCCTTGCTATCAAAACAGAAGCAAACTAACTGCAGCTGAATGTATTTTTTGTAACAGAATTCAGAAAATGCAGAAACAGACAATATATTAGGAATGCAAGAAGAAGGATGACTTGGTAGCTTTCCATCTTCAGTTACTCCCTTGGCCTTATGTATTAACCAATCATGGAGAATTCCTATGCTGCATAACTAGATCCAGTTGCTAGAAGCGCCAAAATAACAAAGAGACAATTGCTCAACTAATCATATATACACACGGCCAGAAAAAAGAACATTCAGATACGAACTGAAGCAGCAAGATATATAGAAATCAACAGCACTAGACGATTCACAAGAGATTAGACCTCGTTTGTAACATCAGTAGAACTCAACAGCAACTTAGAAAGATGCTCTTTCCCGTCTTCTGTTGTTACCATCTCAATCAGTTTTGCTACCTAAATCACCCGCAATCCTCCCCCAAGGTAATAAGTTAATGATTGAGGTGTAGGCCATGACCACATAGCACACATATAACAAACCCTAAGCCACTAACTAACAAACTTTGAGCCCTAAACATAGTAACTGCTAAGTATTTGATAATCCTCTTCCACCAAACTAGCCTAGTTATTATTATTCTCCTCCGCAGCGGTGCCAGAGACAGATGCAGAGGCGGCAGGGGACTCCGAGGCGATGGGCGGCGGTTGCATGAGGAGCGCGGTGTAGTACGGGACCGACGTCAGCGACGCGGTGGCGGAGACGGGGATAAAAGCCGAGTGCGCCTCCTCGGTGGTGACCCCGGTGCCGGTGGCGGCGATTATGGAAGGCTCGGCCTGGCGGAGCAACCACTCGATGGTCTCGCCGTCGGAGCGGTGCCCGAGCTCGCGCGTGAGCTGGAAGACGCGCGCCGCCACCATGACCGGCAGGCGGACGCGGCGGCTGCGGCCGTCGACCTTGGTGTGGCGGTCGGCGGCGGCGGAGGAGGACCCCGCCGGGCGGCGAGCCCGGCCGCGGAGGGCGCCGCCGGCCGCCGCTGCGACGGCGGCGGTGGCGGTGGAGATGGAGAGATCGGAGGCGGAGGCGGCGGGGGCGTGTGGCGGGGTAGGGTTTAGGGTTTGCGGGGCGGGGACGAGGTTGTAGAGGACGAGTTCGGAGGAGGAAGACATTTGGGAGTCGGAGAAGGGAGATTTGGGGGCTGTGACTGCGAGGTGGGGCCGGCTCGTGCCTGCTGGTGGGGCTATGGATGCACGGAGGACTAGGGATTATATAGGCCGGAAGGTTTGGAGGGCTGCTCTGTTCCTCTGCCGGTGGGGACTTCCCGGTAAAATTGGTGATCAGGCCGTATTAATTTTTTTATTTACCTGGAGTAGTATTGTTTACATCTTCCTATTTTCTACAGCCAATTTACTTCCTTCTGTATGTATTAATATGTCGTTTTTTCATGCTACGCAATGACCAATGCCAGCTTAGTTGATCTCAATTTTCAAGGCAAACATCTTTTTATGTTTTCTTGTGTTAAGACTTAAGTGTCGTTGCTAATGAATATATTTTCAATTATATGCACTTAAGTCGATGTTTTGTGCACACCATGGGTGGTCCAGGTCTTATGGTTTATATTTTCAGGTATATGCACTCAAGTCGATGTTTTGTGCACACCATGAGTGGTCCAGGTCTTATGGTTTAGTCATTTCTTTCAAAAAAAAAAACGTGGTGGAAACGCCAATTCACCCTCTATAAGAACAATTTGAATGAAACAGTATACCATATACTCTAATCGGTCCTAAAGTAATTATATATCTTATTTTGAAGTCACATTCCATCAAGCACCTAGAGCATTGAGATGAAACCACTGGCCATGTGACACATTACTTTGGAAGAGATATCTTCAAACGGGTTGTTGACAGGCGCGTAGGTGGCTATGGATTTAGATGTACTATAAAATAAAAATTCGGCGCTTTCATCACATATGCATCCTTTTATAGACTAAGGTTATGCATCCATGACGAAGCCACACTCTTTCTAATTTATTCTACCTTCACAACTGACGGTGGATCATCAATGTGAACACGCACAGAGTTAGGGTGCTTAGGCACACACCCTTGTTGAATGTTCTCAAACTGCAGCCCTGTTCGTTTTGACTGAAAATAATAGCGCTGATTCTGTCTGACGTTGATTTGTCATGAGAGAAAAATATTTGTGACCAAAAAGAAGCATTGTACGATCATGCGAACATGGTGAGCTCCAACCAACTTTGGCACTAGCTTTAACCCACATATATATGTATCCCCATCCTTGGGTCCGGTAGTGCTAGTGCATAAGCAACTTCACCTCTCTTAGCATAGATTCTAAATGGTCCCTCATATATATGGTGCCAATTTAGGTTTCTCTTGAAATCTTTGTATTATGTTAAAAGGTGTGACCTTCAAATACACATAGTCACCCACTTGATATTCACATAGATCATCCGCCACACATTTAGACTTGTGGATCAAGTACAATCAAATTTGTGTCTTCTCTAGATATTTCTAGAGTTTATGACCAATAATGATTCTTCCTATTGAACTATATAAAAACCATGGAAAAAAAATAGCGCGCTATTTTCGCGCTATAGCGCCGCTATAGCGGCCCAGATGACCATGCGCGACGCTATCCTGCATTTTCACGTTATACGCGCTATTGCCGCTATAGCGCGCTATAACGCCATAGCGCCGCTAAATAGTCGCTATTCGTGTTTGTGAGCTGTGGCTTTTATCTTTTGAAAACTGTGTGGATGTTAAGCACTTGAGTGTGCCGTTTGCTCTTATCTTTATCAATTTATCATGGATGTTATGACTTTATCACTTTGTGAGTTATTATTATTATGATTATCAACTTATGATTATCAATTTATCATGGAAATATGTTTGACTGTTGTCTGACTGTATTCAAATAGCGCGCTATAGCGCCACAATAGCGTGCTAAGCTACCTGAAGCTATGACATTAAAAACTAATCAAATTTTTAGGGAATTGTTTCGGTTAATCTAGTTTATACACAGTCTAAGCTTTCGGGGGAAAAGAGAGAAAAAGTTTAGTCTGACTCACCGGCGTTCCTTGTGAAATAGACATTCAATTTTATAATTTTGTTGTTTTGAAATATTCTATTTGCTGAATTGTTCACCAGTCAACAGTTCTGTACACTTGAGCTTCCTCAAACCATCTACTAATGTCATCATTCGGTATGGAAAAATATTAATTGCTTTTTTCCATCATCTTGCAAACTCACAGTGAACTGACTCAAGCATCATGGCTGCACTAGTCGGATAGACAAGATTGATTGCGTCCCACCTTTTTGAATTCTCGTGAGATAACGTTGTCTACACGATTGCATATAGTGTCAATTTACAGGGCTAACAAGGAATATGTACGTCAAAAAGTACTTGACTTAAACCAATAATTCTGAATATTTCATTTTAAGACTTTTGGAGTAATCCATACGTCTCCTAAATTCTTTTTTTAAGTGTATGGTCCATAATACTGCCTCTGTCTACAAAAGAATAATGCTATTCTATGTGTATTTTTTTATTGATGTGTTTAAAATTTGACCAAATATATTATAGATAAAAAATATCAATGTTTGTGACACCAAATATGTATAGTATATATAAAAAATATATCTCATAAAAAATGTAATAATACTTATTTGATATTATGGATATTTTTATTTATAGTTAGTCAAACTCAAGATACTTAACTTGGTACTGTGAACTCAGTTTTTCTGGATGCATGGAAGATTAACTAACTTCCTGCCTTCTTCGAGTTACATAAGAAAAAGTAAGATTTTTTTTTGTCTGGTCGTAAACATGTTGCCAAATATGTTGGGTGTTAATCTAGTTTGAACAAAGTTCATGGTTCTATATAAGGTTTTAGGGAAAGAGGAAAAGTTGATAGTATGAGGATTCACTTTGAGAGAAATTATTAGACATTTCTTGTGAAAATAGAGATATTCCTTTTAGAGCCTGTTTAGATTCAAAACAATTGAAATCGATATCTAGAAAGTATCTTTTATTTTATTATTAAATTATTTTCCAATTTCTCTTAATTCCTGCGAACCAAATAGAGCCCTACATTTTTTTTTGTCATTTAAGATACTACTAGCAGAATTCTACACTAGTCAGTTTTGCACACATGAATTTGCTGAAACTACAATGTCATCATTCGGTATGCCAAAATATTGCTCCTTTGCATCACCTTCCAAATTCACAGTAAACTGACTCAGGCACCATAACACCACTTGAGAGGGTAGACAAGAATTGATCGCAACCAGTCATTTCAAATTCTTGTGATAACGTTGCAGCCCACAATTGCCTATTGTGCCAATTTACAGGACTAGCAACAAGAAATACGTCAAAAAGTACTTGGCTTAAAACACTTCTACACCTTCTATAAATTGGATACACCACGAATGTACATATCGATCGAACCAACCGAAGATCACTGCTAGCAAGGAGCTCTGTAACGGGTACGCCCATAATATATCATCAGTTGTTTTGTAGCTCACTTCCTATAATTTCTTTCATTTGAAACGGTAGCTAGTACTTCCTCAGTTCAAAAATATACTTTTACTATATGTCCAGACATACATAGGTTTTTTTTTAAAAAAACTCATACGTAGCATATATCTACATGCATAGTAAAAGTTTTGTACAAAGAAAATTTAGAATAGCGTGCATAATTTGCAATGGAGAGTATAATTTTTTTCATAGTAATATGTACATTATTCCTAGTGTTGGATGAGCTTGTATGCCTTATATTAAAAATTAGACTTGACTGCTGCTGATGATCTGTAAGTCAAGAATCTCTTTCAGGCAGCTGTCTCCGGCAAGAAAAAAGAATGTGTAGAACGTAGTATATATACACAGATAGATTATCATCTCAGTATTACTTATGGCTTCTTGCTTCCATTTGCCCTCAGGTTAATCAGTTTCCTCGACCAATGAAGATTCTCCTGTGTGCTGTTCTCATGCTTGTCCTCATCAGCAATTGCACTGCAGAGATGCCCCCTATAATGGCTGCCAAAAAGAGCCGTGATTGGGTCGCAGAACGAGCTAAGTCATATGCAACATTCAGGAAATATGATGATAAGAACATTGACGGTGGACCAACAAAGGGACAGCATGTCATGAACAGCGACGGCGGACCAAAGGGACTCCATGTGCCTTGATGTTAATCTAATTTGCGAACAAACAAACATAAACCTTCCACTGCCAGCTATGCCAAGTATCCTGTACCTACATTTTACCTATTACGATATTATATATATATATATATATATATATATATAGTAAAATTATTTTCTACTCTTAGAGAGTAGTTACTATATGTTTATATCTTCAGATTTAGGACATATATAATATAAATAAACATGGGTAGGGCTGTCCAAAGGGGTGTGTCACAACATGTCAACATGCACCCTCATCCCCCTGCAACTTCTTTCACACGTAAAAAGTGAATTATTATCGGTAAAGATCCCAGAACCTAGTTAAAAGTCGGTCCTTTCTTGTTGGGCATAATGTGCACTTGAGACGAAACAAGCATAAATAGCCACGAATGAAAGAAAGAAAAACAAAAGAAAGACGAGCATA
This sequence comes from Eremochloa ophiuroides, assembly GCA_038502445.1. NCBI lineage: Eukaryota > Viridiplantae > Streptophyta > Magnoliopsida > Poales > Poaceae > Eremochloa > Eremochloa ophiuroides. Next base: position 10,187,948 of record JAHLJS010000009.1, on the reverse strand, counting down.
CGATTTGAAGGATCAGTGCTACAAAAGAGCAACTGTATGTCGTACGGTGGACAGCACTGCCACTGGAGACCAGCACCAGATACATGACACAGCACAGCACCGCTCTCACCTACCAAAAGCTAAAGCTCCAGCACAATGTACATCTATATTATCCACTGTAATAAACTTGTACATGGCCAAAAGGATTTACAGTGCCGAAAACCTAATTCTCAGCTAACTACTTCGAGTTCCCGAAGACACCAAACCTGGTTATATACAGGCAGCATAAACCCTCAATTATCTGCAAGACTGCAAGTACCCTAATAAACCATGTACTAAAACGGCTTTCTCCACGTCACTTATGCCACCTACTCCGTATTTGACGCCAATGTGTAAAAAGGGATTAGTGCGTATTTGACGCCAATGCATAAAAAGGATTAGTGCGCGTCTACAGCTGTACAGTTCAGTGGCTGCTGATGTTGGCCACTCAGGGACGCCATCCTTGCTCGTCTCTCTGAAAATCAGAAACCGAGAAGTGTTTTGGCTCAGGGAAAGTGCACCGGATTCTTTTGCATCAAGATATAAATTATTTGCTGGCTGCTTACCTCCTGTAACAATTAGCTTCTCAACACGTGCCACAATGTGCTTCCCGTACGTGTAATTCTTCAATTCATTCAAGTGTAGTTTGATGCTTGAGAGGATCATCTCTAGGTATTTGTCATCACATGTCTGAAGGACTCTCTGTACAACATAATTACCAAACTGATCCTTCATCAATTCCTGCAAACAGAAGCATATAATCATGATTCATGAATGAAAATTGCATTATTAGCAATAAAAAAAATTTAAGAGCACCATCAAACTTGTTAACTCCAACAAAGAGAACACAGCATGCATGTTCAAACAGATTAAAGCCAAAGCACCATGTGCATGTACAACATATACATGCTACCTCTACCAATTGAAATCTAACAGCTAGTGCCCAAGAATACATAATATTCCACAATGGACAATGCTCTTACGAAATTAGCAACAGATGTGAAAATAATTCATTAGAAGCACTGAATCAAGTAAGCATAAAAGTGGAACGGTTTGTCTATGGAATGCTAAAATGTACCAGCTTATAGCAATATAAAATAGAACAAACCTGAAATATTTGACCAGATGAAATGATTTCCCCAATAAGGCTATCACGTTCTTCAGGAGTTCCAAAAGCCAAACATTTCTCAATGACATTAGAAGCAAACTTTTTCTTGCTCAAGTTGACTACTTGCCCTGAGAGCTTTTGAATGATGGATGAACGCTCTTCTGGCTTCCCATGTTCCAACACATGCTATAGAATGTTCGAAACATATTTCACCCCCCAAAAAAAAACAAAGTAAACAGAGGCAAAGGCAAAGAATATAAAAGCACAGCAGAGAAAGTAGCTTGATTTTGCTCAAACATCATTAACATAGTTCCTCAGTATATCGAAGTGAGTATTCCAATGTAACATGAAATCAAAAGTTAGATATCCAAATAAACACATACAGGGATAGAAATAATTCACATACTTGAACAACATAGTTCCCAAATTTATCATCCGTCAAAAGGGATGTCTGCTGCACAATTTCATTCATGATAGCACTTTGAGTCACAGGATCATGGCAATGCTCCAGAACTCTCTGTAACAAAGAAATTAGTTAGTACATGGAACAATACTCATCTTAAAAAAAATGCAATGATGCATTATGTACCTGAATGACTCTGCAACCATACTGATGTGTACATAGACGAAGAATTTCTGAAAGTATAGGATCAATAACAAACGAAATGCGGTCTTCAGGAACACACTCAATGCATTTCTGGATCACATGGTTACCATTTTGATCACCAATACATTTCAGAACACAATGCTTGAGCTCATGAACAATGTCAATCTTTCGATCCATATCAACTACCTCCAAAACCTGTAAATAATAAACAATAGAAATTATCTCATAAAGCACCACAGGGACATATTAAACTTCTTTGGACATGGTGCAGGAGATCAACAAAAAGAAATTAAAAATCATAGTGCATCTGGTTCTAATACCATTGGATTTCAAAAGGATCACAACAATTCACTGTGGATAATTTGCCATAGATAGTACTATAAGTAATAACAGGACTAAGGAGATTCAAACGAATGAGGGCAACCCACAAGATGATGTCCATTAAGGCCAGAGTTAATATAAATTGAGTTGGCAATGCAGCTGTAAGCAGATATTTCCAAGAGTGAATTTAATTGTTGTTCCCACAAGCTAGCGAATGAGGTTACAGTGACCAAAATAATCACTTGATTGCCACAAGATGACCAGGAAATCCTATAGTGAATCCAATCCTCAAACCAAAAACCATCTAACAGTCTGCTAGACCCTTGAGTTTCCATTGAATTTAGGACATAAATCAGATAAATCAAACTATAATTGGGGATGAAGCTTCCATAACAATGTCACACGTAAAATGAAGAGGCAGTTTGAGACTAATTTAAGAGGCACAAAACCACCAAAGGTAGGTTAAAGATTAGTAAGAATTAGAAATAAAAATAAAACCACAATGAACAAAGTAACAGTGATTAATACGGTGGCAAAGTTGGGTAGTCAGAATCATGACATAATGGTAAAAGAAAACTGCTTTCTATTCCTCAACTAAATATCCAGCATGTTAAAATAAAATACATGTCACTCCAACTCAAGTCAAACATAGAAATATGAATCTAGATGTGATAAAACATATTGGCCTAAAGTGGAGACCAACATACTGAAATGACTTGGTGCAGGAGAAGCACTTCATATATAAACATTAGATGCATACAAAAGATCAAACCAAAGTGAAGGCCACTTTATATGAAACAAAAGAATGCCTCAGAATTTCATTTTTCAGGCAAATCTAATAAATAATAAATAACTATAGTAAAAGAGCTGTAACAACTAACAAATACTACCTCCATCCAGAAGTAGAACACTTTTTTTTTTTTGGAAAATGTCAAACTTCATGTATTACAGAAAATAGTCAAAATACAAGTGTTTTGGTGTACAAAAATCTTACTATTAGACATGAACTTCAAATGCTTTCATAACAATTCTGGTTTTGCAGGAACACATGATATATTTTATATTTTTATGAGAAAACAATGTGAAAGGTGACTTCAAAGACCTGATAAAATAAAAGGGAGTAAATCATTAAAGTAACTGGAAGCATTTATACATCAGAATAAATGCAATCATCATAATATTATATTATTTATGTTTTACAAAAACTAATTGCAAGCCCATGAAGAATGCAGGGTCAGAGTCACAAAACTCGTTGGAAACAAAAACGAGCAATTCCAAAATTTGCGAACTAATAAAACTAATGTGACATCAATCTAGGAGAGAACAAGTCCGGAATTAATATAAATAGGGAAAAAGGGAAAAAGAAATTTGGTTACAAGTTTATGTGTTAAATTGCAATGTCATCAGGGATTGCCCAGCACCACCATTGTAATTGTAAGCAGCATATGCCCAGCCAATAGACCCCTAGCCCCTTTATATATAAGCAAATCTTACTTATGCCCAGCTAATAGATCCCTACCCCCTTTATATATAAGCAAATCTCTTTCTTATGGCTACTCTCATGCACAATTTTCATGTGTGCTAAGTAGGCTGAACACTAAATCCATTATATGAAAAAAGAACCAGGTTAATGTGAACTAAGGGATGGGAAAAAATCATATAATTCTTGGGTTTTAAATAACACAATAAAATTAAGAATTTAAATTCAGATCTTATTTGGAAAAGGGACCTTGTAAATAGTTGGACAAAACATGGCATGTGCATACACAAAAGGTACAAAGTATAGATGGATCACATATTTTGTTCACAGCTTTGATGGCATAATATATACACAAAATACTAAACATAGAACAGACCTTCTGAACCACCCTGCAACCATACATCTGGAGGCTGAGTTCCAAAATGTGACCTTTGAGTTGATCTGCCAATTGGATTAATTGACTTTCTGTAGCGAACTCGAAAAACTGAGAACATCACAATCCAAATGTCAGGATTAGACAAAAAACATAAATAATCAAACTAGGATAGACAGATATACCTTCTGGATAACATAATTGCCAAAAACATCAGTTGTTAGAGCAATGGCATTGGATAATATCTCTGGAAATATTTTTTCCCGGTCATCCGAAGATGCAATTTCGAGTTTTTGTTGAATAAACCGGCTTCCATATTGATCCATACTGCATTAGACAAGAAATGAATGAGATGAAGAAACTTTCCATTAAAAAAATAGAAATGCAGAATGAAAGAAAGACTTGCCTAACTTCCTTAACACGGCCCACTACATAAATCAGCTCCAATGAATCAGCTCCATTTCTATCTGTGTTATCCAAAGAAGGCACATCCAGGTAGTTTGCTAATGTATTATCGTGATAGACCTGTGATCCAATATTTCTACCCATTGCCTTTCTATTGAGGGAGAAGAGCCGTGATTGCCGATCACCATGGGATGGAATGCTCCTCGAGTTTGGATAAAAATGAGATCCAGATCTTTGCATTCTTGAATAGTGAAAACGAGGCTCATCATGATAGATCCTACTATCATTATATGACAGATTATCCTCCTGAAGATACTGTTGTGCAAGTAGATCCTCAAGGAACGCCCTTCGACTCCTAACCAAATCCAAGTCTGTATTGCTGTTGTATCTATTGCTCATGGGGTTGACCATAGTCATAGACGCATTGCGAGAAAGATTGGTTACTCTAGGCAAGTTGCCTGATTGCATTACAGCTAGCTGTTCAGCCAAAGATAAGTGATCAACACCCTTTATGAGATGGCGACTGGTCCTTGAAACATTGGAACCATCTAATGCACTAGTCTGCCTCCGTAAAATACCATCTCCATATATTGGTGGTGGATGCACATCCGACCTAGGTGCACGAAAAACATTACCAACCAAAGGTGATCGGTTTTCATCACCAATTTTAGAGAAATCTCTTTGGCGCTTGAGTATTTCATCTAGCAGCTCTTCCCCATGATTCCTTGGGTCCATTACTGGACTATTAGACAGCCTCAACCTAGATAAAGCATCAGAAAGATCAGAATCAGACATGTAGGAAGCATTAAGATCCCTATTGCCATAAGCATTCATCTTTTCAATGTTTGACATGAAGCAATTCTGGATATCTCTGCGACATTCAGGATTGTCTGGATTCATATCTGTCCAAAGGGGACCCATGTCAAATGCAGAGTAGTTCGCCATAGCACCACCACTATGAACTCTGCTCGGTCCAAACTGTTGTTCACCCAAGTCTCCTGTACCATTAAACAGTTGGCCAGGTGGTCCAACAGATAAAGATGCAGAATTGCCAAAATGTTCCTGAAGCAAAAAATACAAAGCCTAAAATTATTTGGAATGAACAGATAATGGGTAAAAAACTACCAGAGAAGTAAGTTGTTGTCCCTTCTATTGAGTACATTAGTCAAACAAGAATAATGCATTTTCTTCAAACAGTTGGCCAAAAAATGAAAATAACAAAGCTAAACAAAAGAATCATGAAACAATTTTAGAGATAAGAGGTTTTACCAAACAAAAATGGTACACATTAAATCATTAAGCATGCAAACATAACAGTGAATATCAGCAGCATAACCAAAGACGGATACAGAGCAGGTGCTGCCAGGGCTGCAAAACAAACCCAGCGCTCCAACCCACCACATCTGATACCTATGTTACCCCTTTTTCAGCCATATGTGCACAGTACCTTCATTCAAAGTTCAAAAAGGCACTAGGCGCTCTCTAGGCAGTGACCCAACACCTAGAGCCTATGCGTGCCTAGGCGGGATTAGGCGTTTCAAGGCGTTTTTCTAGGCGGTGCAATATACGGACATATACCTTGTCATATACATCATAAATACCTCTAAAAGAAAAGAAAAATGGGGACCACTGGGCTTTGAGTCGAAAAGGAAGCCCATCAAAGCAGCCCAACTATTCAACAGCCCACGCCCCACCTTATCCTCTCCCCTGTCCCCTGCCTCCTCCCCCCACCCTACAGCCGCCCGCGCACGTGCCCTCCGCAGCTCCTCCTCCCCACCGGCAACCTCCGCCAGGCGCTCCTCCACCCCCCACCGCCGCCGCCGACTAGCTGCCGCTGCCTAGGGGTCCGCCTACCCCCATAGGCCAGGCGGAAACCCTCCAACTAGCGCCTACTCATGCCTAGGCGCGCCTAATGCGCCACCTTTTTGAACTATGCCTTCATTAATGTGTATAACCATGATTAAGATGCCCTAAGGATTACATCTAACATTTCATTAAGCACCATCATTGTCCCATTCCAAGCTCCGCCCCTGAACATAGTGGCACCAGAACAAATAAGAAAAGTTGCATGTAGAACAGAAAGTTAAGTTCTAAGCAAGAAGCTAATCGTCCAATTAAATTTGACATGTAAAATAATCTCTATAAAACTGGAGATAGATACAGGCATCTGCTAAAATAAAACCAGATTTTAAGAACCATACTTGTCTAAATAGACGAAAAATTGCAGCATGGAAAAGAGGAAGAGAAATTTTCCCTCAAATTATATATCTTGGTGATTTATCCAAGCAAGCCATTCTATCTGATGGTCTGGACATGGCACATGGGCACGGAAAACGAAGTTCCTAAGTGTTGGCGAACTAGATAACAGCAAACATCATTAGCATGGGCACGGAAAACGAAGTTCCTAAGTGTTGGCGAACTAGATAACAGCAAACATCATTAGCAGTAGGCGGCTCACAATAGGTATAGCCCATACTTATGATGATTTGTGCGTAAACAAGTACCTGTGGCAAATCCAAATCTTTTGAGCAAAATCTGACAGATCTCATGCTATATTTAGAAGATAGCAACACATCCGACCTGACATCCAAGCATATATCTAATCTAATCTACAAAAGACAAATATAAACACCTCCAAGAACCGACAGAATGCCACCTAAAAAACACCAAAGATGGTAGCTTTGACGTTTCCCCAACTTCGTTGCACACAGAAACCTTAATCGTCCATCTATAATAAAAGGGCTATAAAATAGGAATCCCAACCCAGGCATCAAAGAACACAGGAAGAACATCGAATCAATCCGAGTAGCAACCGTGAGATGCATCTCTGATCCTCAGAGGCCCATCGACGGAACAATGGCAATGGCAAACCCCAACCTTTCCCATCCCATCTACATCCACCAAAGAAACCAAAACCATCGATGCGCTCAAGAGCAGCAGCACCCCTCACCTGAGCTCCGGCGGCACCGTGGCGCCCGCTGACCTCGTCCATCCTCGCGCCGAACCCTAGCCCGTCGATACCGGAGAAGAACGAAGCGGCACCGGCGCCGCCGCCGCCGCCGCCAAACACCCTCTCCGCCGCCACCGCTGCCGCCGCCGCGCCCTCCATCGTCGGCGGCGCGCTGCCACTGCGCAGCGGGTCCCACCCCCGCAGCGGGTCCCCTCCGTCGCCAACCCCGCCGCCGCCGCCGCCGCCGCCGTCGCCGAACGGAGCCATCCTCTCCGCCTCGTCTCGCAACGCCGCACGCGCGCGCTCGCGAAAAATTAGGTTGGGTTTGAACGAAACTACCCGCAGCCTAGCGGGGGAACTCAACAAATGGGCGCGCCCGGGTGGGGTGGGGTGGGTTGGGTTGGGTGGCGGCGCCTTTTTGTCTAGGGTTAGGGTTTCCGGGGTTTTGGGCTCGTCGTGGGTTGGGTTTAGAGGGGCGGGAGGGAATGAAAAACTTGGCGTCAGGGACTAGGATTCAAGCCGGGAACGCAGCAGATAGGAATGCCATTCCCTTCTGGAGCAGTGATTGGTCCGGTTTTCGTTTTCTATAAAAAAATTATCAGTTTTAATTGATTTCACCATCATTTTCAACTATTTTTTTACTTTTTAATTGCTAAAATATAGAAATATACCAAACTAACCGATTTCATTTTCTATTTCGTAAGTCCGTTTTCGACCGTTTCTAGCCGTTTTCATCCTTAATCACCGGTTTCTAGTGTATCTTTTTTTTAAAGAAAAACACAGCAAGCTTCGTTGATTCAATAGAATGGATACATTATTTACAAACAAATGCAGGATAGATAACAGGGTCTGAGAGCTCTTCCCCAGTAAAGCCTGCCTAGCTAATTCACGGGTGACTGAATTACAAGTTCTATTAGGATGGCTTAGTGTGAACTCCTTCCAGTATTGGGCACATTCGTCGTAAACTGTTGCTGCAGCCGTGGCAAAGAAACCTTCGTCCCACGTACTATTGACAACCTCCATAAAATCTGACTGGAACTCTACTCGACTATAGCCGATTTGTTGTGCCAAAAGGTATCAAATAGGCTAGGAGGGGGGGGGGGGGGGTAAATATCCTATAAAAATTATTGCAAAGCAACAACTAGAGCAAGCGGTTAGACAATAACACAGCGAAAGCTGTCACGTCAATTTTAAGAACAAAATCGAATACACAATATATGTATGTCAGGATCAATATTCATACATATATCGATTTCGTTATAGTATCATAACAGTGATGAATTACATAGTGTAACATTATTACAAAATGACCCATTGGTCTAAAACAAAATACATAATTATTAAATAAGAACTCTAGCAGAAATCATAGACGCTATCTCCACAGGAACGTCGACCGAGGGCAACACTAGCCTAGTACACATCATCAGGGTCGAAAGTACCGTCTTCCATATACTCCTTCTCGTCAACTCTAGCGTCTGGGTGGGGTAGCCGGGGGGCAAAGAGGAAGGGTGAGTACATCGAAATGTACTCCGCAAGTATAGGAAAATATGACATGTGGCTTAAACAAGGATTGGCTGACTTGGTTGGACACAGCAGCTAAAGCGACAAAATGACATGTGGCTTAAACAAGGATTGGCTGACTTGGTTGGACACAACAGCTAAAGCGACAAAATCCTATCACCTTAATTCTCTAAGCACCTATTTAACTAAGTGAAATCTTATCTCCTCAGAGTAACCAACACTCGAGTATCCCATCTAAGCAACCACACTTAGAAATCCATCCAAGCAACTAACACTTGGAAGTCTATCCAAGGAACTCGTTCCTTCTCCAACGATGCAAATAATCGTTTGCCTAAGTCAGTAGGGTTTTCATTTGATTTCTATAAGGAACCACCCAACTAAAACCAGGTAACTAACTAATCTCGAAGAAGTCCAAGCCAGCTCTTGACCACGAGTACGGCTCATATATCAGTTTTACAATCTACAAGATGTTGCACACTTTCACCATGAGTCATGTTTTCCCCATTTCGCTGAACACTGCCTAGGTGCACAACAGGGTCACACTGTCGACGGAATATCATCGATAGTCTACCGAGGTGTATACCCAAGATAGTAGATTAATCGGTGAAGGTGCGCCTGAGACGAACAAGCGTAATGCAGAAAGCGTGGGACACAAAATTTATATAGGTTCAGGCCGACGTGAGGCGTAATACCCTACGTACTGTGTTCTGGTGGATTGTATTGCTATGAGTTGATGTGTTTTGAGGGGATCCCCTGCCCGCCTTATATAGCCCGGGGGGCAGGGTTACAAGTCGGTTTTACCATATATATCAGATTACAATCCTAGCCGAACAAGGAAACTAATCGGTTAGATATTAGGAAAGTTATTTCCTTAACCGCCAGGGCTCTAGATCGGCGGATATATGTGATCTTCAGGAGAACATGTAGACGACGCGTCCTTGGCAGTCCTTTGCTGGTCGGATGGTTTGGCCCATGTAGCGCCGTACGGGTATATGGGTTTATACCCTCACAGCTAGTCTCCGAGCACCTTGCATTCGTCGAGAGGTACAGGTCTTCAGAGTTGCTTGATCAGACGGATGTAAGGAGCTTGTTGACGGTAATTATACCATGTTTTCTACCCCCATAACCGTCAACAAAACACTCTTTTTGGGGAAGAAACAAGCAAACACATAGTGACTTAGATACAAATAACTTGGTTCCACATGTACATGTCATTATTTGCTTGCAGGTACTCAAAATAGGTAATTGCAGAACTCAGAAGTCCAAGATGAAGGTATAATGCAAAGCAAACTATGACAAAGTGACAAGGTGATGTCACAATCATCAATAACTTGGTTCCAGGATCACGTGGACACTTGGTGCACACCATACATGGGTCGATCGACCCATAGTTGGTGGCTCCAAGACTTCAACTTCCAAGTAACAAGTAATGGAGTGATGTAGGAGAGAATTGAGCACACGTGGAGCCATGCCATGGGTCGGCCGACCCATGCATGGGGCCCTGCTGGCTCTGCTGACGTGGCATGATCCTTGGCACACCTCATGGAGTCTATTTTCACCCTTGGATCACAAGTGTGCTTTCAATCAATGGTTAAAGAGCAAAGCACATGGATTCATGGGCCCATAACGAAGGAACCGACGTGACAACGGAGTAACCAACATATGGACAACACTCTATGACATGTGGGGATCAAGTTGGTGGGACCCACCTATCATAGGGGGTCGGCCGACCCCCCCTAGGTGCCCATCTTTCACCCACCGACTCCAAGCATGATGATAGGCAACGTGGTGAATTCAGAGCGTCCATTTCAAGGCGGTTCAAGGTCGGTGGATCCAAGGGTTGAGATGCAAAGGCACATGGATTGATGACATGGCACTCCCCTTCATCCCCCTATAAATACTCCCCTAATCCTTCACTCTAGACATAAAGTATCAAGTGTATCATAGGAAGAAAGACTACTTAGTAGCTTTAGTGTTAGAATAAGAGGGAAGAGAGTAAGGGAAGTCTTCAAGAGAAAGCCCCGGGCCTGTCGGGAGTCTTCTCCAAGGTGTACCTCAGCGGATGCAAGCTTTTAGTAAGTTTTACATCTGAGTTCTTCTTGTATTTGATATTCTGGTTCTGATACTTTAAGTATATACTTGCTTTACTTGCACATTGCTTTACTTAGTGAAGTACTCTAGTCTCTAGCTAAGATTAGAGTAATAAGTATAGTGTAGACGTGGTGTCTAGACTATATCTTATCAGTGTGGGCCGCTTGTCGCACGGATTGTTTGTGGGTGCCAGTAAGTGGTGACAGCTTTGTCTGGTCTTAGTATCCCTCCACGTGTGTAAGACAAGTTATTAAAACGGCAGGGCATCAATACAATAGCATAGCCGCCTCAGGAGGAGTTATATCTCCTCCTGTTTCATCTATCGCCTCTTGTAAAGGGAGGAGGGGTAAACCTCTTTATACTTAGAAAGCCAAGACCAGATATCTTTTGCTACATAGGGACCTTTCTATACTTGTATCTTAAACCCCTTTGATCATCAACCCCTTTGATCACTATCTGACGGTCTTGAACCTAGTTAGTTCACTTCACGTTCCCCGTGAAAATTACGATACCTAGAATACTGTTGACATCTACTAACGTCACCCAATATAACTTTATAACTTTTAACACTAGGGACGAGATTAGAAGATGTATGGTATTTTAATTAACTGATCATTAGCAACTAGCCGCTTATCTATTACCAACATTCTTTAGCATGAACTGGGTTGTCAATCCTAATTATATATGCTAAGAATAAATAAAGGTTTTATATATTATTCCATGTGACTAGGCAGAAATATAAATAAATATAAACTAAAAACAATTCTGCAAGCGGACAGATAATTATACCATCGTAGCATTTTACCTAGAGTATACCAGATTGTCGATTTGTATTTATACCACTGGGAAGGTCTAGTAGGACTTAAATTATATCTACAACTTATACTACTAATGTAAAAGATAAACCATAGCTATAATCCTACTCATAGCAGGGATAAGTCACATGATAAAGATATATAGGATAAACATGATCAGTCATCATTATAAATAGGTAAATATCAGAGCTCATCTAGTCATAACAATAGCTAGCCAATGGATAGATAAAGGAATTAATATCTAAAGTAATTCTATAACTACGTCAATGAATACTATGATTAGTGCAATTACATCTAGCAATCATTGTTTAGCTCTACCTACATCATGATTAAATGTAAAGGAGCATCACCTAATGAGGATATTAAGACACAAGGGTCACATCCTTCGCGACCGCACTCTGCTCGTCCTACGTACGGGAGTAGACTACAGAGGACTCAACGCAGCTGTCACCTACGCAATTTACCACACGACCCGGCACATCAGGGTGCACTCGCAGATAAGCAAGATATCTAAACACCACGTCTACATACTACCAATCATTCATCCACGATATCTCTAGACGAACTCTATACGAGCAATTACATAAATTCAATAGGATCAAACTAACTATGCTAGACATATAATCGAAGTGAACAATGACTATTGCAATTAAGAACATATATAAGATTAAGAACAATATTTCCCAAATCATAATGTTGAATGCAATAAGAGAAAAGAACTAGAACTATACCGAACTCCGCGCTTCAGACAGACGCCAAGGGCTCCGGATCCCAGCGAAGAACTAGAACTCCTCTACTTCTAATCTAACTAGGCTAAAGCTATGAACTAGAGAGGCTCTGATGAACTAGAGAGGCTCTGGATGGCTTGATATCTAAATTACTTGATGCTTCAGGGAGGGGGGTCTGCCCCTTTATTTATAGCCCGGTGGGATGAACGTGCGCCGTAGGATCAAACCGACTTAAGCAAGGGCCGAGATGACTCCTAATAGACGGTGGAGGAAGACTCCAGAAGGTGGGGCCCGAGACCTAGCAGGGGGGCGCCGGCCGACCCCACCCTGGGGTCGGCCGGCCCCACTTTGTGGGGTCCCGGGCCCCGGTTGCTCGGGTGTGTTTCAGATGCTTCTAGTGTTCTCGTGATGATGTTTCCTTGGCGGTTAAGTTTCGTGGTAATTATGCTCTTTAACCCTTCTTTTATGCTTTTCTGGAATAGCCCCTGAAAAATATAGAACATGCAAAACTCGTGGAAACTATCAGTTAAAACCCTAGACTAGTGTGTATTCATGTATCCTTTGGTGTCTAAAGTTCTTATAAAAGTTGACGTTATCCACCGTCAACAAATACTCCCGGTGAAGGTTACATTGACTACCGTACGCTAGCATAATATCCATTTGCCGCTTCTGGTGTCAACAAGCTTTCTGACGCCGTTGCCGGGGAACGGTAGCTGTCTTAACTAGAGTCGAGTTGTCTTAGTTATCTTTGTTTGACCAAAACTATCTCTTTCATACACACATGGATCAAACACCTATCTTCCAGTATGCTGCTCCATCGGGCGCTAGGATAGAGCCGCCTAGTTCATCACAGGCCATTTTGGCCGATGAGCTACGCCCGAGTTTCATAGCGATGGTTCAGGAGAAGCCTTTTTCTAGGGATGAAGATGAGAACCCCTATACACACCTACGAGATTTCGAACAATTATGCTCTTGCATACACATCCAAGGGATGAGGCGAGATACCCTTAAGTGGAAGCTATTTCCGTTCTCTTTGACGGGAATAGCCAAACGATGGTATACTCGCCACGTAGGTAGTGTAGATGGAGAATGGGAGAAGCTGCAATCGAAGTTCTGTATCACCTTCTTCTCCATTCCCCGAGTTGCTCATCTTCGTGTAGAGATCCTAACCTTTAGACAAAAGGATAAGGAGCCTCTAGGTGCGACATGGGCTCGTCTCACAGACCTAGTGTCTTCCGGCCCCGATTTAGCTATAACCCAGCCAACACTCTTGCAACACTTCTACCTCGGTCTTAGCCAAAACTCCGCACAGTTTCTTGATTTAGCCTCTAAGGGAGCGTTCTTGCATTTCCCCATTAGTGAAGGTAAGGAAGTTTTTGCAAAAATTCTCGAGAACACCCCTTACACTAATGTCTATGATGAAGCCCCCGAGGAAGATCGAACCCCGAAGGACGAAGCCACGATAGTCGAAACCTCACCACTCACATCACAATCTATCGAACCTGAACCACAACCATCAAATCTGTTGACGGTCGATAACGTCAACTTTTATTAGAACTTTAGACACAAAAGGATACATGAAAACATACTAATCTAGGGTTTTAACTGACAGTTTTCGCGAGTTTTGCATGTTCTGTATTTTCCAGGGACTATTCCAGAAAAGCATAAAAGAGGGATTAAAGTGCGTAATTATCACGAAACGTAACCGCGAAGGAAACATCATCACGAAGAACCTAGAAGAGTGTAGAAGGCACCTGAAGCAACCTGGGGCCGAGACCTGGCCAGGTGGGGCCGGCTGGCCCAGGGGTGGGGCTGGCCGGCGCCCCCCCTAGGGTTTCGCCGCCGCCTTCTGGAGTCTTCTTCCACCGCCTCTTAGGAGTCATCTCGGCCCTTGTTTCAAGTCGGTCTGATCCTACGATGCACGTTCATCCCACCGGGCTATAAATAGAGGGGTAGACCCCCTGGAGGCATCAATCAAGCATTCATCGAAGGCAACAAGTCTTCAAGCCATCAAGAGCCCACTAGTTCATCAAGAGTCTTCTAGTTCATAGTTCTAGCCTAGCTAGATTAGAGAGTAGAGGAGATCTAGTTTTTCGGCGGGATCTGAAGCCCTGACGATCGTCTGGAGCGCAGAGTTTGGTATAGTTCTGGTTCTTTCTCTATTATTGTATTCTTCATTATGATTAGGGAAATATTGTTCTTAATAGTTCATATGTTCTTGATTACATTAGTCTTTGTCTACTTTAATTATATGTCTAGTATAGTTGGTTTGATCTTATTGAATTCATGTAATTGCTCGTATAGCGTTTATCTAATCGATCGTTGGGTAGATGATGAACAATGTGTAGACGTGGTGTCTAGATATTCCGTTTATCTGCGAGTGCACCCTGATGTGCCGGATCGCGTGGTAGTTCGCGTAGGTGACAGCTACGTTGATTCCTCTGTAGTCCACCCCCAGTATGTAGGCAAGCAGGCACGGTCACGAAGTTGGGTGATGACTCTATTTCACACCTTTGCTAGATGATGCCCTTTGCATGTGATCATGATATAGGACTAATCTGACAATGATTGCTAGATGCAATTGCACTAGTTAGAGTTATTCGTTGACGTAGTTATAGAATTACCTTAGATATTAATTTATTAGTTTATCCATTGGCTAGCTATTACTATGACTAGAAAGTGCTTTGATGTTTATCTTTATTAATGATGCTTGATCATACTTATCACCCTATTTATCTTTATTATCTTGTGACCTCTATCTGTTATGAGTAGAGTATATGACATTGGTAATTTCACTTATTCATTGTATATGGTTATTATCAATATAATAGATTGTAGTTTATCTAAGTCCTTCCCAGTGGTATAAATATAAATCGACAACCTGGTAGAACTCTTAGGTAAAATGCTACAATGGTATAATTATCTGTCCGTTTGCAGAATTGTTCTTAGTTTATATCTATTAATATTTCTGCCTAGTCACAAGGAATAATATGTAAAACCTTTATTTATTCTTAACATATATAATTAGGATTGACAACCCAGTTCATGCTAAAGAATATTGGTAATAGATAGGTGGCTAGTTGCTAATGATCAGTTAATTAATTACCATTCATCTTCTAATCTCGTCTCTAGTGTTAAAAGTTATAAAGTTATATTTGGCGACGTTAGTAGATATCAACAAGCTTTTTTGGCGCCGTTGCCAGGGAAGGCACATTAAACTTAGAAAATATTGATAACACATATGCATCATGGATAAGATTGTATTACCGATTGATCTCTAACTCAAACAGGCACACCCCTGTTTTTTATCATTTACTTATCTTATGCAGGGTGATGAATGAATAGTTTTTCTCTTCCAAATAATTTCACTGATGATCCAGAGAAACTCCTGAGAAGAAAGAAGTTTGTAGAGGTGAGGGACAATTTCAAGCTACCATCAAGAACACCCGTCGCTGCTCAAGTTAGTTCATCAAAGGAGCCAGCTCCAACATTGGAAGAAGAACACTTAGGAGAAGCTTTATCTCCTGTGTTTGAAGACATGGCTGAGAAAATACAGTGCGAGTTCTCTGCCCCAACAACAGAAAACATCCGGACTGGACCAGCAGTCAACACGGGGGAGAATGGATTCGAGCTCAAGCTTGCTCTTATCACCATGGTTCAAGCCAGCCAGTTTTGTGGAAAAGCTCATGAAGATGCAAGTGTACACTTACAACACTTTTTAGAGATCTGTAGCACCTTCACGATCAGAGGAATACCAAAAGATGCTATTTTACTCCGTCTTTTCCCATTTTCACTTTTGGGGAAAGCTAAGCAGTGTTTCTACACTAACAAAGATAAGAACACTACATGGGACCGATGCTCAACTGCTTTCTTGGCAAAGTTCTTTCCTACGGGCAAAACAAATGCTTTACGTGGGAAAATCTCAAGTTTTCAACAGCAACATGACGAATCATTCACTGAAGCATGGGAGAGATTCCAAGATTACATTGAAGATTGTCCTCATCATGGGATAGAGGATTGGCTATTGATGCAGACCTTCTACCATGGGCTTATCTTAAGCACCCGTGAGTCCATAGATGCTACAGCTGGAGGAGCTTTCCTGTCACTAAAGCTTCTAGAAGCTCAAGTACTTGTGGAGAAGATAGCCTCAAACCCGAGCTGTAATGAAGAATGTACTCAACCTCGCAAGAGAGGAGGAGGCATCCATCATCTTAAGGAGACTGACATGGTCACTGCCAAGCTAGACCTCATCATGAAGACGCTCGACATAGAGAAGAAGGAAGTCATGCATATTGATGATTCTCGCATGACCTGTGAAGAATGTGGAGATTACGGGCATTCCGCTGTCAACTGCCCTTACGCTGCAAGAGGATGTGAACTTCATCAACAACAACACCTACTATCGTCCTCAGCAAGGTCAAGGATGGAACCAGCCAAACCAAGGATGGAATCAGCAACCTCGACAAGGTAATTA
Source organism: Eremochloa ophiuroides (assembly GCA_038502445.1). Taxonomy (NCBI): domain Eukaryota; kingdom Viridiplantae; phylum Streptophyta; class Magnoliopsida; order Poales; family Poaceae; genus Eremochloa; species Eremochloa ophiuroides. The sequence continues at coordinate 10,171,057 of JAHLJS010000009.1, read as the reverse complement.
CCAAGGTAACAACCAACGTAATAATTATAATAATTATAATCTTCCACCTTTAAGAGATTTAGTTGCTGGTCAATCTAAATTGTTAGATCAAATGTCTAGAAAGGTAGCCTCGAATGATAAAACTTTAGAAAACATAAATACCAGAATGGATATCTTTGCTTCTACTATAAAGAATCAGCACATCTTTAATAAAATGTTAGAATCACAATTAGCTCATCTTGCTGCTGCTGTCCCTCCATTTGAGAAAGGTAAGATTCCGGGCCAGCCGGAAGATTTAGAAACTGCTAACTTTTTTGATATTCACAATGCAACACAATACCAAATTGAGCCTGCAGATATACAGTGGATAGATCACTCACTACCTGAGAAGATGGGAGACACTGGAAGACCTGTCATTCCTATCTCCATAGGATGTCACAGCTTTCCAGAAGCTATCTGTGATTTCGGCGCAAGTGTCAACATAATGCCTAAGGTAATCTATGAGAAAATATTAGGTGATCTTTTGTTGTACACAGATATGCATTTGCAACTTGCAGATCAGTCCATTTGGTACCCTGAGGGAGTACTAGAAGAAGCTGTTACCAGAGTGGGGCAATCATATGTCCCAATTGACTTTGTGATCATGGATACCGGAGGAGATGAGAAGGCACCCATTATCTTGGGATGACCGTTCTTATGCACAACCAAAGCCATCATCTATGCGGAACACGCCAAGATTGTCCTCTCCATCAAGGACAAGAAGGAGATATTCTCGTTCAAGAACCGCATCCTGAAGAATCCAGCAGTCCCGAAGCAATTTCATCAATAAGAAGAGCAAAAACAACAAGTGCCCAAGAAGAAGAATAATAGAAGATGGAGGAAGAACAAGCCCCCACATGTACCTGAAGAAATCGCTCAACTAATCAATGCTATCAACACAGAAAATGATCATATGTTCCCGAAACCATTCCCAATAAAGAAAGGTGACCCAGGTGTACCAATCATTGAATGCACAATCAGAGACATCACTTTTCCCGACACCGTCTGCAACACTGGATCAAGCGTCAACGTAATGTCCAAAAAGGTATATGATGAATTATTTGATAATTTACCATTATACCCAACATATATTCAGTTGCAGATGGCAGACCAATCACTGAGATTCCCTGAAGGCATAGTCAAGGACGTCATGGTAAGAATTCAAGATAAATATATACCCGCAGATTTTTTTAGTTCTTGACATGCAGGAAGACAACAAATCGCCTATTCTTTTGGGAAGACCGTTCCTCTACACCGTCAATGCTATCATCTACATCGGGTCTGGACAGATCCACTTCAACCTACCTACTGGAAAGGTACGCTGTCAATTCAGAACACATCTTAACCGTGAGCAGATCAGGAAGCAATGCAACAGGAGGAGACGCCAAACCCGCCGTCAGGCTACCCAGCCTCACTTTGGATGGGAGGAGTTCCCTGATAAGATTGTGAAGTATGAAGACTGCTACAAGGAGCAAGAAGAAGCTGTACAAGCACCACGCTGGAGTGAGTGGGAAGCGGAAGTCGAGAGGATGGACCAGATTGCTAAGGCAGAGAAAGAAGAGATCCTGACACAAGTAAAAGAATGGATAAAGAGAGATGAAGAATCAAGAGAAGCATACAAGGAAGAGCTGGAGCTAGAAAAGAGAGAAGCAGAAGAGACAGAAAAGAAATGGAAGGAGAAAGAAGAAACACCTGCTACACCGCAAAAAGGGGAATTGACTGAGATAACCTCAGACAATGAACCTACTGAGTAAGTACTCTCCCCTATCTAAGTCCTGTCGGTAGACTTTAAATTCCGTACCCTAGTCATAAAGTTGTAATGGTAGTTATCTAATTAAATTAGCATTCATTAGTAATTTTGCTTAGCACAGCTATTAGCATAATCATTTTTTCATATTAAAAATAAACTAACAAAAATATTTACTGCTTTATTTACTGCATCATAAATATTAAAGCCCCATGTGAATAAACTTATGGTAACCCTGTAGGCACATTTACTGTGGTGACATAAAAATAAAAAATGGTAGTAGTATTTGTATTTACCTTATTGCATTATGAAAATCCTAAGCCCCATGAGAATGAATATTCCCTGTGGTGGCATAAAAAATATATATAGCATGCATACATTTTTTTATTTCTACATAAGAAAATTAGAAAACCCAAAAAGAGAATCCTGTTAGAATACTGCTAAAATCTATTAATTAACATCAACTCAAAGAATAATCAAAGTGCTCATTGGCTGACCGCTAACCCCTTGATAATTCGAACCTCGAGTTTTGGTTTTCTTGTTGGAGTATAACTATGCAGGAATAATATTATGACTAAGGAGAGAGTTTATTAGTGGCACCTACCAGGACTACTACTAGCTCACTCTGAGGATCATTCAAGCACCAAGTATTGCAAACATCAAGCTTGGGGGAGGAGCATCCCCTAGTTATCAGGTAATTATACCTATGCGCTTATTGAGTCTACTTTATACAAGTACAAAATACCAAAAATATGTGAACATATGAAGGTTCATCATAGTATCATAGAAAAATCTAAAAATACCAAAAATATATGGACACATGAAGGTCTACACCTTTTAGAAAAAACCCAAAAATATGTGGGCACATGAAGGTCCACTCAGTTAGGAAGCTCCTACTGGACATATAAAATCAATCACTTACCGTGGAGTGGTATTAAACCAAACCCCTCTCTCTGAGATTTGGTATTTTTATTGGCAATTGAGTTTTATAGGAAAATACAAGATCAAAGAGCTAGTTAACCCGACACCTCTACGCTGTTGATACACGTGCTTGCAGAAGGATCACTCAATTTGCAACATTAAAGACCCTGCCAACCGTCAAGCTTGGGGGAGGGCACCCTCCAATTAAAATCCAGCTAAGTATTAGTTTCCCACACTATTATTCTTATCATTATTACTATATCACTTTTTCGTGTGAGTTAGCTAGTAAGATAAAATTTTAAAACTAAATAAATATTTATCTATATATTAGAGTTTGTTTAGAGTCAGTGTAGGCTAGAACCAAATTAAAAATTGATGAACACTAAAATTTTATTTTGGAGATGATGAATAGTTGCTCTGCAATAATTCCTTTTAAGTGCCTAGTTGTCAAACTTAGATTCTCCTGAGTTTTGAATACTACTGTTTTAATCTGAGAATTTACTCTAAACCTGAAACTTGTGGAGGCATATGCTCGAGCTAAGTCTATGTAATTGATTGATATGATTCATGAAGGTTGAGCTACTATTTATCTTATTTCTAGCATTACTAAGGTCTGAAGATTTATTTTTGAAAAACTTAAAATCTACATGATGAGCTCTTGTATGACAAAATGTGAATTCCTACCAAAGCCATATATTATACATTTAGAGATAGGAAGCCTTTGCACATTCATGTTGCTTGCTTTGCATTGAGTTTAGTCAACCTTTGTTGAATACCATATGAGAGTCTTGTCATACTTTTAAAACCAAGATCACGTACACACTTCAGCACATATGCATTATTCCTACCCTGCGAGTAATCGCAACCATTTCCACTTTCATCGATGTTCATCATAAAAAAATGTTTTCTCCTGCACTGGAAGTGAACACCAAAAATATATAAACTCCATAGGACAGCTCTGTTATAAATGCTCTAAGTTTTCACTATTGTTATCTCTCCAAATCATGTATTGGATACATGTGGCTATGCAAAAATATGAAAAAGAAAAGGGAGTAAAAGATGTACAAGTGTCCCAGCATTAAAACAATGGGTACTAGATGCCCGCCTCCCGAATGAAAAAAAGAGAGAGAAAGAATAAAAATAGTCCATGTTTTCCTACAAGTTCCAAGAGAGATCTATTTCTAAAAAGAGCATAAGTAGAATTAGGATTAGCCACCTTATATACACCTATCCACCATATTCCATACACATGCACATCTTACTTTGATTGTATGCCTCGATTCTCTGTGGATCCATTGTTTGACTTTACAACATATGAATTGCAAGTATGCTTAAATCTTATTATTGCCACTCCTATGAGCTCCACTATAATCCTTAGTTATAGGAAGGCATAACATTAATGCCTTAAGTGAGATCCATAAATACCACATATTGAGAGACTTGAGGGTGTCATACAATTAAGTTTTGAGTTTTATTTCGAAAACTTGCAAAACTCCGGAATACTGGTACTGTGAAGAATTTGAGATATAGTGCTTGACTTAATTGTTCTATCCTTCAATTGCTCAAGATTTATGCGAGGGTTGTAAAGCTCCATAGTTAAAGGTAAGATGGGTAAGTCTGAAGGTTAGAGCAGTTATTGTCTAATCTGGAGGAGAATTTCTGTTCTTAGAAAGAATGAAAGCATTGTAGCAACTCCTGATCCAAATACATTAGTAATTAGGCTTAGTTTGTTTGCCAATGGACTGGCAAAAGGTAAGCTTGGGGGAGTTGTTGACGGTCGATAACGTCAACTTTTATTAGAACTTTAGACACAAAAGGATACATGAAAACATACTAGTTTAGGGTTTTAACTGACAGTTTCCATGATTTTTGCATGTTCTGTATTTTCCAGGGACTATTCTAGAAAAGCATAAAAGAGGGATTAAAGTGCGTAATTATCACGAAACGTAACCGCGAAGGAAACATCATCACGAAGACCACGGAAGAGTGTAGAAGGCACCCGAAGCAACCTGGGGCCAAGACCTGGCCAGGTGGGGCCGGCCGGCCTAGGGGTGGCGCCGGCCGGCGTCCCCCCTAGGGTTTCGCCGCTGTTGGCGTTTCTAAACTCACTACCAGGAATAGATATTCCTGATAACGGCGTTAGAAAAGCTTATTGATAATTCCTATGACTATTACAGAATTCCGCAAGCGCACAGAATCTATCGGTGTAGCACTTCACTTGGGAGTAACCAAGTATCGTATTTATTTCCACAGGGAGGCTTCTAATGGCTAGAGTTATCCAATGGTAAACTAAGAACAATCACGAATTATGATAAGAATGAACTAGTGTAATGATAACTAATCCAAATAATCTAGTCTAAGATAGAGCCAAGCAACGGCATAGACAGTGATGAGCTCAAGAGTAGGATGCAAGGCAACACGGTAGGCTAACCCACTTAGCACTTCGGGGCGAATGCGCGGTCCCAAGAGATTGGGATTACTCACAAACAGAAAAGCCCTACGCCAACTACTAGACCGAATGTGGTGGAATCCAGAGGATCTTAGGGCTGTCACCACCTAAGACCTACCACTACTATCTGTGGGTCTAGCCGCAATCCAAGGTAACTTCTAGTCTAAGCACCACGCTTATACTATAGGCAACTACTCTAGCCTCACACTAAGATTAGAGCACAGAATAGCGGCGAAGATCCCGCACTAAGTGTATGAAAACCGATAATTAATTCCCTAGTAATACCGCAACTAAAGCACTCAAAGTAATACTTAAAGTAAGTACTTGGAAGTAAATACTAAAAGTAATGCGGGAAATGTAAGTACTAGAAAGGAAATTATATTACCGAATCAAAGAGTACCTTACAGAGGAAGCGCCCGAGAGAGAGACCTTCACAGAGCTCTCCTACTCCTCAGCTTCTCTTTACTCACACTCACACCACTAGCCTTGCTAGGAGGCTCTCACTAGATGAGCTAGGATGGACTAAACTCTAAATTTCTCTCTATTCTTCCTAAGCTGATTACAGCTGAAGCATTCTGGGGTATTTATAGCACTTGGAGGCCCCTGGGGTACTTGTAGAGGTAGCCGGAGGTCGGTTGGCCGAACTTGTAGGGTGGATTTCACCGCCTCGCCATCCAACGCTCCAGGATCCTCCCCAATGACGGTTACAAGGTCGATTGAGCATGTTTTGGCGGTTGGAGAGGCGGTTTGTGGCCCTTGGAGGATGACAAGTGGGTCTATGAATCCTTGGCACCACCTTTGATCTCCCTTGGATGAAAACCGACTTCAAATGGACGGCCACAAGTGCTTGGATGCCTCTCCGCTAGATTGTGGACGTGGCAGGCCAAATTGGCAGGGCAGGCGCCCTGTCCAACAGGGCTACCGGATCCAAGTGAGGTGAATTTGAGCCCTTGATGTTGAATCAATGTGCCAAACTCTGTTTAGGAGGTTGGGGCACGGATCCATGACGTGGCGGAGTGAAGATGGCGCCAAGTGGGGGGCAGGCGTCCTACTAGGGGGTGGGCGCCCTTTGACTTGGGCCCAATGTGGCTCTTGTCACGTGTACTGCTCAGATGTGGCTTTGTTTGCTTCATTTTCACCTGAAACCAAAATTCTTCAAGTACAAGTGGAACTTCATTAGTTTAAACCAAATTCCTACCTTCTATGTGCCATTTTTTTGCTCAATTTTATCAATGTTGATGGTTAAAATGTGCATTTAGTGAGCATCAACAAACTCCCCCAAACTTACCTTTTGCTCGTCCCTGAGCAAAGACTCAAGATGTTATGCTTATAATTAACTTCTTATTAATGACTCACTTTTGATTCAACATGCTAATGCAACTACCCATATCCAATCACCATTACCCATGGGGCTTTTATCTATCCCTTAACCTGAAAAATAGAGCACAGACTCGCTAGAAAGAGGGTTTGTTCTCCATGCCCTTTTTGCCTGATTAAATCTTATGGAGGTTTTTGAATATTTTGCAATAATCATGCTTTAGACTCTTCTGTGGCACACTCAGTCTCTCTAATATGTGTGTGGTAATTTTGATCTCACTCAAAAACTTTCAATGCCCTCACAACTTATCTCTAGTAGCTTATGTGGGGTTTTAGGATCACAGGAAAATGGGGCATACCATATATAATGTAATATTGCTAAGTCAAACAATTGGATCAAAGGAGCAACAAGTCATAGACTTAGACCGAGAATGTGCATGTGTATGGTTGTTGACACTTCTTAGCGCAACCACCAGAGACAGGGTGTTAGGCTATCTCTGATAACGGCGCCAGAAGTGCCCTGAGGGTATTTCTTATGTCTATTGGATAATTCCGCAAGCGCACAGAATATACCGCTGTAGCACTTTACCCGGGAGTATTTCTAGGTATCGTTATTTATTTTATCCCAAGAGAAAGCGATTGCTAGAAATGTTAATAGAAAGAGATCCTTAAATCAATCTCAACTTAGCACAACTAGTGCAGAGGGGGTAATCGAAGTATGATAGGAAGGTGATGATTCAAAGATAACAAATGAAATGCTAAAAGATAACTAGTGTAGTGTAGCTAGGTGGGAGGACAACGAGTGAGAAAGGTTCCTGTGATTCGAACTTTACTCCTGTGATCTATCCTATCAAATGGGCGAATTACACTAAGACTGCTACCTTACTTCCGGTGTGTAGGGGATAGGCGAGACAGTAGGGGATATAACCTCTACCCGAAGCGGCTATTCTCTTATGGGAGCCTACCTTTTAAGAACTTGCCTAAAACACATGAAGGGATACTAAGACTAGATAGGGCTGTCACCACCTGCTAGCACCCACAAACAATCTGTGCGACAAGCGGCATTCAAAGGCAAGATCTAATCTAAGCACCACGCTTACACTAAGCCTTACTACTTGTTGGCATTTCTTAACGTCGTTATAAAAGATAAACTAAAAGTCTGTTACAAAAGATAAACTAAAAGTCCATCCCCGGCAACGGCGCCAGAAATGCTTGTTGACGTTTCTTAGCATCACTACTAAAGATAGACTATAAGTCCGTCTTTAATAATAATACTAGAAACGTAAGTTGATGTTCCCATCCACCATTACTTCAGCAAGGTAACCCTTGGCCCTTAATGGCGCCGGCCTAAGTAATGCAGTCTGGTAATAGCAGTTAGAAGTGCCGGATTGGCCTTCCTAACCGTCATTACTTACGATATACAAAACTATGATACGGCGCCGTGGGGTGCACAAGATTTACAATCCTTAAGTAATGGTACTTAGGTACGCCAATCAATAGCTCAGTAAGAAATAAGATTACTCTGTAAGCGCACAGAACTATCATTGTAGCATTTCAACCCGTGAGTAGGGTGTCGTATTTATAATTTCCCGTAGGAGGGCAATATGCATCAAGCGTGGTGTAAACATGATCACTTATTGAGTGCAATGGTAGGCATAGAGTAAACAGGAATAAAACATAATTTCAAGATAGTGGACACACATATGGATCAACCTCAAGGATAAAAGGAAAATAAAGAATAAAAGAATATATCTAACTGACCAGGCATTGGTCATATATAATTATGCAAAGAACTGTTAGCAAATCATCTAATTAGTAGTTCTAGTATCAGGACTAAGTCTGGGGTGATAGGGAGATCCCCGCAGCTGGTCTGCCAGCCGATAGAAACTTTACGAACTCCTATTCAATATCCGAACGTGGGGGAATGCTAGGGATGGACAGGGCTGTCACCACCTGTCCACCTACCCCTCTGCCCGTGGGATACCGACATATTCGCCGATCTCCGCATACCTGAGCACCATGCTCACGTACTTGGAAACAACTCCTAACCCCCGCGGACCCCGACCCTTCGGATTGACAGGCTAGGTTAAGAGCAACCATGACAGCACGACGAACCATCACCTCATTCCTAGTTCTTCCTCTATTCATACTAATTCGATGAACAGTGAAGAACGATGATGAACGAGTCAAGAACATGATACATAAACTATGTTCTAGCTCATATACTATGCTCATAACAAGATCATAATTAGACTCTAATTCATATGCATAATCATATAAGTATGATAAGAACTTGCTCATGGAAGAAGACCGAATTGTACTCATACCAAGATGATCCTTTTCTTCCAAGGAGACAAGCTCTCCTTGATAGCTCTTGCCTTGCTCACAAACTACTAATACTACTCTAAAGATACAAGTGAGAGGTGTGAGGTAGATGACTCCAAATGATGTGTGTCTTGAAGGGAATGGAGCACCATCTATTTATAGTGGTACTATGACGGTTTGGCGCATCTAAACATGGAAGGAGGTGAAACCGCCATCAGCAAACCGCCATCAGCACCGCCTCCGAAGATGGGCCCGAGAGGCCCCACCTGGGGGGGCGGTCGGTCCCTGGGGAGCGCCATCTGGCCACCGCCTTTGGGTGATCGGTTGCTCCCTGGGCCTGGGCCTCTCCCGTGGTTGCGGATGGATCCAATTACACTTTGAAGGTGGGCTTCTTTAGTATTCTTTGTTTGCGCATTTGTCGGATTCGTCATTTGACTTTGCGCTTTCTCCATGTTGATGTGTATTTCCACTTGTTATGCCATAAAACCTGTAAAACATGAATGCTAGGGGTACAAGTGGAACTTGTTAGTAGTAAAGGCATATGTGGTAGAATATGATTGTTAATCCTCTTTTTAGTCTAAGTTGGTGGTATAAAATTTATCCATGAGAACCACCAACACTACTCTAGCAGTGATCAAGGCAACTAGAGCACCCAATGACAGGCGATGAACTACACACGTGAGCTTGTTACAGGATCACAATCTAATGCAAACCGACCAAATAATATGATAACTCACAATAATACTATTAAAGTAATGCACTAAGTAAAGACTCAGTAAAGTAAAGTAAGAATAATATATTAAAGTAGATAAGTCTTGCAGAAAGAGAAAGATACAAGAGCTATACCAGACTCTCCAGCAGACGACTCCGGAGACCCCGAGCGCAGCTCGACTCAACTCTAACTCCCACACTAGACTACAACTACTACTAAAGGTGGAACTACACTACTTTTTCACTTGTATCTTGAATGAATCATGTCTTGAGAGGTTGGAGGCAGCCTCTATTTATAGGGGAGAGCAAATGGGTGCCACGTCAGCGATCCGCGTGCTCCTTGCCTCTTCACCCTTGGATGAACCGACTTGGAACCGCCTCAAGATGGACGGCCGTGGTAATTTCAGCACATGGGAAGCATGCAGAGAGGCGGTGGAGTGAGTCGGTGGCCAAAACCCACATAGGAGGGTTCGGCCGACCCCTATGATGGGTGGGGCCAAGCCAGGTGTGGGCCCCACCGGTCATAGGGTCTCTCCAGGTATTTGTTATATCTTGATTGCTTCGTTTCACGCCTCAATCCGTGTGCCTTTGATCTCCACCGTTGAATGGAAGCACAAGTTGATCAGATGGATGAAATGACTTGGTTGGAGTGTCACACAGATTTTGCCACGTCACCAGAGCCAGGTGGGCCCCATGGGCAGTTCGGCCGACCCATGGGTGGGCCCACTCTGAGCTCTGATCTCTTCCATGTGGTCCCTTGTGTCATATATTGGAATGTGGTTGTCTGGTGCCTCCATATGTGGTTCGGCCGAACCACATATGTGAGCCCCAGCTGCTACATTTTGTCCTGTTTTGATCTTCCCTGCATTCACAAGCTAAGAGTACAAGTGGAACTCATTATTGATAAAATATGCTCATGTTATGTTTATTCTCCCTTGGATCCGAGGCCTGTTTACGGTGTTTGAAAGTGGAAATTTATGGTATATCCACCGTCAACAAGATCCCCCAAGCTTAACCTTTGCTCATCCCGAGCAAATAATTAAACTTAGCCTCGGTGGATCAGAAGTTGCTATAATGTCATATTTCAATAATACCATATAGACAAAAAAGTACTTCTCTTTTGAATGGAAAAATTGGCTATAAAAATTCACCGTTTTTACCTTAGTCCTTCATGGGGCTAATGGCTTTTCCCTTTGCCTTAGGTGGTTGAGAGACAGAACAGTTTAATTTGAGCACTAATTTTCTCATTCTTTGCAAGTTTCATACTGGAGGTTTTAGCAATGTTTTTCAAAAGACAACTTAATGTTCCTCATATGGTTCTCTCATGTCACTCAAATGGTGTATGATTCATTACCAAGGCACAAGTAAAAATTGCCTTCTCTTTATCTTTCTACTTCTAAAAATGGCTTATGTGGAGCTTAAGGTAGGAATGAAAAGATGTAGCATACTTACTTTGCATATGTTGTAGAGCCAAATATTGGATCTAAAGAGAGAAGTGTCATGCCCTTAGATCAAGATGTGCATGTGTGTGGAGAAAGTAGACTATGATGCTCCTCTATTTGAAATTGTATCTCTCTACTTTGTTTTGAGACATGGCTATCATTTTTTCTTATTTATGAGCAAGACTTGCTCATCTATTTTTTTTCTTTTCTATGGACTCTCTTGTGTCCATCTTTCTTTCTTTTTGTTTTCATTTTGCATAGCCTTTTGTCTCTACTACCATAATGACTAGGAGAGATTTTCTATGACTTTAACACATGGAGCATTTATTTGGTGGAAATGAAAGGCATGTGGTTGCGTACTTCCAGTGTAGAAGCAGCATGTATATATGTGGTGTATACGTGATCTTGATCTTAGGAGCATGATAAAACTCTCAATAAGGGTCAACAAGACTTGACAACACTCAATACAAAGCAAATAGCTTAAGTGGAAGGTTTTAGACATGTGTAGCATATATGGCTGTGGTAGGAATTTATCACCATTGAGGAACAATAAGGTTTTGATTGATTTAGAAATAAATCTCCAGTAATTATGCATGCTTAGAACAATATCATAGTAGCTCTCGTTTCACCATATCATATCTCACAACAACTTAGACTTACTTCTTGCACTTAGCATCCATAAAGTTTTCAGGTTCATGATGATTTAAATAAGCCAAGCAATCCATACTCAAAGAAATACTGAGTTGTAAACTAGGCATTAAAGAAATATTAACAGAGCAACTATTCATCATTTCCAATGAGAAAGATTAATATGCATGAACAGAAAATATTTTTTGTGTTTTTAGTTTATTTTATTTAAGTGCATTAAATGAAGAACAATATAAAATACTGAGATAGAATACTTACCTTGGTGGGGGAGAGAATGAATCTCCCCCAAGCTTGCACTTTTGCAGTTATCTCACTGAGGTGGATGTGGCGGATAGTGAGGAGGATATTGTGGTGGATATGGTCGCGGGAACTGCTGTGGGTGCTGTGGGATATATGGAGGTAGAGGTATGTTGTGATGTTCATAGAGGGCAGCCCATTGTCTGCTAGTCTGCTCCTAAAAATTTTGGAGCTGCTGCTGGGTTTGTGCAGTGATGTTGTGAATAGCCTCATGGTCAGCCCGCAGCACACCAAACTGATGTGTTAGCAACTCCATGTCATGTCGATGGCTTCGTGTCCCTGCATCCTGCATAGATGAATAAGAAAATCTGGCACTTTGCGCCCCTGACCGGCGCCCTCCTCCAGAGCTGGAGGCTTGCAAGGCATTTGAGCTGCCTGCATAGGTGCTGTCGTCTTCTTCGGATGATTTATTACGCTGTGCAGCACGCGTTCTTGCACGGGTAGCAGGACCTGAAAAACTCCATCGACCGCCTACTCCTGCAATGTTAGGCACTAAAGGGTGGCCCCCATATAGTTTTAATTCTGGGCATGGTAAGGTGAGTCTTGCATCGTTATTATGGAATTTAAATTCTATTGTTCTTTGGGGACCACCGGCAATAATATGAGCTTTTATGAAATATTTCTCACCCAGAATGGTTCTATGTGTAGGTATGTAATCATTAAATCCATTTAGCAGTTCAAGGTAGCTACACATTTTTGTGATGATAGATGTGAAATCAAATGATCCACATCTTGATAGTGCAGAAATTCAATGCTCTACCATGGCTTTTATAGGTGATATTCGGATTTTATATACCATGGCATACATTATTTTTAAATCAATCTCTCTAATAGGTCTCACATCATCCCAGGAAAACAAAGTGATTCCTAGCCATCTATGCAAAAAGCACAGTGTGGGGTTGCAAATGTGACTAGTACGTGGTTTCCCCATTCTATTTTTCCCAGTTATGTCATGCCAAAATTCAAGTTTATTGAACCTTTGAGTAGCAGATTCTAAATTTGAGGTGCAGTTCATGAAGCCTAGGCAAGCACTAAACTGGTCCCAAGTAAGATTATAGGCTTCATTAGACAGGTGAAAATAGATGTTGTCTCTAGTTGCTTTTACTGTGCACAAAAATTCTAAAGTGAGACTCTTGCTACCTTGGTACGCAGAAAAATCCCAGAATTCACCCCATCCTATGGCACCAAAAACATCAAAGAACTCCTCATACATACCTATGCATTGGAGAAGTCCTAAATCAATTACCTTGATGTGTTCAAAGTTGCGGTTGCGGATGGAGTTGAGGACGAGAAGTTCTTGCGGAGTGACCCAAATGCCTGTTTCTTGGTCTTGTGTTCTAACAGGTTGTTCCTCTTCTTCGGATTCTTCATGATCATGGGGAGGTTGTTCAACATTTTCCGTGTTGTTACTTGGCTCAGTTGCCTCAGACAAATATTCATCCTGTGACCCTGAGAGTCGTATCTCAGTGTCATGGGAGGATGATCGTCGTGATGAACTCCCGCTCAATGTTGAGCGCATTTTCTTTGCTGCAGCCTTAAATGGATTCTTCATATTTGCCCAAAACAAAGACACGAACCAAACTTTGAATGATGGGGGTTCGCTTAATTGAACCTTCTTACTGGATGATTACCTTCGTTGATTCTTTCGGGCGATGAACACTTGAAGAACAAGGATGAGAGGGGAATATTTTTGGGTTTTCTTCTTGGAAATAAATGAACTTTGTTGGGGAGAGAGATAGTTTTAGAATGTCGAAGTGCTCTGCTGGTAGTTTGGTTTGAGCAATGTGTTCACGAGCACGGCAATGATATAGAGAAGGAAGTGGATGTGCAGGGGGCATATAGCCTGGTTCGGCCGAACCCCCTAGTGCACCAACTTGTGCAACATGTTGCTAGAATCCTTGATGTGTAGAGAGTAGAGAAATGTGGTGTGAATTGTTGAACAATGATGGGTCGGCCGAACCCTATCACTTTTCTGTTTCGTGCCAAAACCCTAGGGAATCCTTGTTGCATTGAGTGGAACGAAGGTGAAGTGATGGAGCTAAATTAGTGGGTCGAACGAACCATCAATCACCTCCATATTTCCGGCACTTTGTTGCATTGCACTCTTTGTTGGAACTAGAGCAACTGGGAGCTGTCAAGTGCCATCCTATGGGTCGACCGAACTGGCCTCTCTCTCTAATTGCTATGTGCCAAGCAAAGGAGTCAAGGGTGGTCACTTCTTGCATGGTGAAGCACTCATGTTTCCCTCCTTTGGATGCTTGCTCATGGAATCCTTTCTTGGAGTGAGTGGTGAATGGAATAAAGAGGAAAGGAGGGAGCAAGACATGACCATGGCTAGTGGTTGTTTGCTCATGAGATTCTTCACGGGAGAACTCAAGTGATTGCCAAGTTTGGTTTCTTTTGATTAGCAAGAGTGATTTGGTTAAGAGTTTCATGAGTGGAATTAAGGAGAGAAGAAATGGGTTATGTAATGACATGATTTCTCTCTTAAATTACTCACGCTTTGCTATGAACATTTTTATTGGCATTTTATTGAAGTAAGAGATGAGAGAGGGATTCTAACTCTTAGAGTGCAAGTTGTCAGTCATATGTCTTGTAGCACTCTACGGGGTAGCTGAAAGGTCCTAGTATGGCTAGAGGGGGGTGAATAACCTAAATAAAAATTCTACAAACCACTAAACAAGTAATTAGAACCACAAGAGGCTATAAATGTAATGCTAAGGCAACCACTAACCTAGTCAAGCCACCTATACAATTCTAGTTAAGCCTTAGTTCTAATCCACACAAAAGAGCTAGCAAAAGCTAAACAACTACACAACTAATCAAGACAAGAGAACAAGCTACTTTGCACAAGAATAAGAAAGAGATGATCGTCGAATAAACCTTTGCCTTGTGAAGAAGCCAATCACCGGGACAATCAATAAGTCACTCACTCGAAGGTGAGGAAATCAATAGAGACACCAAGATTTATCCCCGAGGTTCACGTGCTTGCCGGCACGCTACGTCCTCGTTGTGTCGACTTCAACCGGTGGTTCGGTGGCTAATCGGTATCACACACCAAGCCTACACTAGGCGCCACAAGAACCTACCATGGAGGAAGTAACTCAAAGACACGAGCAATCCACTAGAGTTACCTTTGAGCACTCCGCTCGGGGAAGGCACAAGAACCCCTCACAATCGCCGGGTGTGAGCAAGCATAATCACCAAGCTCCTTCACACCTTCTTCTCCTCCAAGCCGTCTAGGGACACGGCAATGTCCCAAGAGAATAAGAACTAATCCGAGGCTTGCTCTCAAGTGCTCTAGAATGCAAAACACAAGCAATGATGCACTTGAGGTTCACTCAATCTCACAAGGATGATCAAGATGATGAACTAGTGAGAGAGTGGGAGGCTAGAATGCAACAAAGTGTATGACAATAATCCAAGTGTGCTAGCTAGTCACCAAGTGACCAGGGAGGGAGTATAAATACTCCCAAGCCAACTCCTAGCCGTTACACTCTCTGAAACAGCCGTTAACCTCATTTTTATACCGTCGGACCGACCGTCGGACCGATAACGTCGGACCAAACGGCAGCGTCCGACGCTCGGATGAACGCCACGTGTCAACAGGTTTAAACGCCGTTCGTCCGATCTCAACGGTAACTGATTTCGCGCGTTTGACTACCGTCGGACTGGGGTCGTCGGACTAAACCGCAGAGTCCGATGCCCTCTCTCAGCTCACTGCGCGCGTATCGTCGGACGATCGCACGAGCACCGTCGGACTAAAGAAACTCAGCGTCCGACACTTCCAGAGAGGTTTGAAAATGCTAAATCATCGTCGGACTTTTCTCAAGCGTCCGACGCTCCTCAGCGTGCCACGCGTCACACCTCGCTGCTCGGCACCATCGGACTGAAGACCACAATGGTCCGACGCTCGGTAAACGAGCGTCCGACGCTCACTGACAGCTCAGGCGTTGGACCGAATCAATGGTCCGACGCTACGCCCACTATCAGTCCGACGCTCTGGAAACGGTCCCTTTTTAAGTCTATTTCTCACCCCTTACTTCTATGTGCTAACACTCAAGGTCTTCTACACTTGTGCACAGTGTGTTAGCATTTTGTAAATATTTTTCAAGGGTTTTCAAAGGGATTCTCTAGGTTGGTTAGATCAATGCATATGAGATGCAACCTAGGGCACTTGAAAGTAATCCAATAGCTTAGTTCTCCCCTTGATAGTCGGCTATCTATCCTAAATGTGATCACTCCCACTTGGAGTCTTGATCACTAAAAGAAAAGCCCTATTTGAATATACCTTAGCCTCTAGCTTTCCTTCTTTAAGTCCTTTTCTTTCTCCTTGATCATTTCATCTTGATCTTCACTTGAGCTCATGTCATCTTTCTCCATATCACTAATCTACTCTTGGCTACACACACTTATCACTTAGATTAGTAACTTGGTTTCATCAATTACCAAAACCAAACTAGGGTGTTTCAGTAGCTCACATGATACTTGGGTTAAGCCAATTAGCATTGAACATGTGGGTGCATAAAAAGATCCAAGGTTGCCATGCTAGTGATTAAGATCATCATGCAAATTGTTTAAAGTGTTGTCGTGCATGGGATAAGGCATGGATTGAAATGGACAAAAGGTGGCAGGTGGGGGCATCATGGTGGGGTTCGGCCGAACTCACCATGGGCCCCACTTGGTGTCAATTTTATTCAGAAGATTAATTAAAGATATTATCATGCTAAAATTATTGGTCGACAGAAAAAGGTTTGGGATTAACATGCTAAGTAATTTAAACAAGTAAGGGAAGTAGCATAAATTTAAATGTTAGTATACTTACCTTAATGGAAGAGCTAATCCTTTAGGTCCTCGGGGTAGGACCATTCTCTTTAGCTGGCGTGGAATTTTTCTTTTGAGGTGTCGCCGGCTGTATAACCTTTTTCTTCCATACTCGCTTGCTCTTTGCCTTTGGTTGTGATTTGGGTTTCTTTAAATCTTCTCAGGATTTAATTTGAAATAAGATACACTACATACTTGATTCCATTGATGCTTGGAAGCATAGTGTTGAATGGCCTCTTGGTCTTTCTTGAAGTTAGCACGTTCCTCCAACCTTCTCGAGGGGAGATCCATCTTCTCAGATATTGCATCTACTTCATGGATGGTATGTGTGTTCTTCTTCTTGGATTGGAGTCGATCTTCATTCCACCCTTGGTTTGTCACCATCTTTTCTATCAGATTCTTGGCTTGTGTGACATTGAGCGAAGTGAATGCTTCTCTAACAGCGGCATCAAGGTGGCTACGAGCTGTTGGGGTTAGTCCATGGTAAAAACCTTGAATCAGGAGCCATTCTTGGATTCCATGGTGAGGACATTCCCGAATGTATTACTGGAGACGTTCCCATGCTTTGGAAATCGTCTCATCCACTTGCTGTGTAAAGCCTGAGATCTTTCCTCGAAGAGCGGTGGTTTTGCCCATCGGGAAGAACTTCTTGAGGAATCCATTGGCACAACTTGTCCAATTGCCAATGTCTTCAGGATAAGCATAGAACCATTGTTTTGCCTTTTCGATCAAGGAGAACGAAAAAAGGCGATGACAGATGGCGTCCATCTTAACTCCTTTTATGGCAATCGTGCCACACAACTCCAGGAAATTCTGGAGATGTGCATTTGCGTCCTCATGGGGCTTTCCGCTGAATGGGTTGGCTTGCACCATGTTGATAAGAGATGGCTTGAGCTCAAAAGTGGCATCCCCCAAGCTAAGCTGTGGACCGGTGGCGACATTGTCGGCCGACGGTGCAGAATGCTTGAAGATGGTCTTTTGGGCCATAGCTTCCTTAGGTGACAGTGCTGAGCCTCCTTCCTTGAGTGGTTCCAATACCAAATCGGACCTCCGATCGGAGACTGAACGGTGTCGAGAACTCTTGGTGGATGTCTCTGGATTTTCTATTGCTGTGGCTTGAAACTGAAATCCACTCATGTATGCCTTGCTTCACGATAAAGAGAAGTAGAGGCAAGGGTAAGCCCTACTACAACTAATTGATACTAATTTAATGATAGGTTCTGGATTCGATCTTACTAAAATTTCTAGGCTATACTTTCCCCGGCAACGGCGCCAGAAATGCTTGTTGACACTTCTTAGCGCAACCACCAGAGACAAGGTGTTAGGTTATCTCTGATAACGGCGCCAGAAGTGCCCTGAGGGTATTTCTTATGTCTATTGGATAATTTCGCAAGCGCACAGAATATACCGCTGTAGCACTTTACCCGGAAGTATTCCAAGGTATCGTTATTTATTTTATCTCAAGGGAAAGCGATTGCTAGAAATGTTAATAGAAAGAGATCCTTAAATCTATCTCAACTTAGCACAACTAGTGCAGAGAGGGTAATTGAAGTATGATAGGAAGGTGATGATTCAAAGATAACAAATGAAATGCTAAAAGATAACTAGTGTAGTGTAGCTAGGTGGGAGGACAACGAGTGAGAAAGGTTCTTGTGATTCGAACTTTACTCCTGTGATCTATCCTATCAAATGGGCGAATTACACTAAGACTGCTATCTTACTTCCGGTGTGTAGGGGATAGGCGAGACAGTAGGGGATATAACCTCTACCCGAAGCGGCTATTCTCTTACGGGAGCCTACCTTTTAAGAACTTGCCTAAAACACGTGGAGGGATACTAAAACTAGACAGGGCTGTCACCACCTGCTAGCACCCACAAACAATCCGTGCGACAAGCGGCATTCAAAGCAAGATCTAGTCTAAGCACCATGCTTACACTAAGCCTTACTACTCTAGTAGTGATCAAGGCAACTAGAGCACCCTATGACAGGCGATGAACTACACACGTGAGCTGGTTACAGGATCACAATTTAATGCAAACCGACCAAATAATATGATAACTCACAACAATACTATTAAAGTAATGCACTAAGTAAAGACTCAGTAAAGTAAAGTAAGAATAATATATTAAAGTAGATAAGTCTTATAGAAAGAGAAAGATACAAGAGCTATACCAGACTCTCCAGCAGACGACTCCGGAGACCCCGAGCGCAGCTCGACTCAACTCTAACTCCCACACTAGACTGCAACTACTACTAAAGGTGAAACTACACTACTTCTTCACTTGTATCTTGAATGAATCATGTCTTGAGAGGATGGAGGCAGCCTCTATTTATAGGGGAGAGAAAGGGGGTGCCACATCAGCGATCCGCGTGCTCCTTGCCTCTCCATCCTTGGATGAACCGACTTGGAACCGCCTCAAGATGGACGGCCGTGGTAATTTCAGCACATGGGAAGCATGCAGAGAGGCGGTGGAGTGAGTCGGTGGCCAAAACCCACATAGGAGGTTTCGGCCGACCCCTATGATGGGTGGGGCCAAGCCAGGTGTGGGCCCCACCAGTCATAGGGTCTCCCCAGGTACTTGTTATGTCTTGATTGCTTCATTTCACGCCTCAATCCATGTGCCTTTGATCTCCACCGTTGAATGGAAGCACAAGTTGATCAGATGAATGAAATGACTTGGTTAGAGTGTCACACAGATTCTGCCACGTCACCAGAGCCAGGTGGGCCCCATGGGCAGTTCAGCCGTCCCATGGGTGGGCCCACTCTGAGCTCTGATCTCTTCCATGTGGTCCCTTGTGTCATATATTGGAATGTGGTTGTCTGGTGCCTCCATATGTGGTTCGGCCGAACCACATATGTGAGCCCCAGCTGCTGCATTTTGTCTTGTTTTGATCTTCCCTACATTCACAAGCTAAGAGTACAAGTGAAACTCGTTATTGATAAAATATGCTCGTGTTATGTTTATTCTCCCTTGGATCCGATGCCTGTTGACGGTGTTTGAAAGTGAAAATTTATGGTATATCCACCGTCAACAATGGTGGTGGTACTAATTACTCCTTTCATGGCTTTTCCCCTTTTTAGAAACATGGCTAGCTCTTTCTTTTCTTTTCTTTTTTTCATCAGAGCACTTCCTCTCTTTTCCTTCTCTCTTTTTTCATCAGAGTACTTGCTCTCTTTTTTTACTAGAGACTAGCCATGCCTCTTTTTGAGAAATATTTCAGAGGGATAAATGATAATGCCATGGAGTAGATCCTAACATAAAAGGCATGTTGTTGCTTATTCTCAGTGTAAGAATAGCAATATGAAGGTGGGTGTTCGTGTTCTCGGTCATGAGAATATGACTAGTTTCTCTACTATGATTCACAAAAGTTTGATAAGGCTCAACATAAATATAGGCAGCAAGTGGAGTTTTCCTATCTAACAAATATGGCTCTGGTAGGTGTTCTCTTTTGCCACAGAAGATCTTAAGCAAGTTTTATCATTGTTTTAAAGAAATTCTCCACAGATTAACCTTGCTCATGACAGGATAGAAACTTACTCATTTTTTTTTGCTAAATCATGATACTCAAATTTTTCAAGCCTTATTCTACTATTTGCAACCCACGGATTTCAAGTTCATGGTATAAGTAAAATCACATTAACAGTCAAATAATCAGCAAATTACTAACTTGAAGTAATTATAAGCAATAAACATTTTCATTCTCTTGTTTCTAATAGTGTGACAGTGTGGGTGTTTATTTATTTTTCAAGCATAACAATACTAGCATAACAAATACTACTATATAATTATATATATATTATTTTTAATTAGCATGCTGGAAATAAAATAATATAAATGCGTAAATAAAAGGATGGGGCTGTGTGTACTTACCTTCGCGGGGGACCTCCCCCAAACTGGGTCTAAAAGCATCACTGGAAATCCCACCCTTGGTGGCGATAGAAATCGTCCCAGCGGCGGTCATTGTGACGAGTCAGGTAGTGCATATCCCTTGTCTCCTCCTCATTCTCTTGCCTGTATTGCCGGAACTCATATGATAGATCTTGTAACCCTTGGTAAAATTACCCTCTCAGTGTTAATGAAATTAATTTGTGCACTGCCTAGCAAACCCATGTTGCCGACTATCCTAATCACAAGTGAAGTCATTTCAATGGTTGTATCCGTTACCCGTGTAAACACTTTAGACCAATAATCCATCATAGTTTTAACTGATGATACACGAATTCCTTTTAGTGCGGCAAACAAAATTTGTATTTCATCGGTTCTAACCTTCCTGCGGTCCTGTCTAGGATAAAAGGTTATAACAATAAATCTTTGCAACATCCTAAGAGTTGGGTTATGTATCTGAGAAGTTCTAGGATATCCTGCATCATGGCGGCCAGAAATTTCATACCAAAAGGTTTTCTTATTAAAATGTTTACAGGCTTTATTTAAGTCTACTGCACAATTTTTATTAAATCCTAGCAGCTCACTAAATTGTGTCCATGTATAAGAATAATTTTCATTGAACACACGAAAGTTACAGTGGCTACTAGTGACTTCTAGGGTACATAAAAATTCTAAAGTAAGTTCTCTATACCCCAGTTCATTAACTATCCATGCATTTTCCCACCCCAAAGTATGAAATATGGATTGAAACTCAGTAATCATACCTGTTGCGTTGAGCAAGTCGCGGTCGATTTCGGGGGTGTGGATGAATGCACGCTCGCGTAGCATGCGGAAGGCTTCTCTTTCCCGATTATTTAGCCAAATAATCTGGGCCTCATCCACAAGAATATGAATGGGTGGATGTTGAGTGCCTTGTTCTTCGGGAGGTTCGCCATGGTTTGATTGATCAACAGACATATTGCTTCTTCGGGAGTGCTGACTTCCTGAACTTGAATGGCTTCCGAACGAGAAGCGCAGATGTTGGTTCGGTCTTCCACTACTACTTCCATCACTACTCTCTCATGTCTTCTTCTTCTTCTTCTTCCCGAACAAATTCTTCAACATGATGAAACACAAAAACACTAACAAAGCAGGGATTAAGGTTAGTAAAACAAACCACTCCTCTCGGGAGTGTGTGTGCTACCTTCCCGTGGCTCTCCTTGCTTTGCCTTGCTTAGTGATTAGTGGCTAGCGCTTACAAAGTTGCTCGGAAGAATGGAAAGAAAATGAGTGTGAAGCATGAGTGAGAGCTTGGATGCCTGGTGCAGCACTTGCTTGTGCATGTGAGAGTGTAAATAGACAAGGTAGACGGCAGAGGGGACATGATGGTGGCCAGGGATAGGGCGCCTGCCCTAATGACAGGGCGCCCGCCCTACTACTTTGTCGAAATCCCTTCCTGCTCTTTCACATGCTAGTGCCTCCACTCTAGAGCATCTTCCATTAGTGAAAAGTTTAGCTAGCAGCCAGTGAAATAAGAGGAGAGAGTGGAAGGACTTGAGATAAGATGAGAAAGAAAGTGAAGTGAAGGATATGTCACACCCCGATATTAAAAACAACACCAGGATGTATAAAAGCTCACATGTGTGCCAAGGATCAAGTCCACACATGCTAGACAAATTCATTAAGTACCATTGCAGAGTTTAATACATAACGAACAATATTTAAACATAGTACTTTATTACAACATCTCAGCGGAAATTAAAATCTCTCGTGGTAGCTCCAACGCTAGGGACGTTGACTGGTTGACAACAAGTCTAGAACTCGTTGCGGTAGTCATAACTCCAATCTTCATCTGTGGTGGTGGTAATAGCAAGAGTGAGCACATATCGTACTCAGCAAGTAATACACAGGGTTCATGAGGCTCAAATAGCTTTATGTGGTTATGTTGCAATAGCCTTTAAAATCAAAGTAATAGTAATACTATAAATAGCATCAATGGTGTTGCATAAATTCCAAGGTGCATGATCAATGTAAGATGAACAGTAAGCATAAACAAGTAAATAATGACAATATTTTCTGTTCCATGAGGATTCCAAGCCACCCATAACCGCGGGTACGGCTAGCATACCAGTTTTACACTCTGCAGAGGTTGCACACTTTCACTACGAGCCGTGATTCCCATTTGCTCGGGTTAATTACTCCCAAAAACACTACCAAGGTGAGTGAGCAGGGTATCACTATGAAGTCTTTCAAAAGTCATGTCTAACAAGTTAGGGCCGCTATGGATTCTGTGCCTGTTCTTATAATAAGTCCTCTGCCTGATGGCACATAACCGCAGCCTATACACATCATTGCAGACAGGGGCCAAACTATAAGCCATCCCGGCTTTATCCCACCCCACTTGCGCCTTTCGGTAACCTCTAACAAGCTAGAAAAGTACTCCTTACTTGACTACAACCAGAGCCCATTAGCACTCATAGTTGCGCGGTTTTCCCGGAGAGTCACTTACGGATAATGTCATCTATTAAAGTTCATTACTTCCCATTAATCAACACATGATCATGATAATAATAGCATTGCCAAATCATTTATGTGCATAAATCGTAGGTATCAAGGTACAGGGACAATTCTAGGGAAATCATCTATGTTTATCAAGGGATTGCATGCATATGATATTTAGTAAAACTTTCATAAATAGGTAACAAGGATAATCCCATGAATTACTTGCCTTGCTCAGGAAAGTCTTGCTGGTCTTGCTGGTCCTCGAAAAGCGGGTCGTAAGCACCGTCGAATTGCTCACCGTCTATACTCGATTAATCACCAACACACATACATACAGGAGCATTCATGCATAGCAAACAAGGACATAAATTAGAAAAGTACACCAACAGTGAGAAAACCAAATAAAAGATTTATAAAACTATTCTACTCGCTGATACGATCACATCGATATAAAGATCACCGAAAACGGATCTAAAACGAGAAAGATATGATTTTCCGAAGTTTCCAAGCGATTTTAGGGATTAAATAATACTGAAAAAATAAATTATCATTAACATAGATAAAAATTATATCACTGGAAAGAGGATAAAATTATGAATCCAACGCAATTGGAATCACCTCAATCGGAGTTAAAACGCACATTTTATAAGCGATTAAAGATAGTGGCAAAACTGTAAATATAAATATCTGATTTTTATTAAACCGAAAGGAAAATACGCTTTCTAAATTGGATGGCGTACTCTGCTCAAGACGTAAAGGGCTGCGGGGATTAACATTAAAAAGTCCAGGGGGGTTTTCGCCAAAGCGACGGCCAAAACGGTATGGGCGATCAGAGGCCGTCGGATCCAAGATGGACGGCCGAGATTAGAAGGACGGAAGAAGGGGGTGGCGCTCCGGCCGGCTACAGTGGATGCGCGGCGGCGCCATGGCCGGGGCTCGCCGGCGTGAGCCGATCCAGCGCCGGGGTGCGTGGTTCTGCACGGGGAACGGCTCGGGAGAGAGAGAGCTCAGCGGGGAAGACGATTTTGGCCAAGGGGAAGCTCGCCGAGGACCGTGCATGCGGCGGCGCGCGAGAGGGCGGTCGGGAAGCTCCGACGAGCTCGCGGATGCGCACAGACAGAGCAAAAAGAGAGGGAAAAGGCACGGGGAGGCCCCTTACGGTGCGGCGAAGCTTCGAGGCAGTCGGAAACGGCGGAAGGAGCCACAGAGATAGTCGGCGACGATCGGCGGCGGGCAACGGCGGGTTGGAAGCTCCTGTTCATGGTGGCAACGTCGGTCAGTGCTCGATTCAAGACTATGAGGGGCTCGGTGCATTCGTAGGAATCATACGAAACTCCGAGAGGCCTACGGCAGGAGAGACGAGCGACGGACTCACCGAATCGACCTCGGCGGCAGACAAACTCGACGGCGGCGTGCGGCGAGCTTGCTGCGAAAGGCGAGAGCGAGCTAGGGTTCGGGAAAACGGGGCGGAGGGGTGCGGCGAGGCTTAAGAAGTCTCGAGATAGCTCTAATTGAGGAAGGGGGCCAATCCGGGCCGGAATCACCGGTGGTGATGGCGTCGCCTCCGCCGGAAAGGAAAGCAGGGGGAGGAAAGAAGGAAGGTGAGGGAAGGCGCTGACGCGTGGGGCCGGTGAGGCAGCGAGACAGAGAGAGAGCGGGCGCGCGCGCGGCTGCCGGGCCGAGTTGGCCTCGGTGCGGCCCAATAGGGAGGAGAGGAAGGAAGGCCGAGCTGGGGAAGCGGGCCTCTCGGCCAGGCCGGGCCAGGGAGGAAAGGCTGGGCTGCTGCTGCTACTCTCTCTTCTTCCTATCTCCTATTTTCTTTTCTCTTTTTCAAACACAAATTCAAATGGAGTTTCAAAAGGGATTTGAAAATAGAAGAGCCAACAATAAATCAAGCAATCAAAAATGAATATGCAGCAGCATGAGTGCAACAAACAAGTTTTTTTTTTTGACCTAGGTTTTATTTTAAATTACCCCACAAATTCTATTCCCACTATATTTGCAAGAACAATAAATTGCACAATTAAATAAATTCCCCCTTTTGAAATGTTGCAAAATTTTAGGTGTTACAATTCTACCCCCCTTAAAGAAAATCTCGTCCTCGAGATTGAATGCTTACTCAAACAAATGGGAATACTCTTTTCTCAAGTCCTCTTCTCTTTCCCAAGTTGCTTCTTCCTCTGAGTGCCTATTCCACTGAACCTTGCACATTCTGATCACTCTACTTCGAGTGACCCTTTCAGCTGTCTCCAATATCCTCACAGGGTACTCTTCATAAGTCAAATCATCTTTAACTTGAAGTTCATCCATGGGTATTTGTTCCTCAGGTATACGCAAACATTTCTTAAGTTGAGACACATGGAACACGTCATGAACAGCTGATAGATGCTCAGGCAACTCTAATTGATATGCAACTTCTCCACGTCTCTTTATAATCTTGAAGGGACCAACATACCTTGGTGCTAGCTTTCCCTTCATATTAAACCTTCTCACCTTTCTCATCGGTGATACCTTGAGATACACATAATCACCTACTTCAAAACTCAAGTCTCTTCTTCGCTTATCCGCATAACTCTTTTGTCGAGATTGAGCTATCCTTAAGTTCTCCCTTATCTTACTGACTTGTTCTTCAGCAGCCTTTATAACATCAGGTCCAAACAACTGTGACTCACCCGTTTGATTCCAGTATAAGGGTGTTCTACACTTACGCCCATATAATGCTTCAAATGGTGCCATTCCAAGACTTTTCTGATAGCTATTATTGTAAGAGAACTCTGCATAAGGTAGACTCTTGTCCCAACTAGAACCATGCTGTAAGGCACAAGCTCTCAGCATATCCTCGAGAATCTGATTGGTTCTTTCTGTCTGCCCATCTGTCTGAGGATGATAAGCGGTGCTGAAGTTCAATTTAGTTCCCAAAGCTTCATATACTTGTTTCCAGAAATGAGAAGTAAACTGAGATCCCCTATCAGACACAATCTTCTTAGGCACTCCATGAAGACATACTATCCTTTCCATGTAAAGCTTTGCCAACTTTGGACCATCATACTTAGTATTCACAGGCAAGAAATGAGCAACTTTCGTCAACCGATCGACAATCACCCATATTGAATCATAACCTGTGGATGTCCGAGGTAGTCCCACTATAAAATCCATACCAACTTCATCCCATTTCCATTCCGGTATCTTCATGGGTTGTAGCAATCCAGCAGGCCTCTGATGTTCGGCCTTGACTCTTGAACAAGTGTCACACAGGGCTACATACTCAGCTACAGCTCGTCTCATTTCTTTCCACCAATACTTCTCCTTGAGATCTTGATACATCTTGGTACTTCCGGGGTGAATAGAGTAGGCAGACTCATGAGCTTCCCGAAGAATTGTATCTCGGATAGCCTTCATTGCTGGCACACATATCCTTTTTCCCAACCACAATGTGCCATTCTCATCAAGCCTGAATCCGGGTGCTTTTCCAACAACCACATTTTCAGCTATCTCTTTAAGTTCTTCATCCTCCATCTGACCTTTGCGTATTTCTTCTTCCAAGGTAGGCGTTATCTCAATCTCCACGATATTGTTAACCAAACACAAGTTCAGACGTTGCAACTCTGCACTTAACTCCTCAGGCATCATTGTTTCCTGAACTTCACTATCATAACTTTTTCTGCTAAGTGCATCGGCCACCACATTGGCCTTCCCAGGATGGTAATGCACTTCTAGATCATAGTCCTTAATCAATTCTAACCATCGACGTTGCCTCAAGTTCAGATCCAACTGGGTAAAGATGTATTTCAAGCTCTTATGATCCGTATATATGTCAGTTTTATGCCCCATCAGGTAATGCCTCCAGATCTTCAAGGCATGAACAACCGCTGCTAACTCAAGATCGTGAGTAGGGTAGTTCAACTCATGCTTTCTCAACTGTCTAGACGCATAGGCAACAACCCTACCTTCTTGCATAAGTACACATCCCAAACCTTGTCTAGATGCATCACAGTAGATAGAAAAACTCTTACTTAGATCAGGCAATATCAGCACTGGGGCAGAAGTCAACCTCTTCTTCAACTCATCAAAATTAGCTTGGCACTGTTCGGACCACATGAACTTGGCATTCTTCTCTAACAATGCAGTCATAGGCTTAGCGAGCTTGGAGAACCCTTCAATGAACCTCCTATAGTAACCAGCCAAACCAAGGAAACTGCGAATTTCCTTAACATCAGTAGGTGGCTTCCAATCCAGCACATCCCTCACTTTGCTAGGATCTACAGCAATTCCACCATTTGAGACAATGTGGCCTAAGAAAGCCACTTCCTTTAGCCAAAACTCACACTTACTCCTTTTTGCATACAACCTATGCTCTCTCAATTTCTGCAAGACCAATCTCAAGTGTTCTTCATGTTCTTCTTCCGTCTTGGAGAACACCAGAATATCATCAATGAATACCACCACAAACTTATCAAGATATTCCATGAACACCTTATTCATCAAATACATGAAGTAGGCAGGTGCATTGGTAAGACCAAAAGACATAACTGTGTATTCATATAGCCCATATCTGGTAGTGAATGCTGTCTTCGGTATATCTTGGTTTCTAATCTTCAATTGGTGATAACCAGACCGTAAATCAATCTTGGAAAACACACATGCACCTCTCAATTGATCAAACAAATCATCAATTCTAGGCAAAGGGTACTTATTTTTGATGGTCACTTCATTTAATGATCGGTAATCAATGCACATCCTTTGAGTACCATCCTTCTTGTCAACAAAGATAACCGGTGCACCCCATGGAGAAGAACTAGGGCGAATAAAACCTTTATCTAATAACTCCTTAAGTTGCTTTTTAAGTTCTTCTAACTCATTTACCCCCATTCTATATGGACGCTTAGCTATGGGTGCAGTACCAGGTAATAATTCAATAATGAATTCAATGTCTCGATCAGGTGGCATACCTGGCAAATCCTCGGGGAAGACATCCAAAAATTCCCCCACAACACGATCCTCAGGCTTCCCTTCATCTTCAATCATGTTGATGACAGCAGCTGGTGGTGGCTTCACTACAACATTAACTGAGACTCTGTCTCCCTTAGGTCCATTCATTTCCACAACCTTCTCTTTGCATTTGATGTTGACCGTATGTTCTTTCATCCAGTCCAGACCCAGTATCAAATCAATGCCAGATGCTCTCAGGACAATCGGACTGACTGAAAACTCTACCCCCCTTAAAGACAATACTACTGATGGACAAAAATGAGTAGCAGGCATGACACCACCAGGAGAGTTTACTACCATCTCAGTCTTCATTGCAAGCAGGGGTATACTATGTTTTCTAACAAATATATGGGAGATAAATGTATGCGATGCTCCAGAATCAAATAATACAGTCGCAGGAGTGGAGTTGAGGTCGAACGTACCCAGCATGATGTTCGGCCCATCCTGAGCAGTGTCGGTGGTCACATGATTCACCTTCCCATAGAGTGGCTTCTTGTTGGGGCAGTGGAAGGACATGTGGCCTTCCTTGCCACAGCTGTAACAGACGGTGGGGGCTCTAGGGGCTCCATTCTTGGCAGGGGGACCATTAGCTTTTCCATTCTGGGAGTTTTGTGTCCCTCCCGACTGACGGAACGGCTGGCGCTGTTGGAAAGGCAAGCGCTGGTTGTTACCACCATGGTACCTTTGCTGGGAATTCTGCTGGTGACCATAGCGTGGACGGTTGTTGCTCCCAGAAGACTGACCAGAGAACTTCCTCTTCTTGTCCTGATCCTGGCGCATGTTGTCCAACACAATAGCACGGTTGACAAGAGCTTGAAAGTTGGGGTAGGTGTTACCAGCCAACTGCAGCCTGAGTTCATAATATAAGCCCTTGAGAAATAACCGCTGCTTGTCAGCATCGTCAGCAACTTCCCTGGGTGCATAGCGTGCCAGCTCAGCGAACTTGTTATGATATTCGCTGACAGACATGGACACCATCCGGAGAGACCGGAACTCTTCAGCCTTCTGATCCATCAAACCTTGAGGAATGTGATGAGCTCTAAACTCTCTGGTGAACTCATCCCAAGTAACATCAGGAGCATTCGCAGGCCATGCATCCTGGTAAGACTCCCACCAGGTTTGGGCTGCACCCTGCAACTGACCTGAAGCATACAGGACCTTCTCCTTGTCACTGCACTGCGCAATGTTAAGCTGCTTTTCCACAGCACGGACCCAATCATCGGCCTCTAGGGGGTCTGTGGCATGTGTGAACACCGGAGGACGTCCCTGAAGGAAGTCCTTGCGCCTGTCCCTGGGTGGCGGTGGTGGTGGTGCTCCACCCTGCTGAACATTCTGCATGAAGCGAGTCATTGTTTCCATGAACTGCCCTTGCATCTGCATGAATTGTTCAGGGCTGATCATGGGGGGTGGTGGAGGTGGTGGGTTGCCTCTGGGGTTCCTCCTTCCGGCCATCTGTCAACCCAACATACGTAACGATTCTCAGACAATACCCAAATAACCAACATGAATAGAGAAACTGAAATTTCAGGACGAGTTCTCAGAAACAGAAGTGCAGTAAATCGATCGTACAGGGAGCTACAGAACTCAAAACGAGACGTTCTATACATTGCTGGAAAACTTATAAAATTTCCTACAACTTTCATTTAGACCACTTTACCAGATTCTGACAGTTACCAGTTCCAATTTCACAATTTACAGGAGCTGTTCAGCACTTCCAGGCATCACAGTTATGCCAGATTGCAACAGTCATAACTCTTAGTCCATAATAGATATGAAGATGATTGATACGGCGCTGGAAAGGCACTGAAGTCTGGTTCATCTCATAAAAATTTCATGACACTTGCATTATCAGATCTCCAGTTATAACCAAAATACCTCAGGTAACTCCAGAAAACAGCAAGGGTAACGAGAATATAAACCAACCCAACAATATATAAAAAGACCTCAACTTAATTTTTACTTGTTCAAGAAGTACCGTAGACAAGTCTACAGCACTCCAACACTCATAACAAAGATCCAAATCACACAAGTGCATAATAATAAATCATGTTCTCACACCAATCTTACAAGCACACCAAGACTCACTAGACGCAGCTAACGGTTTATTACATGAATCCCAAGGGTAACCTAGAACTTATTAACGTGAAGCGTGAAGTCTTCTTTCTTCGTGTAGCGGGGGGACTTCTTGAGCATAGCCCGCAGACAATCATTCTCTTTCTGGAGACGCCGTGACGCTGAGTGTGCTCCCTTCAGCTCTCCCTGGAGCCCCACCACTTGCTCCGTCAAGGCATTGACGTGCAGAGCGGTGGTGTTCAACGTCGGATGCAGGGGATCAGCCTGGGTCACCACAGCTCGTCCAGCCCAGGGCTCAAAGCGGGGCAGGTGGCGAAAGCGATCCTCCTCCATGAGCTCATAGTGAAGACCATGGTAGAATGCGTACGCCACTTGCGCAGCATCCTCCATGCTGGCGTGAGCTGAAGTCCTCCTAGCAGGCGAAAAGAAGACCTGATGAGGAGCCGGCTTCGGCTGTCCAGGCTCCCAGTAGATGACTGCCAACAGGGTCTTGTAGTAGGTCGCCTCCTCAGGGTGGGTGTACCTCGAGCAGAGGTACTCGATGACCGGGTGCTTGTCACTGTAGTACGTAGTCAACACTTCTTGCAGCAGGGAGTGTTGATACGCGTTCGGCGCCGGGTCCTTGATGGTGGTAACACGGAACCACTCCATCACTGGCTCAGGTGCAGGGGGAGTCGGTGCAGGTGCAGGCGTCGGTGTAGGAGCTGGCGTCGTCGGAGTGACTGGCACGATCTCCTCCTCCACGTCGTCATCGAACATGAGGACCTCAGTGGGGTCCTCCTCATCGTCGGAGAGGACCACGACCTCGGGCTTCACCGGCGGTGCGCTGGGAGA
This sequence comes from Eremochloa ophiuroides, assembly GCA_038502445.1. Lineage (NCBI taxonomy): Eukaryota > Viridiplantae > Streptophyta > Magnoliopsida > Poales > Poaceae > Eremochloa > Eremochloa ophiuroides. Next base: position 10,140,094 of record JAHLJS010000009.1, on the reverse strand, counting down.
GAACTGGGCGACGTAGGAGGCGACGCCACGAGAAGAAACAGCCTCAGCAGCAGAGCGGCGAGCGGCGGAACGAGTGAGAACCATCTACAAAATCAGAAAAGAGAAGCTAGAGTCAAACTTTTTGCAATAGAATAAGGAAGTATAGCATAAAACAAAATTGTAATAAAATAGTCAAGGCTGAAATTTAAGTGCAAAAATAAACCTATGTGATTTTTACTATCTAGGCTTGCGTCCTACAGTCAACAAAGCTCTGATACCAATTTGTCACACCCCGATATTAAAAACAACACCAGGATGTATAAAAGCTCACATGTGTGCCAAGGATCAAGTCCACACATGCTAGACAAATTCATTAAGTACCATTGCAGAGTTTAATACATAACGAACAATATTTAAACATAGTACTTTATTACAACATCTCAGCGGAAATTAAAATCTCTCGTGGTAGCTCCAACGCAGGGACGTTGACTGGTTGACAACAAGTCTAGAACTCGTTGCGGTAGTCATAACTCCAATCTTCATCTGTGGTGGTGGTAATAGCAAGAGTGAGCACATATCGTACTCAGCAAGTAATACACAGGGTTCATGAGGCTCAAATAGCTTTATGTGGTTATGTTGCAATAGCCTTTAAAATTAAAGTAATAGTAATACTATAAATAGCATCAATGGTGTTGCATAAATTCCAAGGTGCATGATCAATGTAAGATGAACAGTAAGCATAAACAAGTAAATAATGACAATATTTTCTGTTCCATGAGGATTCCAAGCCACCCATAACCGCGGGTACGGCTAGCATACCAGTTTTACACTCTGCAGAGGTTGCACACTTTCACTACGAGCCGTGATTCCCATTTGCTCGGGTTAATTACTCCCAAAAACACTACCAAGGTGAGTGAGCAGGGTATCACTATGAAGTCTTTCAAAAGTCATGTCTAACAAGTTAGGGCCGCTATGGATTCTGTGCCTGTTCTTATAATAAGTCCTCTGCCTGATGGCACATAACCGCAGCCTATACACATCATTGCAGACAGGGGCCAAACTATAAGCCATCCCGGCTTTATCCCACCCCACTTGCGCCTTTCGGTAACCTCTAACAAGCTAGAAAAGTACTCCTTACTTGACTACAACCAGAGCCCATTAGCACTCATAGTTGCGCGGTTTTCCCGGAGAGTCACTTACGGATAATGTCATCTATTAAAGTTCATTACTTCCCATTAATCAACACATGATCATGATAATAATAGCATTGCCAAATCATTTATGTGCATAAATCGTAGGTATCAAGGTACAGGGACAATTCTAGGGAAATCATCTATGTTTATCAAGGGATTGCATGCATATGATATTTAGTAAAACTTTCATAAATAGGTAACAAGGATAATCCCATGAATTACTTGCCTTGCTCAGGAAAGTCTTGCTGGTCTTGCTGGTCCTCGAAAAGCGGGTCGTAAGCACCGTCGAATTGCTCACCGTCTATACTCGATTAATCACCAACACACATACATACAGGAGCATTCATGCATAGCAAACAAGGACATAAATTAGAAAAGTACACCAACAGTGAGAAAACCAAATAAAAGATTTATAAAACTATTCTACTCGCTGATACGATCACATCGATATAAAGATCACCGAAAACGGATCTAAAACGAGAAAGATATGATTTTCCGAAGTTTCCAAGCGATTTTAGGGATTAAATAATACTGAAAAAATAAATTATCATTAACATAGATAAAAATTATATCACTGGAAAGAGGATAAAATTATGAATCCAACGCAATTGGAATCACCTCAATCGGAGTTAAAACGCGCATTTTATAAGCGATTAAAGATAGTGGCAAAACTGTAAATATAAATATCTGATTTTTATTAAACCGAAAGGAAAATACGCTTTCTAAATTGGATGGCGTACTCTGCTCAAGACGTAAAGGGCTGCGGGGATTAACATTAAAAAGTCCAGGGGGGTTTTCGCCAAAGCGACGGCCAAAACGGTATGGGCGATCAGAGGCCGTCGGATCCAAGATGGACGGCCGAGATTAGAAGGACGGAAGAAGGGGGTGGCGCTCCGGCCGGCTACAGTGGATGCGCGGCGGCGCCATGGCCGGGGCTCGCCGGCGTGAGCCGATCCAGCGCCGGGGTGCGTGGTTCTGCACGGGGAACGGCTCGGGAGAGAGAGAGCTCAGCGGGGAAGACGATTTTGGCCAAGGGGAAGCTCGCCGAGGACCGTGCATGCGGCGGCGCGCGAGAGGGCGGTCGGGAAGCTCCGACGAGCTCGCGGATGCGCACAGACAGAGCAAAAAGAGAGGGAAAAGGCACGGGGAGGCCCCTTACGGTGCGGCGAAGCTTCGAGGCAGTCGGAAACGGCGGAAGGAGCCACAGAGATAGTCGGCGACGATCGGCGGCGGGCAACGGCGGGTTGGAAGCTCCTGTTCATGGTGGCAACGTCGGTCAGTGCTCGATTCAAGACTATGAGGGGCTCGGTGCATTCGTAGGAATCATACGAAACTCCGAGAGGCCTACGGCAGGAGAGACGAGCGACGGACTCACCGAATCGACCTCGGCGGCAGACAAACTCGACGGCGGCGTGCGGCGAGCTTGCTGCGAAAGGCGAGAGCGAGCTAGGGTTCGGGAAAACGGGGCGGAGGGGTGCGGCGAGGCTTAAGAAGTCTCGAGATAGCTCTAATTGAGGAAGGGGGCCAATCCGGGCCGGAATCACCGGTGGTGATGGCGTCGCCTCCGCCGGAAAGGAAAGCAGGGGGAGGAAAGAAGGAAGGTGAGGGAAGGCGCTGACGCGTGGGGCCGGTGAGGCAGCGAGACAGAGAGGGAGCGGGCGCGCGCGCGGCTGCCGGGCCGAGTTGGCCTCGGTGCGGCCCAATAGGGAGGAGAGGAAGGAAGGCCGAGCTGGGGAAGCGGGCCTCTCGGCCAGGCCGGGCCAGGGAGGAAAGGCTGGGCTGCTGCTGCTACTCTCTCTTCTTCCTATCTCCTATTTTCTTTTCTCTTTTTCAAACACAAATTCAAATGGAGTTTCAAAAGGGATTTGAAAATAGAAGAGCCAACAATAAATCAAGCAATCAAAAATGAATATGCAGCAGCATGAGTGCAACAAACAAGTTTTTTTTTTTGACCTAGGTTTTATTTTAAATTACCCCACAAATTCTATTCCCACTATATTTGCAAGAACAATAAATTGCACAATTAAATAAATTCCCCCTTTTGAAATGTTGCAAAATTTTAGGTGTTACAGGATAGATGGATATGTCGGCCAAAACCTAGTGCCTTGCTCCCCACTTGCATGTGACAAGTGAGTGGGGTAGCTAGTGGAGCTAAAAGCCAAAGGGGGCAGGGTGACCGCCCTATCAAAGTGGGCCACCAGCCTTATAATCCCCTACTTAATCATCCTAAGCAAGATACTAAGCTAGTTCATGAAGGGAAAGTGAAATTACTTAATAAAATAAGCGAGATTAGAACTTACCTTAGCTTAACTTACCTTGGTTAGGTGCATCGGATGCTTGCATGACGATCAACACTTCATGTTGTCCTCGTGCTTCAGAGAATCTTCATCATGCATGGTGGTGCCGGTAGGTGTGTCCTCCACTGACGAGCACTGCTCCGGACGTGGCCTAAAATGAAAGATTTCTTCTTTTCCATTGATGTTGAGTCGGATTTCTCCGGCTCCTACATCAATGGTTGCATTTGCAGTATTTAAAAATGGTCTTCCTAGGATTAGAGGTGTTCTAAAATCAGGATTTATATCTAACACCACGAAATCCACAGGAACGAAACAATTTTTAATTTGAACAGGGATATTCTCCGCTATTCCGTCGGATATCGTATTGATTGATCGGCAAGCTGCAAACACATAGTAGTTGGAGATAAAGATGCATGATTAAGTTTGTCATATATTACCTTAGGCATGACGCTAACGCTTATCAAATTGTTGAGTTCCGATAGAGCATGAGATAGTTGGATTTCCGGGGTCCTTCTTCTTCTCGGAGAAATTATTGAGGATTGCAGCACTACACTGCTCCATCAATTTCACCATTTCTGTGCTCGGGATTGGTTTCTTTCTATTGAGGATGTCCTTCAAATATTTTGCGTAGGTAGGTACCTGCATCGCATCAACTAGAGGTATATGTCTATATAATTTTTGTATTACCTCCATGAATTTCCGGAATTGTTCATCCTCCTTTGGTTTCCTGTTACGGTCAGGAAAAGGCAACACCTCGGTATCATAAAATTCATGAGGAGAAGTTCTTACCTTTTCTTGAGGTGTAGTGGAGTCTTCTTTTTCAGCTTCTTCTTCTACTACCTTCTTCTTGGGCGTAGAATCAGGATAAGGGGGATCACGAGTGGTCTTACCACCTCTCGTGGTCACAGCATTAACTTTTTCATTATGGCATGAAAGTTTTGCATGAATATCTGCTAATTGCTTTTCTACCATTTTACTAAAGTCAAGTTGTTCCCTTAACAGCTCATGAAATTTATCTATTCTATCATTTATGTCTCCTAGCATTTTATCTTGATCACTCAACACTAAACTTAAACCAAAGTTTATTTTAGTTTGATTTAAAACAAGTTCCTTAAGAGAATGATTGCTAGCATGTAAAGAATAATTATCCTCCCTACGTGAATTCCATCTTTGGTAAAGTGAAATTGGTGGGGAATCATATCCGCCATCATTTAAAAGAGATTTAGCATCTTTTATTGGACATATATCTATGTTATGATTTTTATTCCCACATAATGCACATGGTGTTTTAGCTTTTGCATAATATTCTATAGCAGCATGATCTCTTTTCCAATTAGCTCTATTTTCTAACTTTTTCAAAAGGCATTCAAAAGATAAAGAATTAACTTTGAAAGTATTAGAGTTACCTTTGAGATGATCGTCGGTCCATCCTTGATTATCGACCATCTTCTCAATCAACTCCTTGGCTTGACTCACCTTGGGAGACAAGAATGCACCTCCGGCGGCAGCATCAAGATGTTGTCGAGAATCCATCATGAGTCCATGATAGAAGCTTTGAATTAACAGCCAATCTTCAATGCCATGGTGAGGGCAGGCTTGTATGTACTCTTGCAAGCGCTCCCATGCTTCGGGGACGGATTCGCGAATCTCCTGTTGAAGGTTAGAAATCTTGCTACGCAAATGATTTGTCTTACCAACAGGGAAGAATTTCATCAAGAAGTGGTTGGAGCACTTCTCCCAAGTGTTCATTGATCCCATGTTGATGTAGAACCACTGTTTCGCTTTCTCAAGTAATGAGAAAGGAAACAAACGCAGATGAATTGTATCCTGCGAAATTCCTGGAATAGAGATTTTATTGCATATCTCCAGAAAATTCTAGAGGTGAGCATTGGCATCCTCTGAAGGTTTTCCATGAAATGCAATTGCTTGCACTATCATGATGAATGCGGGTTTGAGCTCGAATTCTCTACTACCACTATCAGCACTAGGAATAGTAGCAATGTCGAAAATAGATGGAGTAGAATACTCACAGATAGTTCTTGATATAGATAAACTGGTCGGCTCTGAAGTACTAGGATGCTCGGACTCATCTGACGGATAATCTTGTAATGTAGGTTCCCTCAATGAAGATGAACGAGATCCAGAAGTCTTTCTTGGAGGAGTGAGATTAGCTCTCGCTCTTCTAAGAATTGACTCAGGGTCTTCATGAAAATCTTCAGGTAGATTGAATCCAGCCATTCTAGCTATCTAGCTTGACAGTCACCACAAAAAGACAGATAGGTGTGATCCCGGTAAAGAACGGGGTTAGTTCTATAGCAAACACAAAAGAAAATCTAGGCCAATTGCTTCCCCGGCAACGGCGCCAAAAATGCTTGTTGGCGTTTCTAAGCTCACTACCAGGAATAGATATTCCTGATAACGGCGTTAGAAAAGCTTATTGATAATTCCTATGACTATTGCAGAATTCCGCAAGTGCACAGAATCTATCGGTGTAGCACTTCACTTGGAAGTAACCAAGTATCGTATTTATTTCCACAGGGAGGCTTCTAATGGCTAGAGTTATCCAATGGTAAACTTAGAACAATCACGAATTATGATAAGAATGAACTAGTGTAATGATAACTAATCCAAATAATCTAGTCTAAGATAGAGCCAAGCAACGGCATAGACAGTGATGAGCTCAAGAGTGGGATGCAAGGCAACATAGTAGGCTAACTCCACTTAGCACTTCGGGGCGAATGCACGGTCCCAAGAGATTAGGATTACTCACAAACAGAAAAGCCCTACGCCAACTACTAGACCGAACTTGGTGGAATCCAGAGGATCTTAGGGGCTGTCACCACCTAAGACCTACCACTACTATCCGTGGGTCTAGCCGCAATCCAAGGTAACTTCTAGTCTAAGCACCACGCTTACACTATAGGCTACTACTCTAACCTTGCGCTAAGATTAGAGCACCGACTAGCGGCGAAGATCTCGCACTAAGTGTATGAAAACCGATAATTAATCCCCTAGTACTACCACAACTAGAGCACTCAAAGTAATACTTAAAGTAAATACTTGGAAGTAAATACTAAAAGTAATGCGGGAAATATAAGTACTGGAAAGAAAATTATATTACCGAATCAAAAAGTACCTTACAGAGGAAGCGCCCGAGAGAGAGACCTTCACGGAGCTCTCCTACTCCTCAGCTTCTCTTTACTCACACTCACACCACTAGCCTTGCTAGGAGGCTCTCACTAGTTGAGCTAGGGTGGATTAAACTCCAAATTTCTCTCTATTCTTCCTAAGCTGATTACAACTGAAGCATTCTGGGGTATTTATAGCACTTGGAGGCCCCTGGGGTACTTGTAGAGGTGGCCGAAGGTCGGTTGGCCGAATTTGTAGGGCGGGCGCCCTGCTAGGGGGCGGGCGCCCGATGGATTTCACCGCCTCGCTATCCAACGCTCCAGGATCCTCCCCAATGACGATTATAAGGTCGGTTGAGCACTGTTTTGGTGGTTGGAGAGGCGGTTTGTGGCCCTTGGAGGATGACAAGTGGGTCCATGAATCCTTGGCACCACCTTTGATCTCCCTTGGATGAAAACCGACTTCAAATGGACGGCCACAAGTGCTTGGATGCCTCTCCGCCGGATTGTGGACGTGACAGGCCAAAATGACAGGGCGGGCGCCCTGTCCAACAGGGCTACCAGATCTAAGTGAGCTGAATTTGAGCCCTTAATGTTGAATCCACGTGCCAAACTCTGTTTAGGAGGTTGGGGCACGGATCCATGACGTGGCGGAGTGAAGATGGCGCCAAGTGGGGGGCGGGCACCCTACTAGGGGGCGGGCGCCCTGTGACTTGGGCCCAATGCGGCTCTTGTCACGTGTACTGCTCAGATGTGCCTTTGTTTGCTTCATTTTCACCTGTATTTCACCTGAAACCAAAATTCTTCAAGTACAAGTGGAACTTCATTAGTTTAAACCAAATTCCTACCTTCTATGTGCCATTTTTTTGCTCAATTTTATCAATGTTGATGGTTAAAATGTGCATTTAGTGAGCATCAATAGCCGCCGCCTTCTGGAGTCTTCTTCCACCGCCTCTTAGGAGTCATCTCGGCCCTTGTTTCAAGTCGGTTTGATCCTACGGCGCATGTTCATCCCACCGGACTATAAATAGAGGGGCAGACCCCCTGGAGGCATCAATCAATCATTCATCGAAGGCAACAAGTCTTCAAGCCATCAAGAGCCTACTAGTTCATGAAGAGCCTTCTAGTTCACAGTTCTAGCCTAGTTATATTAGAGAGTAGAGGAGATCTAATTCTTCGGCGGGATCTAAAGCCCCGACGATCGTCTGGAACGCAGAGTTCGGTATAGTTCTGGTTCTTTCTCTATTATTGTATTCTTCATTATGATTAGGGAAACATTGTTCTTAATAGTTCATATGTTCTTGATTATATTAGTCTTTGTCTACTTTAATTATATGTCTAGTATAGTTGGTTTGATCTTATTGAATTCATGTAATTGCTCGTATAGCGTTTATCTAATCGATCGTTGTGTAGATGATGAACAATGTGTAGACGTGGTGTCTAGATATTCCGTTTATCTATGAGTGCACCCTGATGTGCCGGATCATGTGGTAGTTCGCATAGGTGACAGCTACGTTGATTCCTCTGTAGTCCACCCCCCGTATGTAGGCAAGCAGGCACAGTCGCGAAGTTGGGTGATGACTCTGTTTCACACCTTTCCTAGATGATGCCCTTTGCATGTGATCATGATATAGGACTAATCTGACAATGATTGCTAGATGTAATTGCACTAGTTAGAGTTATTCATTGACGTAGTTATAGAATTACCTTAGATATTAATTCTTTAGTTGATCCATTGGCTAGCTATTACTATGACTAGAAAGTGCTTTGATGTTTATCTTTGTTAATGATGCTTGATCATACTTGTCACCCTATTTATCTTTATTATCTTATGACCTCTACCTGTTATGTGTAGAGTATATGACATTGGTAATTTCACTTATTCATTGTATATGGTTATTATCAATATAATAGATTGTAGTTTATCCAAGTCCTTCCCAGTGGTATAAATATAAACCGACAACCTGGTAGAACTCCTAGGTAAAATGCTATAATGGTATAATTATCTGTCCTCTTGCAGAATTGTTCTTAGTTTATATTTATTTATATTTCTGCCTAGTCACAGTGAATAATATGTAAAACCTTTATTTATTCTTAGCATATATAATTAGGATTGACAACCCAGTTCATGCTAAAGAATGTTGGTAATAGATAGGTGGCTAGATGCTAATGATCAGTTAATTAATTACTATTCATCTTCTAATCTCGTCTCTAGTGTTAAAGGTTATAAAGTTATATTTGGCGACATTAGTAGATGTCACCAAAATCCTCCAGAGAAAGTTAAACCTTTGGAATTTCCTCTGGATATCGAGGCCGATCTTTTCTCCGATTTCGGAAACGCCTCGGATCAACCTGTGCAAAAGAAGTCTACAACACGTAGAGCTCCAAACAATCACATCACGCATCGACTTGAGACACGCTATCTCAAGGAGACCGCTCAAGAGCTCGCGTCCATTATGAGTGACGAATGGCTGAAGGAGGCCGAAGCCTCACCTGAGGTTATTAGGACCCTATCTTGCTTCACAACCATTCCTTGCGTCATAAACAGGACTACTATAGACTCTCTTTATGACCCCCGCCGTAGGAGTGAGCATTATGTCTAAATCATTAGCAAGTGCACTCCTAGGAGAGGAACCTCTAGCCCCCGACCAACAAATTTCTTAAATTACCCTCTGGGAAATTGGTCGAAAGCTGCGGGATTGCACAGACCATTCCTGTCTCAATTAACAGGGTCCATATCCTCTTACACTTCTTTATTTTTGATATGGAGGAATTTGACTTGTTGATTGGACACCTGCTCATGAGATTCCTTGATGGATTCCATGGGGGGAGCCTTGAAGGTATTCTCGAGAAAAATCTTTGTCTTTCGATTCCGCTAGCAAATTCCGCCAACTCTAAGGCATAATTGCACCCCGAGTCTGACCCGATAGAGGAAGTGATGGCTGCATCTCTTCTAGAACTTTCTCATCCTGATCTAGAAGAGGATGCTAACGATTTCATCCAAGAAGAGGCCGAATTAGAAGAACCTTTAGATTTGGATAAATCTAAACCCCCATCTAAGCCCTCTATAGAACTTAAGCCCCTTCCTTCTGGGCTTAAGTATGCCTTCCTTAATGGTGATAGGAAGACTCTCGTAATCATTAGTGACCAACTTTCTGAGGAGGAAACCTCCAAACTCATCACCATTCTAGAGAAACACCGCTCTGTCTTAAGCTACTCTCTTCAAGATCTTAAGGGAATTAGTCCCACACTTTACACCCATCGTATCCCTATTGAGCAAGATGCTGCACCTTCTAGGGAGCCTCAAAGGAGGCTAAATAATACAATGAGAGAAGTAGTAAAGAAAGAGGTCTTGAAACTCTTGCATGCAGGCATAATCTACCATGTTCCTAACAGCAAGTGGGTTAGCCTCGTCCAGGTAGTGTTTAAGAAAGGACGGATGACGGTCGTTAAAAATGAGAAGAATGAATTAATCCCTCAACGAACCGTCACGGGTTGGAGAATGTGTATAGACTACCAAAAACTCAACAAGGCCACAAAGAAAGATCACTTCCCATTGCCGTTCATCGATGAGATGTTGGAACGGCTTGCAAAACATTCTTTCTTTTGTTTCTTTGATGGGTATTCATGTTATCATCAAATTCCCATCCATCCCGATGACCAAAGTAAGACAACCTTCACATGCCCTTATGGAACATATGCATATAGGCGCATGTCTTTTGGCCTATGCAATGCTCCTGCCTCTTTTCAAAGGTGCATGATGTGCATCTTCTCCGATATGATCGAAGAAATTATGGAGGTGTTCATGGACGACTTCTCAGTCTATGGCAAAACCTTTGATCATTGCCTAGAGAATCTGGACCGTGTCTTACAAAGATGTGAAGAAAAGCACTTAGTCTTGAACTAGGAGAAATGCCACTTCATGGTTTGAGAAGAAATAGTGCTAGGACATAGAGTGTCCGAGCGTGGGATAGAGGTGGATAGAGCTAAGATAGAGGTCATAGAGCAGCTCCCACCACCACGAATGTTAAAGGTGTTCGCAGTTTCGTTGGTCAAGCAGGATTCTATAGAAGGTTTATAAAAGATTTCTCTCAAATTCTAGACCTTTAACAAACTTGCTTGCTAAAGATGCACCCTTTAACTTTGATGATGAGTGCTTAGACTCTTTTTATTATCTTAAGAAAGCACTTGTCTCTGCGCCAATCATACAACCCCCTGATTTGACGCTTCCTTTTGAGATAATGTGTGACGCTAGTGATTATGCTGTAGGTGCTATCTTAGGAGAGACCAAAGATAAGAAACATCATGCAATCTCATATGCTAGCAAAACCTTAACTGGGCCACAATTGAATTATGCAACAACTGAAAAAGAACTATTGACCGTGATTTTTGCTATAGACAAGTTTAGATCTTACTTAGTTAGAGCTAAAGTCATCATTTATACTGACCATGCTGCCTTAAAATACTTGCTCATTAAGAAAGATGCTAAACCAAGATTAATAAGATGGATATTACTGCTCCAAGAATTTGATCTTGAAATTAAAGATAAAAAGGGAGTAGAAAACTCTGTAGCCGATCATTTGTCTAGAATGCAATTCAAAGACAAATAGGATCTGCCTATCAATGACTTCCTGTGAGACGACATGCTCCTCAAGGTCACGGACTTCCACCCCTGGTATGCAAACATTGTCAATTTCATGGTCACAGGATATGTGCCCCCGGGGGCAGACAAGAAGAAGCTCATCCAAGAGAGTAAGGTGCATCTATGGGATGAGCCATACTTGTACAGAGTACGCAATGATTGAATGTTGAGGAGGTGCGTGCCAATGAATGAAGCAATCAAGATAATTGAAAAATGCCATGGAGCAGAGTATGGAGGCCATTATGGGGTATTCAGAATCCATGCAAAGATATGGCAAAGTGGATTCCTTTGACCTACTATGTACAAAGATGCACAAGAGTATGTGAAGAGGTGTGCAAGATGCCAGAAACATGGAAATATCAACATCCGAGATGCAATACCACTTACAATCAACCTTCAAGTGGAATTATTTGATGCATGGGAAATTGACTACATGGGTCCATTCCCCAAGTCTCAAGGTTGTGAGTACATCCTGGTGGCAGTGGATTATGTGTCCAAATGGGTGGAAGCTATGCCTTGCACAATCGCTAATGCTTCACAGTCAAAAAGGATGTTTAAGTAAGTCATATTCCCAAGATTCGGCACCCCAAGACTAGTCAAAAGTGATGGAGGGTCGCATTTCATAGACAGAAGCTTCCGACGATTCCTGGCTGACATGGGAATAAAGCATAATGTTGTAACTCCATACCATCCCCAGACAAGTAGTCAAGCAGAAACGTCCAATAAGCAAATCAAAAATATCTTGCAAAAGACAGTCAATGAGACGGGAACAGCTTGGAAGAGAAAATTACCGGATGCACTTTGGGCATATAGGACCGCATACAAGACCCCAATTGGTATGTCACCATACCAACTTGTATACGGAAAGACATGCCATCTGCCGGTAGAGCTGGAGCACAGAGCACACTAGGGAATCAAACAATGGAATATGGATCTACCCTCTGCTGGAAGAAATAGAAAGATGCAGATCTCAGAGCTTGAGGAATGGAGAGAGAAAGCCTATCACAATGCCAGAATCTACAAAGAAAGAACCAAGAGGTGGCATGACAAGAGGATCAAGCCCAAGGAATTCCATCCTGGAGACAAGGTCCTCATGTTCAACTCACGGGTCAAGTTATTTGGCCATGGAAAGCTAAGAAGCAAATGGGAAGGACCGTACTTGGTAATCAATGCAGTAATGCATGGAGCCGTCACACTTCAAGATGACGACGGCAACATCTTTAAGGTAAATGGTCATCGCCCCACTAGAAGAGGAAATTGACATGATAGAGTTTATCCCTGATAATGAATTAACATGATTAAAAATCTACATGTCTTATTTTCTTTCAATTTTTGTATAGCTTGATCATTAGATATGTTTCAATTAATGAGAAATCCTTCCTTCCAACACCTTGGGTACCCAAAACCCCCAATTAGAAGTGGACAGCCAAAATTCGGTGACCACTTGGGACCAAAATTAGGCCAAGTCATATAACTTACAGAAACACCGAACCTGGTCGCGCTGGGTGTTGGTATAAATTAACTGCACTCTATTAAATATTATTATTATCAGATTATCCGCAAGCGCACAGATAATATACTGCTATCACATTTTACCCGGAAGTTTTAAATATCGTATCCATAGGGAACAGTAGGTGATAATAACCAAGCCGATGAACTTAACCCTACAATTAGGCTAGATAATATCAAGAAAGAGGAAATAGCTAATGATTATCTAGTTCCAACAACCGGTAAGCTTTGAATAATATCGTTCTAACTGGGCAGTGAAATGAATAAGAGTGGAAATCAGAGTTCCCACCTACCAAACACTTATACACCTATCGATCCTATCAATGGGAAGTGGACTACAGAGGAATCAACGTAGCTGTCACCTACGCGAACTACCACTATCCGGCCAATCAGGGGACATTCACAAGTAAACCTAGCCTAGGCACAACGTGTAACATCCCAGCCCAGGGCTTAATAGAATTAATAGGATACTCATACCAACATGTTGCAACTTCTTTTCCGGAAGCCCATTTCCAAAGAACTCTGAGGTTAAGCGAGCTTGGCCTGGAGCGATGGGTGACCGACCGGGAAGTCCTCCCCGGGTGCGTATGAGTCAGGACAAAGTGCGCAGAAAAGACTAGTGTTGGTCTGTGAGGGTAGTCTATATCCTAGTTAAGCTGCCAGATGTAGGCGGGCCCAGCCTGGGAGAGGTGGGACGTTACACCACGCCTACACTACGAAATACTACTTCAATCAAGTAATGACCAAGATCAAAGCACTCAATATGAGTTGCAAACTTAAGAACGAATAAGAACAAATGCTTACTTGAATTAGAAGTTGAATACAAAAGTACCTCAGAACGCAGCTCCGAACGAGGAAGCTGAATCCAGAAGAATATAGCCACGAAGAAGCACCGACAGGCCGGAACTCCTCCATAATCTCTACTCTCCTACTCTATCTCTCTAATCTCTAAACAAGACTAGATCTAGATGAATTAGTCTCTTCTAACTGCTACAACTAGATGAACTAGAACTAGATCAATTAGAAAGACCTTAACCCTAATTTATGTAGAGAATATGAAGCACCGGGGTGTAGAATGCCTCTAGGAGGGGCCATGGGGCATCATTATATAGGCCGAGGTGGAGTAGGGGGCAAGGAACCGCCATGTCATTGATAAGCGTCTCATGTTATGTGCACCGTCGGATCAAACCGACCTTAGATCGACGTAGGGATGCTTTACTTGGGTGCCAAGGAAGCGTGGGAGGAAGATTCCAGAAGGCGGGGCCCGGACTCAGCAGGGGGCGCCAGCCGGCCCCACCCTAGGGCCGGCCTGGGGCCCCGGTTGCTTCGGGTGTCTTCTAGATGCTTCCCACGTTCTGATAACGATGTTGCCTTCGCGGATAAGTTTCGTGATATTTAAGCACTTTAACCCCTCTTTTATGCTTTTCTGGAATAGCCCCTGGAAAATACAGAACATGCAAAACTCATGGAAATTATCAGTTAAAACCCTAGACTAGTGTGTATTCGTGTTTCCTTTTGTGTCTAAAGTTCTAATAAATGTTGACGTTATCCACCGTCAACAACTCCCCCAAGCTTACCTTTTGCCAGTCCCTTGGCAAATGACCTAGGCCTAATTACTAATAAATTTTGATCAGGAGTTGCTACAATGCTTTCATGCCTTTCAAGTACACATGCTTTCAAACAGAAATTCTCCTCCGGATTAGACAAAACTGCTCTAACTCTCGAACTCACCCATTTTACCTTTAACTACGGGGCTTCAGCTTTCGCATAAGTCTTGAGCAATCGAAAGACAGAATAATCAAGTCAAGCAATATGTCTCAAATTCTTCACACTACCAATATTTCGGAGTTTTGTAAGTTTTCGAAATAAAACTCAGAGCTTAATTGTATGATACCCTCAAGTCTCTTAATATGTGGTATTTATGGATCTCACTGAGGCATTAATGATGTTATGCCTTCCTACAACTAAGGATTATTAGTGGAGCTTATAGGAGTGGAAATAACAAAGATGAGCATACTTGCAATTCATATATTGTAAAGTCAAACAATGGATCCACAGAGAGTCAAGTCATACAATCAGACCAAGATGTGCATGTGTATGGAATATGGTGGATGGGTGTATATAAGGTGGCTAATCCTAATTCTACTTTTGCTCTTTGAAGATGACTCACTCTCTTTTTTAGAACTTAGAACTTTCGTGGGAAACATGGGCTATCTTTATTCTCTTTTTTTCTTTTCTTTCTCTTCTCTCTTTTTTCAGGGAGGCGGGCATCTAAGCACCCATTGTTTTAATTGCTGGGACATTTGTCCATCTTTTACTCCCTTTTCTTTTTTCTTTCTTTTTTTCAATACTTTTGCATAGCCACATGCATCCTTTGAATATAAATAATTGGAGAGATAATGATAAGAGCTTAGAGCAATTAAATAGGGGCTGTCCTATAGGGTATATTTTTGGGTGTTTACTCTCAGTGTAGGAGAAAAACATTTTTAAGATGGATCTGGTTGGAAGTAGAAAATGATTGCGCTTACTCCCGGAGTAGGAGTAATGCATATGTGGGTGGAGTGTGTAAGTGATCTTGATTTTAAAAGCATGACAAAACTCTCATAAGGTATACAATAAAGGTTGACTAAACTCAATGCAAAGAAAGCAGCATAAATGTGCAAAGGTTTTTCTATCTCTAAATGTATCATATATGGCTTTGGTAGGAATTCACACTTTGTCATATAAGAGCTCATCATGTATGATTTTAAATTTAAAATAATTCTCCAGAACTTAGTATTGCTAGGAATAAGATAAATAGCAGCTCAACCTTCATGTATCATATCAATCAATCATCTAGACTTAGCTCAAGCATATGCCTTCCACAAGTTTCAGGTTCAGAGTAAATTTTTAAGCCAAAACAGTAGTATCCAAAACTCGGGAGAATTTAAGGTTGAAAACTAGGCACTTGAAAGGAATTACGGCAGAGCAACTATTCATCATCTCCAAGATAAAATTTTAATGTTCTCTAGTTTTTATTTGACTCTAACCTAGACTGACTATAGACACACTCTAAGACCACTCTAATATATAGCTAAGTTTTTATTTGGTTTTCAAAGTTTATCTTACTAGCTAACTCACACGAAAAAAGCGATATGGTACAATAATAATAAGGTGAGAAACTTATTCTTAGCTGGATTTTAAATGGAGGGTGCCCTTCCCCAAGCTAGATGTTTGACAGGGTCTTTGATATTGCAAATTGAGTGATCCTTCTGGGAGCAGGTGTGTCGGCAATATAAGGGCGTCGGGTTGACTAGCTCTTTGATATTGTATTTTCCTATGAAACTCAATTTTCAACAAAAATACCAAATCTTATGGAGAGGGGTTAGGTTTAGTACCACTCCATGGTAAGTGATTGATTTTATATTCCTAGCAGAAGTTTCCTAATTGGGTGGACTTTCATGTGCCCACATATTTTTTAGGTTTTTCTAAAAAGTGTGGACCTTTATGTGCCCACATATTTTTGGTATTTTTAGATTTTCTTATGGTACTATGGTGAACCTTCATGTGTTTACATATTTTTGGTATTTTATGACTATATAAAGCAGACTTGATAATCGCATAGGTATAGTTACCTGATAACTAGGGGATGCTCCTCCCTCAAACTAGATGTTTGCAATACTTGGTGTTGATGATCTTTAGGGTGAGCTTGCCAGTAGCAGTCTAGTGGGCTCCACTGATGGACTCACTCCTCAGTCATAGTGTTATCCTGCATAATTATACTCCAACAAGAAAACCAAAACTCGAGGCTCGAATTTAATAAGAGGTTAGCGATCAACCAATAAGCAATTGATTATTCTTTTGAGTTGATTTTAAATTGATAGGTTCTAGCAGGATTCTTTTTAGGATATTCTGATTTTCTTATGCAGAAAAGTAAATATGTATGCATGATGTATATTTTATTTTTATGCCACCACTGAAAATATTTATTCTCATGGGGCTTAGGATTTTCATAATGCAAGAAAGTAAATACAGATGCTATTATCATTTTTATGCCACCACAGTAAATACTCCTACAGGGTTACCATAAGTTTATTCACGTGGGGCTTTAATATTTTGTGATGCAGTAAATAAGACAATAAAGATTTTTTATTTTTTCTTTTTCGTTTTTATATGCATAAAGATGAATATGCTAAAGTGAAATTACTAATGCAGACATAAATATTGATTGATTAGATAATTACCATATTACCTTATGGCAAGGGTGCGGAATTTAAAGTCTACCGATAGGACTTTTTCTTTCACTCTTGTGTATCTCTCCGTCTTATAGATGGAGGTTTTGATGGTTGCACCCCTTGTAATGGTGATGTCACTTTTGTTCTTTTCTTGGCCAGCAGGTTGAAGTAGGGCATTAATAGTTGGATCTGGCGGCATCTTACTCAGTGTGCATGTTTACAAAACTTTCACTTGTAGAATTTTGGGAATCAATAAAGTTTGGTCGAAGTGTTGTCCTGTTTGCAAAACCAAGGTAGAGATCAAGTGCATAGGTTCTGCTGGTGGAAAAACACCAACAGAACCGAATCTATCTCTTTATTTTCTTTATCCTTAGGCACATTGAACAAGACGAAATTGGTGTTGCATAATTTGTTTACTTATGACATGAGTGGTAAGATCAGAAGATTAAGAATTTATCTTGCATTTAAGTTATATGACAGAAAAGATTTAAATTGCTTAACCAATGGAAGGGTTGTCTATCTCTACATAATATATAAATTTTCACATGAGTATGACTATCATCTTCCAAAAATAGAATACAATGTTTTAGCACATTTTGTTAAGACTGAGATCAAAAGAATGGTGCCCTGAAGAATCTAAATTAGGTTCAATAAATTCCTCAAATGACACAGCCTTAGCTTCTTCTATCGGATCTAACTCAGGAGGTGGCACTGCCTTAGCTTTTAATGCATGAGTTATAGGCACTGAGAGATTAAATCCTTTTCCAAGTTTAATATCTAAATTGCCGCACAACCTTCTCGCAAAAGTTTTCCTATTGGTAACCCAATCATTACATCAAAATCCCAAACATAAAAGATATAGAAATTTAGCAAAATCCGGAATTCATTAATCACAATAGGAAGAGAACATAAAACACCTGAACTAGGAATAATATGTCCTGAACGATTTTTCAATAATTTATTTGTAGGAATTGATGGCATATCTTTCAAAAAATTTTCAGCAAATGTAAGAGACATGATATTGACACCTACTACTGGATTATAAAAGGCATCAAATGGATATGCATCAATTTGACATTTAATAGTAATGGCAGGAGAATTTAAACGAATTATATTATTTGAAAGCTCAGATTCTATCAACCACTCAGTACTCATAACAAAAATTAATTCTCCTGTTATCTCTCTAAGGAATTTTAAATCAGCAGGATATGAAACATTAAAACTTTTAAAATTCATATACTCTTGTGGTTTCATAATTTTATGATAGCATGAGGTGTTTCCATAATCATCAAAAAGTTCATCCTCAAATTCAAGTATAAAATCAGAAATAGGAATTATCTCCTTCTTATTAGATAGTTTAGGTAAAGGTTGAGATGAATCAGACAAAAGTTTAGAATCAAATGACAAAAATTCATCTTCTAACAACTTTTCTTTTTATTCAGGAAGATCAATTAAGATATTAGTAAGAATAGTTTTAGCATGTGAAGCAGTAATATGCATAAATGATCCTCCTGCGGCGAAATTAAGGTATTCTTTATTTTATCATCAAGGCCTAAAAAGAAATGTTACAAAAGCATAGGTTCTGCCAAAGCAAGATTAAGTCCATAATTTATAAATCCATCAAAGCGTTCCCAAGCCTTGCCTAATGATTCATTATCTAACTGTTTAAATCCAATAATTTCAAAACGAAGTTTAGCGACCTTTTCGATAGGGAAAAATTTAAGACAAAAATTAGCACGTAATACTTTCCAATCTCCTTGGCTACTCCCAACATGACGATTATACCATTTCTTTGCCTTTTCCGTTAATGAAAACGAAAAGAGTTTCCATCTTAAAGTTTCATCTGCCATGCCCTTAATGTGCAAACATGAACATGTCTGCTCAAAATCGGCTAAATGGGAATAGGGGTTTTCGCTAGAACTATCAAAAAAAATGTGATCCTGAACTAACTTAATTAATCCCGGGCGTAACTCATAGCCAGATGATGTGATGGGTAAAGATGATTCTTTTGGATGAAGATACGATCCCGATGGTGCTCCATATTGTATTGATATAAAAGTTGGGACGTGGGTTCCATACTTTAAAAGGTAAAAGATAAAAGATAAAAGTATAATACAAGATTAAGATAGAATAAGCCAAAATCAGCAAACTGTTCTCCGGCGACGGTGCCAGAAATGCTTGTTGGTACAAATTAACTGCACTTTATTAAAGATTATTATTATCAAGGTATCCGCAAGAGCACAGATAAAACACCGATGTAGCACTTCACCAGACATTCCCATTTTTAATATCGAACCCAAAGGAACAGTAGGTGATACTGACTAAGTCTATTGGCTCTTAACCCGATAATACAATCAATTCAGAGAATATCAAGAATGAGGAGATAACAAATGATTATATAGATCCGACAACCGATAAACTTTGAATAATATCGTTCTAATCGAGCAGTGAAATGAATAAGTGGCGAAATCAGAGTTCCCTCCTACCAAACACTTATACACCTGTCGATCCTATCAACGGGAAGTGGACTAAAGAGGACTCAACGCAGCTGTCACCTATGCGATCTACCACTATCCGGCCAATCAAGGGGCATTCACAAGTAATTATAGCCTAGACACCACGTCTACACTACAAACTACTACTTCAACCAAGGAGCTACCAAGATCAAAGCACTCAAATAGAGTGGTAAACTTAAGAATGAATAAGAACAATGCTTACTTGAATCAGGATGTCGAATACAAAAGTACCTTAGAACGCAACTCCGGGCGAGGGAGCTGAATCCAGACGAACACAGCTACGAAGAAGCTCCGACAGGCCAGGACTTTTCCGAATCTCTACTCATCTACTCTATCTCTCTAATGTCTCTCTTGATTGCTAGCCTAGATCTAGTGGATATCTATCTAATGCTTCGGGGTCTTCTTCTCTTGATCTGGCTCTCCTCCAGGGGGTCTGGCCCTCTATTTATAGGCCGATGGGATGCACGCACGCCGTTAGATCAAACTGACTTAACCAAGGGCCCAGATGACTCCTAATAGGCGGTGGTAGAAGACTCCAGAAGGCGACGGGGAGGAAACCCTAGGGGGCGCCGGCCGGCCCCACCCTGTGGGGTTTCGGCCCCAGTTGCTTCGGGTGTGTTCTAGACTCTTCTAGGGTCTTCGTGATGATGTTTCCTTCGCGTGCAAGTTTCGTGGTAATTATGCTTTTTAATCCTTCTTTTAAGCTTTTCTGGAAAATCCCCTGGGAAATAGATAATTCACCAAAACTCGTGGAATCTGTCAGTAATAACCCTATTCTACTGGATATTCATGTTTAATGCAGGGATAATTGATAATAAAATTTGGATGATAGCAAGTGTCAACAATTACCCCCACACTTAGGCTTTTGCTTGTCCCGAGAAAAAGATTGGTTTTAAGATGTGAGATTCTTAGAGAGAATGGAGCATTTAAAACATAACTTGAGAGTGCATTATATAAAACTAGTCTAGTCATGCATTTACTATGGAATTCAAAGTGTCTACCATGAATCTTTAAGTAGTTGAAGAACAGAATAGCTTGAAAATAGATCACTCCCTTCCTTTAGTTAAGTCATTTGGAGGGTATGCTAGTTTGCAAATACACTTAGCTTTACCTTCTCCTTTTGTAGCACTCTCGAATCACTGATATATCTGATATTTTTGTATCCTTACCAAGGTATTAATGAAATTGCCTTCTTTATCCTACTTCTAAAAAACTTATGTGGATCTCAGGTAGGTAAAATGTGAAAACATACTTGCATTGTATTTATTGCAAAGTCAAACAATGAATCCACAGAGAAATGAGGCATATAATCGAATCAAGCTTTATTTGGTGGAATATGGTGGAACCTAATTCTACCTTGCTCCTTGAGAAAAAAATAAATCTCTCTTTTATACAACAGAGCTTATTCAAAGAGTATGAGCTATCTCTTTTTTTTAAAGGAGGCGAGTATCTAAGTACCCATTGTTTTAATTCCTTCGGACACTTGTCCATTTTTTATACTCCCTTCTTCTTTTGCATAGCTCATACCTCTTTTCAATTTAGTAGTTGAGAGACTTTACACAAAACATGGAGCAATTATTTGGTGACTATGCTATATAATTATTTTTGGTGTTTTCTCCCAGTGTAGGAGGAAAACATTTTCAATAGAATGACTCGCTATTACTCCGGATTAGAGTAATGCTTATGTAGAATTGGCACTTGATTCGAAAATATGATAGATTTCTTCAAAGGGTTACAAAGGTTGACCAAACTCAATATAAAACAAGTATTATATGTAGTAGGCTTCTATATATGGCTCTGGTAGGACAATATTTTTACCACAAAGGAGAGGTATAGCTAATCATTTAAATTTTTGAAATAAAATCTCCAAAGACAAAACATCAGGGATTGAGTTTTAATTATTCAACTATATCATGTTTCACAACGACTTAAGCAATCATGGGGTCCCTATAAATAGTTTCCAATAGTAACATGATTCCTAGAAAAGTGTTATATAATTTATTCTTAAGCCATGAATTAAATAATCTCTTCTTCTCTTTTAAAAGTAATTTAGCATGTGAATTTTAATTCGGATCGAAATAGAAATCGAAACATATGCAATTATATTGTAAGGGGATCAAACCTGACCATGACCGAGAAGGAGATGCAGAGGGTGCAGGGAGGGGGCCGGCCAGCCTAGGTAGGGTGCTGGGCGGTGTGCCTCTGTGGTCCCATGGGGTCCACTTCGGTGCGCGAGGTCCTGGTTCGATTATCTTCCGAATTACGTGATTTTCCTGAGCGAATTGATTTTCCATAGTCGCGATGTGTCCCCCCCACACTTATTTTCCTGCATACTTTTCTTCGTGTGATTGTAGAGTTACCGCTCCATGTGGCGATATATTCACAACCGTAAATGGTCCTTCCCATTTGCTTCGTAGTTTTCCAAGCCCGAATAATTTGAACCTGAAATTAAAAAGTAATACCTTATCTCCTGGTGCAAACTCCTTCTTCTTGATCCTCTTGTCATGCCATCTTTTTGTTCTTTCTTTATAGATCTTTGAATTATGATAAGCCTTTTCCCTCCATTCTTCTAATTCTGATAATTGCATTTTTCTCTTTTCTCCAGCGGCTTCAAAGTTCATATTCCATCTCTTAATAGCCAGTGAGCTTTATGCTCTAGTTCCACTGGTAAATGACAGGTCTTACCATATACTAGCTGGTAAGGTGACATACCCAAAGGTGTCTTGTATGCGGTCCGATATGCCCAAAGTGCTTCGGGTAATCGGTCCTTCCATGCAGTACCCATTTTATTTACTGTTTTCTGTAGAATATTCTTGATTTGTTTGTTTGATGTTTCTGCCTGGCCACTTGTCTGAGGATGGTATGGTGTAGCAACATTATGACGGATGTCATGAGCTTGCAAGTATCGGTGAAACTTTTTATCAGTGAAGTGTGTCCCTCCGTCACTAATGATCATCCTTGGTGTTCCAAACCTTGGAAATATAATCTCTTCGAATATCTTCTTTGAATGTTTGGAATCAGCATTCATGCATGGCATAGCTTCTACCCACTTGGATACATAGTCAACTGCCACCAGAATGTATTCATAATTTCTTGATTTCACAAATGGTCCCATGTAATCAATTCCCCAGACATCAAGGAGCTCGATCTGGAGATTGTTGGTGAGTGGCATAGCATCTGTTGCATTGGTATTTCCGTGCCTCTGACATGATCCACATCTCCGGACAAAATCTTTGGTGTCTTCATACATAGTTGGCCAAAAGAACCCACTCTGCCAGATTTTAGCATGAGTGCGGAATGCTCCAAAATGACCTCCATATGGTGATGCGTGGCATTTTTGAATGATCTGCATGCCCTCTTCTACTGGTACACATCTTCTAAGTAATCCATCTGAATAAATTCTGAAGAGGTATGGTGGATCCCATATGTGGAGACGACTTTCATAAATGAGCTTCTTTTTATTTTCCCCTGGTGGTACATAACCTGCAACCATAAAGTCGACAATATTCGCGTACCAAGGGTCTGACTTGATCACTTTAAACAACATGTCATCTCTTAATGAGTCATTAATAGGCAATTCCTGAGGTTTCTCAAAGTTTATTCTAGACAAGTGATCAGCAACTGGATTTTTTATTCCTCCTCTATCTTTAATTTCTAAGTCAAATTCTTGGAGTAACAAAATCCATCTTATCAAACGAGGTTTAGCATCTTTCTTAGTGAGCAAATATTTTAAAGCAGCATGATCAGAATAAACAATTACTTTTGCTCCTACTAAGTAAGATCTAAATTTATTAATAGCAAAAACAACAGCCAGGAGTTCTTTTTCAGTTGTTGCATAATTTAGTTGTGCTCCTGTC
The DNA here is from genome assembly GCA_038502445.1 of Eremochloa ophiuroides. Lineage (NCBI taxonomy): Eukaryota > Viridiplantae > Streptophyta > Magnoliopsida > Poales > Poaceae > Eremochloa > Eremochloa ophiuroides. The sequence continues at coordinate 10,116,759 of JAHLJS010000009.1, read as the reverse complement.
ATAGTTTTATTAGCATAAGCAACTGCATGATGCTTCTTATCTTTTGTTTATCCTAATACTGCCCCTACAGCATAATCACTAGCCTGACACATAATTTCAAAAGGTAAAGACCAATCAGGGGGTTGAATAATTGGTGATGATGTAAGTGCTTCTTTAAGAATATTAAAAGATTTTAAACATGCATCATCAAATTCAAAAGGAACATCCTTAGCTAGCAAGTTAATCAGTGGTCTAGCAATATGTGAAAAATCTTTTATAAATCAGCGATAAAAACCACAATGACCAAGAAAACTTCGAATTCCTTTTATATTAACAGGTGGAGGTAGTTGTTCAATTACTTCAATTTTTGCCTTGTCTACATCTATACCTCTTTTAGACACTAAATGTCCTAGCACTATTCCTTCTCTAACCATAAAATGATATTTTTCCCAATTAAGGACTAAGTGCTTTTCTTCACATCTCTGCAAAACCTTATCCAGATTTTCTAGACAATCATCAAAAGTTTTTCCATAAACTGAAAAATTATCCATAAAAACTTCCATGATTTCTTCTATCATTTCAGAAAATATAGACATCTTACATCTTTGAAAAGAAGCAGGTGCATTACATAATCCAAAAGACATTGTACGATAAACATAAGTTCCATAAGGATAGGTAAAAGTGGTTCTGCTTTGATCATCAGGGTGGATAGGAATTTGGTGATATCCAGAATAACCATCAAGGAAACAAAAGAAAGAATTATTTGCCAAACGCTCTAACATCTCATCAATAAAGGGCAGCAGGAAAATGATCTTTCTTGGTCGCTTTATTGAGTTTTTTATAATCTATACACATTCGGCATCCTGTAACAGTTCTCTGGGTATCAATTCATTTTTATCATTTTTAACTACGGTCATACAACCCTTTTTAGGTACAACTTGAACAGGGCTAACCCACTCACTATGCGGAACAGGATAAATGTAAAAGTTTCAAGATCTCCTTCTTAATAACTTCCATCATCGCATTTTAAAGCCTACGTTGGGGCTCTCTAGAAGGTGTAATTTCTGGGTTGGTTGGAATACGATGGGTGCATAAAACAGGACCAATCCCTTTAAGGTCTTGGAGTGAATAACCGAAAGCAGCACGATGTTTTTCTAAGACAATTATTAATCTAAAAGACTCTTCATCAGAAAGTTTATCACTAATAATCACAGGAGAATTTTGATCGTTATTCAGAAAAAACATACTTAAGACTAGAAGGTAGTTGCTTAAACTCTGTAGAAGGATTAGGTGGCTCTAGTAATTCATCGAGAGGTTCAGGATCAATCGGATCCTCCTCTTCACTAATGAAGTACTGGGAATCATCCTCTAAATTAGGTTCAATAAATTCCTCAAATGACACAGCCTTTGCTTCTTCTATCGGATCTAACTCAGGAGGTGGCTCTGCCTTAGCTTTTAATGCATGAGTTATAGGCACTGAGAGATTAAATCCTTTTCCAAGTTTAATATCTAAATTGCCCGCACAACCTTCTCGCAAAAATTTTCCTATTGGCAACCCAATCATTACATCAAAATCCCAAACATAAAAGATATAGAAATTCAGCAAAATCCGGAATTCATTAATCACAATAGGAAGAGAACATAAAACACCTAAACTAGGAATAATATGTCCTGAACGATTTTTCAATAATTTATTTGTAGGAATTGATGGCATATCTTTCAAAAAATTTTCAGCAAATGTAAGAGACATGATATTGACACCTACTACTGGATTATAAAAGGCATCAAATGGATATGCATTAATTTGACATTTAATAGAATGGCAGGAGAATTTAAACGAATTATATTATTTGAAAGCTCAGATTCTATCAACCACTCAGTACTCATAACAAAAATTAATTCTCTTGTTATCTCTCTAAGGAATTTTAAATCAGCAGGATATGAAACATTAAAACTTTTAAAATTCATATACTCTTGTGGTTTCATAATTTTATGATAGCATGAGGTGTTTCCATAATCATCAAAAAGTTCATCCTCAAATTCAAGTATAAAATCAGAAATAGGAATTATCTCCTTCTTATTAGATACTTCAGGTAAAGGTTGAGATGAATAAGACAAAAGTTTAGAATTAAATGATAAAAATTCATCTTCTAACAACTTTTCTTTTTCTTCAGAAAGATCAATTAAGATATTAGTAAGAATAGTTTTAGCATGTGAAGCAGTAATATGCATAAATGATCCTCCTGCGGCCAAATTAAGGTATTCTTTATTTTATCATCAAGGCCTAAAAAGAAATGTTGCAAAAGCATAGGTTCTGCCAAAGCAAGATTAAGTCCATAATTTATAAATCCATCAAAGCGTTCCCAAGCCTTGCCTAATGATTCGTTATCTAACTATTTAAATCCAATAATTTCAAAACGAAGTTTAGCGACCTTTTCGATAGGGAAAAATTTAAGACAAAAATTAGCACGTAATACTTTCCAATCTCCTTGGCTACTCCCAACATGACGATTATACCATTTCTTTGCCTTTTCCGTTAATGAAAACGAAAAGAGTTTCCATCTTAAAGTTTCATCTGCCATGCCCTTAATGTGCAAACATGAACATGTCTGCTCAAAATCGGTTAAATGGGAATAGGGGTTTTCGCTAGAACTACCAAAAAAAATGTGATCCTGAACTAACTTAATTAATCCCGGGCGTAACTCATAGCCAGATGATGTGATGGGTAAAGATGATTCTTTTGGATGGAGATACGATCCCGATGGTGCTCCATATTGTATTGATATAAAAGTTGGGACGTGGGTTCCATACTTTAATAGGTAAAAGATAAAAGATAAAAGTATAATACAAGATTAAGATAGAATAAGCCAAAATCAACAAACTGTTCTCCGGCAACGGCGCCAGAAATGCTTGTTGGTACAAATTAACTGCACTTTATTAAAGATTATTATTATCAAGGTATCCGCAAGAGCACAGATAAAACACCGATGTAGCACTTCACCAGACAATCCCATTTTTAATATCGAACCCAAAGGAACAGTAGGTGATACTGACTAAGTCTATTGGCTCTTAACCCAATAATACAATCAATCCAGAGAATATCAAGAATGAGGAGATAACAAATGATTATCTAGATCCTACAACCGGTAAACTTTGAATAATATCGTTCTAATCGGGCAGTGAAATGAATAAGAGGCAAAATCAGAGTTCCCTCCTACCAAACACTAATACACCTATTGATCCTATCAACGGGAAGAGAACTACAGAGGACTCAACGCAGCTGTCACCTACGCGATCTACCACTATCCGGCCAATTAGGGGACATTCACAAGTAATTATAGCCCAGACACCACGTCTACACTACAAACTACTACTTCAACCAAGGAGCTACCAAGATCAAAGCACTCAAATAGAGTTGTAAACTTAAGAACGAATAAGAACAAATGCTTACTTGAATCAGGATGTTGAATATAAAAGTACCTCAGAACGCAACTCCGGGCGAGGGAGCTGAATCCAGACGAACACAGCTACGAAGAAGCTCCTGCAGGCCGGGACTCCTCCGAATCTCTACTCATCTACTCTATCTCTCTAATCTCTCTCTTGATTGCTAGCTAGATCTAGTGGATATCTATCTAATGCTTCAGGGTCTTCATCTCTTGATCTGGCTCTCCTCCACGGGGGTCTGGCCCTCTATTTATAGGCCGGTGGGATGCACGCGCGCCGTTAGATCAAACCGACTTAACCAAGGGCCCAGATGACTCCTAATAGGCGGTGGTAGAAGACTCCAAAAGGCGGCGGGGAGAAAACCCTAGGGAGGCGCCGGCCGGCCCCACCCTGGCATCGGCCGGCCCCACCCTGTGGGGTTTGTGCCCCGGTTGCTTCGGGTGTGTTCTGGACTCTTTCAGGGTCTTCGTGATGATGTTTTCTTCGTGTGCAAGTTTCGTGGTAATTATGCTCTTTAATCCTTCTTTTAAGCTTTTCTGGAAAATCCCCTGGGAAATAGATAATTCACCAAAACTCGTGGAATCTGTCAGTAATAACCCTATTCTACTAGATATTCATGTTTAATGCAGGGATAATTGATAATAAAATTTGGATGATAGCAAGTGTCAACAGCTTGGATGGATATAATTCAATATTGCATGGTGATTGGTTAGACATACCTTGCGTTGTTATCTTCTACTTCAAACCTGAAATGGTTAGTGACAAAAATACCCAAAGGAATAATTTTCATAATTATAATTCTATGCTCAATTCACAAGGGCATTATAGTAAAATTAAAGGTGCAAGCTTAATTCATTTTTCAAGAGTGGTTATTTCGGGACACAAAGTCATTCTTGGGAAACCTTCGTTCATGGGGTGGTTTCCTCTAGAACACCAGTCTTTGTGCACCTATATCAAGATTACACCGAGATCTACAATATTTATGATAAACATATACATTTACAACCATCCTTTCAAAAAATTTATGAACAGGTAGAATGAGGGAGTTGAAGATCTCGTGTGTGATAATGTTAGAGAGACCAATTGATCCAGGAGATTTCTCATATGAGCATGGATTCGATGAGGTGCTAATGAAGTAATTCCCATGCTCAGTGATGTGATCTCTCTTTTCAAACTCCAAGGGTGTTTCTTCATAGATGTCTATAGACAACAAGTTTGTCTCTATTATTTCATGTCTAAGACATTCATTGGATGTTTTATTTTCTAGGAATTTCCCATGGATTGGTGTCTCTAAGATTGGTTTTGTCTAAGGCTTTTTTAAAACTTGGATGACTTATGCTTATTACAGAAATTGATTTAAGCTCACCATTTGAATCTAGACCAAGTTTAGATGCTTGTACTAAGGCTTCATCCTCTTCCATCCATTCTTTGACAATAGCATATGTGTTTCTAGTATGTTCTATGCATTCCTGCCATTGTCGTAGCTCTTCTTGGTCATTCCAATAATCTTCATGACTCCTATTCTTGGGATGTGTTAATGGGATCCTAGGGTCATTATGAGATTTAGGAGAGAGAGCAGAAGAAGGATCATCGGGGTCAAGGATGGGTTTAGAGATGGGTTCAGATGAGGCATTTAATTTGGGCATAGAAGGGGAGAAGATAGAGTGGATTCCTAAGTGGCTTGGCTCTCCTTCTATGGTATCACTAGACATGCCATCCTTGTATTCTTCCCAATGTCTTTCAGGGTGGAAGGGAAGTTGATGACATTTTTTCCAAGATGCTCTTCTGAGAAGATTAGATTTACATTGATTTATGAACATCTTAGGTAATTGGAAGTCTAAATCATCAAAGTTGGGTTTCGATGGTTTAGAATTGACAGCTAAATCTTGGGATTGGAGTGATTTTGTTTTAGCTACCAAAACTTCCTCTGCTTGTACGGGGTATGATTCCTTCTCTTCCTCAGGGAGCTCGGAATTAGGTAGAGCAACCTTGTTAATCATTGCTCTTGCTTTACTTATAGGCAAATAAGAAAAGGATCCTCCAGAGGATAAACCAAGGGATTCCCTAGAGTTCTTGGTAAGACCCAAATAGAAATGTTGAATAAGCACAGGGTCTAGAAAACCAAGGTCAGGGCCTAATGTTTATTAAAATGATCTCATGATGTACTAAGAGATTCTTGTTCTAGTTGTCTTAAAGTTAGAACCTCTTTTCGAAGGTTAACTACTCTATGGATGGGAAAGAAATATAAACAAAATTCAGAGCATAATGTTTCCCAATCACCTCGCACACTTCCTACGGCTCGATTATACCACCGTTTAGCTCTTCCGATCAAAGAAAACAGAAAAAACTTCCATCTTAAAGTTTTATCAGACATGCCAGCAATGTGCAAGCATGCACAGGTCTGCTCGAATTCTCGTAGGTGTAAGTATGGGTTTTCGTTACCTTCTCCCGAGAAGGGTTTATCCCGAATCATATTAATTAGACATGGGCGCAGCTCATAGCCAGGTGTTATGATAGGCTCTACAGATTTTGGTGGCTCAAAGCTTTTGCGCATGCCATAAAGATAGATAGGCTTGGAATTTAAAGCATCCATAAGGATGAACATAAAATGATGAAAAGGTAGGGATAAAATAAAAAACATAAAAGTATAATACAAGATTAAGCTAAACTAAGTCAAAATCAGCAAACCGTTCCCCGGCAACGGCGCCAAAAATGCTTGTTGGTATAAATTAACTGCACTCTATTAAATATTATTATTATTAGATTATCCGCAAGCGCACAAATAATATACCGCTGTCACATTTTATCCGGAGGTTTTAAATATCGTATCCACAAGGAACAGTAGGTGATAATGATCAAGTCGATGAACTTAACCCTACAATTAGGCTAGATAATATCAAGAAAGAGGAAATAGCTAATGATTATCTAGTTCCAACAACCGGTAAGCTTTGAATAATATCGTTCTAACTGGGCAGTGAAATGAATAAGAGTGAAAATCAGAGTTCCCTCCTACCAAACACTTATACACCTATCGATCCTATCAACGGGAAGTGGACAACAGAGGAATCAACGTAGCTGTCACCTACGCGAACTACCACTATCCGGCCAATCAGGGGACATTCACAAGTAAACCTAGACTAGGCACCACGCCTACACTACGAAATACTACTTCAATCAAGTAATGACCAAGATCAAAGCACTCAATATGAGTTGTAAACTTAAGAATGAATAAGAACAAATGCTTACTTGAATTAGAAGTTGAATACAAAAGTATCTCAGAACGCAGCTCCGGGTGAGGAAGCTGAATCTAGAAGAATACAGCCACGAAGAAGCACCGACAGGCCGGAACTCCTCCAGAATCTCTACTCTCCTACTCTATCTCTCTAATCTCTAAACAAGACTAGATCTAGATGAACCTGTCTCTCCTAACTGCTACAACTAGATAAACTAGAACTAGATGAACTAGAACTAGATCAACTGGAGGGACCCTAACCCTAATTTATGTAGAGAATATGAAGCATCGGGGTGTAGAATGCCTCTAGGAGGGGCCTTGGGGTGTCATTATATGGGCCGAGGTGGAGTAGGGGGCAAAGAACCGCCACGTCATCGTTCCGCGTCTCATGTTATGTGCACCGTCGGATCAAACCGACCTTAGATCGACGTAGGGATGCTTTACTTGGCTGCCAAGGAAGCGTGGGAGGAAGATTCCAGAAGGCGGGGCTCGGACTCAGCAGGGGCTAGGGGGGCACCGGCCGGCCCCACCCTAGGGCTGGCCGGCCCCACCTGGTCAGGTCTGGGGCCTCGGTTGCTTTGGGTGTCTTCTGGATGCTTCCCATGTTCTGATAACGATGCTGCCTTCGTGGATAAGTTTCGTGATATTTAAGCACTTTAATCCCTCTTTTATGCTTTTCTGGAATAGCCTCTGGAAAATATAGAACATGCAAAACTCGTGAAAATTGTCAGTTAAAACCCTAGACTAGTGTGTATTCGTGTATCCTTTTGTGTCTAAAGTTCTAATAAAAGTTGACGTTATCCACCGTCAACACTGGGCCATCCAAACCCAGGTTGGGCGATCCACGCTTGGTGCAATTCAAAATTTTGGAAAATTTGGCAGTGTTCAGGAGCACTTGTAGGTCACGTGACAGAAATTTGGGGCAAAATTATGGGTCGGCCGACCCATATTTTCCACCCCGTAACCTCGTCACGTTTTGGGAAGCACTTGGGGAGCGAGTCTGAATGCCATCGTGGCCAGGTGACCCATTTTTGGGGGTCGGCCGAACCACCCAAAAGGCCCTATTGTTGACGATGGATAACGTCAACTTTTATTAGAACTTTAGACACCAAAGGATACATGAATACACACTAGTCTAGGGTTTAACTGACAGTTTCCATGAGTTTTGCATGTTCTGTATTTTCCAGGGGCTATTCCAGAAAAGCATAAAAGAAGGGTTAAAGAGCATGATTACCACGTAACATAACCGCCAAGCAAACAATCATCACGAGAACACTAGAAGCATCTGGAACACACCCGAGGCACCGGGACCCGAGACCCCACAGGGTGGGGCCGGCTGGCGCCCCCCTGCTAGGGTTTTGGCCCACCTTCTGGAGTCTTCTTCCACCGCTTTTGAGGAGTCATCTCAGCCCTTGTTTCAAGTCGGTTTGATCCTACGGCACACGTGCATCCCACCGGGCTATAAATAAAGGGCAGACCCCCCTGGAGGCAATCGACCCATCATTCATTCAAGGCATCAAGTCCTCAAGCCATCAAGAGCCTCCTAGTTCATCAAGAGCCTCCTAGTTCATAGTTCTAGCCTAGTTAGATTAGAGAGTAGAGGAGTTCTAGTTCTTCGGCGGATCTGGAGCCCCGGCGTCTGTCTGGAGCACGGAGTTCGGTATAATTCTAGTTCTTTCTCTATTATTGTATTCTTCATTATGATTAGGGAAACATTGTTCTTAATAGTTTATATATTCTTGATTACAATAGTCTTTGTCTACTTTGATTATATGTCTAGTATAGTTGGTTTGATCTTATTGAATTCATGTAATTGCTCGTATAGCGTTTATTCATGCGTATGATGGATAGATGATGAACGATATGTAGACGTGGTGTCTAGGTATTCTATTTATCTGCGAGTGCACCCTGATGTGCCGGGTCATGTTGTAGATCGTGTAGGTGACAACTGCGTTGAGTCCTCTGTAGTCCACCCCCGTATGTAGGCCAGCAGGCACGGTCGCGAAGTTTGGTGTTGACTCTGTTTCACACCTTTCCTAGATGATGCCCTTTGCATGGGATCATGATATAGGATTAGTCTAACAATGATTGCTAATTATAATTGCACTAATTAGAGTTATTCATTGGTGTAGTTATAGAATTATCTTTGATATTAATTCCTTAGTTTATCTATTGGCTAGCTATTACTATGACTAGAGAAGTACTCTGATGATTATCTTTTATTTATGATGCTTGATCATACTTATCACATTTATCTTTATCTTTATTTACCTTGTGACCTCTGCCTGTTATGAGTAGAGTAAATGACATCGGTAATGTCACTTATCAATTGTATGCCATCACTATCGACATAATAGATTGTAGTTTATCTTAGTCCTTCCCAGTGGTATAAATATAAATCGACAACCTGGTAGAACTCCCTAGGTAAAATGCGACAATGGTATAATTATCTGTCCGCTTGCAGAACTGATCTTAGTTTATATTATTTATATTTATTTCTGCCTAGTCACATAGATTAATATATAAAACCTTTATTTATTCTTAGCATATTTAATTAGGGATGACAACATAGTTCTTGCATAAGAATGTTGGTAATAGAAAAGTGGCTAGTTGCTAATGATAAGTTAATTAATTACTATTCATCTTCTAATCTCGCCTCTCACATTAAAAGTTATATAGTTATATTTGGCGACGTTAGTAGATGTCAACACCTATCGTGACCCATCAGCTCCAGAATGTTGTGCCAACATTCCCCCGATGTTCTCTCGCGATTTCGAAAAGGAGAACATAGGCACTCGTCTTCTTAACCCCTTCCTCTCCTTCTTCCTCCTTACACTTCCATCTTTCATCATTCCAGCACCATCCTTCGACCTTGTGTCTTCAGTAAGATCCACCATGGCCCGCACTAGCAAAAATGCCATCATTCCCGCTGGAGAAGGCACTTCCAAGCCCCATAAGTCACTGACCAAAAGCCTAGAGAGAGCGATGGCCGTCAACGTGCTGGAGGTGGAGCCCCTGAACTCGCTGCCGCCGACCGGAGGGCCGCCGGGGAAAGGCCTGGGTTGCCCGACCCAAGGAGGGGTCGGCCGACCACCCCACGGCCTTCCCCGCGGTCCACTTCTTCGCCGAGATCACTCACTTCGCGACGGGATCTTCGAAAGCCCCCTGTTCAGTCCAACACGCCAATTAGGCCTACCACAGGCCAATTGGCATTGAAGGGGAAGGCTCCGGAGGTGCTGGAACAGCGCCCCAATTCCCTCTTCTCTGATTCATCAAAGAGCATCAGCTCCTTCACCCCTTCGACGCCTACCATGTTCAAGAACCGCAAGATCGTTGGCGGTGGGCTGGGTGTAGGGAGGGTGTTCGTCCCCCCGCTTACCTCGGATGAGAGGAAGTAGCTGAGGGAGTCACTTGACTCCTCCTCTCCTTCAATCCGACGGAAGATGGATGCACCACCGATCAATGGCCCGCCAGGACAATTTGAAGATGATCGGGAAGAGAAGAGCGATATGGAGAAGAAATTGTAACTAGCCTTAGGAAAAGGAAAAACAAATTAGGGGAAACGGTGTCGGAGTTGAGGATGGCGCACTTAGATATGGAGGACAACTTTCGCGCGCTCCGCATTAGCACTAACGCGAAGCTCAAACGCATGGCCACTGCCATTGGCCGAGAGAACATCCTAAATCCACCTTCTCCTTAGATTAGGATTAATTTAGAATAAAGTAGGCACTAGCTAGATTTCCCTTTCTAAATTTTGATTTTTACCATTGTAATTGTGCCTACATCAATATTAAGGAGTTGAATAAAATATCTTTGCATTCTGCTGGTGTGTTGCCACCAGCAGAACACCTGCACTTGATGTTGTTTGCTGTTTTTGTGTCACCAGATGAAAAAAACCAAGTGTGGGGGGTCGAACGACCCCCTCAACAGCTCTCACGATGATTTCAAACATACCACGGTGCATGGCATGTCTGCTGGATCAAACGGGAGGTGAAAGGTCACAAAACATGGGTCGAACGACCCACAAAATAACACCCAACGAGAAAACAACTGTGCAGGATGACGTTTTGAGACGAGGAGATTTAAATGGAGGGGACAATGGCCCTTTGGTGGGGTCAACCGACCCCACCATTGGGGCCTGGACCCACCAGCCAGCTTCCCTGCGACGAGAGCATGCTTCTGGCTGGTTTGCACCCTTCCTCCCTCTTGAATCGTGCATTTCTTCAATTTATTTCTTTATCCTTCAATAAAAATGAAAATAAAGATTTGAATTCTTGCATCCCAAAATAAAAAGAAGTAAAATTCATGACATTTGAAGAGTAGAGGTGACACAAAGTTCAATTTATGCATATTCCTATGCTTGTGGGTAAATATCTTGATAGGAAATCATATTGACTAAGAGGTTGATAAATGTGAAATAATTCTTGGCTCATGACTCACACTCTTTCCATTCAAAGTACTTAGAAGTTTATTTTTGAAAATGTCACAAAATCATAGTCTCACTTACTCCTCAATAGTAAGCAAATTCCTACCAAAGCCATATATGAGTACCATGTTTAAAACACCTTCTAGTCAGGCTATTTGCAATTGCTTTGAGTTTAGTCAAATATTGTTGACCCTTGTTGAGAATTGTGTCATAGTCCAAGGATGAAGATCACGTACACACCACATCTTCCATGCTACTTCTACACTAGAAGTACGCAGCCACATATCATTCATTTCTACCAATTAAATGCTCCATGCTCTAAAGTCATAGAATATCTCTTTCAGTTCATTATGATAAAAGAGACAAAAGGGCTATGCAAAATGAAAAAAATGGACATGTGAAAGTCCATAGAAAAGAAAAAGAAATATGAGCAATCTAAGCTCATGAAAATGATAGCCATGTCTCAAAAATAATAAAGTAGAGAGAGATCATACAAATAAAGGAGCATTAGTTTCCATCATATTCCACACACTGGCACATCTTGATCTAGGTTTATGACATTTTTCTCCTTGGATCCTTGTTTTGACTTTACAACACATGCAATGTAAGTATGCTTGTCATGTTTATTCCTACCTAAACTACACATAAGCCTGATAGATGTAGGATAAAACAAAGAAGGCATCCTTAAGATTATGCCTTGGTAAGGAATCAAATACAATTGAGTGACTTGAGAGTACTATTTGAGGAGTAAGAATGAACTATGTGCTTTCTTTTTAAACCATTATCAAAAATTCTAAGTACTGAGAAGATGAGAAAGTGAGATGACTTTGCCTTAAGAGTTGTTCCATTTCTCAACATCTCAAGGATATATGCTAGACAATGCTACATAACCCACTGGTATAAGCTATGTTTTGAATGAAAACTTTGTTCACCACTATCTTGGATATGTCTTAATCTTTTCAACCCTTCTTTCTAACCTTTACTCGAGGTCGAGCAAAGACTTAAGTGTGGGGGGTCTTGTTGACGGTAATTATACCATGTTTTCTACCCCCATAACCGTCAACAAAACACTCTTTTTGGGGAACAAACAAGTAAACACATAGTGACTTAGATACAAATAACTTGGTTCCACATGTACATGTTATTATTTGCTTGCAGGTACTCAAAACAGGTAATTCCAGAACTCAAGAGTCCAAGATGAAGGTATAATGCAAAGCAAACTATGACAAAGTGGCAAGGTGATGTCACAATCATCAATAACTTGGTTCCAGGATCACGTGGACACTTGGTGCACACCATACATGGGTCGGTCGACCCATAGTTGGTGGTACCAAGACTTCAACTTCCAAGCAACAAGTAATGGAGTGCTGTAGGAGAGAACTAAGCCCACGTGGAGCCATGCCATGGGTCAGCCGACCCAAGCATGGGGCCCTGCTGGCTCTGCTGACGTGGAATGATCCTTGGCACACCTCATGGAGTCCATTTCCACCCTTAGATCACAAGTGTGCTTTCAATCAATGGTTAAAGAGCAAAGCACATGGATTCATGGGCCCATAACGAAGGAGCCGACGTGACAACGGAGTAACCAACATACGGACAACACTCTATGACATGTGGGGATCAAGTTGGTGGGACCCACCTATCATAGGGGGGTCGGCCGCCCCCCTAGGTGCCCATCTTTCACCCACCGACTCCAAGCATGAAGATAGGCAACGTGGTGAATTTAGAGCGTCCATTTCAAAGCGGTTCAAGGTCGGTGGATCCAAGGGTTGTGATGCAAAGGCACATGGATTGATGACATGGCACTCCCCTTCATCCCCCTATAAATACCCCCTAGTCCATCACTCTAGACATAAAGTATCAAGTGTATCATAGGAAGAAAGACTACTTCGTAGCTTTAGTGTTAGAATAAGAGGGAAGAGAGTGAGGGAAGTCTTCAGGAGAAAGCCCCGGGCCTATCGGGTGTCTTCTCCAAGGTGTACCTCAGCGGATGCAAGCTTCTAGTAAGTTTTACATCTGAGTCCTTCTGGTATTTGATATTCTGGTTCTGGTACTTTAAGTATATACTTGCTTTACTTGCACATTGTTTTACCTAGTGAAGTACTCTAGTCTCTAGCTAAGATTAGAGTAATAAGTATATTGTAGAGGTGGTGTCTAGACTATATCTTATCAGTGTGGGCCGCTTGTCGCATGGATTGTTTGTGGGTGTCAGCAAGTGGTGACAGCCTTGTTTGGTCTTAGTATCCCTCCACGTGTGTAAGACAATTTATTAAAACGGCAGGGCATCAATACAATAGCATAGCCGCTTCAGGAGGAGTTATATCTCCTCCTGTTTCGCCTATCGCCTCTTGTAAATGGAGGAGGTGGTAAACCTCTTTATACTTAGAAAGCCAAGACCAGATATCTTTTACTACATAGGGACCTCTCTATACTTGTATCCTAAACCCCTTTGATCACTATCTGACGGCCTTGAACCTAGTTAGTTCACTTCACGTTCCCTGTGGAAATTACGATACCTGTAATACTCCCGGTGAAGGCTACATTGACTACCGTACGCTTGCGGTATATCCGTTTGCCACTTCTGGTGTCAACAGAGCTCAGAAAATTTTTTGGAAAGAGCTTTCTCTTTGGTGAAGTGTATCCACTTTTGGTTCTTCAGAATCAATACCTTCACCGTTAGGTGAAGTATATCCGCTTAGTCCCCGAGCCTGATAGTAGGTGACGAAGTGACGTGGTGTCAGGGTCAAAATCTTTATCCTTATTGGTCATGTGAAGTGTTGACGAAGTCCCCGAGCACAGCAAGTGATAGGGAAAAATCTTTCGAGTGGGTGAGGCGATGGTATAGTCCCCGAGCACAGCAAGTGATCAGGAAAAATCTTCTGAGCAGGCGAGGCGATGACGAAATCCCTGAGCACAGCAAGTGACCAGAAAAAATCTTCCAAGTAGGCGAGGCGATGACGAAGTCCCCGAGCACAGCAAGTGATCAGGAAAAATCTTCCGAGCAGGCGATGGCGTAGTCCTCGAGCACAGTAAGTGATTGGGAAAAAACTTTCGAGCAGGCGAGGCGATGACAAAGTCCCCGAGCATAGCAAGTGATCGGGAAAAATCTTCCGATGAGGCGATGACAAAGTCCCCGAGCACAGCAAGTGCTCAGAACAATCTTCCATTCACATGAGGCGACGACGGAGTCCCCGAGCACAGCAAGTGCTCGGAATAATCTTCCGATCAAACGAGGCGATGACAGAGTCCCCGAGCACAGCAAGTGCTCGGAATAATCTTCTGACGAGGCGATGACAAAGACAGAGTCCCCGAGCTCAGCGAACGCTCGGTATTGTAGATCCATTTGCCTAGTAGGACCTGTACGAGTATTTGAACCGTCGTGCTTCCTTTATAATTAACTGAGGGAAGAAAATGGTTCGCTGCCGCACTCGCGCAACACTTAGTCACGAATCTCCTGCTTGTTGACACTTGTTATCGTCTAAATTCAATTATCCCTGCATTAAACATGAATATCCAGTAGAATAGGGTTATTACTAATAATTTCCACAAGTTTTGGTGAATTGTATATTTTCCAGGGATTATTCCAGAAAAGCATAAAAGAGGGATTAAAGTGCATAAAAGACACGAAACTTGACCGCGAAGGAAACATCATCACGAAGACCCTGGAAGAGTGTAGAAGGCACTCGAAGCAACCGGAGGCCCGCACCTGACAAGGGGGGCCGGGGGGCGCCCCCCAGGGTTTCCACCCGCCGCTTTCTTTAGTCTTCTACCACCACCTTTTAGGAGTCATCTGGGTCCTTGGTTAAGTTGGTTTGATCTAACGGCACACGTGCATCTCACCGGGCTATAAATAGAGGGCCAGACCCCCCTAGAGGAGAGCCAGATCAAGAGATGAAGACCCTGAAGCATTAGATAGATATCCACTAGATCTAGGCTAGCAATCAAGAGAGAGATTAGAGAGATAGAGTAGATGAGTAGAGATTCAGAGGAGTCCTGGCCTGTCGGAGCTTCATCGTAGCTGTATTCGTCTGGATTCAGCTCCCTCGCCCTGAGTTGCGTTCTAAGGTACTTTTGTATTTAACATCCTGATTCAAGTAAGCATTTGTTCTTATTCGTTCTTAAGTTTACAACTCTATTTGAGTACTTTGATCTTGGTAGCTCCTTGGTTGAAGTAGTAGTTTGTAGTGTAGACGTGGTGTCTCGGCTATAATTACTTGTGAATGTCCCCTGATTGGCCGGATAGTGGTAGTTCCTGTAGGTGACCGCTACGTTGATTCCTCTGTAGTCCACTTCCCGTTGATAGGATCGATAGGTGTATAAGTGTTTGGTAGGAGGGAACTCTGATTTCCGCTCTTATTCATTTCACTGCCCGATTAGAACGATATTATTCAAAGTTTACCGGTTGTCGGATCTAGATAATCATTAGTTATCTCCTCATTCTTGATATTCTCTGGATTGATTGTGTTATCGGGTTAAGAATCAATAGACTTAGTTAGTATCACCTACTGTTCCTTTGGGTTCGATCTTAAAACCGAGATTGTCTGGTGAAGTGCTACATCTGTGTTTTATCTATGCGCTTGCGGATACTTTGATAATAATAATATTTAATAGAGTGCAGTTAATTTATACGAACAAGCATTTCTGACGGCGTTGCCGGGGAACGGTTTGCTGATTTTGGCTTAGTCTATCTTAATCTTGTATTATACTTTTATCTTTTATCTTTTACCTTTTAAAGTATGGAACCCGCGTCCCAACTTTTATATCAATATGGAGCACCATCGGGATCGTATCTCCAGCCAAAAGAATCATCTTTACCCATCACATCATCTGGCTATGAGTTATGCCCGGGATTAATTAAGTTAGTTCAGGATCATATTTTTTTCTGGTAGTTCTAGCGAAAACCCCTATTCCTATTTAGCCGATTTTGAGCAGATATGTTCATGTTTGCACATTAAGGGCATGGCAGATGAAACTTTAAGATAGAAACTCTTTCCGTTTTCATTAATGGGAAAAGCAAAGAAATGGTATAATCGCCATGTTGGGAATAGCCAAGGAGATTGGGAAGTATTGCGTGCTAATTTTTGTCTTAAATTTTTCCCTATCGAAAAGGTCGCTAAGCTTTGTTTTGAAATTATTGGATTTAAACAATTAGATAACGAATCATTAGGCAAGGCCTGGGAACGCTTTGATGGATTTATAAATTCTAGACCTAATCTTGCTTTGCCAGAACCTATGCTTTTTCAACATTTCTTTTTAGGCTTTGATGATAAAAATAAAGAATACCTTAATTTGACCGCAGGAGGAGCATTTATGCATATTACTGCTTCACATGCTAAAACTATTCTTACTAATATATTAATTGATCTTCTTGAAGAAAAATAAAAGTTGTTAGAAGATGAATTTTTGTCATTCAATTCTAAACTTTTGTCTGATTCATCTCAACCTTTACCTGAACTATCTAATGAGAAGGAGATAATTCCTATTTCTGATTTTATGCTTGAATTTGAGGATGAACTTTTTGATGATTATGGAAATACCTCATATTATCATAAAATTATAAAACCTCAAGAGTCTATGAATTTTAAAAGTTTTAATGTTTCATATCCTGCTGATTTAAAATTTCTTAGAGAGATAACAAGAGAATTGATTTTTGTTACGAGTAATGAGTGGTTGATAGAATCTGAGTTTTCAAATGATATAATTCATTTAAATTCTCCTACCATTACTATTAAATGTCAAATTGATGCATATCCTTTTGATGCCTTTTATAATCCAATACTAGGTGCAATATTATGTCTCTTACATTTGCTGAAAAATTCTTGAAAGATATGCCATCAATTCCTACAAATAAATTATTGAAAAATCGTTCAGGACATATTATTCCTAGTTCAGGTGTTTTATGTTCTCTTCCTATTGTGATTAATGAATTTCGAATTTTGCTGAATTTTTATATCTTTGATGTTTGGGATTTTGATTTAATGATTGGATTACTAATAGGAAAGCTTTTGCGAGAAAGTTGTGTGGGCAATTTAGATATTAAACTTGGAAAAGGATTTAATCTCTCAGTGCCTATAACTCATGCATTAAAAGTTAAGGTAGAGCCACCTCCTGAGTTAGATCCGATAGAAGAAGTTAAGGCTATGTCATTTGAGGAATTTATTGAACCTAATTTAGAGGATGATACTCAGTTCTTCATTAATAAAGAGGAGGAGGATCGGATTGATCTTGAACCTCGGGATGAATTGCTAGAGCCACCTAAGCCTTCTATTGAGCTTAAACAACTACCTTCTGGTCTTAAGTATGTTTTTCTGAATAATAAACAAAATTCTCCCGTGATTATTAGTGATAAACTTTCTGATGAAGAGTCTTTTAGATTAATAACTGTCTTCGAAAAACATCGTGCTGCTTTTGGTTATTCACTCCAAGACCTTAAGGGGATTAGTCATATTTTATGCACCCATCGTATTCCAACCAACCCAGAAATTACACCTTTTAGAGAGCCCCAACGTAGGCTTCAAAATACGATGAGGGAAGTTGTTAAGAAATGCCAACAATGATGAAGAACTTTGATGAACATATCAAGAACAAAACACATAGACTATGAACTAGTTTACATGTTATGATCATAATATGGATAAGACTATACTCTAATTCAGATGCATTGCTATATAAATAAGATAAGAGCTTGCTCATAGAGGAGAACCGATGTGTATTCATACCAAGATGTTCTTGATTCCTCCAAGGAGACAAGCTCTCCTTGATAGCTTTGCCTTGCTCTACTACTACTAAACTAGAGAGAACAAGTAAGAAATGTGAGGTGTAGTGCTCCAAATGTTGGTGTGTGTTGGAGGGGGTGAAGCACATCTATTTATAGTTGATCAAGAGCGGTTTGGGCGTTCTAAGTATGGTAGGAGGTGAAACCGCTTTTGCCAAACCGCCATGAGCACCGCCTGAGGAGGATGGGCCTGGGAGACCCCACCAGTGGGGCGGCCACCCTCGGGGGCGGTCGATCCCCGGGGAGTGCCATCTGGCCACCGCCTTCGGGTGGTCGGTTCCTCTGTGGGCCTGGGCCTCCCCCGTGGTTGTGAATGGATTTGGTTTATTGTTTAATTTGGGCTTTCTCATTTTATTAGTTTGCGCCTTCTTTGAATACGCTTCCTGGAAGTGCGCTTTCCTTGAGATTTCCATGCATTTCCACGTGCTATTACTGTAAGTTAGGTGCACAACAAAACTCGTGGAAAGATTAGATAAAGCCCTATTCTCTATTTATTTTAGTATTAAAATGATGTTATATTTGTGTTGGTAAGGACCGCCAACAACATGCATGACTAGACTAGTTTTATATAATGCACTCTCAAGTTATGTTTTCAATGCTCCATTCTCTCTGAAAATCTTACATCGTAAAAGCAACCTTTTTCTCGGGATGAGCAAAAGCCTAAGTGTGCGGGTAATTGTTGACACTTGGTATCGTCTAAATTTTATTATCAATTATTCCTGCATTAAACATGAATATCCAGTAGAATAGGGTTATTACTAATAATTTCCATAAGTTTTGGTGAATTGTATATTTTCCAGGGATTATTCTAGAAAAGCGTAAAAGAGGGATTAAAGTGCATAAAAGACATGAAACTTGACCGCGAAGGAAACATCATCACGAAGACCCTGGAAGAGTGTAGAAGGCACCTGAAGCAACCGGAGGCCCGCACCTGACATAAACGATACTTAAAGAACACGGCTAAAACTTAACAAAGTTCCCAACCCAAACTAAGGTTCTTGGCACATAAAATTACAACACAAAGGGTAAAGATAGGCTGACACTTCTAGTCCTAAGACTAGTCTAGTCATTGTTGATGACGATCACCTCCTCCTCGTCATCCTCCATGATCACATCCTCCATGGGATCATCTGCCTCCTCAAAGTCATCCTCGGTTGCCTCCTCGTCATACTCCTCCTCAGGCCCCACAACCACGCCATCCTCAGGGTCTTCCTCACGTGGAACAAGAATAGAGTTGAGCTCATTGTTGAGCCTGTGGACCTCCTCATGCAGAGCATCGTTGTAACCCTCGAGGCGCTCCGCATAGTCCTCATACCAATGGGCCCTTGCACGGGTCGCATCCTCACGCTCCAAAGACTCATCTCTCTCCTGAGTCAGAGGGGCATTCTCCTGGCGTAGCTCGTTGTTCAGTCTCACGTCCCTGTAGTGGTTAACACGAGCCACTCTGAAGTCTTCCTGCATGAGCTTTACCTCCCTCTTAAGCTCCTTAATCTCCGCTTTTAGCTCCTTGTGACTGCGGCGGGGGCGGCGGCTACCGGAAGCCTCCTCTCCGTCACGTGGCGCCAGCTGGTGGCGCGGCACTCCCCTGGGACCCGCCATGTTGCGAGCAGTGAGCTTGCAGCGTGCCAGCTGGAAGGTAAGGATGGATTAGCAAAGATATAACAGGCTAGTAAGAATAGGTTTGGTAAATCCTAACCCATATACCCAACTTTTAAGGAGGAAGTATTAACATAATGATTTAACATGATGCATGAATCGGACTTACGAATTTTAAATCATTGCAAGATAATAAATGCATAAATAAATTTAACATAGGGCTAGTAAGAAAGTTGTTCCATATGCTACCATAACTATTTTACGGAATAAGATAAGAATAAGCAATTTGGACCAAAATAGCAATTTAGATTTTTACGATCCAAAACATTTTGAAGTTTTGCAAAGTAATACTGTAATGATTTAGAAATGGAACGCTGTACCAGCTGTAATAGAACCGCCTAAATCACATGGCCCATAGGCACCTGTCATTGTCTCTAATGACCTATGACAGCCAGGCCCGTGTCCCAGATGATCTAGGAGGATCTGCCGGGTTACATTAGTACTCGTTCCTCCGACAGGATCCCATTGCGAAGCCATTACAGGATTACAACATTTCATAATAAAATACATCAGAGTAAGAGTGCGAAAGATTTAAATAGTACATAGGTTACAAACCGGTTGTTCAAATAGAATTCAATTGCAGTTATTACTGACCATAGTTCAAATAGTAGCGGTAGCAGTAGAACAACAACATAACATAATAAGATAGATAATGACACGAACCCTGCCCACAGGTTCACTTCACTCTTCTTCGCTATCCTGGATGATGGTCACACAGCAAGGGGCAAGGCAAACCTCCTGCTATTGACTACCTGCAACGGGGTTAACAAACCCTGAGTACTGGGGTACTCGGCAAGACTTACCCGACTTAGAAAAAGGAATGAGGCTCAGGAATGCAGGCTGAGGGTAGTCAAGGTAAGGCTTTAGCAAGAGTCAAGGTATTTTGTAGAAAAGCATTACTACTCCTATTTTCAATATTTTACTCAACATTATTAATAATAGATATCAATAATTCACATTTCTTTCACTTCCAAATCCAATTACTTATTCATTCTCAAAAACATCCTAGTTTCGAACCACTTTTCGATGCAAGTCAGTGGATCAAGTCTCCATAACCGAGGAGCAACGACAATTCGAATCGATTAGTACCCAGCTGGGGATCCCTAACCACACTGCATATGTAGCACCTAAGCTTGTATATACCAACCCCGTCTACCACGGCTTTTTCTATCCCTGAACCGGTCCTGCGCCACCTGAGAGCACAGTACTCCTCTCGTCTCTAGGCACGCCAGCCACGAGAGTACACGCTACTCTCGCCATCTCTCCACTCCTAGAGCGTGGTTGTAGGTTCAAGCAATAGAGCTACCGAAGTTAGGGCTTCCCGTAGTATGTGGCTAGTTGCAAAGTCTCGATCACAGCAGGCCGACAATGAACGGTCCCTAAAACTTTTTCGTTGGAAACCATGCATTGGGACTCTAACCCAAGTACACTGGTAACCACCCGGTTTTCACATCCCTTTTCCGTTAGCGAATATAAGTTGGGACTCTAACCCAAACATACGGCCACCACACGAAAACCCATCACGTCGATGACAATGGACTGGCCAAGTACACTGCCAACAACGAGGACAATACCAATCCCATTTAATGATTCATTTTTTGCATCTCATCATAGTTCAAAATAGCATTTTATACAAATCTAATTCAATTAAGTAGGGCTAAGCATTGTTAATTAAATCAGGTTCTCAGGGTATAATCAGTGGTCAAGTAAAAGTAATGCATCAATAGGTTATCACTCAACTCCTATTAACCTAATGCAGTAGATTAATTCAAGTGATAAAACATTTTAAATACAAGGAATGGCAAATGCACCAGGGCTTGCCTTGAAGTGCATAGAGAGTCGGGTCGGGATTGGTGCCACAGATATCGAAGCCTGGCACAAATTCAGGAGCAGTCTCCTCAGCAGTCACTTCACTTTTTACCTCCGGATTCTCGGTCACTACATGCATGCAATGATGAATGCTTCAATGCGATGCAACATGACATGACAGGCAGGATTCAATAATAAATAATACACAGATGATCATAACCCTACCTCAAGCTAACCATGATTATTCTAATTCATCCTGCCCTAGGTCATAGGGGTGATTGACCTAGAACCACGATCAATCCAAAGTTCACACAATATCCTAAGCAATTAAGATTTTCTATTTCTTTTATTAATCTATTAATTAAGCATATAATTATTAGATAATTAAAGTATTTCTATTTGAGCCCAAAATTTACCAACAGATAGCTCTTGATCTAGAACAGTGCCAAATAAAATTTCATGATTTTTGGATCAACAGACAATTAATTAAAATTCTTCAAAGTTTCATTTATTAATTTTCTACTAATTTTTAGCTACTGCAGAAAGTGTTCAACACACATATTTAATATTTTTATTAAATACTACATATTACATAGAGCTCACACACATTTTTTCATGATTTTTGGAGCCATGCATTAATTCTAACAAAAATCACAAACTGCCACACTGTTCACATGTAATACAATTCAGAAAATCCATTTAAATCTCCAGGGAAAAAGAAAAACGGGAACTAGCCCGAGTCGGCCCAATACAGCAGGCCGGCCCAGCTCTTGCCCGCGCCAGCCCGCGCCTCCTTCTCTCTCTCACCCTGGGTCGCTGACAGGCCAACCGCACCCGCCAGTCTCTCTCTCCCTCACGCCGCTCCCCTGCCCACCCACGCGCACGAGTGTGGACGACGGGCCCGCCGCGGAGCTCGCCGTCGGTGAACCCCGAGGTGAAGCCAAACACTCGACTGCGTCCCTGGTGGCATAGCAAGCAACCCAGGACCCCAAAACAGGAAGCTAAGCGCCTCCGACGAGCACGAGCTCGCCCATGGCGGCTCGGCGTTCATGACCGCGGCGGCGCGGCCGTGTTCCCGGCGAACTGGTGCGGCAGCGGCTAAGGTAAAGGGTCAGAGGGGTATGGTATCTCACCAAGGCTAAGCACGACCAGCTGAGTGACTCGGTGGTGACGTAGAGGCTGAAACGCTACGGCGGCGGCGAGAGCAGCAGTTCCGGTCACGACGGCGAGGGGCGTTCCGACGGGCCCTGAGCTCCAAACAAGAAACTGTCACGTTTATGAGCGTCACGACGCAACAAGGAACACCGAACACAAGCATTACCGGCGAGAGACTCACTGAGACGAGCCGACGGCGTCGAGGTTGCCCATGGCGGCGCTCGGTCGGAGTGGAAGAAGAAGAAGATCAGTCGCGCAATATCCCGACCGCAACAAACCTAAACAGGCAGCTCTGGTGGTGCGCAAGGAAACTAGCTAGCTGGCTTTGGGACTGAGAGGGTGGAGCTGGCTCGACGTCGGTGAATTTCGGTCGAGACCGCAAGGTTCTCGCCGGCGGCCGGAACGGAGAAGATGAGGAAAGGGCCGTGCTCATCGCCTTTAAAGGTCAGAAGGCGAGCGAATAGGATCGGGCTTGGTTCGGGGCCCCCTCTGCGACCCAGACGCGGCGGTGGCCGGGCCCTGGCCGGCCGGACGACGCCGGCGGGCGGTGCGGCGCACGCGCGTACGCGCGCTGCCCGATCAGCGTACGAAGGGGGGTCCGGAACAGTAACCAGCAAAGGGGGTTAAACCCTATTGGTTCCACTTATGGCCTAAACCAGCTAGCTACAGTAGGAGGTCCAAAAATAAAATTTGTGAAGAATTTTGTGTAGAATACTTTTGTTTTTTTGAAGTATGTTCAAATTCGGTTTAGTTTTAAAAATATTCAGAAGGGGGTAAAAGTGGGGTTTGAAATTCAAATGCAATTCACTGAAATTCTCCAAAATTTTTATAACAACTTAAAATTCTGTAAACATAAAAGTTATCTCATTTGCAGAGCCCTACAACTTTCATTAAGGGTGTTTTATCGGATTCTTCCTAATTTTTGAAATGAAGATTCAAATTCAAATTTCAAAGCATTATTTTGAGTTTAATTTGAATTTCCACAATATAACTTCAAAATCAACAAAAATAAAAGTTGTTCGATTTTAAAAGATATACAACTTTTATTAAGACACCTTTACAAGATTCTAAGTAGTTTTTGAATTAGGGTTTTGGGGCCTTGTTAGGGTTTAAATTGGACTTTTCCTTTTAATTCAATAATTGATTTTAATTATAAGTTTAATTGCACAATCATCCACAACCATAATTAAATCACTCTAGAAGCCCTAAGAACAATAATATGCATGGAATTAATTTTAAACATGATGTCATGGCATTTTAATTAATAGTAATACCAGAGGTATTACAGCCTTCCCCCCTAAAAGAAATCTCGTCCCAAGATTAGATATAAAACTAAGACTTGAAACAAAGTAATGGAAAAGAAAATGTAACAATTAACCTAATTCAACCTTGATCACTAACGAGTAGAAGAGTTTATACATTACACAACTTGGAACCTTACATCTACAGAGTAGCGAAAAATTCGAGAAAATTTTCTGAAAGGTAGTCCTCTGATTCCCAGGTAGCTTCATCTTCGGAGTGCTAACTCCATTGGATCTTGTACCACCTGGTTGCAGTTCTTCGGGTAACACGATCCTTTCGATCCAAGACTCGAATTGGATACTCGTAACATGTTAGATCCGGTTCGAGTTCCACTCCTTCAACATCAACAACTTGGTCGGGCACCCGAAGGCACTTCTTCAATTGCGACATGTGGAACACATTGTGCACATTAGAGAGGTGCTCTGTTAATTGCAGTCGGTAAGCCATTTTTCCCACACGTTCCATAATCTGAAATGGTCCGATGTAACGTGGGGCTAATTTGCCTTTAACTCCGAAGCGGTTGACCCCTTTCATTGGTGACACCTTCAGGTAGACGTAGTCTCCAACCTTGAATGCCAATGGTCGACGCCTTTGGTCAGCGTAACTTTTCTGACGTGACTGTGCCACTTTCAAATTCTCCTGGATCAGTCGGACGTTCTCTTTAGCTTCATTAACCAAGTCAACACCAGAGAACCATCTTTCTCCTAGTTCGGACCAATTCAACGGAGTACGACACCTACGACTGTAGACTGCTTCAAACGGAACCATCTTGATACTTTCTTGATAGCTGTTGTTGTATGAGAACTCTGCCAAGGCTAAACACTCATCCCACGTGTTAATGTAAGTGAATGCATAAGCCCTCAATATGTCCTCAAGTATCTGGTTGACTCTTTCAGTCTGTCCGTCAGTCTGCGAATGGTACGCTATGCTATGCAAAAGCTTTGTCCCTAATGACTTATGAAATGCCTTCCAAAAATTGGAGACAAACTGAGTACCTCAATCGGAGACAATGGTCTTCGGCACTCCATGTAGCTTCATCAGATTTTCCATATATAGCTTCGCATAGGTTGCAGCAGTATATGCAGTCTTCACCGGCACGAAGTGAGCTTGCTTGGTGAGACGGTCCACAATGATCCAGATGGAATCAAAGCCTCTGGATGTCTTGGGCAAACCCACGATGAAATCCATGCTGATATCCTCCCACTTCCATGCAGGGATAGGCAATGGTTGCAGCTCTCCCCTGGGCTTCATATGCACAGCCTTCACTTTTTGACAGGTATCACACCTGGCAACATACTGAGCAATTTCTATCTTCATCTTTGTCAACCAAAATTTCTGTCTCAAGTCCTGATACATCTTGTTGCTTCCTGGATGAATGGAGAATCTTGTTAAATGTGCTTCATTGAGGATCTTTTGACGCAACTCAGGTATCTTTGGGACTACCAGACGATCCTTGAACCACACGACACCTTCATCATCAATCCTGAAACAATCTGCCTTGCCGGCTTGAACTTTCTCCTTAATGTGCTTGATTCCATTGTTTCCCTTTTGAGCAGCAATAATCTCATCCCGGATAGGTGTCTCAATGCTGATGTTGGCTAGACTACCCTATGGAACTATTTCAATGCCCATCTTTTCTAGCTCATAGCACAAGGAAAGATCTCGGGGCTTCACTATCAGACAATTGCAGTGAACCTTGCGACTGAGTGCATCGGTGACCACATTCCATCCATCTAGTTCATAGCCATTATAACTAATAGTAACAAGATTAGCATATTCCATGGTTGTTTCAGGCTTTTCTAGTATTCTATCTTTTTCAAAAGATGGAATTGCAACAGCTAATTGTGCTAATTGTGCAAAAGAAAAATCATCCAATTTAGCATTTATGCTATCTAGCATCCTATCATTGGCATGGAGCTTCTTGTTTATACTATCAGTCATTCTACCTTGACCATAGACAAGATCTTTAAGAGAAGGGTAGTTATTACCTTGGTTGTTTGGACGTTGCGAAGAATTGAAGGTGTTACCTTGAGAATTGGAGCGCTGAGTCCATCCTTGATTTGAAGAACGAAAACTGTTATCATTGTTGATGAAGTTGAGGTCTTCATGTGTCTCAGGACAATGGAGTCTAGAATGGCCAACTTCTCCCAAGACTTCACATGTCATGTGAGTCTCCATGGCATGCATGGTCTCAGGTGTACGCATCCTCTCGCAAATTTCTAGCCTATTGGCTAATAAGTCCACTTTAGCTGCAATCATGTCAGCTTCCTTCAAAGAATGCATACCTCGCTTGCGTGGTTGCAGACATTCCTCGTTCCATCCTTGATTGGACACCATCTTCTTGATAAAAGCCTTCGCATCTGAAACTTTAAGAGAAAAGAATGCTCCACCGGCGGCACATCTAGATGGCTTCTATCAAGAGGGGTTAATCCATGGTAGGAGTTTTGGATCAAAAGCCAATCCTCCATACCATGGTGTGGACAGGCAGCGACATACTCTTGCATTCGTTCCCAAGCCTCGGGAATCGATTCATCGGTTTGTTATTGTAAACTAGAGATCTTATTGCGAAGAGCATTGGTCTTGCCTACAGGAAAGAATTTCACTAGGAAAGAGTTGGAACACTTTTCGTGTCCACATCATTTCGGTTCGTATAGAACCATTGCTTAGCTTTTCCTAACAAGGAGAAAGGAAAGAGTCGCAAACGAATTGCGTCTGGGGTTACTCCTTTAATGGTAAAGGTGCTGCATATCTCCAAGAAATGTTGGAGGTGTGCATTAGCATCCTCGTGAGCTTTGCCACAAAATGGGCTAGCTTAACCATTGTGATTAATGTGGGCTTTAACTCGAACTGAGTGTTCGCCTCGATGACACTAGGGCCTGTTGCTATATTAGCAGCAGAAGGTGCAGAGAATTCACGGATGGTCCTTTCGGCCATATTCGTGATTCTAAGGATAACTATCTAGACTTGACTCAAATCAAGGGAATTCAACAGTTGCCTTCCCTGGCAACGGCGCCAAAAATGCTTGTTAATAGTTACTAACGCTATCAAAAGAAGGTAGCCAAATCTATCCTCTAGCAAAGATAACAATACTTCTCAACGCAATCACGGGGGTTGTCAATCCCTATGCTCAAAGTATGTGGTTGTTGGCCAAAAAGGCTATGGGTAGCTCTAAAGGATAGGTGATGGGATTCTGCAAGCGCACAGAACTATCGTGTAGCACTTTACCTGGGAGTACCAGGTGTCGAATTTATATTTTCCCAGAGGAAGGTGGGGTTTGTGATTCCAAGGATAAGATAGTCAAGGATCTAGATATGGATAAATGGGGTAATAACCTTAGTAAGGATAAATCAATGAAGTATAACTAAGGAGGAAACATGCACTAGGTAGCTCTGGAGTTTTGGGGGAGAACTCTATCTCAGTAAAAGATCAAATGATTGCTTATACCAAAGAGACTGCTATACTTGGGACACGCAAAGTCCTAAACTCGCTGGGGTTCGACTGATTAGGCACCGTACGTCTCGAAGTCCTACGCTTATACCGGATACTAGGCTGAACGTGGTGGAATACAGAGGATCATAGGGCTGTCACCACCTAGCACCTACCACTACTATCCGTGGGCCTAGCGGCACTCAAGGGTAAACTATAGCCTAAGCACCTCGCTTAATCTATAAAACTTACTACTCTAACTCTAGCCAAGAAATTAGAGCACTCTAACCAAGCAATGATCAAGTATAGAGCTACTTAAAGTAAAACAATAGTAAATAAAGAACAGGATCTTTATTATCGATAAGAGTGAAGAACACCACAGAGGAGGTCGCCGACAAGCCTGGCTCCACCACAGATTTCTTCCTTCTCCCGACTTCTCTCCAACACTGTACTCTTCTCTAGTTTTTCTTGTGTGTTCCTAGGTGTTTCAACTTACAAGTAAGGATCCTAGCCCTATTTATAGTGTAGGAGTGCACCAGGGGTACTTGTAGAGCTCCTGAGGTTGGTGGCGCGAAAGAGCAGGGCGGGCGCCCTCCTAGGGGGCGGGCGCCCCCTTGGATCCACCGTCTTGCATCCAGCGGCTCTCATTCCTCCCCATAGGCAGTTGCAAAGTTGGTTGGTGCCTTGGAAAGGCGGTTTGCAACCCATGGGAGGATGACATGTGGGCCCTTCAATCCATGGCACATCACTTGATCACTATTGGATGAAAACCGACTTCACTTGATGGTGTAGATGACTCCTGGACACCTTCCCTCGGATCGTGGACGTGGCACTCAACTTTGAAAGGGCGGACGCCTTGTTGATAGGGTCACCGAATCCCTGTGCCTTGTATCTGAGCCGCTGATGATGTTTCAACGTGCCACATACCATTTGGGAGGTTGGCACACGAATCAGTGAGGTGGCAAGTGCCATTTGGCACTTTGGACAGGGCGGGCGCCCTACTTGGCAGGGCGGGCACCCCCTCTGGCTCCCATGTGGCAGCTGAGGTGTCAAGCTGTCTTGCCATGCTTCATTTTTGCCTTGTTTCACCATTTTTCCTGCGTACACAAGATTTCTCCAAGGACATGTGGAACTAGGTAAGTTTCAAAGTAGGTTCTTTGCTTTTCATGTGGTTTTACCTTGATTATGGGTGAAATGTTGACGGTAAACTATGGTGTTAACGACCATCAACACATTCCTTCTCTTCTCTCTCTCACCCTATAACTAATAGCTTGTGTGGAGCTTATGGGTAAGGAGACAGCTCATACATACTTGCAATGAATATATTGTAAAGTCAAACAATTGATCCAAAGGAACAAGTCATACAATCAAATCAACATGTGCATGTGTGTGGATGTGAGGTGGTACGTGGATATATATGGTGGCTAATCCTAATTCTACTCGTTTGCTCTTTGAGACATCTCTCTCTTTTTCAAACACTAGGGAATTGTGTTGCAGGACAACATGGGCTATCTTTCTTTTCTTTTTCTTCTTTTTTTTAGATGGGCATCAGAGTACCCATTGTTTTGATAAATTCAGACACTTGTCCATTTTTACCTCTCAGGCGGGCATCCTTGTACCCATTGTTTTCTCTCATCTCACTCTTTTGCATAGCCACAAGCCTCTTCTCTGCAACAAAACTTCCCTTTTTCTTTTTCTTTTGAGAGATAGCAACAAGAACCTTGGAGCATTGATTTGGGGTAACCAATGGGATATTTTTAGTGTTCACTCCTAGTGTAGGAGTAGAACATTTTCAGGTGGATCTAGAAGGAAAATGTGGAATGTGGATGCGCCCACTCGGATATGAGTAGTGCATTATGGGTGGAGTGCATGTGATCTTAATTGTAAAAGCATGACAAGTTCCTAAGGTATCAACAAAGCTTGACTAAACTCAGAACAAAGCAAGTAGCATATAATGTGTATGTTTTCCTAATCTAGCATGTATGGCTGTGGTGGGATTATAAAGCTCTTGTCATACAGGAACTCATCATGTGGTTTTAAGGATTTTCAAAATAAATCTCCAGAATTCAAGTATCACTAGGGACAAGATAAATAGCACCCAAACTTTGCATGTCATATCCCTCAATTACATGGACTTAGATCAACCATTTGCTACCCACAAGTTTCAGGTTCAAAGCGAATCTTCAAGTTAAAATGGTTGTATCTAAAACTTGGGATGATTCAAGGTTGAAAACTAAGTTGGAATGAGCAATCATGGTGGGGTGCTACTTATCAAATTCCTGAGCATGGTTTCCATTGAGTCCGAACAAAATTATTGTAAGCACTCTCTTTTTATTTTATGCAAACACACTAACTAACCTAAACACTATTTATTTGGTCTTCAAATTTTATTTCGCTAGCTAACTCACGCGAAAAGCAATATGGTACAATAATAAGGATGGGAAACTTATACTTAGCTGGATTTAAATGGAGGGCACCCTCCCCCAAGCTGGATGTTGACGTGGTCTTTGATGTTGCAAGTTGAGCAATCCTTCTGGGAGCAGGCATACTGGCAGTGTAAGGGCGCCAGGTTGACTAGCTCTTGATCTTGTATTGTCTTGTAAAACTCAATTGCCAACAAAAATACCAAATCTCATGGAGAGGGGTTAGGTTAATACCACTTCATGGTAAGTGATTGATTTTATATTTCCAGCAGAAGTTTCCTAATTGGGTGGACATTCATGTGCCCATATATTTTTGGTTTTTTCTAAAAAGTGTGGACCTTCATGTGCCCACATATTTTTGGTATTTTTAGATTTTCTTATGGTACTATGGTGAACCTTCATGTGTTCACATATTTTTGGTATTTTATGACTATAAAACAGACTCGATAATCGCATAGGTATAGTTACCTGATAACTTGAGGATGCTCCTTCCCCAAGCTAGATGTTTGCAATACTTGGTGTTGATGATATTCAGGGCGAGCTTGCCAGCAGTAGTCCTGGTGGGCTCCACTGATAGACTCACTCCTTAGTCATAGTGTTATCCTGCATAATTATACTCCAACAAGAAAACCAAAACTCGAGGCTCGAATGTGATAAGGGGTTAGCGGTCAGCCAATAAGTAATTGATTATTCTTTGAGTTGATTTTAATTGACAGATTCTAGCAGGATTCTCTTTTTAGGGTTTTCTAACTTTCTTATGCAACAATCAAATATGTATGCATGCTATATATTTTTATGCCACCACGGAGAATATTTATTCTCATGGGGCTTAGGACTTGCATAATGCAAGAAAGTAAATACAAATGCTATTATCATTTTTTTTATTTTTTTATGCTACCATAGCGAATATTCGATAAGTTTATTCACATGGGGCTTTAATGTTTTATGATGCAATAAATAAGGCAATAAAGCTTTTTCTCTTCTTTTTTTTATATGCATAAAGATGAATATGTTAAAGTAAAATTACTAATGTAAATTATGAATACTAATTAATTAGATAACTACCATGTTACCTGGTGGTAAGGGTGCGGAATTTAAAGTCTACCGACAAGACTTTTTCTTCCACTCTTGTGTATCTCTCTGTCTTACAGATGAAGGT
This sequence comes from Eremochloa ophiuroides, assembly GCA_038502445.1. NCBI lineage: Eukaryota > Viridiplantae > Streptophyta > Magnoliopsida > Poales > Poaceae > Eremochloa > Eremochloa ophiuroides. The sequence continues at coordinate 10,085,973 of JAHLJS010000009.1, read as the reverse complement.
CTTGATGGTTGCACCTCTGGTGATGGTGATGTCACCATTGTTCTTTGCTTGGTCAGCAGGTTGAAGTAGAGCATCAATAGTGCAAGCTGGCAGCATCTTCCTCAGCGTGCATGTTCACAGAACTTTCACTTGTAGAATTTTGGGAATTAACAAATTTGCTTGAAGTGTTGTCCTGTTTGTAAAACCAAGGTAGAGATCAAGTGCCTGGGCTCTGCTGGTGGAAAAACACCAACAGAATCGAATCTATTTCTTTATTTATTCTTCTCTAGCCTTAGGCACATTGAACAAGACAAAGTTGGTGTTACATAATTTGTTTTACTCATGACATGAGTGGTAAGATCAGACAATTAAGCATTAATGTTGCATTTAAGTTCATATGGCAGAAAAGATTTAAATTGCTTAACCAATGGAATGGTTGTCTATCTCTACATAATATATAAATTTTTACATGAGTATGACTATTATCTTCCAAAGATAGAATACAATGTTTTAGCACATTTGGTTAAGATTGAGATCAAAAGAATGATGTCATGAACAATCTTAAAGGACAAAGCATGTTGAGTTAATTAGGTTAATCAATTAAAGATGTAACTCTAACATATTTATGTCTTTATTTATCTGCATTCCAAGATCAAGAGGAAAATAATGACCACTTACCTTAAGATATTACCTTCATTATTAGAGCGTGATGGCACTAAGTAATGAAGGGTAGATGATTGGTGGTCCTTTCCTTCTCTTGCATCTTGAGTTATTCATGAGCATCTTGTCTCCTTTGTTGCTTATCCTCTTTGCCATCTTTTGCTTCTTTGATCCTATGAACCTTGTCACTCCATTCATTATTATGCCTGCAACAGATTAGTGGACAACACATACCCGAAGGGATGTACAACTTTGGAACATAGGTTGTTTGTCCAGAATTTTATCATGTTCCATCTACGCTACTAAGAAGATAGGGTTGATATTATGTTAGCATAGATCATGTTCTATACCGGCATGACTTGAGTCCAAGTAACTTGCAGCAGAAGATAAAGTGAATGAATCATTAATACTCACAGTTCTTCCATCCATAATGAATGAGCTATGTCTTCCTCTGCAAAGTTATTGAAGTTTAGCATGTGCCCTGTCTCATCTCTGATTTGAATTTATCTCATGACTTACCCAAATTAAATTGAAAGTTTTCTGCAAGGGTTAGTCTAACAAAATATCCAATATCTACCACAGCATACGAGCGGCTCAAAAATCAACCTAGACACCACGTCCAATTTGACTTAGGAAGGCATTTTAACCTAAGCACCACTCTTAATTCAAAAAGCCTTTGAAAGTAAAATCATCGCACCTCTTGGTTCGGAAATCAAACTAAACACCTTGTCTAATTATGATTCCAGAAAACAGTTTAAACTAAGCACCATGCATAATTTAAAAGGTGTATGAAATTTCTCCAAACCTTAAGTATACTATAGCGAACAAAGGTAACATGAAAGTTTATAGAGAGTTTTGCAAACAGAGATGAAATAGCATGATCATTGATTAACAATTTGAACATGGATTGACAAGGTAGAGACAACCAATATAAGCAACATAAGATTTTTTAAATAAGCCCATTCCCCCAAGCTTGAATTTTGCAAGGCAAAGTTAAGTTTGGATGGATTAATGTTGCATGATGATTGGTTGGACATACCTAATGATGTCATCCTTATACTTCAAGCCTGGAATGGTTAGTGACAAAAATACCTAAGAGAATATTTTTATAATTATAATTCTATACTCAATTCTCAAGGGTATTACATCAAAAGGTACAAGCTCATGTTATTTTTTAAGAGTGGTTATTTTAGGACACAAAGTCGTTCTTGGGAGACCTTCTAATTATTACACTTTTAGTTAATAAACTTAGATTAAAAACCTTTGAAAGTAAGATCAAACACTCCTAAACTAGGCACCATGCTTCATTTAAGAGATGTATGAAATTATTCCAGCCATAAACTATAGTAGGTAATGTAACACCTCTGGTGTTACGGTTAATTAAAACCTGTCATGTCATCATCATTGCATGTAAATCATCCTGCATAAACTCATTTTTTATTTACCATGCATTAACCAAAATAATTTTTGTTTCAACATGTGATTATGCATAAGTGCTTGAGGGTGATTTATTATGTGAATGTTTGGGTTTGTATGCAATTATCTAAATTAAATTGGGAAATAAAAAGAAAGTCAATTATAAACCCTAAAGCGGGCCTAAAACTCTAAATCAAAAACTAAGCATAATTAGGGGTTGGGCCTTAAACAAAAGTTGTAAATCCTTAAAATTTGAGCAACTTCTATTTTGGGCAATCTTGAAGTTATTAAAATAATTTCAACTAAAATGTTAATCTAGGTTTTAAAGTTTAAACTTGAAATACAAATTCAAAAACTAGTAGGAATCTGAGGATGGTCTTTTAATAAAAGTTTTAGCCTTTGCAAAATGGAACAACTTTCATGTTTAGAGATTTTAAAGTTTACCGGTGGAAATTTAAATTTAAACCCAATTAGTGTTTGTTTAATTAAATTTAAATTGCCATTTCAAAAACTATCAAGAATTGGGGAAAACTACTTTAATTAAAGTTGTAAGGATTTTTAGGTTAAACAACTTTTGTATTTGGGAATTTTGAAGTTATATGGTGAGATTTCAAAATAAACCCTAAAGAGTGTTTTAGAATTTAAATTTGAAATGTTATTACAAAAACTATGAAGAATCTAATAAAACTCCTTTAATGAAAGTTGTAGAGATGGACAGATAGGACAAATTTTATTTTTGAATATTTTCATGTTATTGAGAAAATTTTAGAGAATTTTATTGAATTGCAAATCAATTTCAAATCCAAGTTTTTCCCCCTTTTGATTATTTTCAAATCTGAGCAGAATTTGATTTTGCTTCAAAAACCAAAAATCTTCTACATGAAATTTGCTACAACTTTTATTTTGGGTATTTACCTGTTTACCACTTGGAATAGGGAATGATTGCACAAAATAGGTTTTGACTTTGCAACCCTAGCTACAGTACCCGTGGGAGGGGGGCCGGCCCGGCTCTGCTCTGCCGCGGCAGGCCGCGCGTGCTGCGCTGCTCGCCGGCATCGCCCGGGGCCGGCCGGCCACTTGTCGCCGACGAGGCCGGGTCCGTGGGGGCCCCCTTCACGCCGCGCGCCCGTCCTTTGCCCTATAAAACCTTGGAGCCGCCGTGTCCGTCCTTCTTATCTCCATTGCCACCGCCGCCGACCTTCGGGTCATCGACGAAATTCGTCGTACACCGACAGCCATCGCCCTCTCCATCTTCCATGATCATAGGTGAGCTTCTTGCGCATCTATTGAGCCCGTCCGCGCGTCCGTTCGTCGTCGGAGGTTCCCGCGCGGCCGTGTCCTTCTCGGACTCCGGCGAAAGCGGCGCCGAGACCTTCCACGACGTGGCCAGGACACTACAGTAGGTATTGTCCCTTACTTTTGATTGTTCTAAACTTGCTCAGGCCCGGTGATCTGTCTCCACATGGTGGTTTAACCTCCACTACAGTAGGTTCGCCGGAACGCACCATCGCCGCCGTGGGCACGCCACCGCAGCCACGGTCGCCGTCAAGACGGGTGCTCTGTCCCGTCCTAGCTTTCGTCACCGTGAGCATCACGTTGTGGTGAGCTTCCTAGTGCTCTAGAGATCCTTGGTTGGTCTCGTTTGGGTTCGTTCTGGTCGGAACGCGGCATACCGCCGGTGGCCGCGCTCGCCGAGCCGCCATGGCCGTCACCGTGCCCACTCCTGTGACCTAGATGGCTGGCTGGGTTCCTAGGTTGGTTTTTAGTGGTTCGGGGATCCCATCGGTGACCTCGGGTTCGCCAGAGATGCTGCCGGCAGCGAGCTCCGCGGCCGTGCAGCGGTGCGCGCGGGAGAGGGCAGAGCGAGTGAGAGAGACAGAGAGCGCCTTGCTGGGCCGCGCAGTGGCTAGCTGGGCTGGCCCAGTGGCGTGGCGGGCAGCCAGGAAAGAGAAAGGGAGCGTGGGCCGGCCTGCGGTTTTGGGCTCATTCGGGCTAAATGGCCGTTTTCAGTTATTTGCGAATTAAAATATATTTTCTAAATTTCTGGTAATAAGGGTAGTAGAGCACCTTGTTATTTTTGTAGGGATTTAATTGTTGCTCCAAAAATATTGAAATAAACTGTGGGGGTTCTCTGTGTTAAGGCTCATACATGAAAAATAGGAAATAAATGTTTTGGTCACTTTATGTATATGGTAAAATGCCTAATTTAATTCACGAATGGAACTTTTAAGATTTTTGTAGGCTAGAATAATTATCCAAAAATCATGAAATTTAACTAGAAACTATTTTGGGATAAGATATATCTGTAGAAAAAGTTTGGGCTAAATTTGGAATAGTTTGTGTAATTATTATTTTATGCTCTATAAATTGTTTAATTAAAAAAAGGGGTCGTTAGCATTGACTGTTTATGATTTGATTAATATGCAAGTTTTGATCAAATACATTGGAACATATGAACCTTGCTGTTCAGAGTGGTGGATCATTTACTTTGTAAGTATGAAATGAATTACCCTATGTAGTAATTAAATGCCAAAACAAAAATCCTAATTGATGAATGGGTTAATAAAAATGAGTAGAAACCCTAATTCACTTTTGTGTGGTGTGACGTTTGGATTGAGTGATATCCCTGAGTCATTAACTTGAGATGATCCTTGGCTCCTTAATTAGTGTTTGGGTTCTTAATTAAGTTGATAATTTGGAACACTAATAATTTAGGTTAGTCACATATGATGATAGGGTTTAATAATTTGCTTAGGCAAAGGGTTGATAGTGTTCTAGGGGTAGAACCAATCCGACTCTCAATGACTGTTAAAATGGTCAATAAACCAAAGTAGTTAATACTCGATAGTAATTAAGTTTGTTGACTTACAACTTTATCGTGAAGGAAAGTTATACTCAACTTTCAAATTGAGTTTACTTTCTATTGATTAGTGATTTTGTGCATCTCTTACATCATGGTATACATATCATCATGTTAAGCATTGCATTATTATTTCGTGTAGTGAACGCGCGATAAATATTATTGGGAGCAAGTTCCGAGAAAGGTCTTCTCTCGGTGGACGTGGATCTTCTCGGCGTTTGACTTCAGAGTTATATCTACTTCAAGCAACAGGCAAGCCCCGGTGCATTCAGCCCCTTCCTTGTGATTTACAAAATATTTATCACTTGAGTTAAATTATTGCATTAGGTTGATAGGAATTGATTGTCACCTACTTGCTGCATTACCCACCTTGATATATTATCCCTTGAAACCTGTTTCAAAATGAAAACATTGAAAAATGCTTAGCCCTGCTTAAATAATGTAGATTTGCATAAATGCTATTTTTGAGCTATTGTGATACACTATTCAATCATGAAAATGGGAATTGGCATTATTCTCGTTCGATGGCAGTGTACCTGATCAGTACACTATCATCGACGGGAAGGGTTTTTCCTGCTCGGTGATCGTGGCATTGGGTTAGAGTCCCAACAATTGTCACCGACGGAAACGGGATTTGAAAACCGAAGGGAAACTTGTACTTGGGTTAGAGTCCCAATGCATTGTCGCCAACGGAAAAAGAATTAGGGACCATTCGTTGTCGGCCTGCTGGATCGAGACTTTGCAACTAGCCACATACTACGAAAAGCCTCAGACTCCGGTGGCTCTACTGCTGGAACCGACAACCACGCACTGGGAGTGGAGAGATGGCGAGAGTAGCGTGTACCCTCGTGGCCGTCGTGCCTGGAGACTAGAAGGGTACTGTGCTCTCGGGTGGCGCAGGACCGGTTCCGGGGTACGAAAAGCCGTGGTAGGCGGGGTTGGCATATGCAAGCTTAAGTGCTACATATGCAGTGTGGATAGGGATCCCCAGCTGGGTATTAATCGATTCGAATCGTCGTTGCTCCTCGGTTATGGAGACTTGATCCTTCGACCATTCAGCGAAGAGTGCTTCGGAACTAGGATGTTTTGAGAATGATTAAATAATTGGAATTGAAAGATATATGAGAAAGAACTGGGAACTATCAATATTGATTATAATAATATTGAGTAAAATACTGAAACTAGGATTAGTAATGCTTTTCTGCAAAATTCTTTGACTCTTGATAAAGCCTTACCTTGACTCCCCTCAGCCTGCATTCCTGAGTCTCATTCTTTTTCTTAGTCGGGTAAGTCTTGCAGAGTACCTCATGTACTCAGGGTTTGTTAACCCCCTGTTGCAGGTGACTTAGGTGTACAGCTCGGTGTGGGACTATGCCGGTCAATGGATCATCCATGGTTGAAAAAGTATATGATGTAACCCTTGGGCAGGGTGTCTAGTTGTAAGAAGCTGCTCCACTACAAAACTCTGGTTGGGATAATGTAATCTAAATTTGTAAATTATATTTCTGTAATACTTCCGCACTCTTTACTCTGATTCAAATTATTTGTGTAAACTGTTGTAATACTTGCAAGGTCTTACAATGAAATCCTCGGGGAAAGTAGGGTTTCCTATGAGACCCGACGGGCCACCTAAGTCAAAAGGGAACTCGTGCAGACTAGTCAAAGGTCCTTAAGGACGATGACGGGGCACATGGGCCCTATGATTAAGGCGGTTCTGTCATAGGTAAAGGTAGCATGAAAGCATTATAAGGATTTATTCAAATAGAGATAAAATAATATGATCATAGTGAGGTATATATATTTTTTTATTTTTAATATGCAAGTGGTATGGATGTATGCAAGAACTAAACATGCTATGGATTTGATATGAGGGAATATAAACTAAATGGTGTGGATGTATGGATTAAAATAAATATGCAATGAGATGCAAGAATTAAAAGATAACTACTCAAAAGTTTAAAGTCCATGAGCAAGACTTTCTCACCTTCTTGATCATACTTACCATGACTTGTGTGTAGCACAGCCTCTATGTTCGTCACTTGAGATGTGATTTGAATTGTTGTGACGACGACCTCCATCTCCAATTTATGAGATGGCAGGGTTCCATTATTGATGAATCTTGAATGTTCAGGCACCCTGGGCTCTTCAATATATCTTCATGTCTTGTGGAAACTTGCCGGAAGGTCAAAACGGCTTCTGCTGTCCTGTCTGATTCCACAACTCAACAGAACAGGTGTAATCCCACTAAATCTAGTAGTACACTAAATTAGCAGACATCAAGATCACTATAAAACTCTTATGCCAATTGCTTCCCCGGCAACGGCGCCAAAAATGCTTGTTGGTATTTCTTATGCACAACTAAAATATGAAAGATTCCATAAGCGCACAGAATACCATTGTAGCATTTTACCGGGAGTATTCCAGGTATCATTATTTATATTTTACCACAGGGAAACAATGGTTAAAGAAGTCAATAGTTCACCATCATGTATCTACTAACTAGTATAACTAATAGACTAAAGTAGGGGTAAAAGGTAAATGATAGGAGTTATGTATATCTGACACACACAGGAGAATTCTATGATAAAAGAGCAGATAGCTAAAGTGAGAGGACAACGGGAGAGTTCAAGGTTCCTAAGTACTTCTCTATTACCTTAGTTCTATAAAACTAATTCATGGGTAGATAAAGCAATCACACAATAACACTTTGGAGCAACAATACCTTTCTGACTCTCGAATAGACTGGGAAAAAGGTAGTCAGGAGAAGGCTGCCAAAAGCTCTACGAAACACCAACTCCAACGTGGTGGAATATAAAGGCCTAACAGAGCTATCACCTCTGGGGCTACCACAACTAACCATAAGAATTGGGCGCAACCTCAGGTAACCTATAGCCTAGACACCACGTCTACACTATCGATTACTACTCTAATCACATATGATAACTAGAGCACCTAATACAGGCGGAGATCCCATGCCAAGATGTAACAACTATACTAACCAGATATATAAAAGGCATAAAAGTAAATGAAGAAGATAAATATTAAAGCATAAGTCTTATAAAGATGAGATACAAAGATATACCAGACCCCTGAAGACTTCTCCAGAACCAAAGCGTAGCTTCGCTCTCCCTAACTCTCAACTAGAACTAATCTACTACATTGGAAAGTCTAGCCCTAATTCTCTATAATTGAGAGGTTATCCATTTGAGGGACGCCTCTACAACTCCATCATGGTGCACTTGACTCCTGGGGTCCTAGGTTCCTTATATGGGGGCGCCTGGCCTCCCCTCCACCTTGGGCAAGCAATATGGTACTAAGCCTTTCCACCATGTGCACATAGGCTTTAATGGGCCAAATTCTGATTTAGGCCCAATTAATCCCGCAGTTCAGGTTCTAGAATCTTCCAGTGTTTGTAAAATCCATATCTCTTTATTCCGGACTCCAAAAATAGCAAACCATAGGTCCGTTTCGATCGTCTCGACAAGCTTATGCAATGGTGAACTCCAATTCCTCATTTGAGATACTTTTAATCGGTGAAAAATTGAATATCCTTTTATACCCTGCAAAACAAGTGAGAACACCAAAACTCGTGGAATTTGTTAGAATCAAACCCCATAACTATGTTGTGTATTGTTTTATGCCCTTGATTCATGTTTATTTGATGGGTAAAAATGAGCAATAACCACCGCCAACAGGGTTTCGGCCGCGCCTTCTGGAGTCTTCTTCCACCGCCTCTTTGGAGTCATCTCGGCCCTTTGTTTAAGTCGGTTTGATCCCACGGCGCACGTTCATTCCACCGGGCTATAAATAAAGGGGTAGACCCCCCTCCCAGAACACCAATTCATTCCTGTTGCTTCATTTGTCAAGAGTAGACAGAAGTTAGGGTTTCCAGAGATTAGAAATAGGGCTCTAGTTCTTCAAGTTCATAGTTTAGGCGTCTAGCAAGGTTCAAGTAGAGTTGGGCGCTACGCTCGGAATTCCAGATCTGTTTGTCTAGAGATCGGTAATTTTATCTTGTATCTCATTATGACTTTGCTCTATTCTAATATATTGCTACTTATTCAATTCTTAGTTTATTCTAGTTGCATATTCGATATAGTTGTGGTTGGTTATGATTATTGTCATTTGATCGTAAAGCGCCTAATTCAGTACTCGAGTGAGTTAGGTGGTGTGTATTATGTAGACGTGGTGTCTAGATATATTACATACCTACGGAGGCACCCTGATGTGCCAGGTCGTGTGGTAGTCCACGTAGGTGACAGCTATGTTGGTTTCTCTGTAGTCCACCCCCCGTACGTAGGACGAGCAGAGCGCGGCCGCGAAGGAGGTGACCCTTGTGTCTTAATATCCTCATTAGATGATGCTCCTTATGATGTTTTTTGAGTTGATTATGCTATAAATGAAAATGTGTAATATGGCATAGGCTGTAGACTTTGTATTTAGTACTTACATAGGTTTCCTTTACTTTAGCCGAATCTCGAGATTGTCTTACTACATTAGTGAGTCTCTATATTCTATCTCTGGAATACCATTTACCTCATTTACACCATTATCATTTACCATTTATCATTGACTTATTTATCGCTAAAGCACTAGAGTTATGGGTTATCATAGGTCAGCACATTTATCTTTCCAATCATTATAGTAGATTATCCAAATGAGTAGAATGCCCCTTTAACCTTTTGGCATAAAACAAATCAACGATACTCGGAATACTTACCGGGTGAAGTGCTACAATGGGAGAATTATCTATGCGCTTGCGGACATATTCTAAAGTATTATTTTAGGAGGCAAGTGAAGATTATTTTACCAATGGTTTTTGGCATCATGTTAGGGATGACAACTTAACATGAAGTGATGTTACAAATACCAACAAACATTTCTAGCGCCGTTGCCGGGGATGGCAATTGTATTCATTAGGATAATTTATTGAGTTCGTTGATTTGATTTGCCAAGATATTTATTCTAGAATTTCATATAGGAGAGTTATTCATAGATAATATTATAGAAAAACATAAAAATAACTATAGACATAAATACTTATAGATAACCATAACCTTTTGCTTTAGCAGACTTACCCGTGTTTTGTTTATGTTTAAATATCTTATATAGGGTAAGTGCAGGATTGGTTATGTACTTTAACTCTTATCAATCAGGAACAATCATAGGAAGAAGGGTCTTACATTATTTTGTGAAGCCATGGCTAAGAAGACTCTACGTGAATTCTCTACCCCAAGCACTGAGAATATTCGCGTTGGGCCAACTTTTAACATTGGAGATCATGATTACGAGATCAAGCCAAGCCTCATCAAAATGGTGCAAGCTATCACATTTAGTGGAAAGAAAGATGAAGATGCAAGTGTCCATCTGCAGAATTTCCTAGAGATTGGCAACACCATCAACATCAAAGGCATTACTCAAGACGTCGTGCTATTTCGTTTGTTTCCGTTCTCATTGGAGGGAAAGACGAAGCAGTGGTTTTATCAGAATAAAGATCGAGTCAAGACATGGGTAGAATGTTCAAAAGCTTTCCTAGAAAAGTTTTTCCCAGTAGGCAAAACCAATGCTCTACGAGGAAAGATTTCAGAATTTTATCAGCAAAAAGGTGAATCTATTCCAGAAGCCTGGGAACGTTTTCAAGATAACATGTCAAATTGTCCCCATCATGGAATGGAAAAGTGGTTGCTCATGTAAACATTTTATCACGGACTAATCAAAGGTCACGTGAGCAACTAGATGCCACTGCTGAAGGATCATTTATGTCATTCACCCCTGGAAGAGCTGAAGATATTATGGCAGTGATAGCAGAAAATCAGAATTGGACAAACAACACTCAGACATGCCATAAGAGTGAAGAAGTTCCAGAGGAAGTGTGTGCACTGTCAACCAAGATGGATGTACAGTTGAACTGGTTAGAGCAAAGAGCCAATCATAAAAGAGATCGTCAAGCTATTCAAGATGCATTCAATTCCCAGAATCAATATGAAGGATTAGGAATTGAGTTTGCAAATCCCCTAGAAGATATTAGTACAGTCATCAAGTCTACTTCTCAGAAGCAAGGATGGAATCAACCTCGGTCAACCTACCAAGGTAAGTACCAGGGTAATTATAATTTTTCAAATCAGAGACAACCACCCTTGAGAGAATTAATATTAGAACAAGTTAGAATTAATGAAAGTATTTATAAGAAGCTTGCTTTTAACGATAAAGTTTTAGAAAGAATTAATTCTAAGTTGGATAATTTCTTTTCTGCTGTTGAAGATCAAATATTATTTAATAAAAAGATAGAATTACAAATTGCACAATTATCTTCTACTTTGTTTACCACTAACCATGAACAAATAAAAGGAATATCTACTAGAGGAGGTAAGTCTACACGTGATCCACCTTACCCAAAAGGGGCACGTAGACCATCACATTTAGTGCAGGTAGAAGAAGAGATTGAAAAGGACAACAAAGAAGAAGAAGTTATACCACCTTCACCACCAGTTGAACTACAAGATCAAGAATTAACTCAAGATTTTCATGACACAACCCTCCTACCGTTTCCACGCAGAAGAAGAAGAGCTAAAATGGATGATCAGTTTGTTAAGTTTGTAGAGGTAATTCAGAAGTTATATGTCAATATTCCGTTGTTAGATGCCATGCAGGTACCTACATATGCGAAGTATCTTCGAACCATCCTCAACAACAAAGGACCACTACCTTCTACTGAAGTTGTCAAGCTAACGGAGGAGTGTAGTGAGACAATTCTGAGTTCTTCTCCTACTAAGAAGAAGGATCCAGGGTGTCCCACTATTAATTGTTCAATAGGAGACCAGATGTTCGAGAATGCTTTATGTGATCTTGGAGCAAGTGTCAGCGTCATGCCCAAGACCGTCTTCGACAAACTCAACTATTCTACGCTCATACCAACCACGATGTGTTTGCAATTAGCTGACCAATCGGTCCACTATCCCGCAGGAATTGCAGAAAATATTCCGGTAAAAATCCGCAACTTTTCATTCCTGAAGATTTTGTAGTACTTGACATGCACGAAGAGAGGAAGATACCCCTCATCCTCGGGCGACCATTTCTAAACACTGCAAATGCAACCATCAACGTCGGAGCTGGAGAGATCACATTCACCATCAATGGGCAAGAAGAGCGATTCGCATTCAAGCCAAAGACTGGAGCAATGCCAAACGTTGAAGTGTCATGAAGAACAAGATGCAACAACATCTCCGACACCGGAGATGAATCATGAAGAATAATTCAACTGGAGAAGTTCGGATTGGCGGACTCAAAAACCCCAAACCTTCGCCGGGAGGTAACTCGGTAGTTATCGGTAATTTAATTCTTGCATGGAAATTTGCATATTTATTTCCTCTTAAATTGCATTATTAAAAGGAAATAAAAATAAGCATAGCATGATTAAAGCATAAGCCCAATGTGATTATTACTGACGGAGTGTTAAACCCCCGTCAGTGAAATTTACTGTAGTGGCAGAAAATTATAAAAAGACCATCATTAGAATTCTAATTTTTCGTAGATTCATAAAAGTAGTTTAGTTTTTCATTCTTGTGTCATTATACGGTATAAATACGGAAAGCATATGAGGCCCACCATCATCACCTCAAGTCATCTCAAGCATTATCATCAACCACTACCATCCAAATTCCATCATCCATTCCTCCCATTCACCAAAAAGAGCACTCACGCACATGCATTTGGAAGGAGATGTAGGTGGTGTCGACATTCTTCAAAGTAGAGAGCTAGAGAGCACCAGGTGGGCTGGCCAGCCCTATGCCCACACCAGCCGGCGCCCCTCCTCCTCTTCTCTGCCTCTCACTTCTCTCACTCACTCACACACCAGAGAGCACATAGCTACTCTGCTTTGTTGCTCAAAACTTTGAACTTTCACAAATCCTTCATTTGATTCAAGTTTAAGCAAGGAGGGGTAGAGAAGAAGATTAGCAAGAACACCTAGTAGATAGATTGCCACTTCAATTTCTCCTCTGCACTTGTTCTTGCTTGTTCTTATTTTGTTCTTGTGTTCTTGTTTGTTCTTGCCATGTTCTTCGTGTTCTTCATTCTTCAGGCAAGATGAGCAATAGAATAAAAGGTGCCATTCGATCCCTTGGAAGAGCCTTCTCACGCCGCACAACACGAAGTCAATCATCATCACAAGTGCCATCGTTCATCGGCTCCGACATGAATATCGATCCTCCGTCACCCTTCACGTATGACAACCCTTCATCCTCTTCCCAACAGGAAGAGAGGTATGAGTTCACAATCATCACTCAAATTTCATTACCAACTAGACCACAGAGGGAGATATTAAATGTGGTTAAAAATAAGAAATTTATGCATACTCCAATTTTTTATGCCAAGGAAACATCATCATCGGAACACTAGAAGCCTCTGGAACACACCCGAAGCGATCGGGGCCCGAACCCCACCAGGATGGGGCCGGCCGGTGCCAGGGTGGGGCCGGCCGGTGCCCCCCTTAGGGTTTCGGCCCCGCCTTCTGGAGTCTTCTTCCGCCGCCTCTTTGGAGTCATCTCGGCCCTTTGTTTAAGTCGGTTTGATCCCACGGCGACCGTTCATTCCACCGGGCTATAAATAAAGAGGCAGACCCCCCTCCCAGAACACCAATTCACTCCTCCTACTTCATTTGTCAAGAGTAGACAGAAGTTAGGGTTTCCAGAGATTAGAAATGGGGCTCTAGTTCTTCAAGTTCATAGTTTAGGCGTCTAGCAAGGTTTAAGTAGAGTTGGGCGCTACGCTCAGAATTCCAGATCTGTTTGTCTGGAGATCAGTAATCTTATCTTGTATCTCATTATGACTTTGCCCTATTCTAATATATTGCTATTTATTCAGTTCTTAGTTTATTCTAATTGCATATTCGATATAGTTGTGATTGTTGATGATTATTGTCATTTGATCGTAAAGCACCTAATTCAGTACTCGAGTGAGTTAGGTGGTGTGTATTTTGTAGACGTGGTGTCTAGATATATTACATACCTACGGAGGCACCCTGACGTGCCGGGTCACGTGGTAGTCGCGTAGGTGACAGCTGCATTGGTTCCTCCGTAGTCCACCCCCCGTACGTAGGACGAGCAGAGCACGGTCAAGAAGGTGGTGACCCTTGTGTCTTAATATCCTCATTAGATGATGCTCCTTATGATGTTTTCTGAGTTGATTATGCTATAAATGAAAATGTGTAATATGGCGTAGGCTGTAGACTTTGTATTTAGTACTTACATAGGTTTCCTTTACTTTAGCCAAATCTCGAGATTGTCTTACTACATTAGTGAGTCTCTATATTCTATTTCTGGAATACCATTTACCTCATTTACTCAGTTATCATTTACCATTTATCATTGACTTATTTATCGCTAAAGCACTAGAGTTATGGGTTATCATAGGTCTGCACATTTATCTTTCCAATCATTATAGTAGATTATCCAAATGAGTAGAATGCCCCTTTATCCTTTTAGCATAAAACAATCAACGATACTCGGAATACTCACCGGGTAAAGTGCTACAATGGGAGAATTATCTGTGTGCTTGCAGATATATTATATAGTATTATTTTAGGAGGCAAGTGAAGATTATTTTACCAATGGTTTTTGGCATCATGTTAGGGATGACAACTTAACGTGAAGTGATGTTAAAAATACCAACAGTGACGGAGAAGGAGCTCGCGGGTCTCGTGACGCTAGGACTCCTGTGCCGCCGTACCAACCCGCCGCGCCCGGAGTGGATCTCGCCGTGGCACGACCACTAGGCACCTCGGCCCCTCACGGGGTACGTGGTTAGCTTTGTCGCCTTCCATGAGCGGGGGCTCGGGTCGCCATCGAGCCGGTTCTGCCAGGCGCTCCTCTTCTCCAACGAGCTGGAGCTACACAACCTCACCCCCAACTCCGTCTCACAGGCGGCGATCTTCACCACCGTCTGCGAGGGCTACCTCTGGGTGGCGCCGCACTGGGACCTCTGGTGACACCTCTTCCGCGTCGATATGTACACCAAGTCTTTCGGCGCGAAGAATCCATGAAAGCTTGCGAGCGCCGGGGGCTGCAACTTCTCGTTGCGCTCCGCCGACTACATCTCTTCAAAGGCCCATTCCTCCAACAAGGGGTGGCACGATGGCTGGTTCTACCTGCGCAATGATGGGGGTGCCTTTCCTGAGTACACGGGAAAGGTGATTTCCGTCCCCATCCCGCTGTGGAAGTGGGGGTGTCCGTCACGGGACGCCAAGCACCTGGATCCCTACCTCGTCGCGTTGCAAACGCTGCGAGACCAGGGCTTGACGGCGGCCAGAGTGGTGGCGCATTCCACGTGTGGACGGTGCTGCCCCTGATGGAGCGTCGGCTGGCCCTATATGAGATGGTGGAGGGGGTGTCGAGGGAAGGCACGACGATGTTGACCCAGGGGTCACCCCCGATGAGATCATGCGCCGTGTCAAGTACACGGTAGGCGGTCACCCCACCTGTGACGAGCAGAAGAGGGTGGCCATGCGTTCACGCTGGGGCTACATCTCGCTGGTGAGTATCTAACCTTCCGCTGATAGCCTGCTTTTTTGCCCTTTTCCGACCCTTCTTCTCCTCTTGGCTTAGGGACTTTCGAGGGAGGGGAGGCCCTCCCTACCCCCTGTCCCGGAGGATGTCGTCCAGCGAACCCAGAACCGCCTCTGGGGCGAGCAGTAAAAGGCGGAAAAAGACAAGAGAACCACAGAAAGGAGGAGGAAGGCTCGGGGAACCCAGAGGCTCGCCCAGCTTCGTCGCCGTCAGCGTGAGGCTACGGAGCCGGAGGAGGAATCCCCCTTTGAAGAAGATGAAGAAGAAGGAGAAGATGATGACAGTGACGACACCCGGCCCGCAGTGGCCACAAAGCCCGCGGTAGGCGCCGACGAGCCAGGGAAGGCTCCTGCATCGGCGGCCACCGGTGGAAGTGCCGGGGGCCGTAGCCCGAGCCCCCGAGTAAGGTTTTCGGAGGTCGCGTTCGGAGGCGCGGCCTCCGGTGGTGAGGTCCTCAGGGCCGAGACCCTAATGGCCGGGGGCCGCGAGAAGCCATCGGATGGGCCAGAGACTGGCTCAGGCCCGGCACCCAAGGCGTTGAAGGACATCCCTTCGACCGGCGCTGGCGATGGACCCCTATTTAAGCGAACCCTCCCCGCTGACGCGTCGTTAATTGCCGGGATGGCGGGGGGAGGAAGGAGCATGGAGAGGAGCCGCCCATTTCCGAGCTGGGCGACGCCAGAACGCCGGACCTCGAGGTGGGATCTGCCGACACCAGGGCTTCCCCGCTGAGGGACGGCGATGCGGAGACAACCCCTGGTGGCCAGGCGAGGCCCCCATCGCTAGGGGCGTCTCAAGGCGCAATCGACCATGACGTCGAGGTGCTGTCCACCCCGCCGCCGGCGACGCGGCCCACGTCGTCCGCTGGGCCCGTTGTTCCGCCGAGCGCCGGAGCGCCGAGGAAGACGGCGCTCCCCAAAACCAGGTAGGTCGCATTTCCGATCACTTCATTTTCGAATCTCAATTTTTGCGTTGCGTATGTTCACTTTGTTTTATCCTTTTTAGGAAATGCCCGAGGTCGGCACTCTAGGTCTTGCACCAGAAAGTTCTGAAGGTACCGCTGGAGGGGAGGGTCGCCTGTCGACTGAGAAGGCTCCCTCGGCGGAGAGCCGTCCGTCCGAGGGCCCGGTGACGCCGGGAGCAGTCCCTTCTCCTGAAGTGGCTGTGATCGCGGCCGCCGCCGAGGAAACGGCCTCGGCTTCAGGTCCCGAGGCTCCCGTCGTCGCTGCTGGGGGCACCTCGGGAGCGCCGACCGCCGCTCCTGCGCCGGAGCCGACCGACACCATCGCCACGGCCATGGACACCGATATTCCGCCGTCGTTCGAGGCCGTGGCTCCACCCCCGGCGGACTCCATGGCACTGGATGTTCGGGGGGTGCCTCCCCGGGTGCTGACGAGCTCCCCCATCGGGTGGACCGACCGGGCTAACCGCGAAGCCCCTTCGGTCTTTACATTGCGGGATATGTTGAGGGCGCTTGTTGGGACAGGTTCCAGGACCTCAAGTCGTTGTGGTCGGTGAGCCTACGTCTTCTTGCGGACTCCATCGACTCGGAGTTCCAGGAGCGGCTCCAGGTGAGCGCGCGTACTTCACTTTTTCCCGTTGCTTCGGACTGGTGTTTCCACTTAACCTGCTTGTTTCTGCTTCTTCCTTAGGAGCTCGTGACGACCTCCCATGAGAAGTCCTGCTTCCTTCACCAGGGTCTTGGCCTCTGGAAGCAGCTGGAGCTCAAGAGCCGGGCCCTTGCTTGTTCCCAAGAGGAGCTCGCCTGCGCGACGGCTCGGCTGGCCGACCTCACCCTTGACCGTGACTCCTTGAGGGACACGGTCGTGGAGGCTCGGGGCCAAGTCGCTCCCCTTGAGGAGCGTGTCCAGCAGCTGGAGGCCAGCCTGGCCGAGGCCATTCGGGAGCGGGACGCCACGCGGACGCTTGCTGCCAAGGAGGCCGCCATCGACGTCCTGTCGTCAGACTTGGACCGCTCCCAAGTGGCTATAAGCCAGGCGGTGGGCGACGTCAACGCCGTCCGGGAGAAAGCGAGGAAAGCGCGGGAGGAAGTCGAAGGTTAGTCTTACCTTTTTGCCTTTTTCACCCGCTTTGGTTATCTGTCGTTCTCTGTCTTTTCTGCCTGACTGGTTTTCCACCACAGCTCTAAAGGTGGAAGCCGTCAGTGCTCAGGGAACCATCACCGCCCTCAACGTCGCTCATGAGGCCAAGGTTGCCGACCACCAGGACCTGCAGCGGGTGGCGCGCGTTGTGCGACGCCCTCGGCACCGGTGGGGAGCCCTCGGGGAGCTCACTCCGAAGCCGCCTCGAGGCCCTTCACCAGTGGATGGGTGACCAGCTCAAGGAGGCTCTGCTGTCGTGAGTCCAAAAGACTCTAGCTGTGGCGAAGTCTCACTACGAGACTTTTGATGCCGAGGCCATCAGCTTCCTCGAGGCATCCGAAGACGAGCATCTTGTGCTGATTGGGTCGATGGATGTTCCTGGGAAAGCGCTGGCAGCCCTCCTCCAGGACGACGTGGAGCTCCCCCTAGAACCAGGGCTGAACACTGGGCCATCGTGCCCTTTTTTGAAAAACGATGTATGAGAAACAAACATGCGGTTGCTTTTCTAGGTTCATTTTTTCTAAGCATTTTCTCGAATGACCTTGAGCCTGAGCCATCGAGCCTTGGGGGACTTTTTTGGGCGTCGTAGCTTTAGCGGCGTAGATGCGGCCATAGTCCGAGGGGTTTTGGTGTAGCGAAAGCTTAGAAAAAGGTTTGATCGATTCCACCCGAGCCTCTTGCCTTTACCAACGCTATTCTTATAAGTACCTTTCTGAGCACAAGTTACCTTTAGGCATAGAGTGGCGAGGGGAGGTGCCGTATCCTGGAGGTGTAGGCTGTCTCGTGGCTCGGCCGGCTCTGCCCTCTAGGATTTCTTTTGCTCCTCTAAGACTTATAAGCTTGTGTTTGGTTCAGATAAGAAGTGAACTCGGGAGGCAAAAAATTTCAACAGGTTTTGAAATTTTGGGTTTCGAATTCGTTGAGGGTCGAAGGAGTCCGGGGGTTCCCCCCGTCCCCGAGGGAGGGTTGGCCCGATCGGAGATTGGGCTGAGCCTCAGTTTTGGTTGCACGGAGGCACGCAGGTTCATCCATTCCCGAGGGTGGGCTCAGATGAAAATTCTAAAATCAAACAAAAAAGAGAAGTCGAGTCTTTTATTGATTTCAAGATTTACGGAATATACAATGCTTGGAATCTCATGGATAGAAGCGACGTTGTTGTTCAATGTTCCAAGCATTGTCATATACTTCGCCTTTCTCGTTTGCCAGCTTGTACATTCTAGGGCACAGTTCCTTGGTGATGATGAATGGCCCTTCACATGGTGGTGTTCGCTTGTGGCGTCCCCTGTTGTCCTGCCTGAGCCGCAGCACCAAATCTCCTACGCTGAAGGCTCGGCCTCGGATGCGTCGGGCATGGTACCTGCATAGGGATTGCTGGTACTTGGCCGAGTGCAGTAAGGCGATGTCTCGGGTCTCGTCGACTTGGTCCAATGCGTCATCTCGAGAGGTCTGATTGCCTTGCTCGTCGTAGGCTCTGACCCTCAGGGCGCCGTACTCCAAGTCCGTGGGGAGCACAGCCTCAGCGCCATAGACCAGGAAGAAAGGTGTGAAGCCCGTGGCTCGGCTCAGCGTGGTCCTTAGGCTCCATATCACCGCGGGGAGCTCGGTCAACCACCTTTTGCCAAATTTGTTCAACCTGTTGAAAATTCTCGGCTTGAGGCCCTGGAGGATCATGCTGTTGGCACGCTCCAACTGGTCGTTCGTCCTTGGGTGAGCTACCGCCGCCCAATCCACTCGTATGTGGTGTTCGTCGCAGAACGCCAGAAATTTCTGTGAAGAACAACACTGCTTGGGTTGAGCTGATTTGGGTAATCGGCTGAGCTTCAATCCACTTCGAGAACTTGTCGATGGCGACGAGTAGGTGGGTGAAGCCCCCAGGCGCCTTTTTGAGGGGCCCAACAAGATCTAGACCCCATACTGTGAAGAGCCAAGTAATGGGAATCATCTGGAGAGCTTGGGCCGGGAGATGGGTTTGCCGAGCGTAGTACTGGCACCCTTCGCAGGAGCGCACTACTTTGGTAGCATCGACCACGGCAGTTGGCCAGTAGAAGCCTTGTCGAAAGGCGTTGCCGATGAGCATCCTTGGCACGGCATGGTGACCGCAGGCCCCAGCGTGTATCTCCTTGACCAGACGTTTGCCTTGACTAAAGCGGATGCAGCGCTGCAAGACTCCGGAGGGACTACGCCGGTAAGGCTCGCCGTCGATCATTGTGAAGGACTTGGCTCTGCGCGCCAATCGCCGAGCCTTAGTCTTGTTCGAGGGCAAGATCCTTCAGACGAGCCAACTGACTAGTGGCTCGTGCCAATCTGGCTCATCGTCGTCCATCTCAGCTTCGATCTCCATTGCCTCGGCTTCGTCGTCGTCGTCTTCAGCCTCGGTCCCGGGCAGCTCTTCCTTGCCAGAGGGGTCGCCAGCCCCCGAGGGACTTCCGTGGTTTGAAGATGCTCCGAGCCCTCCCGGGGGCTCGGGGATCTCGTTCCCTTGCCTCCCGAGGGATTGTGTGTTAGTAGTTTGTTTTATTTTGCTTAAATAGTTTGCTTTAGTTCGTTTAGTTGCATTAGCTTGTGTGTGAGAATAAAGGAACTTTGAGAATCTGAACCTAGATGATAGTTGCTCTAGTGCCATGCTTGAATTAAAATTTCTCCCACTATTGTGGTATTAATTTGACTTGAGAATTTATTCTAAAAACTAAAATATGTGGGAGCAAACTTGAGCTAAGCCTAAATAATGGATAGACATGATATAAGAAAGTTTGAGCTGCTATCTATCTAGTTCATTATGACACTAAATTCTAGATGCTTTATTTTGAAAATGCTAAAATCAATATGATTAGTTCCTTGTATGATAAAAGCTAAAATTCCTACAAGAGCCATATATCATGTTTAGAATAGAAAACCTTTTTTGTATATATGCTACTTGTATTGCATTGAGTTTAGTCAAGCTTTGTTGATACCTTATGAGAGCTTTGTCATACTTTTAAAATCAAGATCACACACACTCCACCCATATAGGCACTATCCCTACATTGGGGGTAGGCGCCACAACTTGCCATTCCATCCAAAAATGTTTTGCTCCTACACTGTG
Source organism: Eremochloa ophiuroides (assembly GCA_038502445.1). NCBI lineage: Eukaryota > Viridiplantae > Streptophyta > Magnoliopsida > Poales > Poaceae > Eremochloa > Eremochloa ophiuroides. Next base: position 10,065,312 of record JAHLJS010000009.1, on the reverse strand, counting down.
AGTAAACACCAAAAATATTCCATATATTTCCATCCAAATAAATGCTCCAAGTTCTTGTGAGTATCTCGCAAAAATAAAAAGTTGCTGAGAAGAGGCATGAGGCTAAGCAAAAGTGTGAGTTGTGAGAGAAAACAATGGGTACTCAGATACCTGCCTGAGAGGAAAAAATGGACAAGTGTCCGATGAAATAAAACAATGGGTACTTAGATGCCCGCCTAAATAGGAAAAAGAAAGAACTAGCTCATGTTGTCATGCAACACAAGTTTCAAAGTTTCAAAAGAGGGATCAGTTTCCAAGGAGCAAAAGTAGAATTAACCACCATATACACCCCTCATACCACACACATGCACATCTTGATTTGATTGTATGACTTAGATCTCTTTGGATCCATTGTTTGACTTTATAATAAATGTTTTGCAAGTAAGTGTTCACTATTTTTCCCACCTATGAGCTCCACAAAAAGCCTTATCAATTGTAGGAAGAAAAGCATACACCTTATTGCTTTGGTAAGGATCCACAAATACCACGTATATGAGAGATTTGAGAGAGAGTCATACAAGTGCAACTCTGAGTTTTATTTTGAAAATGAAAAAAAACCAGAACAGAGGTGAAATAATGAATTTGATACCTAGTGCTTAACTGATTATTCTATCTTTCAATTACCCAAGGCTAAGTGATAGTGAAAGTCCCATGATTGCAAGTCATATGGATAAGTTTGAAGGTTAGATTGGTTACTCTGTTTTGGTAGATAAGTTTTAATGAAGGCATGTGTGCAGGAGTAATTTATTGTTTGCTCAGGGACAAGCAAAGGTTAAGCTTGGGGGAGCTTGTTGATGGTAGTTATTGTTCAATTTTAAGCATCGACAAGATATGAAAAAGGGCATAAAAACACCCTCAAACATAGAGTAGGGTTTAAACTGACAGAATTCCACGAGTTTTGGTGAATCTGTGTTTTGCAGAGTGTTAATCAGAAAAGAACCAAGAGAGGCCCACATGTCGGATCAAAATATCGAATTCCGACGCGAAAGTGGAACAAGAATATTCCAGAGAACACCAAAGACACGCCTGACGAAGCAGGGCCCGGTTGGCAGCCAGGGGAGGTCGGCCGATCCCCCTGCCAGGTCGACCGACCCTGGCAGGAGTTCTTTTCGTCTGTGTTTCGACATGGACCCACATCCCGAAATTTCACGCAATCTCCACCGCCCGTCGAAGTTGGTTTGATCCAAGGGCTACGGTTCATCCCACCGGCCTATATAAGGACCCACAGACCCCCCAGGGTTTCATAACTCAGATCTCATATCTGTCAGATCATATAAAGAGAAGAGAAGAGCTCTCCACCAGAGATTAGGGTCAGACACTCAAAGTTCTAGTTTATACCTAGATAGTAGATTGAAGTAGAGTTGAGCCTTCGGCTCAGGATTCTGTGTCGCCTATCTACTAGAGATTGGTAAATCTGTTGTATTACCTCTTATTATGACTTTATGCTATTTCAATACTATGTTTTGGTTTGTTATGTTCTTAGTTTATTCTAGTAGTATATTTGATATAGTTATGATTGGTAATAAGTTTATGCATGAGTTCGCAAAGCGCTTAATCCAGTACTCGAGTGGGTTAAGTGGTGGATATTATAGAGGCATGATGCTTAGATATTATTTGCCTGCGAATGCGGTTTATATGCTGGGTCATGTGGTAGATCGTGGATGTAACACTCCCGTTGAGTCCTCTATAGTCTACTCCCCGTATGTAGAGAGAGTAGAACTAAGTTATGAAGGTAGACTTGCTCTGTTCTTGTTCTTCCTGAATAATGTTCCTGATGCATAGATAAAGAGTCAATTGTGTTATACATGATTGTATATTTTCTAGAGTAGCTGAATAACATAATTAGTTAGGAATGACATAAGAATCTGATCTCTTAGGTAATCCTATGCTTTGGTTGACTTTAATTTTGAGTAGTCCACACCTCTCTGGAAAGTTATCTAAGCCTTTATTATCATATCCATATCTTTATTATTGGCTTACCCGTGTTTAAGTATGTGCTTTGTGATTGATCCTATTCATAAGTAATATATCTTGAATCTATCCACTCATGCCTGGCTCCATACCTTCTCCCTGTGGTAAAAATATAAATCGACAACCCTGGAATACTCGGGTAAAATGCTACAATGGTATAATTAATCCGTGCGCTTGCAGATACTTTGAACTTGATTATTATATTTTATCCTCTTTGGTCACTTGCATTCAATAACTGCTTAGTATTAATCTGCGTAGTTTTCATACATGTCTCTTATATTCATGCTGGGGATGACAACCTAGTTATTATGAGAGATATAGGTTCAAAAGAGGTGGCTAAGTAATTTATCAAGTAACACTTAATTAATACCAACACACGACGCGCTCCATCTCGATCTTATCTTCTGGAATCTTGGCCTCAAGCAAATAAGCGATGAAAGGTGCTCGCCAGTCTTCTTCGTGGTTGGTGACGCATGCCACAATCTGATCGGGTGGAGCAGCTTCCGTCTCTTGTTCTGTCTGAATGGAGGGATTGACCAGGTCCTGGACGAAGGCGCTATTGACGGTAATTATTGTATGATTTTACCCGTCAACTAAATATGAAATAGGGGTATAAAGGCAAACACCACCATAGAATAGGGCTTTAACTGACAGAACTCCATAGTTTTGGTGAATCAGTGTTTTACAGGGGGTTAATCAGGAAAAAACCAAGGGAGACCCACATGTCAGATTAAAATAACGAATTACGCCGCGAAAGTAGATCAAGAATATTCTAGAGAACACCAGAGACACGCCTGCTGAAGCGGGGCCCGCAACTCAGAGGGCGAGGGTCGGCCGACCCTCTGACCAGGTCGGTTGACCTGTCAGAGAGGCCTCCCCGCTTCCGTTTCGACGTGGACCCACATCCCGATTTTTCACACAATCTCCACCGTCCGTCGAAGTCGGTTTGATCCAAGGGCAACGGTTCATCCCACCGGCCTATATAAGGAGCCCTAGTCCCCCAGGGTTTCATATCAGTCAATCAGATATCAGTTCAATCTAGTTGTAGAGAGCCAGAAACCCTAGAATAACTAGAGCTTCACCATCTAGAGCATAGCTACATAGGTTAGAAGTAGAAGGAGGCAAGTTCTACTTGAGTTCCGGATCTGTCTGGAGCTTGAAGGCTTCCCGAAGCCATTGTAAGCTCTCTCTTGTATCTTAAACCTCTTTTGAGTGCTTGAGATAAAGTTGATTGACATTGTTCTACTATTGATTATGTTCTCAATTATGCTACTCATTGCTTATCTAGAATGTATACTTTGCGTAGTTAGGATGCATTCATATTCATACATAGGTTTGTATAGCTCTCATTCATTAATATCATGGAAGGGTGACCAACAGCATGTAAGCATGGTGCTTAGATGTAGCTTGCCTGCAAATGCGCCTTGTATTCTGGGTTTTGTGGTAGATCGCGGATGTGACACTCCCGTTGAGTCCTTTGTAGTCCACACTCTGAATGTAGGGAGAGTAGGAAGTTATTATTACTTTAGAAGGCTGGCTATGATCTTGATCTTCCTTAGTAATATTCCCTTAAGTATGAATATGAAGTGTCTTTGCCATGATTGCTAGTATAATTGCACCAATCTAATATGTCTTTGATAGTATAGTTAGAATGACTTAGGATATCCTTATGCTTCAACCTAATCCATGCTAGTGCCTATACAGGAAGTGCTCTAAGTGATCATTATATACATTGATTGATTGATCATTATGCTTATCATATATATATATATATATATATATATATATATATATATATATATATATATATATATATATATATATATCATTATTATTGTGACATAACCCTGTCCTGAGTAAATAGGTCATGCATGGTTATCTCCATATTTGCATATGCATATGATATCTATCTATCTACCTGCATCCCATTTATTGCCAACCCTTCCCAGTGGTAAAATATAAATGACAACCTAGAATACTCTTGGGTAAAATGCTACAATGATGTATATTTTATCTGTGCGCTTGCGGATACAATATAATATATTTCAGTCACTTGCTAGAAGGAGAAATCTTTTAGAATCATGCTGGGGATGACAGCCTAGTTACTTCTAAGAGATAGAACAGTTCAAGTGATCTGTAGACTAATCAGGTGGCACATTAATTTATACCTCCCATCATTTTTAGCGCCATTGCTAGGAATAGAGTCTAACTCTATTTTCAGTGGAGACGTCAGAAATGCCAACAAGCATTTTTGGCACCGTTGCCGGGGAAGGCTCTTTGGCATACATAAGATGTAGATAGATCATATGCATAACACCAAATATGTTGAGAAACCATATAAAACCTTCCTCAAACAGGCTCACCATGTCCTTGTTTATTCTTTGTGAATCTTATGTAGGGTGATGTATGAACGGATTTGACCTTCCACAAAATTTTATTGAAGACCCAGAAGCTTTGATCAGGAAGACCCGAGCCAAGCTCAGGAAGACCCTAGATCCTCTGCCAGAAGACATCCGTACAAGAAGAAGTTTGACACTAGAGTTTGAGACTATGGATAATAACAGCTTTCGCGAGTCCTCTGCTCCAACCACTGCTAACATCCATACGGGACCACCTACAGATGTTGGAGACAATGGATTTGAGCTCAAGCCTGCGCTCATCTACAAGGTGCAAGCTAGTCAGTTTTGTGGAAAGGCGCATGAAGATGCGAGTGCCCATCTCCAACACTTTTTGGAGATATGCAGCACTTTCACCATCAAAGGAGTAACTAGAGATGCAATCCTGCTCCGTTTGTTTCCATTCTCATTGTTGGGAAGAGCAAAACAGTGGTTCTACGCAAATAAAGACAAGAACATTACATGGGATCTCTGCTCCACTGCCTTCCTAGCAAAGTTCTTCCCTGTAGGCAAGACGAATGCTCTCAGAGGAAAGATCACCAGCTTTCAGCAACAGCACGATGAATATGTCCCGGAAGCATGCATGGGGATGCTTTCAAGACTACATTTTAGAATGTCATCACCATGGGATGGAGAATTGGTTTCTTATGCAGACCTTCTACCATGGGTTGAATACCAGCACCCGTGAGACGATGGATGCTGCTGCTGGAGGAGCTTTTCTGTCACTCACCATTGAGCAAGCTACCACCCTTGTGGAGAAGATGGCATCCAACCAGAATTGGAATGAAGAATGAGCCCCGACCCGCAAGAGAGGAGGAATGCACTAGCTCAAGGAAACCGACATGATTTCTGCCAAGATGGACCTGCTGATGAAGAAGCTTGATGACCGAGACAAGAGAGAGGTCAACCACATACACGATGCCTACATGACTTGCGAAGAGTGTGGAGGCACTGGCTACTCAGGTCACAGCTATCTGGAGATTCAGGAGGATGTGAGCTACATCAATAACAACTGTTGGCATTTCTTAACATCGTTACAAAAGATAGACTAAAAGTCCATCCCAGGCAACGGCGTTAGAAATGCTTGTTGGTATCCCCAACCACCATTAATTTAGAAAGGTAACCCTTGGCCCTTAAAGGCGCCGGCCTAGGTAGTGCAGTCGGGAAATAGCAGTTAGAAGTGCCGGATTGGCCTTCCTAACCGTCATTACTTACGATATGCAAAACTGTGACACGGCGCCGTGGGGTGCACAAGAATTACAATCCTTAAGTAATGGTACTTAGGTATGCCAATCAATAGCTCAGTAAGAAATAAGATAACTCTGCAAGTGCACAGAACTATCATTGTAGCATTTCAACCCGTGAGTAGGGTGTCGTATTTATAATTGCCCGTAGGAGGGCAATATGCATCAAGCGTGGTGTAAACATGATCACTTATTGAGTACAATGGTAGGCATAGAGTAAACAGGAATAAGACATGATTTCAAGATAGTGGACACACATATGGATCAACCTCAAGGATAAAAGGGAAATAAAGAATAAAAGAATATATCTAACTGAGCAGGCATTGGTCATATACAATTATGCAAAGAACTGTTAGCAGATCATCTAATTAGTAATTCTAGTATCAGGACTAAGTCTGAGATGATAGGGAGATCCCCGCAGCTGGTCTGCCAGCCGATAGAGACTTTACGAACTCCTACTCAATATCCGAACATAGGGGAATGCTAGGGATGGACAGGGCTGTCACCACCTGTCCACCTACCCCTCTGCCCGTGGGATACCGACATATTCGCCGATCTCCGCATACCCAAGCTCCATGCTTGCATACATGGAAACAACTCCTAACCCCCGCGGACTCCAACCCTTCAGATTGACAGGCTAGGTTAAGAGCAGCCATGACAGCACGACGAACCATCACCTCATTCCTAGTTCTTCCTCTATTCATAGTAATTTGATGAACAATGAAGAACGATGATGAACAAGTCAAGAACATGATACATAAACTATACTCTAGCTCATATACTATACTCATAACAAGATCATAACTAGACTCTAGTTCATATGCATAATCATATAAGTATGATAAGAACTTGCTCATGGAAGAACACCGAATTGTATTCATACCAAGATGATCCTTTTCTCCCAAGGAGACAAGCTCTCCTTGATAGCTCTTGCCTTGCTCAAACTACTACAACTACTCTAAAGATACAAGTGAGAGGTGTGAGGTAGATGACTCCAAATGATGTATGTGTTGAAGGGGATGGAGCACCCTCTATTTATATTGAAACTATGACGGTTTGGGCATTCTAAACATGGAAGCAGGTGAAACCGCCATCAGCAAACCGCCTTGAGTACTGTGGCTGAAGATGGGCCCGGGAAGCTCCACCTGGGGGGCGGTCGGTCCCTTGGGAGCACCATCTGGCCACCGCCTTCGGGTGGTCGGTTGCTCCCTAGGCCTGGGCCTCTCCCTTGGTTGCGGATGGATCCAGTTACGCATTGAACGTGGGCTTCTTTAGTATTCTTTGGTTGCGCATTTGTTGGATTCGTCTTTCGACTTTGCGCTTTCATGTTGATGCGTATTTCCACTTGTTATGCCATAAAACCTGTAAAACATGAATGCTAGGGGTACAAGTGGAACTTGTTAGTAGTAAAGGCATATGTGCTAGAATATGATTGCTAATCCTCTTTTTAGTCTAAGTTGGTGGTATAAAATTTATCCATAAGGACCACCAACAAGACCCCCAAGCTTAACCTTTGCTCGTCCTGAGCAAGTAGCCAAGTATGGTTGTTGATCAGGAGTTGCTACAATGCCGATATAATTCATAAGTGTCATGCCTATAACATAGCATTCATTCGTAATTTACATAAGTTGGCATTCGATCCATTCTTTACCTTGATTTCTTATGGGGCTTGTAGTTTCTCCAATTTCTTGGGTGGTTGCAAGATAGAATGATTATAACAGACTCACCAATCATTCATTCTTTGATACACCTTTGATCCGGAGGTTTTATGAATTTTTACAAAATAAACCAAGTTCCTCAAATGATTCTCTCGATCGCTCAATGTGTATGGTTTACCTTACCAAAGGCATTGTAGTGTTGCCTTTTCATCCTACTACTAAGGCTGAGAGTGGAGTTTTTGGGTAGGTATGAAGGTGGGCATACTTACATTACTTATATTGCCGAGTCAAAGACCGGACCATAAGGAGATACAAGTCATATACCTTGATTGAGATGTGCAAGTGTGTGGAATATGAGTATGGTAAAAACCTATCTCTAAACTTTTTGGCACTCCATGCATCATGACTCTCTCTTATTGGATGGAATAAAACTTTTTTTTGACGGAATATGGGCCATAGAAAATCATCATTTTTTTTATTTTTTTAGAATGGGTATTTGTATTTTCTTTCCCGTTTGTTTTCTCATGCCCTTTGACTCTTTTTTTCTGCATAGCCCATATTTTGATTTGACATATGAAAACTTTTGGATGGAGAGACGTCATGATGGCGAACAAGGAGTGAAAACTTTTTGTATACACGGCTCTCAAAGTGAGGGTCGGCATTTGTATTTAGTGGATGAAAAGGTGCATGTTGTGCGCAACTCTCAGGATGAGAGTTGGCTTTATTTAGTGGGTGTACGTGAATCTCAATCATGGGTGTATGACCATAATCTCACTAGGTCTCAGCATTTTGACTCAACTCAATGTTCCGTAAGTAGCATATGACTGAGTGTTTGTAAAAGTAGAGCATGTCATATGGCCTTGGTAGGTATTTCATAATCATTGGGGAACTTTTGATTTTTGAATTTTTGAAAAGAAATCTCCGGATGTCAAGTTTCTCTAAGAACAAAGTCATAGCAAAGTCTATTTCTACCATCTCATATCTTGCAACAACTTAGAAAAGGATCATGCAATTGCAACCCACAAGATTTCAAGTTCTCAGAATGAGATATTTTTAGCCAACAAACTTAAATCTTGAGGAATACTAAGTTATAACTTAGACACAGACGAATTATAGACAGAGCAACTATTCATCATTTCAACGAAAGAGAAACTAACATATGTTAGCACATATGGGAGTGGAATATTTTATTTATTATTTTTAACAAGGAAATAAAATTGCCGAATTTAAAAGTGCGAGAAATAAGTGCCAGAAATTGAAAGATACATGTTACCTCTTGTGGGGTCTCCTCCCCAAACTAGTTCAAGGCCTAGGTCCCGGGAATTGTCCCATGGACCGAAGGTAGGCCATCTGTGCCTCATGCCGCTGCCGGTTCGCATCTTCGAGGTCTATGAACTGCTGCTGGTATTACTCATGCCATTGGGTAGAAGTCTGGATGTGAGCATTGAGCGTACCTTGGATTTGTCTGTTTTGCAATTATAGTCCTCCCATGCGTGTGTTGAGCATCTCTAGTGTGACCGGCTGTGGGTGTATCGGAGGTGGCATGCCTTCAGAATCTAGAGAACGGTCGTGCTCGGGCTGCCTCGATCCCCCTGCCTCCTGCGAGTGTTGCCACCCTGACCCTCCAGCCGCATAAGGATGAGGAACATGTCCCATACCATATCCATACCCAGGGGTGAACCCAGGTGTAGACATGACCAGGGACCATTCCATCCTTGGTATCGTGGTAGGCATGGCCGGGTGTGGTGTAGGCTGCACAGGCTACGCAGGCTCTTCTTCCTGTACTTCTCTCCTCCGTGATCTCCTGCGAGAAACAAAACTCCTGCGTGCTTCTTCCTTTTCGACAAGGTCAAAGGTGAGAGATGAGGATTTATATAAAGCGAGATCCGGGTTAGGTAACGGAATCTCGTTTAGATATCCCGGACAATAAAATATCAGGTTTGTTCCCGAGTCATCACGTTTTATAGTATGAGCTTGAGTAAAATAATACTCATTGATCATAATGCGCGGAATGGAGAGATAAACAATGGTGTTAGAACCATGAGGATCAACACTAGCAACAAGACGTGTGATGAGTGAAGTGCACATAATTGGTGTGGAAGTTTTAAAAAAGTTTAACCAGTGCTTAACAATGTCATAGACAGGAGCAACTTTAATCTTTTAAGCACGGCATAAAGCATCTTCAACTCAATGTCATAAGCATGATGAGTGTCCTCTCTAGGAAAGAAAGAATTTGCAATCCATTTATACATAAGCCTTAGAGAAGGATGGTGGATGGTGTTGATGTTGGGTTGGAATTTTCCAGTCACATTTTGTCCGGTTATCAAGTGCCAAAAAGCATGACGCTGATAACCCGAAAGAGTGAAACCCAAATCGACAGAGCATCGCTCATGAAAACCCAAGTGTGTAGCCAAATCTTTCCAGTAAAGGCTATGTTTTTTCCCAAAGCAGCGAAAAGTAATACCATAATCGACAATTTGTAAAGTGCCCAAGATTTGGATGGTCAAGAAATGAGATCTAAGTTCGTGCACGGGGGCAACTTGGCTCCATCCAGTGTTTTCAAAAATGGTATTAAATTCGTGATTCATACCTGTCTGCTGCAGGAAGTGTGGGTCGAAAGCCGGTGTATGCAGGAATTCGCGTCCCTTGAGGAGGTTGTATGCTTGCATTTCCCGCTCGCTCTCCAAGTCAATGAAGGGAGCGTCGGCCTCGTCGATGGCGTGGCCTCTTGGCGCCTCCTCTTCTTCATGCAGCGGGCTCTCCTCACATGTGGGGGTACTTTGACTAGACTCCCCACGAGAGCGACGGCCTTTTCGGAACATGCCGGAAATCCAACCTCCGATCCCACTCATGGTGAGCTTGGCACAAGAACTTGACTTGTGATGGGAGTGGAAGAGGTTTGTGCAGGATTTCCTTGCACTTGAACTATGTGGAGAATTGCTTGGAGAATGGTGGAGCAAGAGAGTGATGAAGGGAGTGAAAAATGTGAGAATGAGAGGGGTGAGGAGCTCCACCCGAATGCTCTGGTATTTATAGAGCTGATCGCAGGCGGGAGAGTTCTCCTTGCAATGGCTAGTGACCGATGGCAAAAGGCTGTGCCGCAGAGCCGTTGGCCAGGGGGCGGTCGTCCCTGGGACCACCCGGTCCCCTGACTGGGCCGGCTTGGTCCAATTTTTTTCAGCCCCCTCTAACGGCTATTTCTAATGTGTAGCTGGTAACGAATGACTCCCATTTGAAATTTTGCTCCAGTTTTTGATTTTCCACAAGTTTTATTTGAAACTTTTTGATTTTCAAAAATTATTTAAAAATAATATTTAGACTTAACAAAAGTTATTCTTTCTGAAAATTATTTTTATAGAATTTTTGGAGAAGACTTTATTTTGAACTAAAAATAAATTTTTATAAATCTAGGAAGAGGGAATAATTTCTTTTGATGCAAGAAAATAATTTTATTATTTATATATATTTTTTTCAAAAGGATAAGATACAATACCTGAGTGGGGCACCTCCCCCAAGCTTGAATGATGGTGTGGGCCCCTTCAGATAATTATTATGCATATATATAAGAATGTATATATATATTATTTTGATAACTACCGTTGACCTTCGGCAAGGGCTCAACGTTTATAGTCTGTTGGCCAGACTTCCCTTCCTTTATTGATCTATAGCTGCATGAACAAACTCGGGAGAAGTCTCGGGTTGCCCCGGGATTTTTCCCGTGTTGTTGACAGGAATAGAAGCAGCTATTTGTGCCATTTGTGTTTCTATCATTTTATTAAAATTTGCTTGATTTTGAATAGAAGAAGACAAAGTTTCAAGCTTGGCATTTATGTTTTCAAACATTTTATCGTTGAAGGATAGCTTTTTGGTCAAATTTTCATTGATTTTAGCTTGTCCTAGAACGAGATCTTTTAAGAAAGGTTGGTTAGAATTGAAATTTGAATTGAAATTATTACCTTGCGAGCGGTGTTGGTTGTTCCACCCGTTATTACCTTGCTGTGGTTGGCGAAACCCGTTGTTGACATATGAAGCTTCTTCTTAGCTTTCGGGGTAGTTGTTCCTCAAGTGGCCAACATTCCCACAGACTTCACACGTCATGTGTGAATCTATGGCTTGGACGGTACTCATGGAAGGGTTGGTTGCACGATCGTCCAGCTTTTGCATCAGCAAGTCTAATTTTGCGGCAAGCAAGTCCGTCTCCTTCACGGTATGCGTGCCTTTTTTTGTTTTTTTCCTTCTCCCCAACTCTGATTGGCCACCATCTTCTCAATAAGTGCAGTTGCATCCACGATGGTGAGGGAGAGGAATGCACCTCCAGCTGCGGCATCTACGTGTCCCTTTGACATGGCCGTGAGGCCTTCATAAAAATTTTGGAGCACGAGCCAATCTTCCATTCCATGATGAGGGCAGGCTCGGATGTACTCTTGAAGCCTTTCCCATGCTTCGGGGATAGATTCAAGGGAAGATTGCTGGAAGATTGCCGGTCGACCCTGTGTGTCTTCCTTGGGTACTCCCCAGATCACAAGGGGTACCGTTGCTAATACCTCACCTTCACCCGGCCTGACATCTCCTACGCCGTGCAGCAGCTGTGCCTCTACATGCATGCTCCACGGGAGCCCCACCTTGCTGCTCTGAAGCGGCTTCTCCGGTACCTGCGTGGCACCCTCGCCTATGGGCTGCTCCTCGGCCGGTCCTCCTCTGCTGAGCTGGTCGTCTACACCGACGCCAACTGGTCGGGCTGCCCAGACACCCGCCGGTCCACCTCCGGCTACGCTGTCTTCTTGGGCGGCAACCTTGTCTCTTGGTCGTCCAAGCGCCAGCCGATGGTCTCACGCTCCAGTGCCGAGGCGGAGTACCGCGCCGTGGCCAACGGTGTGGCCGAGGCTGCTTGGCTCCGCCAGCTCCTGGCTGAGCTTCACCGCCCCCTCACCAGGAGCACGCTCGTCTACTGCGACAACGTCAGCGCGGTCTACCTCTCCACCAACCCTGTGCAGCACCAGAGGACTAAGCATGTGGAGATTGACCTTCACTTCGTCTGCGACCGTGTGGCCATCGGCGACGTCCGAGTCCTTCACGTCCCGACCACCTCCCAGTTTGCGGACATCTTCACCAAGGGCCTCCCTTCCTGGACCTTCTCCGAGTTTCGCTCCAGCCTCAACATCACCAGTGGCTAGTTGTGGCTGCGGGGGGGGGGGGGATCCTGTGTATTGTGCTTGTTTTCTTTCTTGTCCAGTCTTGTACTCCGCTGCGCCGGTAGTCCAGACTGCGGGGGGGTGTTAGAGTGTGTATTAGGCCCATGAGGCTAAGCCCATGAGGCCCATGTATGTACTACTATATAACTACCCTTCTAGGGTTAGCCCAAGAATCATTCATTCTAGCAGTATGTTCCTTGAAACTTGAAAGCGTTTAGCTGATAAACTATTTGACAGTGCATTGTATTAATTCTTGAGTAAACTTAGTTCTGGACATGATGTGAACACTGAAGACTGAAACCTTGGTGCAAGTTCATGGAGGATGCACCAATGTTATAAAAATAGTTACGATATTATATGACAGATATAATGTGTAAATATGGTAAATTGGATATTAATTCAGGTCCCATCATCAGTTGTCATTTAATGAAACAACAATGCATATCAGCACCACAACAGCAAGATGTCCATTTCTGTCACATTTGTGTGATGTGGCATATACCTGAACTGAGCATCCTAGATAGTGTGGTTGAATCCTCTAAGATGCCTCTAGGCTCTAACATCCATCCCAATCAACACGAATCAGTGTACAACGCATAGTTAAATCTAGTGAAGTTTTGCTGGCTTTTTATGCAAGGCCTTATGATCTTTTTACCATGAACTTGGCACATCTGCAAGGTTTAGCTCAATTTGATAGCTACAGTTCCATTGCAGAAAGAAAGGTTAACTTAATAGTCTCTTTGGTAAAATTCTACATGCTTCAAGCCTTCCTACTAGTAAGTAGCACCATTTTTTTTTTTTTGGTTAAATTTTGACCTGAAAAGTTCTCTACTTTCCTTGCCATGTCTGCTGTTTTTTGTGACAGTGACCGAAAATCTGTTTACGTAAATATCCTCAAAACAGTTCATCATTTTATTATTATCAGAACCACCCTGCACTTATGCATCAACAAATAAGTGCTACATCTTCCAAAAACCTATGTATCCATTTCTCTTTGCTTTTCATCTCTTTTTCTTAAAAAGGAATGGGCATAATCTATGGACAAAAAAAGCTCTGGAATCGACTCAAACACAGGCTTGTTCCTGTCTATGTAGCTTCACTTTAATAAATCTTAACAACCATGCATTTCTCGTAATTCAAAATCGAAACCAATAAAGTTTGTGATACTACTTACCGTTCATGACACCTTGGGTATAGGAGCACTGCCGGTAGGGCCCCACCTCATGGCACCCAACCATAGGTCTCTGGTCCTCAGGGATCCTCTGCAGCGACGACGCCTTCCGTGATGGTGGCAGGTAATGAGAGCTCTTCCGGACGTCCTCATGCTGCTGCTGGTGGTCATCGCTGGCGGGAGCAATGCTTGTTGGCAGCAATGGCTTGATTAAGCTGGAGATAATCTCAGGTGGCTTCCCCCGGAATGAGTTTGTCAGGAACGAGTTGGACAACCGGCTCAGTGATGGCGTGCCCAAGAAGCTCAGGTTGGGTGAGTGCACACTGCTGTACATATCAATGGATTGCCTGCTCGTAGAAGAAGAAAATGTACTTAAATTTTTTGTTACTGGATGCATATATATTCTTGATGGCCCTGGGCGAGAGCACCGGCTCACACGCACTCAAAAACTAAAGGTGGAAGATGAACAGTGGCACGGGGAGTTTCTCGGCGACGAACGCCGCAGCGACACTATCGCCTGTATCTTGGCAATTATATTACTGGACTCGACTCGGCAACTATTACAGAGGAATGCACAGGGTATTTAACGACCAGGGAACCTCCACGGAGCACGTCTCCACTCGCCCAATTTCTCCGGTCTTCACGCCATGATCTGCAGCACGCGCTCAGCGACGCCGCGAGAGCCGTTCGCTCGTCCCGGACATTGCGGCCACCTCCTTGCAGACCGGCTTCATCCACCCTCGGACTCCTAACAAACTACGACACGAACTCACCTGCAGCACACGGCGCAACGTGGCTGGACAGGACTACGTGCTGCAACTCACCTGCAAGCCACGGACATGAACGCTACACACACGCGACACCACCAAAGTCAGCCCGTTGGCGCCCTGCGTACAAGCACGACCTAGCCGTGGTGTGGTTTATTTCCTAACATATATATGGGATAAATTGAAGCATTAATGTCTAAAGAGTTTGTCAGGAAATACAACCTGACAGGAAGTGGTCAGCGGTTACCGGAGATCACATTATTAACATCCAGCTTAAAAAAGAAGGTAATTAGCTGATCTCACATTACAGTCTCCGGTTGATTTATCTCATATATATTTGGATGAGCATATTAGACCAACTGAATTTGCCACGTTAGCAGTAGCATACAAATGCAACTGGGACCCCAACAAAGAGAGAGACATCTGGAAACCAGACCAAATGCACATACACATCACAAACATTGGTCTCACATGTCATCGGTGGTACCTCGTCCACACATCCACCTGGGCATCTCCACCCTTTGAGAAACTAATGAGCCATAATAATCTTTTTTCCAAACAAAAACAAATATTCATTATATGTCAAAGGAGAAATACACCCCGTGAGTACTGAGAAGCCACATGTCCGTAGACTCCCCCGAGAATGACAGCATCCCAGACATTCCACAAACAACCACATCAACGATGAATTTGATGGGACTCTGGAAGTGTAATGGTGCTACAGGACAATCCAGCAGTACAGGAAAAAAAGTACTCAGTGTAGGAGTATTTGTATTTCCATTCTCTGAGAAATTGGACCAAAAATAATAATCAGGCATTTAGACTACGGGCTGGTTGGTACATTGCTTAGTCTTCTGGTCCTAAATAAGTGCCATTTTGGATATTGATACCGTCTTCAAATCGCGAGATTCACCTCCAGTCCAATTTGTACTCACATATACTTGTGGGTTAGCAAAATCCACCCATGTTATTTTCTGGTGGCAGATCTAAGTGTTCTTAGGGACATCATAGTAGTTTGATTTGTTTGGGGGTGTAAACATTTGGTTTAGCTGGTGCCGGTAGCAGCAGCCAGCAGATAAAGTAAAATAGTGCCACGCGGCAGTGCAACCCTCTCTGCAAAAATTGAGAGACGCAGATCGCAGGCTAATAATAATAATAATATATAATAACAATATTTAATTCCAGAAAGAGAAAAAGGGGAAGCTTGGGACGCGCGCGGCCACGGGGGCGGAAGAGGTAGAGGAGCACGACGATGGGCGGAGCTAGCAGTTTACCTGTAGCTCTGCGGCCATTGCTGCGTGTATGAACTCGGCTGGCTGCACTGGGCCGCCACCACCCGCGGGCTGTCGCACGGCGACGAGGAGTCCGACCCGCCGTCGTCGGCGTCGTCCCCTGACTCATCGCCGCCATGGCGGCGCCGCTTCCCGTCCTCCACGGCGGCGGCATCCGTCGCCTTCCTCGTCGCTCTCGATGAGGAAGCTCCGCTCCGACACCGAGTTCTTCATCTCCCACCAATGTCAAGCTTAATAGTAACGACTAACGAGAGAGAGGGAGAGCGCGGGTTGTGTGAGAGGGGCGGAGGGAGAGGGACGGACATATATAATGGCGACGTGGCTTAGGCTTTGGGCTTTGGCCTGTTATTTTAGTAATAAAAAAATAAATATTTATTTTGATTTATGCTAATTTAGTGTGAAAGTAAAATACTGTTTAAAAAGCGCTGCGGTGGTGATGACTGGTGATGGCCGACGGGGGAGCGGAAGAGATAGGGGTATTTTTGTCCCGCTTCCTTGAACAATCAATGAAAATGGAGGTCCCGTTTGCATCAAGAGATTTTAAAAATTTCAAGTGTTTATTAGAATTTTATATCTTAATTTTAAATCTATTAAATTAGCATTTTGGATAGGATTTTAATTAGGATCTGAGATTTTTTTTAATTAAGTTGACATATTCGGCTGTCTTTCTGAACAACACTTTGCCTCTATATGTTTACTGTAGCACCAAATAACAGTAAATAATTTGAGCCATACGGGCTAAAACCATTTATCTAAGAGTTTTCAAAACCTATTTCAATCTAATTTGTTCGGGTAATTTTGAAAGCATCCGACAACTCTCCATCTAGAGGCGGAGCCAAGGTGTCTCGCACGGGCCATGACCCTCCGTAACAAATCAACAACATTTCTTTACATAATATATAGTTTAATATTTATATTTGTATCAAGAAGGATATAGACAATGAAATCCCTCAAAACACATTAGAATTAAACATTTTGATTAATCTAGACTGTCTACCATACTAGACGCATTTAATAAAATTTTATAATTTGTTAAATACATATTTACATTTCATTATGTTTTATATTTGATGAACACATACATAATTAGTAGTATAATAATTCGGTGGTCACCAATACTTTATCATCGCAAATTATTGAGCGGCTGATTCACTCTTTTGCTATTAGTACAGACGCATCCATATAAACAAACACACATTCTAACTCGTTATGAGCATCTTCGAAATACTAAACTCGTAAATTTTAAGATTCCTAAGTCACCATAAACGTCTTGTTCTCGACAAACTCGATTCCCTACCACGATAACAATAATACTTTTAAATCATCAAATACTAGAATAAATCTAGAAAATAGAAGCAACTACATTGATAACTAATGATCAAGTTCCACCGTAAGAACATAATTAAATAAATGAGCTATGTTTAGTTACATATTGTGAATCTCTTTCATCGCCCCTCCCTCCCTTAGTCCTATGTATAATTTTTGGCCCTACCCGTGTCTCTACTCAGCTCCGAATCTTTTCTCACTTAGAAAAAATCTATGCGTCTAGAGGTATAGGAACATGGGGAAGAATAAGAAGTAGGACATGGTTCCTAATGTTAATTCTAAGAGAGAAAGAAAACATAAAAAAGTTTGGATGATTTGAAAATAGTATGGGATATTTGGTGCAAAATTATCTTCTATATTTTAGAAGCGAGATTTAAAAAATTGTTTGAGTTAACCAACAAATATACTCCCAACTTCTTTTAGCCACTTGAAAACCTTACCGATTTATCAATTGGTTATACTTTGAACTACTGGAGAGGATATAATGGGTTCCTAATAAAAATTAATTGGTACATCAATGAGTTTTCCAAAAGACTTAAAAAAAATTTAGGAGCACAGTTACTATTGTGTTAGGAGCTAAAAAAATGCTCAAAACACTAAACAGTGTTTTGAGCATTTTTTGGCTTTTGATTTGCCAATAAGTTAAAAATTAAAAGAACCAATAGCAAAAAAAAAGTCAATAGAGAGATGTCAGAAAGTTAGCTTTTGAGCCAAAAACCAAAAGATACAGCTCAAAGAAATATGCCTTGGGCCCTGTTTAGTAAAAAAGGGTCCTATTTAGTAGAGCTCTATCCAACTTTGGCTCTTGCTACTCGAAGGGTGTTTGGTAGGGCTGCTTCTCAGGGGCTTCTCTAGAGGATTGAATAACAGAGATCCATTTACTTATGATATCTAGTTGACACTGCTAATTTGTGGCTCCTTTAAAACAGCTCTAGCTTCTTTATTTCTCGCCTAAAAATGGCTCCTCCACTAAACGTTTGGTAAGGCTTCTCCGAAGAAGCTAGAATTGGAATGAAGCTCTGCCAAACAGGATCTCCATTAAATGTAGCAAGTATTGAGTCAATGAAGCCCAATGTTATTTTTGGTTCATCAACTATAGAACCATTTGGAGTCATGCCAACCAGAACCAAGTTATTGACTTTTTTTTAGTACATAGTTTCTCTATCCAATAAAAAAATATCATTCTAGTTTTCTAAAAAATCATTTTTTGAACTTTTGACGATATATATATAGGAAAATATTAATATTTATGGTATATAATTGATATCTTTAGATTTATTATTAAACATATTTTTTAATAAATTTATTTAGAGATATGAATTTTGTTCATATTTCTTCTAGTCAAATTTTGACCGTTGTTTGGCACGTCCTACTGCCTGCAACGGGAAGAGAGGGGGGGGGGGGGGGGGGGGGGGGAGGGTGTTCACCCAAAGGCTTGCCGCCTTTGCCACGTCTAACTCGCGACTGCCATTTTAGTTATACCTAAGCTGAAGTAGTCACATAGCCTTTTTAGTTTATTTATGTGCTGATTTCATCTCTACCTGTGGCAGCCTTTTTCTCTACCATACTGATGTGACGGCGCCACAACCTACGATAGCAGCCAGGAACCAAACGGCCTCTACATCTGCTAGTTTCCAAGGCAATGTCTCTCTCCCTGAGACCCTGACTCTTCGACGAGCCTCTTGAAAGTTTTTTTTTTTTTTTTTTTGACTCAGTATAGATACAGACATATACGTACGAGTATACACCCATCTCTTATGAAGATGTGTCTACACAATCTATCTATATAAACATATCAGAAGAACTCAATTAGATTGGTAAATTTTCAGATTGAAAATCATCACATACATCTCGCTATGGATGACCACATGTCGCACATCACTAGAATAACATCCTTAAATGCTAGAATATATTTAAAAAAAATTACTAGCACTCTTGTCAAGCTGTGCTGAAAGTTGGTGGATGTGCTTGGAGGCTTCTGGGTTTTCCGGGGCCCGGGGCTGAAGCAACTACAAAGTTGAAGACATTTCTAGTGTAATTTTTTTTATTGTCATCCTGCTGTGCCCTTTTCTCATATAGTTTTTTCGCCTCTATCTCATGTATTACCTCCGTTTCAGAAAATATGCAACTATGGGTTACATGCCAGAAAAGTAGTTTACGTTTAACTAAGTTTTTAGCAAATAGTATTCATATTTATGGCTCTAAATTAATATATTATGAAAATATATTTCGTAATGAATCTAATAATGTTTATTTGATATTATAAATATTTATAATTTTTTTATCTATAATTGGTCAAAGTTGATACACTAAAACATGATACTCTGCTAAAATTGCTGTTTTTTTGGGACGGAGGAGTACATGGTGGCGAGTGTCTTGTTTAATTTGTTCTTTTTTCATAAGAAAAGGAGTGTTCTATTGACAACTCTAGATCAGAATATATGTCATTACAAATGTTTTCATGAAACTGGAGAAGAATACAAATGGTTTTAAGGGATGTATTTTAGTTTATGTAATAAAGGGATTCTAAAGAAACAATGCAAGAATCATTTTGATTGCTATTGCAAGTGATTCTCTTGGTGAATCACTCCTCTACGACCAAACAACTAAATCTCACATATATTTAGATAAGGAAAAGACAATAATCACTTTTTCATTTACACTGCAACGCGAGAGCTAAAAGAAAAATGCTCTCCAATGCTCGTTGTTCAAAACCCACAATAAAATACTCTAGAATCAATTCTCACACGCATGCTTCACACCCTGTAGTACCACTATAATCAAGTAAATGACTCCACTGTAGAGAACCAAGGAGCAGAGCCAGAGAAGCGAACCTTCGCTAGACAGATCCTAGATTCATCCATACTCTCCTTCAGTTGCATGCAAGTCATTCTTGCTTTTTCGTATAGTAGTTTTTCTTGGTAGTTGCATGAACTGTATAGTAGAACCGTAAAGTTATATACCCAGAAAATTTAGAATAACATATATAATTTGAAACAGAAACTACTTAGTCGTATTAATCGTTGTCTTTTAGATAAAGTTCGGTGGATTGGGTCCTTAATTATTATTATAAGAGCACGGGCGAAGGAAATAGTGACCTCCAGAGATCTCTGATCTACATACAACAACTCTCCTGCTTAAGGGACTGGAATGTTCACCTAAAGATGAGACAGGTAGCGCATGGGACACTAGTACAGACAAGCTCTGCATTGGCGGTTTCAATGCTATTTTTACTGGCGTTTTTTGAAACCGCCAATGCTGGAGGCCAGTAGAAATAGGCCATCTGTACTGACGGTTCACTTAAGAAATCGTCGGTACAAATAATTTTCCAAAAAATCACGTTTTAAAAATAGCAAAAAAAAATATGAGAAGGGACCCACCAGCTAGCACCCGCGGTGGTTCAAATCTGTGACCTCGGGCTCGTGCGGAACCCCCTACCACTGCACTACACCATCACATGCATCTAAGTTAGTTTTCGATTCCCCACATATTATAATAAATAATAGAAAATTGACTATTTAAGGCCCTAAACGAAGTCAAATAAAAAAGTTGTCAAGTATAAAGTTGCATAACTTTTTGACATATACAACTTTTATGTAGAGTGTTTCTCCATCTGAGGCTTTTTTCAAAAATTAAAATTTCAAATTTCAAACTTTGACCGTAATTTACATCAACAAGATGATTTTAAATGAAAAAGTTTTCAACTACAAAGTTTCATAACTTTTCGAGATCTACAACTTTCATGTATACAGTTTTTCATTTAAAGTCATTTGAAAAACTCAAAAAATTAAAATTCAGATTATTTATAGTGGTGGGTCACTTAATGAACCGCCATTAGAAATCGATTTCTAGTGACGGTTTTCTTAAGAAACCGCCTGTAAAAATGGCGCTGATTTCTAGTAGCGGCCGTCAAGTAAAATCGCCTGTAAAAAAAATGGACGTCAGCTTAGAGCTTTTTTTTTTTTTACTAGTGGGACTTTGGTTAGTTGCAGAATGCTGCAAAAAGTCTCTGTTTCCTTTCTCACAACTGATGCAACAAACAGGTTTAAATTGTGGGAATGAATGAATGAAGATGAATGGGGTAGCTGCTTCCAGACAACAAATAATCAGAACGCCAGGGTTACCGTATTTGCTTCAGTTTATTTCTTGGACTAAGTATTGTCGTATTCAGGTTTAATTTATTATTAAAACGACGGTTTAGGAACTATAATACTAATCTAGGCCTGTGTGGCTGTGTCGGTGCACATGTGCACATTCGTTGTAGTCGCCGCGCGCAGAATGTGTTGCTCGAGCTCACGAGTCATATGTCGCCTTTATTATTTCACATGTATCGATCTGATCGACCATTTGGATAATACAACACAATGATGATTGTCTCTTTATGGAGAAAAATCATATATATGGCCAATGCATATTTTAGTCACTTGTGAACTAGCTACTGTGCCCATGATGAGGCAACCAGCTGAGAGCTAGCATTTGCTAGAGTTTTCAGATCTGCATCTGCTTCTGCTGTAGTGAGTTAGTGACTGATGACCAAGATGAGCAATGCACGTTCTGTTCACGTGACCCGGCCCTCCAACTCCAACTACGGGGGTCACATCACATGCCAGGATGCAAGGTGCCCCGTAGGTCGCCATTGTTTACCGTAGGTACCCACGTGTACGTACCCAAGAGACTCCTGTCCTAGAGTAAGTCTCTAGCCACAGCGTTGCCCGTGCTAAACAAATTCTCTCTTCCACCTCATACCGATGTTATGTATAGTCACAGCTAGGGCTGGATTAACGAGCCAGCTCGGCTCGTTTGGGCTCAGCTCGTTTTGGCTCGTTAGCTAACGAGCCAGCTCGGCTCGGCTCGTTATGCTAACGAGCCAGAAGGCCTGCTCGGCTCGGTTCGTTAGCGAGCTCGAGCTGGCTCGTTTGGCTCGCAAGCCAGACATAAAAAAATAAAAAAATAAATATCTATATTTATCTAAATTTTAATAATAGCAATTATTCAAAAGCAAGCCATAAATCAAAGAGAAAAAATGATATATGATATATATATTATACATATTCATATAATACATAATATATCTATAATCTATTATTGATTATCTATACATTCATTTAAAATAAAGAGAAAAAGTCATAATAATCCTAAGTTTAAAGAGTATAAGTCTAAACATCAACTAATGGTAGAGTGTAAGACATCATCATACAAAATTAATATAACTTTAATCCCAACAACTTTGGCTCGTTAGGCTCGCGAGCCAGCTCGAGCGAGCTCGCGAGCTGGCTCGTTAACTAAACGAGCAGAAATGCTGGCTCAGCTCGTTAAAAAATATAAACGAGCCGAGTCGAGCCGAGCCATTAACGAGCCGAGTCGAGCGAGCTACCGAGCTACGAGCTTTTCGTCCAGCCTTAGTCACAGCGTGGGCATCGGTTCTTGTTTTTACTGTAGGTCCCATAACAGAAAAATCCCCGAGCCACCGGAGGATGCGCCAGCAACCACAATGTGGGCACCGATGGCTGGAGAGGAGAGCGAGAGTTTGGGCACCGGCTTTTTTCAACATTGTGGCTATTCTCATTCCAGTCGGTGCCGAAGCTGTGAGCTACAAACCGACTTATCATCTGTTGCAACTTATTATGTTTATTTTATGAAAGAGGAGGGGTTGAGCCCCTACTTCATTGAAAAGAGAACCGAGCTAGTGCTCCCTCTGGTGGCTAGCATCCCCGGTGTTCACGTAGCCGGCCCAAGTCCGATTCTCAGGAACCGCAATTCGCATCTCTCACTGTCTCACAGGGACTTGCTCTCCAGGTTGGGCACTTTTAAACCGTAACCGAACCGCATAAAAAAGTTGGTTTTCTTCGGTTCTCGGTTTCAGTTTTGGTTTATGCATATGAGAAGATCGGTCTTCGGCTGCGGCTTCGGTTTTGGTAAAACCGAACCCGACCACCGAACACCAACACCGCCATCCTACGGCTGCCTATTCCACTTCCGACTATTCCCAAGTCGACTCCATGCAGGCACGCACTTTCCCCCTTTCGTCATCTTCCTCCGACCCTACAAAAAGCGGGGTGGGGCGGGCACATCTAACGTCTAAAGCATGGCGGGGCGGCGCAAAGCTGTGGGCATGTTCGCGCAAGGGGCAGGGCTGTTCGTCGGTGGCAGGTGCGCGTCTCTTGTGGGGTGTGATGGAGTGGCTTGTCGGTAGCACGACAGGACTGAGCGGGGCAGCCTGCTCTTCAACGGTGGGGGCGGGTCTTCGGTGACGGCGCGTGGCTGAGCGGTGGCAGTGCGGCGAGGGGGCAAGGCTTCTCAGAGCATCGGCGGATCTGCGAGCAAGGTCTCTCATCGCTTCACTCCTCTGTATTGTCTGTGTCGGTTTGTTCGGTTCAACCAAAAAACCAAACTGAACTGTAGCACCTCTGGTGTTACGATTAATTAAAATCTGCCATGTCATCATCATTGCATGTAAGTCATCCTGCATAAACTCATTTTTACTATGCATTAACAAAAATGATTTTTATTTCAACATGTGACTGTGCATAAGTGCTTGAGAGTATTTATTATGTAAATGTTTGTGTTTGTATGCAATTATCTAAATTAAATTGAGAAATAAAAAGAAAATCAATTATAAACCCTAAAGCGGACCTAAAACCCTAAATCAAAAACTAAGCATAATTAAGCGGACCTAAAACCCTGAAACAAAAGTTATAAATCTTTAAAAGTTGAGCAACTGTTATTTTGGAAAAATTTGAAGTTATTATAAAGAACTTCAAACAAAACCCTAATAAATGTTTTAAAGTTTAAACTTGAAATACAAATTTAAAAACTAAAGGAAATCTGATGAAAGTGCTTTAATAAAAGTCATAGAGTTTTTAAAATGGAACAATTTTTATTTTTGGAGATTTTAAAGTTATGTTATAGAAATTTGAATTAAACTCAAATTACTATGTTAGAGTTTAAATTTGAAACTTCAATTTCAAAAAAATATTAAGAATCTGATCAAACTTCCTTAATATAAGTTGTAAAGCCCACTGAGAAGAACAACTTTTATTTTGGCAATTTTCCAAGTTATGGGGAAAAATTGAAAGTAATTTGAAGAATTATGTTTGAAATTTAAGTTGGAGATTTACCCCCTTTTCAATAAATCCAGATCCTGGATGAATTTGAACTTGGTGTCTGAAGCAAGAATGTTCTACACTAAATTGTCTACAACTTTCATTTTTGGAGTTTCCACAGACTCGAAATGGAATAGGTCATGATTGAATGAAGTAGCATTTGACTCTAGGGTACTAGGAACAGTACACCCGGCCCCTACCCCTTCATGGCCGCCGTGCGGGCGTGCGCGCGGCGCGCGCTGCCGCCGTCCAGTCGGGCCAGAGCCCTGTCACCGTTGAGCTGCGGCGCTCGGGGGCCCCAGACAACCGCTCGATCTTATCCCTTCCTCGCCCCTTTAAAGCGACGAGCCCCTCCCTCCACTGCTCGTTTTCTCCGCAGCCGCCGGCGACCACCCACTGCTCTCGGCCTGGTCAGCCACCACTGAGCCACTACCGCACAACTCGCTGTGCAGCCAGTTTCCTAGATCCAATGCGCATCAATTGCCACCACTAGTGCAAGCTTTGGTGCCCTGCAGCTCCTAGACGCACGTCGTCTTTCCGGATCACGGCAAGAACGCCGCCGTGACCCGCTTCGCCGTCACTAGCCTTCTCTGGTGAGCTTCATGCTCCTTGGACTAGCGTTCTGGGTTCTTTATCTACTGGTTAAGCCGGTGTACTCACGGGTTTTTCGTTTTGTGCCAGGGAGACATCGGGACGCAACCTCGCCGTCGAGTCCGCGCTGCCACACTCGCTGTCGTCGTCGAGCTCACTCCTCTGCACCGTCTCGGGTCCGACCACCTAGCCAAAAGAAGTCGCGGTGAGCTCCTAAATCGATTGCATCCCTAACCTCTAACGCTACCGTCTTGCGCTCGCAGTGCATGGTACGCCGCCGCCGCCGAATCGTCGCGGTCGTGGCTGGGTTCGAAACGAGCCCTAGCCCACTCCGTCACGTAGCTCGTTAGGCTCCTTAGGATCCCTGGAGTGCGTTGGGTGCCTTGTCGTCGCCGTAGAAGCCGCGGAACGGCGGGTAGCCGCCGGTCCAAATCGTGCCGGTGCCGGTCAGCGCTGGCGAGGGGTGGGAGAGAGAGCTGACGGCTGAGGCCGGTCGGTCAGCGCCTCTGAAGGAGAGAGTGGGGGCGCGTGGGTGTCTGTGGGCCGAGCTGGGCCGGCTTTTGTCTGCTGGGCCACTCAGACCGAATGGGCTTTTCTATTTTCCAAGAGAGTTAAATTAGTTTTTATCTTTTCTGAGTAGATGAATAGTGCCGTACTTTAGTTTTTTTTTGTAGATTAATTTACTTCATGAAAAATTATGAAATAAATTGTGTGTGCTCTCTGAGGGATGTAGTATTTAACAAAAATATTAAATACATATTTTGAGCACTTTCAGCAGAAATTAAAAATCAGCACATTTATTAATAAATGCAACTTTGGGTAATTTTAATTAGTTCTCTATAACTTCA
This sequence comes from Eremochloa ophiuroides, assembly GCA_038502445.1. Taxonomy (NCBI): domain Eukaryota; kingdom Viridiplantae; phylum Streptophyta; class Magnoliopsida; order Poales; family Poaceae; genus Eremochloa; species Eremochloa ophiuroides. Next base: position 10,039,714 of record JAHLJS010000009.1, on the reverse strand, counting down.
AAAATTATGAAATTTAATTTGGTACTGTTTTAGGATAAGTACTATCTATGGTAAAATTTTTAGCTCAAATGGAAATAATTAATTATTTCTTATTTATTACTTGCTTAATTGATTAATTAAGAAAAGGTTATTAGGATTAAAATTTTAATAATTTGTTAAATCTTTTAGCGTTTGGTTAAACCTCTTGTCGGTGCTAGTTTTGGCGGGGCTAACACCGGCTAGTAAATATGTGTTTTGCGGTTGAGGCTACGAATGGTGTGCAAGGGGGAACACAGGGATTATACTGGTTCAGGCCAAGCAAGCCCTACGTCCAGTGGAGAGGAGAGTCGTGTTGCCTTGCACCGGGGTGCTTGTAGTAGGGGGTTACAAGCTAGGCGAGAGAGGGAAGCGCTCCCAGGTCTCTTGTGTGTGTCTAAGTATTTACAAGTCGTTTGCTATGGATATGTTTGTGTGGGTGAGAACTTAGAACTTCCCCGTCGTCGTCCCTAAAGCTGGTCTCTGCCCTCCCTTTTATAGTCGTAAGGGAGAGGCAAGGGCAGCTACGTATTTTACAGTGAGGAATTGCTGTTGCCCGTTTGACTAGCTACTACCTTTTCTCCGCGTCTCCGGGGTATGGTTGTCTTGGTTCGTACGATCTTGGTGAGTTCCAAGGTGGGAACAGTCGTCTGACTGTGTCATGTCGGCCCGGATAGAAGGCGTGCTCGTCCTTTGGAGTGGACAGCGCAGTAGGCGCCTTTCCTGTTCTTGCGTAGCCCGTCGTCAGGGTCAGGCGCTGTCACAGTCGGAGTTGATAGATCCCGACGGAAAACGGGGCGGCGCACCGTAGACCATAGCGTGGAGTCAAATCCGCTGTCAGGAAAATCCTAACAGCTATCAGTGGTATGGCCGTCAGGGGCGTGCGAAGCGCAGTCGCGTCTCGAGTCTGTCCTGACGGGACAGTGCTTGTAAAGTGGTCAGAGAGATCTGTGGTCCAAGATTGCTCCGCTGACATCACCTGTGCCTTGGATGCCTTTGCGAGATTGCGCTCGAGGGGAATAGGGAGGCTCGGGCGAATCGGAGATTTGGGGCGCCGAGGGTGCCGCTCTCCCGAGCTCTCCCAGGGAGGCTCGGGCGAATCGGAGATTTGGGCGCCGAGGGTGCCGCTCTCCCGAGCTCTCCCGGGGAGGCTCGGGCGAATCGGAGATTTGGACGCCGAGGGTGCCGCGCTCCCGGGGAGGCTCGGGCGCTCGGGCGAATCGGAGATTTGGGCGCCGAGGGTGCCGCCCTCCCCAGGGTTGGCTGTCATTAGTGGAATGATGTCGTGGGCCTCTGTAGACGAGGCCTTCGTGGGCTTCGGGCGCGGCCTTCGTGGGCTTCCACTGGCCTTACTTGGGCCAGGCCATGTTGGCAATGAGCGTTTTTGCATCGAAGTTGGGTACCCCTAACTTTGGTACCGACACCTCTTATAGCACCTGAACCCTGTTATTCCAAGTTTTGATGATCATTTACTTTGTAAGTATAAAATGAATTACTCTATGTAGTAATTAAATGCCAAAACAAAAATCCTAATTGATAAATTGATTAATAAAAATAAGTAGAAACCCTAATTCACTTTTGTGTGGTGTGACATTTGGATTGGGTGATGTCCCTGGGTCATTAACTTGAGATGATCCTTGGCACCTTAATTAGTGTTTGAGTTCTTAATTAAATTGTTAATTTGGAACACTAATAATTTATGTTAGTCACATATGATGATAGGGTTTAATAATTTGCTTAGGCAAAGGGTTGATAGTGTTCTAGGGGAAGAACCAATCCGACTTTCAATGACTGTTAAAATGGTCAATAAACCAAAATAGTTAATACTCGATAGTAATTAGTTTTGTTGACTTACAACTTTGTCGTGAAGGGAAGTTGTACTCAACTTTCAAATTGAGTTCATTTTCTAATGATCAATGATTTTATGCATCTCCTGCATCATGGCATACATATCATTATGTTAAGTGTTGCATTATTATTTCGTGTAGTGAACGCGCAGCGATTATGATCTGAAGCGTGTCCCGAGTAAGGTCTTCACTCGGTGGACGTGGATCCTTCTCGGTGATTGACTTCAGGGTTCTATCTACTTCAAGCAACAAGCAAGCCCCGGTGCATTTGTCCCTCCTTGTTATTTTAAAATATTTATCACTTGAATTAATTTATTGCATTAGGTTAATAGGAGTTGATTGACAACCAATTGATGCATTACCATCCTTGACCACTTATCAATACCTGAGAACCTGATTTTATTAAAGTATTGAAAAATGCTTAGTCATGCTTAATGATTAGATTTGCAAAAATGCTATTTTGAACTGTGATGATACAAATCAAATGAAGCACTTTACGGGAATGGTTATGTCCTTGTTGGTAGCAGTGTTCCTAACTAGTTCATTGTCATCCACAGGGATGGGTTTTTCCGTTTGGTCGACCATCTGTTTGGGTTAGAGTCCCAACGATCCTCGCCATCGGAAAGGGATGTGAAAAACCGGATAGTTACCAGTGTACTTGGGTTAGAGTCCCAATGCATGGTTTCTAACGGAAAAATATTAGGGACCGTTCGTTGTCAGGCCTGCTGTGATCAAGACTTTGCAACTAGCCACATACTACGGAAAGCCTCTGACTCCGGTGGCTCTACTGGAACCGACAACCACGCACTGGGAGTGGAGAGATGGCGAGAGTAGCGTGTACCCTCGTAGCCGTCGTGCCTGGAGACTAGAGGAGTACTGTGCTCTCGGGTGGCGCAGGACCTGTTCCGGGGTATGAAAAGCCGTGGTAGGCGGGGTTGGCGTATGTAAGCTTAAGTGCTACATACGCAGTGTGGATAGGGATCCCCAGCTGGGTATTAATCGATTCGAATCGTCGTTGCTCCTCGGTTATGGAGACTTAATCCTCACCCCTACATCGAAAAGTGGTTCGGAACTAGGATGTTTTCGAAATGAATGAATGTATATTGAAAGAATGATGATGGATATTGGAAAGTACTTGAAATATGGTAATGATTAACAATATTATGTGAATAAAATATTGAAATAGGACTAGTAATGCTTTTCCACGAAACTCTTGAACTCTTGCTCAAGCCTTACCTTGACTCCCCTCAGCCTGTATTCATGAGTCTCATTCCTTTTTCTTTAGTCCGGTAAGTCTTGTGGAGTACCCCAGTACTTATGGTTATTAACCCCTATTGCAGGTGAGCCGAGAGTACAGTTCTGCTTGAGACCGTGCCGGTTGACAAATCGTGCATGGATGAAGATGTGTATAACCCTTGGGCAGGGTGTTTAGTTATGATGCTACTCCGCTACGAAACTCTGGTTTGGGATAATATCATTTATATTTGTAAACTTATGTTTATGTAATTCTTCCGCACTCTTTACTCTGATTTATTTTATTGTATAAACTGTTGTAATACTGCAATACTTACGATGAGATCCTCGGGAGGTTAGGGTTTTCTAGGGAACCCGGCAGGCCACCTAGGTCAAGAGGAACTCGTGCAGACTGTTCATGGATCTTCAGGGACGATGACGATGCACGTGGACCCTGTGATTAAGGCGGTTTTGTCACATGAACAAAGGCAAGCAACACCGAACTCATCGGTTTCTCCTTCTGTAACAGACCGATCGGTTAGTGTTTTCTAGAAACCAAAATATCGGTTAAAACTGATTGCCCAGTCCTAGGCTCTTAATAATGTATGCAGCCTCTCTCGCTTGGATTCCTAAAAAGGATTGTGACAACCTCGTCGTCTACGGAAGATGGTCCTAGTGGTCTCAAGAAAGACGCGATGTTCGTACCTATGTGTATTTGTTGGTCTAGCTTTACACGCATGGTGTGAATATAGCATGTATGGGTAGCGTGGGGTGTGCGTCCGTGTCTGAATAGATACTACAACTGTACCTAAATAAAAGGCATAAAAAATCATTAAAAAAACAGGTGAAAAGTACAAACTTAGTCTCACAAAACCAAAAGAGTAAATAGAAAAATTATACAAACGCTTCTAGTCATAAGCCAATATTAGGATGAAAGCTTGTTTTTGTTATAACTACAGCAAATTCTTTGGTAAAACCTGATCGGCACCTCAACTGAATGAGGGATGCCTTTGAAGATGACATGGTTGCGACTTGCGATCCACCAAATTGACCAGCGCGTAACTATAATAATCTTCACAAAAACGGCAAATTGAGCTGACTTGAAACTTTCTATGATGAAGCCTGGAACACTGCTTTTGGGCGGTACCATTAAAAGAAAATCAATCTGCGACATAATTTAATCCAAAAAGATAAATACAAATATCATAACACAAAACTACACTGCTACATATAAATTATCACATCCTGCGGGGCTCAAATGGATGTTGGACAAATTTTAGCCTGTTCGATACTTGTTATAAGATTGTCTGCTGTGCTATGAGATGAAACAAGTTTCTGGACAAGGGTACGGTGATATCATAACAATTTTCAAGAAGTCATCGATTCGATCAATTCCAGGTATTCACCGTATCATAATCTCTTGATTCCACTATGTAAATCAATAAAAATTGTTCATGGATACGATGAGAAATAGTGAATATGAACCTACACACTGCTAATACACTAGTACACTACCTGCATTGAGAAGAAAAATCTGTAGCTACACTCTGAACATCACCAATCAATGCCTCAATGAATTGAATACAAAATGGCTGCATGATTAACCCCAAGTAGACGAGTAATCTAGTTCAAGCACCTTCTTCAGTTTTCTTCTTTATTTCGAGGGCAGCACTGATGATATTTCCCCTTGTAATCATCTCAACCTTCAGGAATGGAGATCTGGTTCAAGCACCTTCAGTTTTCTTCTTTATTTCGAGAGCAGCGCTGACGACATTTCCCCTTGTAATCATCCCAACCTTCAGGAATGGAAATTGAATTGTGTTTCAACACAAAAAATGTATTGTTAAGGGTATTGAGCTATAGCAAATGAACATAAATTGCAAGCAAGAAGGATCCACTCACTAGTTTCCCCATGCTATCAACTACAGGTAATCTCCGGTATTTAGTTTCAAGCAGCAACCTTGTAGCAGCATCAAGATTAGTATTTTTACGCACCGCTAAAGGTGAAGTAGTCATTAGATCACCAATGACCTTCCCATTAGTTTTGCTTAATAGTCTCTGTATCTCCCGGAATGTCTGTAGAACAGTGAGTAAAAAAAGTCTATCAGGAAGAGAGGAACAATAATTCGTTCATGAAAACGGTGAAAGCTAATTAGAAAAATAATCCGATTGTATAAACAATAGAGTAGGTTTCCTCATTTTAACAGCTTTGAAGGTATAGTGTTTAAGACAGACTGACAGATCGGGTATTCCCCGAGTACAAAAATGTGGTTCAAACTGTACTGCAGAACATGCTAGCTATAAAAAAATGTGAGGTCTGATGTAGTTCCAACATTTTGTTATACCGGACCTGCTTTATCAACATATAAATTGCTTAAAGAGGCCTCCACAGCAAACCATCTCGATAGGTGGTACTAAGTAGGTCAGGAAAATACAACTGATGTAGAAAATATTATATTTAGAGGTAGTATTAACTAGCCAGCATGAATGATTTAATGTATACTCCAGGCTATAGAAAAGATAAACAATACCTTCCATGTACTATCCACATCAGGAAACATGTTTGTATTTGTATCCGCCAATTCATTTCCTGAATCATGAGATAAATATCATAACTGATAGTGAATACTATCAGATACTATGCATACAACACTACATACAACAACTGAATTACATGATAGAACTTTTTTTTTCCCTCAAACTACAGGATAGAAGAAAAGTAATGGAAAAGATAAGACGTTCTGTACTAGTTGAAGTGATGTACAAATATACTGCAAATGACAAGTAAAAGGTAGATAGACAAACAGTTGTCGTATAATTGATAGCATGAACAACACTTGTTATGAACAACATACGGTGTAATATGAGTTGTTTGCAAGCAAAAGAAACCAAGTTGAAGGAAGAAATAAATACCTGAAATCGAATCCAAAGCTAGCAGATCATAATCTGATACAACCCCAACCTGCAGGAGAAAATAATACTGGAAATGTAATAGACATCATAGATAACTTTGATGATAATAGCCAAGCTTGTAGATATAATAGTCGAAGCTAATAAAGCACTGGCCAGCTAAGTTTGTGTGGTTCAATAACACAAGAGTAAGCACTAAAGGAATACATGACAGTTGGAGAAAAGATTTACAAGAAACTAACCAAGTTCCAGTCATCGTCAACCACAGGGAAGCCAGAGATCCTGTGCTGCACCAGCAGCTCCAGGGCTGCGCGCAAAGAAACAACAAAAGTTAGCAACTTGGGAAACTGTGAAGCAAGTGAACACATGCGTTAAGGACAGGTACCTTGGTCAACCGGTGTAGTAGGTTGGACAACATAGAGATTCTCCCTGCTTGTCATGAAGTCACCAACCGTGTACACTCCATTGTTATGCTGAACAAGGAGGGGGCAGGTATCGTCAAACAGTAAATTGATGCCTAAAACCATAAATTTGGTACCACTGAGGAAAAAATCCTCAAGAGATAATTACTCTGTACTCCCTCTATTGTAAATTATAAGTGGTATAGTAAATATTATTATTTTATATATAAATTTGGTCAAACTTAAGATGTTCTGATAAAAAAAGTTGTAATGACTTATAATTTGGGATGGAGTATTAGATATGTAAGTGCACGCTGAAGGAGGAATTTCAATGGCACAAATGTGAATTGGAACAAATGAAAATGTGCCTCTTGAGTTTCAAATTTGGGACATGGAACATTGTCCTGCTAATATTGTAAAAAGAAGTATACATATATAGCGATGTTAGGCGCTAGTGATTATTGGGCTATATACTAAGCTGGACAATCTAAAGAAGCTAAGAAGGGACTTGAACAATGGTCAATGGATGCTAGTGACGTTTGTTTTGGAGGAGGAAGAAGAAGAATAAAAGGAGTCCAACGAAAAGAAAGGAATCGTTTGGTATATACCAACAAAAGTAAACAATCCAATACAACGGAGACAGGAAAAAAAAATGAAGCTATAAATAAAAAGCGATAGCCATTGTACGTCACTCGCGACGATGGCTCCCTCTAAAAATACTATCTTTGTAAATGTTAGACTCAGATGGTTGTATGGCATCACATAATCTACGGGGAATTTATAATGAGGAGGTCATTTCAGCAACAGCGACTCAGCCTTATAACAGCGCACGTCAAGCCATAATACGAATTGATTCCAAAATAAACAGCAGCAGCAGCAGCAGAAGGGAAACTGGGGTTATTTCAGCAACAGCATGTTTGCTTTCGATTCAATTTCGAAAGGCCAGGTGTTATTTCAGCCGCAGCAACAGAATTGTTGTAATCTAAACAATGGCGCATATAAAAATAGCATCCGTTCTTCTGAACCAACGAACGAATTCCCGGAGATATACTAAATAAAAATAATAAAGACAAAAGAATCATGCGAAACTGAAATGAAAGGGAAAAAAATGGATAGCTGTGCTCACCCCGGAGATGCCTCCTGCGGCTGGCGCGGTAGCTGCGGCGGAGCGCGCGCGGACGGACCTGCACGAGGACGGCCGGCGGCGGCCCGGGACGATCTGGCGCTGGAACGCGGACGTGGAAGGGCGGGAGCGGGAGCGGGCGGCGGCGAGGGTGGCGTCCGCCGATACAAGCAGCCTAGTGTCCATGGCGCCGCCGCGCGTGCGCCGAGGGGATTTGGGGGAGGAGACGCGAGAGGAGGAGCAGGGGAGGTTGGATGGCCGATGATTTTTTGCCGACTAATGATAAGAAGAAGCTGCCGATTGATTGATTGTCTATATAGCTTAGCAAAAGCCGATTGATTGTGATTGGGGGAAGAAGAGCAAGAGCAAAAGCAAAAGCCTACCGTTGATTTTTTGGTAGGAAAGTCGGCTGTAAAAGGAGAGGTTCTGAGCCAAAGAGAGAACAAGACAAGAGATACGAGTATGCTTTTTCCGTTCTTGCTTCTCAAGACAGAGAATCTTTACGACTGTGTATCAGTTCAGTCTTATCTTAATGTTATTACAGGCTTACAACAGGATAAAACAACGTATTATAAGAAAGATAGATATACACGAGTAAAGCCCTGTTTGATTCTAAAAACTTTTCTCTTTCTCCGTCACATCGATTATACTTTCCACCTACATAGAGCACTAAATGAAGTAGCAGCTGTTGTATATTTATACATTTTGCCTGATTAGTTCGAGATGAATTTTTTGAGTCTATTTAGACCATGATTGAATAAAAATTATCAAATACAAATGACGATGCTACAGTATACTTTTTCACCTCTTTTCACGAAGTAAACAGGGCCTAAGCATTTAAACCACTAGATCTTTTCACCAATGGTCTTAATAACGTGTAGAGTAGGTTTGTATTCAGTTTTGTCCACTTCTTAAACACAAACGGAAATGCTCCTTCTCGGTCGTCCAGACGTACGCCGGATGCCCCTCCGCGCGCCTCCCCGCGCTGGCGCCGCTCGCTCCCGCACGGCGCGCCTTTTTTTTTTCGTTTTTTTCTTTTTCGATTTTGAAACGACCTCGATTTCCACGAAGAGAAATTCATAGGCTCGATTTGTAATTGAACAGATTGATTGGGACAATCTATGAAATTACCCATATCTCAGTTGATACCAGGATCCATACAACGGTAATTAAGTCTTACATAAACACTTATTACATCGCCACACTGGCGAAATCAACAATCAGAGAAGCTTTAGAAGATGCGGAAACGATTCATCCTTCACGGCCAACTTGAGTGTAGCACGTGACCCTATTTCTCACCATCGTCTTCCTCGAAGTCGTACTCATTCTCGTCACCTGACAACAAATTTATTAGTACGATTTGTACTGGCCACGGAGCCCACCTATGCAGCATTTGCTTTGTGGAAAGTGGATGCAAGGCTATACAAACAGACCTATAGGCTGAGGTTTTCCTATGCAGCTGTAATCAATGTTTATTTAGTTAAGTTTTATCACCAGTTAACACCATCATCCCTTTTCCCATCACCACATCTCACTTACCCACACCTCGCTCTCATTCGATAGGCCCAACTCCCTCTCGGGCCTATCTCAGCGGCACACTACCACAACGGGTACACTGCCGGAAAAATGTCATCCAGGGGGAGAAGAGAACACTCACTACACTAGTAGAAGCTTCACAGGAAAGGTCCATAGCCAACAGGTTGGCATATGTATCGATCGATCAACCGTACACTCTGCAGAGGTTTCACTACTCACAAGATTAGCCATCATAGGTGTTGCGCAAACACCTAGGCAAAATTCCGGGTGCTTGCTTGCCTAGGTCGATGCCACCCTACCACTCAGCCCTGGGATATTCCGGATCGTACACCGTTATGCTGAGACTGGGAGACACAGTACCGGGCCCATCCAGTGGTACTGTGCATCTAGAACGGAACGGGAACCCATCGACCGTCTCCGTCCACCCTTATCACCTTTCAACCTAACAGTAGTGGCACCGTCCTACCAAGTAGTCCAGCCGTCTCCCGCCCATCAGAAGCGAGTGAGTAGAAAAGGATTCCCATGAACCTGAAACTAGTACGTCCTAGGTTTGACCAAGCAGGCATCTCCACTTAGGGGATACTCTCCCCGTGCCATCACAGCACCTCCGTCCACGGGCTTCAAACCACCAAGGCTATCCCACCCGGAACCTCCTCAACAACTTTACCCGCCACAGGTATCTCGCTTGGGGATGCCCAGGTTGCACCTCCGGCACGACTTGCCCCATGGGCTTGTCTCACATCCCACTTGGTCGACATCAACCCTCACCACGCACCCAAGACGCACGCAGCACTCTCTCCCAGTGGTTATAATCAGTTATACACCGTCCCAATTCCACCACATAGCATATAGCAAGTAGTAAGTAGTGGAAGAGTAACAGTATAATAAGCAGCAGCTAACCTAGCAGCGGACAGCAGGGTATAGTCTTATCAAGACAGGGAATTCAAATATACTACCATGCAACTAATCCATACATAATCATAAAGCAATAGCAACAATGTCATTTGCAATGCGTAAATAGGATCTAAGGATTTGGTGGGACGTGGCACCTTCGTAGTCGTCTCCTAGCTCCTGATAGTACTCGTGGTCGTCCTCCTTAGTCAGATCCTCCTCCGGCTCTGAAATCGAACACGAAATAGTCGCGTCAGCGACTCCTATAGAGTATTTTCAGAAAAATCCAATAAAATAAAGAGCCAAATGCATACAAACATAGTCTTAGATTGTAGATCTCATTTTTCTGAGAATTTTGATATATGGTGCGCAATTTTTGGACATCGTATGAATAAGTTATGAATTTCGGAAGATTATCCTATTTTCTGAAAATGGGAAAATTGGTCGGTTAATCAGGGGCAGCTCGGGATTGGTCCACGTGGCGCGCGGGTCCAGTAGTGCGGCATGTGGCGCCTCGACAGAACACAGACCCGATGGTCGCCCACCAGGTGTTCGATGCTGGTTCCCAGAGAGTCGCCGGCGTCGGCGCAGCTCGGTGGTTGGTCGGGCGAGCTCGGCGTTGGTCGGGGTTGCGTCGGTCGTAGCTCGGCGGTGGTCGGGCGAGCTCGACGGTGGTCGGGGGTGGTTCTCAGAGGTCGGGGGGCATCGGCGTAGCTCGGCATAGCTCGGCGGTGGTCAGGGGTAGCTCGACGGAGCTCGGCATAGTTCGGCGGTGGTCGGGGGTAGCTTGGCGGAGCTCGGCGTAGCTCGGCGGTGGTCGGGGGTAGCTCGGCGGAGTTCGGCGTAGCTCGGCGGGGCTCGGGCGAATCGGAAATTTGGGGCGCCGAGGGTGCCGCTCTCCCGAGCTCTCCCGGGGAGGCTCGGGCGAATCGGAGATTTGGTACGCCGAGGGTGCCGCTCTCCCGAGGTCTAACGGGGAGGCTCGGGCGAATCGGACATTTGGACGCCGAGGGGGCCGCTCTCCCGAGGTCTACCGGGGAGGCTCGGGCGAATCGGACATTTGGGCGCCGAGGGTGCCGCTCTCCCGAGGTCTACCGGGGAGGCTCGGGCGAATCGGAAATTTGGGCGCCGAGGGGGCCGCTCTCCCGAGGTCTACCGGGGAGGCTCGGGCGAATCGGAAATTTGGTGCTAGCAGGGTTCCAGGGTGTCTGTTCAAGGCGGCGGTGTCTCTCCGGTGCGGCGGACGATGACAGGGCGGCGATGACCATATTTCGGCAAGATAGGGCTCGGCTTTCCCCAATTGGCGTGCTCAGGCAGTCGTCCGACCAGATGGTGGCGGGTTAGAGTCATGGTATGGCCTCCTTCTCTCCCTCGGCATACGGCGGTTCTCCGACGAGGTGGAGGCGCACGTAGCCAAGGCGACAGTCGTGATTCGGGGCTCGGCTATCTAGCGGCGGTGCCGAGGCAGACTTGGCGAACCTCGGCGGCCTTTCTCCGCAGCGCGAGGCGATCGGGGGTACTCGGAACGGATTTTAGGCGAGGCGGAACGTGTCGGCGGCGATGTCGTCGCGACTGTGATGTTCCGGCGGGGCTAAGGAGGTCTTCTAGGAGATGTATATGCGTTCAGGGTCTATGGTGATGGTATACCAACTATCAATTTTGGCTACCGAGATTCCCAAGGTGCTCGGTTGTGGCGGCGGCGTGTCGCCGACTACGGCGGAAGGCGGCAACGCGGCTACGACCAAGTATTGGTTCAATCGAATGCGGTTTCGTCAAATTGGTGAGGCCAGAGAAGCATACAACACTCTGGTGGCGAACTTTAGCCATGGCATGACCTTCTTTTGGCGACGGCTCGCGGCTGCGCTCCGGTAAGGTCGCGGAGCACGCGGCCAAGGCGATTCAGGCTTCCTCTAGCGCTTAGATCCGCGTAGCTAGCTCAAGGGGTCGTGGCGGTGCTCCACGACGCTCTAACCTATACGGGTGCTAGTCGGATTGCTCGGAGCGGGTGATTCGGCGTCGGAACGCGTCGGTGGTGAGCGCGCTCCGCCGAGAACGCGTCGTGCTGCGTTCTCGGTCTAGCAAGCTTGTAGTCCGGGGGTTTCGGCCGGTCGAATGAGTGCATGGTGCAGGTGATCTTCCCGAGCCGGTAAAGGCTCGTGCCTGCGCGTCCCGAGGGTGGAACGCCATGGCAAAAGCAGGGCAAGGTTCGGACATGGCGTGCGATGGCTCACCGTGGTGTCGGTGAAGCTAGGATGGCGGTGCAGTGGCGAGTTGGAGCCGTGCAGAGTGATCGCAGTGCCGTGCCGAACCACGACGGGGCTCCGGCTTCTCCTCCGTGTCCGGCTCCGGCGTGCTCCGCGGCGGCGGCGCTCCGGCAGCTTCTCCTCCTCTGCTCCGCCCTTCTCCTACGCTCTCTCTCTCGGTTTGGTGCAGTGTGCCGGTCTGTGCTGCGATGGCGGCGAGGGAAAATGAGGGTAGGGCTTCGGGGTGAGCTCCTTTTTTAGGCGAGCTTGGCCAGCTCCAATGGCGAACGGTCCTGATCGCGCTCGACCGATCGAAGGGCCGTGGCTCGAGTGGATCTAGGGCTCCGGATGGGCGCGGGTTCGCTTGGAGGCCAAGAAAGGAGGGGACATGAGGGGGACAGCGGGGTCAGGGCTCTGCCATGCTGTCGACTGTGGACCGGGGTCACGCCATTCGCGTGACACCCCCGGCAGGCGCGTCGCCTTCGTGAGGAAGAAGAACAGTGGGGGGGCGAGAGCGGCTGACAGGCGGGGCCGGGTTGGCAGCGAGCGCGAGCGTGTGTGTGCCGGTCGCGCGCGCGCTGCCGAGCCGCAACGTGGGCCGCGCGCGGGTGAGGTGAGGAGAGGAAGGCCAGGCTGGCTTGGGCTGGCTTAGCAGACCGGCTGGCCGAATGGCTGGCCTAACTCTCTTTCTCCTTTTCTATTTTCATTTTAGTGTATATATACATATATTGCCCATTTTAAATATTGAGTAAATACAAACATAAATTGCAATAAATCCCAAATGTGATGCATAAGTTATTATTCTATGTTAATGGAATTAAAATGCAAGCTATACTCCCTTATTACCAAATTCATAATGAAACCTATATGCTTGCACAAGAAAAATGGGTTTTCATAATAAATAAATGAAAAATTTTAATTAGTTGAGATTTTTAGATTGTGTGGATTTTTAGGGTTGTTACAGATTTCTTATTCTTTCTTATTCTTTTTTTATTTTTTTATTTTTCTTATCCGTTTTTCCTTTTTCTTATCTTTTTATTTTAAAATATTTATATATTTTTTATTTCTTTGTATGTATGTTGTAAAAGTAGATCTAAGATGTTGCATGTGTTACAATAATTTCAGATACATATTGCAAGCGTTACCCAAAATATTTCATCTTTTTTAGACGTATATATTTTAAGGGTACGTTTCTAATGTTTGATCTTGCTTTTTCAAAATGAATTTTGCAAATGTTTATCTGCATGTTTCATTGTTTTCACATGTATTGTTACAATTGTTATATCTGAATATTGCATATATTTATAAAATAATTTTTAAGTATTTTTTATGTGTTTTTTTAAATGTTTCATACATAAGTTTCGATTGTTTCAGTAGTTTTATATTTATGTTCCAAGTGTTGGATCTAGATGTTTCAAAATTAGATCTTGTATTGCAGTGCATTTTAGATGCATGCTTCATGCCTATCGATCGGATTGGGAGGTCTGTCACCGGCGGTGACCATTCTCCGTCCCAGCTAGCGTGACCTCGCAGTCGTCATCGTTCCTCTACCCATATGCTCATCTTCCTTACCTCCTTCTTGCTTCATAGCGGTGTGAAACACGTATGTTGCAAAAATACGTATATAGTGTTTCAATAGTTTTTAGAAGTACGTTGCAGGTGTTTCGTATGTGTGTTGCAAAATATATCGGGATATTTTATATGTTGATTTTTTAATTAAAATATATCTATGTGGGGTCTTGTTTTGAAGAAAGAAACATGATGGTGCAATCGAATTTTAATTATGGTACATGGATTAGGAGTTATAGTTTTTTAAATTTCGAAAACTATACATGCATGTGCTTGCGTGTCACACCCGATTTTAAGAATAAAAAACCGAATGCACAATATATGTATGCCAGGATCAATAACTCATACATATATCGACGTCATGATAGTATCATTGCAATGCTGAATAAATAATCATAACATTATTACAAAAGGACCCGTGGGTCTAAAAGAAAAGTACATGATAACTGATAACTAATCTCCAGCGGAAAGGGACGCCATCACCACAGGAACGTCGACCGGGGGCAACACCAGTCTAGTACAAGTCGTCGGGGTCGTAGCCACCGTCCTCCACGTAGTCCTCCTCGTCAACGCCGTCGTCTGAGTGGGGTAGCAGAGGGACAAAGAGGAAGGGTGAGTACATCGAAATGTATCCCGCAAGTGTAGGAAAATATGACATGAGGCCAATAATAGAGGTAGGCTGACTTGGTTTAGACACAGCACCTAAAGCGACACAACCCTATATCCCGAATATCCTAAGCACCTATTTATCTAGGTGAAAATCTCATCTCCTCACAGTAACCAACACTCGGAAGTCCATCCGAGCAACCACACTTGGAAATCCATCCAAGCAACCAACACTTGGAAGTCCATCCAAACACCCGTTCCTTTCCCAAAGGAACTACCCAACCGAATACCAGAGTAACCAACTAATCCCGAAGAAGTCCAAGCCAGCTCTTGACCGCGAGCATGGCTGATATATCAGTTTTACACTCTGCAGAGGTTGCGCACTTTCACCACGAGTCGTGTTATTCCCCATTACGCCAAACACTGCCTAGGTGAACGGCGGGGTCACACTACAAGGCCGTTACAAAACCCTCTAGGCCTATTTTACATGTACCTCTAAGGTTTCACCGCTAACAGGGGTAACAACCCACTGCAGAAGCCCCTTCTTGAGCCACACAAACCATCCCCGTGTAAAGCCATAACTTAGAGAAGCTAATTACTTAGCCAGGTCCAGCCCCACTCCAGACCTCATGGATGCGCTGTAAAGCCAGGTTACATGCTCCGAGAACCGGGTCCTAGGGATCTAGGCAAGATAACTAGCACAATCCCAAACCACCGACATCAACAGTCGTTCCACGGCACAAACCATAACCACGACCAAAACGGTCCATCCTGCCGCATTTGCCTAATCACCATGTTTCTAAAAAGATTACCAATTCTACATGTTTCATATATCATTAATCCATATTAATTATACTCTTCCCAATCCTATGACTGCAAGGCTAAGCATGACTCTACCATATTCCCAATCCCTGGGTTAGCAAGGATGATATAAACAAGTTCTAATAAATCATATCATGGGATTCAAATTTAGACTTAGCATGCAACTAAGGATCTAACTACTCTACACAAAGGTAAATAAAAGTAGATGCAATATGAGCAAGGACACTTGCCTTCGTAAAGCGTAGGATCTGGGGTATCAAACACCTGATCGGGGAGATCCTCACAATCCTCACCGTCTGGCGGCAATCAACAAACATGGCCCTCAGAACAAAATATAATAAGGAACAATACACTAACAGTAGAAAAACAGTATGAAAACATTATAAAACTATAGTACTCATTTCTACGATCGTTTCGATATAAAGATCACGAAAAGCGGACTTAAAACGAGTAAGTTATGATTTTTGGAAGGTTTTCTATAGAATAATAATTAATATAATATTAACTCGAAATTAAAAAGTTGAAAATGTGCTAAACAGTGGTACCAACAGGTATTTCATCAAATTACGAATCTAACGCAATTTGAATCATTCAAATCAGATCTAAAACGGTGAAACTACGCGCAAAATACGGCTAGGGGCAGTTGTGTAATTAGCAAAATCCTATTGTTGAATTACCCGAAAGGAAATACATTTTCTCAAAACGAAAACGTAAACTCAGAAATGCGCCAAGGATTGCGGGTTCAATATGTAAAAAAGATTCAGGGGCTCTTTTGCAAGATTTGCCCCCGAAGGGGTATCGGCTATTTACGACCGTTGGATCTGCGATGCATGGCTGTGATTAGATCTAGGTGGGTGAGGAGGGCCACTGCCGGCCAGAACAGGGCCACTGCGGTGGTGGCTCGCCGGTAGATCGCCAGAGTCGGCCGGAAACGACCCTAATGGCAACGGTTTCGCACGGGGAGCAAGAGCGCGCAACTGCGAACTCGGCAAGGGTGAAATGGAGGTCGCCGGGCGAGCTCAGGGTGGTGGCCGCCATTAATGGCGGGTCGAGGTCGTCTGCGTACATGGGGAAGGCCCTAACGGCCGAGAAATTGCCAAATTAAGGGCATGAGAGGGGAGTAGGAGGCACGGGGATCTCACCTAGGGCCTAGGGTTGGCCGGAGAGTGATGGAGGGGAGCAGGTGATGGAGGGTGGCGGTCGGTCGTCGTCGGCGCGTCGAGTAGAGGGTGCTCCGGTCTCCAATCGATGATGAAAGGTGGCGGGGTAGGTTCGTGGCGTTGCTGTGGTCTTCCAGGTGCTCCCAATTTTGGGAAGTATGCACAGGCGACGGCGAATTGGGGAACGCAGTGGAGCTCAGTGCTTGCGGTGGCAATGTCTATGGCGGCGGCCGCTTTCTGGGTCACAGGAGCGAGAGAGAGGGGTGCAGGGGATGTGGCGGCGGCGTCGTGGTTGAAGGAAGGCCCAGGCACTCCCTTTTAAGGAGGCGGCGTGGCACAGGCAACCTGCTTGCTCCCGGGAAGGGCGGAATGGAGGTTGGGGGAGGATCCGACGGGTGGGTCCCACCCGTCGGTGTGACCAGAGAGAGAGGAGGGCTGTGGTGTTGCCTGGGCTGGCTCGGGTAATGGCTGTGGAGAAGAGAGGTTTGTGTAACACCCTAGTGTTAGTTACTATTTTCACACTTGCATTTGCATGTCATCAAGCATAGATCATGTCATTCCATGCATCATCATCATTTCATTTGAATTGATTCCCTTTTAAAGCTATATGTTTGTTTATATGTCCTTAACATGCTAAATGTGTTGAAATGCAAATGTGATGCTTGTTTACTATTCTAAATGCTTTAGACATGTTTGGGATAACATTTGGAACAATGTTCATGTTGGTGAAATCCCCAAAATACCCCTCTAGCTCATAGTTGACTAGAGAGCCCTCTAAAAGCTATTCTGTTTGACCAAACAAGAAGGGCATTTTAGAGATTTTGCATGTTAGTGCACCCTTAATCAAAGTTGTGTAGAATTTTATAAGCAACAAACTTTATTTTTGGGTCAACTCATGAAAATGGGTGGAAGGTGGTCAAAAAGGTGAATTAGTGCAGATTTGGAGCTGTTTTGAAGTTTCAAAAATTTGCTAAGTCTAAAACTGGTTTTCAGTTTCGGTGTACCCATGTTCATCGACCTGTATCTCTCAATCCAGGCCGATCCAGAGTAAAGTGTCTTAATACCAAATGATCTACTCATGTAGCTCTTCAATCCATATTAGTGAAGTTTTCGCTGAAACGCCCTGGATCACGAGCTAGAGACCGATCAAAAGTCGAGTTTCAGTCGGCTTTCTGCAACTGAAACAGGCCGATTCAAATCGGCATTCAGCTGAATGGCTGGCCGTGCCGTTAGACGCCGCGCGCCAGGTGGCGTCGTACGCCGCCGTTGGCCGCCGCGCCGGTCGGCTTTACAAAAGTGGCACGCCAGCCGGTTCCCAGCACGCTCCTCTCACTCTCACTCGCTCGCTCTCACTCTCCTCCGCTCTCTCGCCTCTCTGCCCGCCATTTTCCCCTCCGCCGTCGTCATTTCCGCCGCGCCGTCGCCGCGGTGAAATCCGCCGTCACCGCGTCGTCTCCGACCGCTCCATCTCCGCCGTAGCTTCGCCTTGCTCTGCTCTTCATCCTCGACCCGTTGCCAACCTCAGCCGAGCTAAGGTATAACGGTTTGGCCTTTCTCGCCACCGCGCCATTGCCGGAGCACCGCCGAGCTCTCGGGTCGCCGCGACGAGGGCGATGCCGGGGTCGGCTTCTCTCTCCATTGCTCGTCTAGGAGTCTCCGTTAGCTGTAGATCCAGTCTAGGCCGTCGGATGGGTCGGTCTCGCCATAGGTTCGCCGGAACCCAAGCTCGCCGTGAACCCGCTCGCCGCCGTGCCGCCATGCGAGCGCGGTCAGTGAGTTCCCGTGCACAATAGTTTGATTCGTCGCACGCATAGGTCCGCTAGGGTTCCAGGGACACGGGACGAAGCTTAGCCGCGCGATTAACGGCCGGAATCGGCCGGCGCAAGCTCGCCGGACCACCGCCGTCCGCCATTGCCGCCGTCGAGCTTGCTTCGGTGGGGTACGACCCTCGGCAGTTGGTCCATCGGGTTCGCCTCGTTGCCACGAGTCGGTAGGTAGCCTCGGCGTCGCCGGAGACCTCGCCGTCGGCGAGCTCTCGCCGGTCAGCGCCGGCGGCTCTGCCCCTCTCTCTGACGCGTGGGGTCGGGTTGACCCCGGGGCCCGCGAGTCAGCCGCTCTGGTGCGCCTCTGGTTCACTGAGCCGGGTGCACGTAGCAGATTCAGACGGGTTTGGATTTTACGATTTATGAAATGAATTTCCAGAAAATGTGTAAAATCTTCCAAAATTCATATCTGGAGCTAGGAATGTCCAATTGGGGTGAACCAAATTTTGTTATGTTTGTATTTCTGAGCTCTATCAAATAAAAATATAAAATGCACTTTTGGAATACTTTTTATGTGCAGGTATATTTAAATTGTAAATTGCTTGCAAACTTGATAAATGCATAAGTAATTGTAGGAATGTGCTATAAATGTGATTCCACTTGCATTAATCTTGTTTAGGGAATTAGAATCTAAGAAAAATATGTTTGCTGGTGTTGCACTGTTATTTATATGATGTCTAGTATAATGTGCCTTTTATGCTTTAATCTTGCAAAAATCACCATGCTTAATGTGTTAAGGATATGGTCATGAATATTTTTCCTGGACCATGTTATGTTGGAAAGAAGTTAAGAAAATTGGGAAATCTATTGTTTGATACTTTTCACTGTGTTAAGTATTTTCCATTTCTTAAAAGGCTGGTTGTTTGTTATTTTTGTGTAGACTGTTATGCTTGTCCAAATAACTTGAAATTTTGTTAGTAGGCTAATCTAGATGTGTAATAGCTACTGCAATTTTTATGGATTTTTCTGGTCACAATAAATAGTAGGTCCAGTTATAGGCTAGCGTTTGTTTAATTGTTTTTAAGCAAATATCTTTGGGTGTGAAGTGTTTTTATGCATTTCTGTGATGCTCAGCATTATCACTTGTTTAAAACAGTGGAGCTGATCCTAATTTAAGCTTAAGACAGCAATGTTAATGTTTTGTTTATTTGATGTTGCTCATGCTTGTTAATTATAAGTTGGTTGTGGTAGGTTAGTTGATGCATGTTGATTATTAAGTGTAGGTTGTAGACTTCTCACCCGGGACGAGAAATTGTTCTATACTTTGCTTAAGAAGGGTGAGTATGAGTTAGTTGTCTAGAGAAGAAATATGCACATACTCAGTAAATGAGTGTGGATTGTTAAACTGACTGCATATCATAGGTTAATTTGTGCATCTCTATCTTGCATTTCATGTGCATTCTTAGTTCTCATATATGCATATCATGCATACAGGATCGCCGGGAGGCGTGACGCTATTGCAGTTCGATCCACCGGAGGAGGGAGTTCCGTCGGAGATTGAAGTGCCAGAGGTTCCCGAAGGGCAGGAAGAAGAGGCTGAACTTCCAGAGTGCCCTGATCACCAACCTACTAACTTTGTGAAAGGCAAGCTCCGGAGCATCCCTAAGTCTCCACCTACTCTTTTTACAAATGTACTGGTCTTTATTAAATCGTATGATTGTGCACTTAAGTATAGGAGTTGATATGATACCGTTGCTGCATTTATACCTTGTCCACTTATACTTGATTCTGAAGTATTACTAGATAAGGGATGGGTTCGATCTTATGCTTAGCCATGCTTAGACCGGTAGAAGTCGAGGGATTTCCTGTCCTTCGCGAGCATAGTTGGTTACTAATGATGATGGGGTTGGTTTCCACATGATGGACTATATGTGCCACCATGCCACAATGTCTAATGAGAGAATCAAGGCTAGGTAGCGGGGAGCCGCATGACATGGTTGAGGTCATGCCGTCTTCGGTGCTGCTTGCGGCCGACTAGGACTGAGGCCACCAGAAATCAGTTGAGATTGAAAGACGTCGTCACATAGCTGGCCAGATAAGTCGTTCTGACCGCGAAGCCGAGTATTTCCTTCTGAGCCGAGCCTTGGTGCGACTAGGCAGACATATTCTAGAGGTAGGAAGTATGTGCGGAGACACCATCTTACCAAGGGCAGGTCAGGGACCTGATGCATCCTGGAAGTGGGTTGGTCTCTGAGAATATGGTCCCCGCCAAACTCGCGACATATTGTGTCTCAGAAAGATTTAACGGTGGCCCAAGAAGGCAGTGGCTCGGCTGACAGGGTTTGTGATTGGCATATTTGCCAGCTGGTACAATCGATTCGAATCGCCATCTGTCCTGGTTAGTGAGAAACTAAACTGATCTTTTGGTGAGGTAAAGGCTAATAACTTGAACATAATGATTATGGTGAGATGAGGTTGATATCTGTGGATATCGGAAATCATATAGTTTTATTGATTGCTATAATATTCAGTGAATGCTTAGTATAGTGGCTAATCTTAGTAAATAGCTTAACTGAAATCGAAGCTTATCACAATTAAAATGAATAAGTTGAGGTTCTACTGTAGTAATGCTTTTGATGCAAAAATGATGCTACCCTCTGAGCTCCACCAAATAAGCCTTGCATATCCTTGAGAGTCTTTTTATTTACTCCCTGTTAGGTAAGTCTAGCTGAGTACAATTGAGTACTCAGGGTTTTATTCCCATTGTTGCAGATGGTGTAGTCTACTACGCGTATTGCAGGAATTGCTTCACCCCTGCGGACGAAGAAGACTAGACCCGAGGGCAGGGTCTCTATCTATCCTTAGATGTTGTAAGAATGTTGTGACAGGGTCATTTGATGGTTCTCGTATGTGAACTCTGTGGTGTAAAACTATGTTGACTTCCGCTACTACTATATTTGTGTAAAAGACTATGTTGTACTCTGATGTTTAAATTCGGTTGCGAACTTATGTGTCATGTGATCGGGTATTGCTGAATGAATGATCCTTGGGGTATGAAATGTTTGAAATCCTTCAAGATTTCCGGACTACCGGGTTTATATTCGCTCAAGTGCGACTGGATTGCGATTAAAACTGCGATCGTTGTACTTGTGCTCGTATAAATTGGTCGTTTCTGTGACAGTTTGGTGGCAGCGCGCATGTGCAGCAGAGGCGTGGTTGCTTAAATAGGGCGGCGGCACATCTCGAGGGGCCGGCTCATCCGCGAGAAGAGCGGAGCGGCCGTTGCCGCCTCTGCCGTGAGGTGGAAGATGGCGCCATGTGACAGAACCTCCTAAGCTATATGGCCCACATGCACTTGTCGTCGTCCCAAAGACCTCTGACAGCCGTGCAGGTGACCCGTATAACCTAAAAGGGTCTGCCAGGTTTACGAGTAAACCCGTTTCCTCCGAACAGGATCTTAATTGCGAAGAAATTGCAGAGTACAACATTTCACACAAATTTTACAACTCGGAGTACAAGAGCGGAAGACTTAAAATATTACATAGGATTACAAACCCGTGTTCTTAAATATACATTAAGTGCGATTATTACAAACCAAAATATGAGTAGTGGCAGTAGGTAAGTAGCTTATACAACACTTATATTACATAACATCCCTGCCCAGGGATCAAATACTCACTCACTATCACTATCCTTCTGGACCACTTCCTCGAACACCGTCATACAGCAAGGTCCAACGCAGACCTTGGGTTGCTGATTGCCTGCAACATGGGGTTAACAAACCCTGAGTACAAGGGGTACTCCGCAAGACTTACCCGACTAAAAATTGGGAAGAAGACTCAGGAATGCAGGTTAAGGGGAATCAAGGAGAGGCTTTAACAAGAATCAAAGAGTTTTGCAGAAAAGCACTCTAAGTCAGCTTAAAACTCAATCCTAAATCTAGATTGATTCATTAAGATAATCTCAATATTCACCCATTTCCCATATCTTTCACCTAGTTCCGAACCACTCTTCGTTGTAAGTCAGTGGATCAAGTCTCCATTGACTGAGGAGCAACGACGATTCGAATCGATTAAGTACCCAGCTGGGGATCCCTATCCACACTGCATATGTAGCACCTAAGCTTGCATATGCCAACCCCGCCTACCACGGTTTTTCTAAAACTTGAACCGGTCCTGCGCCACCCGAGAGCACAGTACTCCTCTCCTCTCCAGGCACGCCGGCCACGAGGGTACACGCTACTCTCGCCATCTCTCCACTCCCAGTGCGTGGTTGTCGGTTCAAGTAGAGGAGCGACCGGAGTCAGAGGCTTTCCGTAGTATGTGGTTAGTTGCAAAGTCTCGATCTATCAGGCCGACAACGAATGGTCCCTAATGGATTCCATTTCGTTTTCTTAATAGACAGTCAGAGACACTACATTGAGACTCCTTTCTCAATGTAAGTCTACTGCCGTGTCAAACAATTATAATAGTTCATAGTAGTATACCCAAAGCATACAAAATATCTTTTTCATAAAAGCTTAACTATTAAGCAAGGCTAAGCATTTTATAAATATTTTCCTTTAAATCAGATTTCAAGGATAATATATCAAGGCAGGTAAATGCAGCAAGTAGGTGACAATCAACTCCTATCAACCTAATGCAGCAATTTAACTCAAGGTGATAAAGATTTATAAAACACAAGGAGGGGCTAATGCACCGGGGCTTGCCTTGTTGCACGGCGAGGGACGGATTAGGATCAGAACCGCAAATGTCAAAACCACCGACAACTCCTGGGGCTTCGTCAGCGGTGACTTGCTCGACTTTTACCTCCTCGCCTTCGGTCACTATACGTGATAATGATGCATGCTTAATGATAGTGCAAATATCATCATTAACAATAAACAAGTATTAAATTAATAACCTTGAGTACAACTTTCCTTCACGGTAAAGTTGTAATCAAGATCTCACCTAACAGTGTTATTGTTGCATAATTAATTCATTAATTATTTTTAACAGTCATAGAAAGCCGCAATTAACACGACCTTCAACACTAAGAAAGGTGCTTAGGATCACTTAGGGTTTCTGATCCTAAGTCTTCACACAATGCCAAAATAACACAAAATCCTAAAGTGATTAACACTAATCCTCATTTTAATTTAATTACTTAATTAAGAATAAATCATAAATAATAAAACTTTATCCAACTGAGCCATGGATTTTTGTGGAGGTAGCTGACTGGTCAAAATAGCTACCCAATGAATTTCATAATTTTTGGATTTACATTTTGAGCTATAAAAATCATAGAAGTGTTATTTATTAATTAAAATATGCATTCTTACAGTCTACAGAAAGTGCTCAAAATACAAGTTTCATATTTTTCATAAATTCTACATTACTCAGAGAGACTCCACAATTTATTTCAGAATTTTTGGAGCTATAAATTAATTTATTCAAAATTAGCAAAATTGGTAACTATTCATTCTCAGAAAAATGGAAAAAGTTAATTTGCACTTCACTGAAGTCTAGCTGGGCCGATTCAGCTCGGCCCAGACAGGCCCAACCGGTTTGGCCGGCACTGGCCGGCTCTGGCCAGCCAGAGCCACGGCGACAACGGTTGCCGGCCGGCCGGCTGGGCTAGCTCCGGCCATGGCCGAGAGCGGCCGGCGGCGGCCGGGCTGGCGACAGTAGGCTATCAGTATCCCCATGACGAGCTCTATCCACTGATGCCCTTTCCTCGATGAGAAATGGACCGGAGCACGCACAGCCGTAGCCATGGCGGCCCGGCGGCGGCGACGATGGCGGCTTGCCGTGTTCCAGCCAGCCAGAGCCCTCTCCGACCAACACAACAGCTTAAAAAGTTTCCTAAGCTCACCTAGGTTCTCATGCGCACGGTGATTGAAACAGGTGATGGCTGGAGACTAGAGATGGACGGTGGCAGCGGCTTCGGCAACGAGCTCCAACGGCACGGGGGCTGTTCTGGTGGGTCCTGTGGATGAAAACCGAAACGGTCGAAAGCATAAGCTTTGGGATAACTAGGCGGGCACAAAACATGCTACATATAGACTCGAAGCTCACTGGACCGAGCTGACGGCGTCGAGCAGATCACGGCGGCGGTTTCGTCGGCCGCGAGGAAGAAACGCTAGCTCCGGCCGACTCCGGCAACTGCAAGTTACAAGGCCGGTCCAGCAGATGCGCAAGGGGATAGCAAACACACTGGTTCACTCGATTGGGTATGAAGGTGAGAAGGGATGACGAATTTGGCCGGCGGCCGAACTCGACGGCGGCGAACACCGGCAGCAAAAGGGGAGGGAAGCGAGGTCGTCTTCGAGCCTATAAGGAAATGTGCGACTACCGGGCGATTGCCACGACACCACGCTCGTGCCACGTCTCAGGGCAACGTGCCCACGCGCGCTGCACCGATGGAGGGCGGCGGCTCGTCAGCAAGCAGCTGCGTGGCAGCGAGCCCGACTGCCCTGTTCGAATCTTGACGACTGTTTTGCATTTTACCCCCTCCCGAGGCTATTCACTAAATTACTCTCAAATTCGTGTATAAACTTAAAAAATGTGCCATATACGAAATGTGCAGAATTTCATTCTAAACAACTTTGATATAGAGAACATTTTCAAATTTTGAAAATTTTTGAAATTATTGAAAAGGGGGTAATTGGCCCTTTTTCAATTCAGTTTAAATCTCAATTTTTTATTGAACAAGTTCAAAATCTATGAACATCAAAGTTGTTCAACTCAGAGAGCTTTACAACTTTTGTTTAAAGACCATCTTCATATTCCATATAATTTTTGAATTGAAGTTTTGAATTCAAATTTGAATATAGTAATTCAAGTTTAATTTGAATTTCCCAATGGAAACTTGAAAAACTTTGAATACCAAAGTTGCTCTATTTAATAAGATCCACAACTTTGCTTTTGGGATCAAAGTCCAATTCTACTTATTTTTGAAACTAGATTCTTAGTCCGATTTAGGGCTTAAAAATTAAATTGCTAGTACAACCCACTCTATTGCCCTAAGCACAAGCCTTTAGAGAAAAGTAAACTTGTTCTTAGTTGATGCAGGTCAAGATTTACAAAAATTCATACATGCTGTGCAATGCTCATGATGACATGCTCAGTTTTAAATATTCCGTAACACAGGAGTGTTACAGCCCTTCCCCCTTAAAGAAATCTCGTCCCGAGATTTAGTACGCTAAAAACCCTGAGTTAAGTAATGGAAAAGAAAACGTCTCACACAAACACACTTCTTTTCATACCATGGAACAGGGGGGGGGAATTGCATTTTACAAAACAGAAGAAATAGATTAGACTACAGGGAAGCATAGAACTCTGGAAAATTTTCAGATAGAAAATCCTCAGATTCCCATGTAGCCTCTTCTTCGGAATGCTGACTCCACTGAACCTTATACCACTTCGTGGTCGTCCTTCGTGTGACTCGATCTCTTTGATCCAAGACTCTGATCGGGTACTCTGGACAGGTCAAGTCTAACTTAAGTTCTACCCCTTCCAGGTCGATGATTCGATCAGGCACTCGAAGACATTTCTTCAACTATGAGACATGAAACACATTGTGAACTTCTGACAATTGCTCAGGCAATTTTAATTTATACGCTACAGGTCCGCACCTCTGTACGATTTGGAATGGGCCAATGTAGCGCGGGGATAACTTTCCTTTAACTCCAAAACGACTGACTCCCTTCATAGGTGAGACTTTCAGATATACATATTCTCCTACTTCGAATGCTAGAGGTCGACGTCTTTTGTCAGCATAACTCTTTTGGCGAGATTGGGCCGCTTTCATATTAGCTCGAAAAATTCGAACTTTCTCTTCGGCTTCTTTAACCATGTCGACTCCAAAGAACCATCGTTCCCCAGGTTCGGACCAATTCAACGGAGTTCGACATCTGCGACCATATACCGCTTCGAATGGTGCCATCTTGATGCTTTCCTGATAGCTGTTATTATACGAAAATTCTATCAAGGGCAAACATTCATCCCAACTAGTCGAATAATTGAGAACACAAGCTCTCAACATATCCTCGAGAATCTGATTGACTCTCTCAGTTTGACCCCCAGACTGAGGATGATAAGCAGTACTATGCAGAAGCTTAGTACCCAAGGATTCATGAAAAGATTTCCAAAAATTGGAGACAAACTGTGTACCTCTATCAGATACAATAGTTTTTGGCACCCCGTGAAGTTTCATAATGTTATTAATGTATAAGCTGGCATACTTTGCCGCGGGGTACGCGAGCTTAACAGGTAGGAAGTGGGCTTGTTTAGTAAGGCGATCTACAATAACCCAAATGAATCAAACCCTCGGGATGTCTTGGGCAAACCCACTATAAAATCCATACTAATGTCCTCCCACTTGCCTCTAGGAATAGGCAGTGGGTTGAGTTCACCTGCTGATTTCATATGCACTGCTTTTACTCTCTGGCAGGTGTCACACTCAGCAACATATTGGGCAATCTCGATTTTCATTTTGGTCCACCAGAATCTCTGTTTCAGGTCCTGATACATCTTATTACTTCCTGGATGAATAGAAAACCTTGTTAAGTGCGCTTCATCAAGGATTTTTCGACGTAACTCAGGAACCTTTAGAACTACTAGGCGATTCTTGAACCATACGACACCATCATCATCAATTCGGAAGCAGTCGGCTTTTCTAGCTAAAACTTTTTCCTTGATGTGTTTAATACCTTTATTCTTTTTCTGGGCAGCAATAATCTCTTCTTGGATAGTCGACTCAATACTAAGGTTGGTTAAACTGCCTCGTTGACCCATTTCAATGTTTAACTTTTCAAGCTCATAACACAAAGAAAGGTCTAACGGCCTCACTGTCAGACAATGGCAGTGAGCCTTTCTACTAAGTGCATCGGCAACCACGTTTGCCTTACCCGGATGGTAGTGCACTTCCAAATCATAGTCCTTTATCAGTTCAAGCCATCTTCTTTGCCTCATATTTAACTCAGATTGAGTGAAAATATACTTCAAACTCTTGTGATCTGTGTATATATGACAAGTGTTACCCAGCAAATAATGACGCCAGATCTTTAGAGCGTGAACAACAGCGGCTAATTCCAAATCATGAGTTGGATAGTGTCTTCATGTCGCTTCAGCTGACGAGATGCATATGCAATGACTCTGCCTTCTTGCATCAGCACGCAACCAATACCAATACCTGAGGCATCGCAATACACATCGAACGGCTTTTCGATGTCAGGCTAAGCTAAGACAGGAGCAGTGGTCAAGAGTTTCTTTAGAGTTTGGAAAGCTTTTTCACATTCAGCTGACCATTTGAATTTCACATCATTCTTAAGCAACTCAGTGATTGGCTTAGCTATCTTAGAGAAGTTGGGGATAAACCGGCAATAGTATCCTGCCATTCCCAGGAAACTTCTAACTTGATGAACAATGGTCGGCGGTTGCCAATTCAAGACTTCCTCAACCTTGCTAGGATCAACAGCTACGCCTTCAGCTGATAGAATGTGTCCCAGAAATTGGATTTCCTTCAACCAAAATGCACACTTGCTGAACTTGGCATACAACTTATGTTCCCTTAATCGAGTTAGAACAATGCGAAGATGTTCCGCATGCTCCTCCTCACTCCTTGAATATATCAAGATGTCATCTATGAACACTACTACAAACCTGTCCAACTCTGGCATGAACACAGAATTCATCAAATACATGAAATGAGCAGGTGCATTGGTCAGACCGAAAGACATGACCAAATATTCATATAACCCATAGCGAGTAGTGAAAGCTGTCTTAGGGATATCTTCGGGACGAATCTTTATTTGATGATAACCCGAGCGAAGGTCAATCTTGGAAAACAACTTTTGCTCCAGCAAGCTGATCAAAAAGAAGATCAATTCGAGGCAGAGGGTACTTGTTCTTGATAGTGACTTCATTCAACGGCCTATAGTCAACACATAACCTTAGAGTTTTGTCCTTCTTCTTTACAAAAATAGCAGGACAACCCCAAGGAGAAGAGCTTGGTCTGATAAATCCCTTATCAAGCAACTCTTGCAACTGAATCTTCAGCTCTGCCAACTCATTCGGAGGCATTCTATAAGACCTTCGGGAAATTGGGGCTGTTCCCGGCTTCAACTCAATAGTAAACTCTACATCCCGGTCAGGAGGTAATCCAGGCAAATCTTCAGGAAACACGTCTGGAAACTCGCAAACTACCAGAATGTCCTGAACTTCTTTCACTGAGATGACATTAACTCTTTCAACAGCCCTCTGAGGTGTTGGAAGTTGGATGAGAAGTTGAGAAGTACTATTAGGTAAGTTTACCTTTATGGTTCTATTCAAAGTATCAATAATAGCTCCTCTCTGGTACATCCAATTCATACCTAGGATCACATCTATATCTTGATCCTTTAACACTATCATGGATGTGGGAAAAAGATGACCACCCAAGTCTACAGGTACTTGATATACCATTTCCTTGGTACTCAATCGTCCCCCAGGCGACTGCACTATAATACTTTCTTTAGCTTCCCCAATTGGAATATCATGCTCAATGACGAATGTACGATTAATAAAAGTATGAGATGCACCAGAATCAAAAAGCATAACAGCAGGATGGTTTGCAACAGGAAACCTACCAAGCATGACGGGTTCTCCTTCCGAGATCTCATTGACCTGAGTATAGTGGACTTGTCCAACTTTCTTCACGGCCTTACCCTTCTGGTTCTGCTGGTTGTTACGGTTCTGATTCTGCTGCTGCTGCTGTTGACCACCAATAACCCTCGGAACATTCTGATTATACTGTCTCAGAAATGGGCAATCACGAGAGTAATGCCCGGGCTTTCCACAGTTAAAGCATGGAGCATTGTAGTTTGGTGGTGGAGCTTGGATACGAACACCAGGGGCGTTCGGCTGAGTAGTATTTGGCTTATTAATATTCTGCGGTGCGGCAGCAGGGCGAATGTAAACCTGTTGCCGAGGTGGATATTGCGGCTGTGGATAATGGGTACGTTGGTGTTGAACAGGATGGAACACAATCTTCTGGCGCTTCTTACCACCAGAAGGTCCGGTCGACACAATCTTCGCCTTTCGTTTCTCCGACTGATGAACAAGATTCTTAGCTTCATAAGCTATTTCTATGTTGACCGCCTGATGATAAGTAGCATCTGGGTTGGAGGTCAATGCTCTCTGAATTTTTGAGTTCAAACCCCTCTCAAAGCAGTCTTTCTTTTTGTGATCAGTGCTCACATGATCAGGTGCATATTGAGAAAGGTGGTTGAACTTGGACACATACTGCAGCACGGTGTCCTCCCTCTGGCGAAGTGCTAGAAACTCGTCTAACTTCAGCTTCATTACTCCAGCAGGAATATAATGGGCACGAAAACCTTCACGGAACTCGGCCCATGTCACACGGTGACCTTCTGGCTGGGTGGCAACAAAGTTCGTCCACCAGCTGCTGGCAGCTCCCCGAAGCTGTTGTGCTGCGAACAGAGGCTTCTGATAGTCGGTGCACTGAATAAAACTAAACTTTTGCTCCATAGTGCGGAGCCAATCGTCAGCCTCCAACGGCTCATCAGCTTTGGTGAAAACCGGTGGACGAGTATCTGTGAAATCCACATAAGTGGTTTCATCCCGGTTATTACGCCCACGACGGTTTCCCTGATTATTCTGATTCTGATTCTGTACCAGATGAGCAGTAGCATTCGCCAGTGCGGCGATAGCATCCGCTAATGTTGGTGGAATCGATGGCGGGTTAGGAAGCTCATCACCGCCATGAGAGGTTCCAGCCTCATCAGAAGCATGAGTACGCATCGGCATCTGTATATACAAGCAAGTCATATTCACACATGATTATTCCAAACCTTAGCAGTACATAGCGTTTTACGGATTACAATACCAAAATTTGTCGCACTCCTAGCACGACACATCTTAGTGGTTAGTCTAGCTTAGATACTTATTTTACATACCCAACCTAAGGTTTAAGCTATCCTAGGTAGTGCTGGGGGATGCTGGCATGTTGCTGCCCTCGCTGGATTCCGCGTCCTGTTCGTCCTGGTCCGCTTCATCAGACGCGCCGTGAGGATGTAGCTGATGATACAGGCGGTACATCTTCTCGCGCACCTCCTCATTCTGGCGCTCGAGGTCTCTTGCATAAACCTCTAACTCGCAAACTCGAGTCAAAGCGCGGTCCTCCTGCTGTCCCGCAAGTTCACGTTCAGTCATCACCTCCCGCAGACGAGTCTTCAGTTGACGCACCTCGATTTGGCCCCTGCAGCGGTTGTCAAACATTCTGTCAAGACGCTCATGCAGCCTCTCGATCTCCGCCCACAGCTCAGCTTGACTGCTGTTGGGAGTGACCCTTGGTGCGATCTGATGGTGTGGCACACCTTGAGGTCCAACCATCTTGCGAGCGGTACGCTTGGTACGAGCCATCTGAACATGGTGAGTTAGGATTAGCTTAACAAAATTACAGGTCAGCAAGAATAGGTTTGGTTTCTACTAATCCCATACCCCATTAAGAAGGAAGGTAATTATTATCAAGTTAACAATTATGATGCATGCACGTACTTACGAAACAATCACAAAGAAAACAATAAATTGACTTGATAATAAATTTTTAAACATAGGGCTAATATATCATAACGCTATTTCCCTACTATGCCAATACTCATCAGTTTTTGCCTTTATTAAGATGATTAAGACAAGATAATAAGCAATTTGGACCAAATTACAAATTAATAATGGATCCAAATCATTTTGAAATTTTGCAAAAAGACCCTGCAAGTCTTTGCAATTAAGGCTCCGGTACCAGCTGTGACAGAACCTCCTAAGCTATATGGCCCACATGCACTTGTCGTCGTCCCAAAGACCTCTGACAGCCGTGCAGGTGACCCGTATAACCTAAAAGGGTCTGCCGGGTTTACGAGTAAACCTGTTTCCTCCGAACAGGATCTTAATTGCGAAGAAATTGCAGAGTACAACATTTCACACAAATTTTACAACTCGGAGTACAAGAGCGGAAGACTTAAAATATTACATAGGATTACAAACCCGTGTTCTTAATTATACATTAAGTGCGATTATTACAAACCAAAATATGAGTAGTGGCAGTAGGTAAGTAGCTTATACAATACTTATATTACATAATATCCCTGCCCAGGGATCAAATACTCACTCACTATCACTATCCTCCTGGACCACTTCCTCGAACACCGTCATACAGCAAGGTCCAACGCAGACCTTGGGTTGCTGATTGCCTGCAACATGGGGTTAACAAACCCTGAGTACAAGGGGTACTCCGCAAGACTTGCCCGACTAAAAATTGGGAAGAAGACTCAGGAATGCAGGCTAAGGGGAATCAAGGAGAGGCTTTAGCAAGAATCAAAGAGTTTTGCAGAAAAGCACTCTAAGTCAGCTTAAAACTCAATCCTGAATCTAGATTGATTCATTAAGATAATCTCAATATTCACCAATTTCCCATATCTTTCACCTAGTTCCGAACCACTCTTCGTTGTAAGTCAGTGGATCAAGTCTCCATTGACCGAGGAGCAACGACGATTCGAATCGATTAAGTACCCAGCTGGGGATCCCTATCCACACTGCATATGTAGTACCTAAGCTTGCATATGCCAACCCCGCCTACCACGGTTTTTTCAAAACTTGAACCGGTCCTGCGCCACCCGAGAGCACAGTACTCCTCTCCTCTCCAGGCACGCCAGCCACGAGGGTACACGCTACTCTCGCCATCTCTCCACTCCCAGTGCGTGGTTGTCGGTTCAAGTAGAGGAGCGACCGGAGTCAGAGGCTTTCCGTAGTATGTGGTTAGTTGCAAAGTCTCGATCCATCAGGCCGACAACGAATGGTCCCTAATGGATTCCATTTCGTTTTCTTAATAGACAGTCAGAGACACTACATTGAGACTCCTTTCTCAATGTAAGTCTACTGCCGTGTCAAACAATTATAATAGTTCATAGTAGTATAGCCAAAGCATACAAAATATCTTTTTCATAAAAGCTTAACTATTAAGCAAGGCTAAGCATTTTATAAATATTTTCCTTTAAATCAGATTTCAAGGATAATATATCAAGGCAGGTAAATGCAGCAAGTAGGTGACAATCAACTCCTATCAACCTAATGCAGCAATTTAACTCAAGGTGATAAAGATTTATAAAACACAAGGAGGGGCTAATGCACCGGGGCTTGCCTTGTTGCACGGCGAGGGACGGATCAGGATCAGAACCGCAAATGTCAAAACCACCGACAACTCCTGGGGCTTCGTCAGCGGTGACTTGCTCGACTTTTACCTCCTCGCCTTCGGTCACTATACGTGATAATGATGCATGCTTAATGATAGTGCAAATATCATCATTAACAATAAACAAGTATTAAATTAATAACCTTGAGTACAACTTTCCTTCACGGTAAAGTTGTAATCATGATCTCACCTAACAGTGTTATTGTTGCATAATTAATTCATTAATTATTTTTAACAGTCATAGAAAGCAGCAACTAACATGACCTTCAACACTAAGAAAGGTGCTTAGGATCAATTAGGGTTTCTGATCCTAAGTCTTCACACAATGCCAAAATAACACAAAAATCCTAAAGTGATTAACACTAATCCTCATTTTAATTTAATTACTTAATTAAGAATAAATCATAAATAATAAAACTTTATCCAACTGAGCCATGGATTTTTGTGGAGGTAGCTGACTGGTCAAAATAGCTACCCAATGAATTTCATAATTTTTGGATTTACATTTTGAGCTATAAAAATCATAGAAGTGTTATTTATTAATTAAAATATGCATTCTTACAGTCTACAGAAAGTGCTCAAAATACAAGTTTCATATTTTTCATAAATTCTACATTACTCAGAGAGGCTCCACAATTTATTTCAGAATTTTTGGAGCTATAAATTAATTCATTCAAAATTAGCAAAATTGGTAATTATTCATTCTCAGAAAAATGGAAAAAGTTAATTTGCACTTCACTGAAGTCTAGCTGGGCCGATTCAGCTCGGCCCAGATAGGCCCAACCGGTTTGGCCGGCACTGGCCGGCTCTGGCCAGCCAGAGCCACGGCGACAACGGTTGCCGGCCGGCCGGCCGGGCTAGCTCCGGCCATGGCCGAGAGCGGCCGGCGGCGGCCGGGCTGGCGACAGTAGGCTATCAGTATCCCCATGACGAGCTCTATCCACTGATGCCCTTTCCTCGATGAGAAATGGACCAGAGCACGCACAGCCGTAGCCATGGCGGCCCGGCGGCGGCGACGATGGCGGCTTGCCGTGTTCCAGCCAGCCAGAGCCCTCTCCGACCAACACAACAGCTCAAAAAGTTTCCTGAGCTCACCTAGGTTCTCATGCGCATGGTGATTGAAACAGGTGATGGCTGGAGACTAGAGATGGACGGTGGCAGCGGCTCCGGCAACGAGCTCCAACGGCACGGGTGCTGTTCCGGCGGGTCCTGTGGATGAAAACCGAAACGGTGGAAAGCATAAGCTTTGGGATAACTAGGCGGGCACAAAACATGCTACATATAGACTCGAAGCTCACTGGACCGAGCTGACGGCGTCGAGCAGATCACGGCGGCGGTTTCGTCGGCCGCGAGGAAGAAACGCTAGCTCCGGCCGACTCCAGCAACTGCAAGTTACAAGGCCGGTCCAGCAGATGCGCAAGGGGATAGCAAACACACTGGTTCACTCGATTGGGTATGAAGGTGAGTAGGGATGATGAATTTGGCTGGCCGCCGAACTCGACGGCGGCGAACACCGACAGCAAAAGGGGAGGGAAGCGAGGTCGTCTTCGAGCCTATAAGGAAGTGAGCGACTACCGGGCGATTGCCACGACACCACGCTCGTGCCACGTCTCAGGGCAACGTGCCCACACGCGCTGCACCGATGGAGGGCGGCGGCTCGTCGGCAAGCAGCTGCGTGGCAGCGAGCCCGACTGCCCTGTTCGAATCTTGATGACCGTTTTGCATTTTACCCCCTCCTAAGGCTATTCACTAAATTACTCTCAAATTCGTGTATAAACTTAAAAAATGTGCCATATACGAAATGTGCAGAATTTCATTCTAAACAACTTTGATATAGAGAACATTTTCAAATTTTGAAAATTTTTGAAATTATTGAAAAGGGGGTAATTGGCCCTTTTTCAATTCAGTTTAAATCTCAAATTTTTATTGAACAAGTTCAAAATCTATGAACATCAAAGTTGTTCAACTCAGAGAGCTTTACAACTTTTGTTTAAAGATCATCTTCATATTCCATATAATTTTTGAATTGAAGTTTTGAATTCAAATTTGAATATAGTAATTCAAGTTTAATTTGAATTTCCCAATGGAAACTTGAAAAACTTTGAATACCAAAGTTGCTCTATTTAATAAGATCCACAACTTTTCTTTTGGTATCAAAGTCCAATTCTACTTATTTTTGAAACTAAATTCTTAGTCCGATTTAGGGCTTAAAAATTAAATTGTTAGTACAACCCACTCTATTGCCCTAAGCACAAGCCTTTAGAGAAAAGTAAACTTGTTCTTAGTTGATGCAGGTCATGATTTACAAAAATTCATACATGCTGTGTAATGCTCATGATGACATGCTCAGTTTTAAATATTCCGTAACACAGGAGTGTTACACGCCGACATGTGGGCCCCACCTGTCGGTGATTGAAACAGAGAGCAGAGGGGCGCGTTGGGCGCCTGCGGCCTAACTGGCCTGCTGGGCCGGCCTGAGCGGGAGAAGAGGGCAGGGGTTGAGAGGGGGTGCGGGCTGGGGTGAGAGTTGAGGTGAGGGTGAGGGTTACTTTCTGTTTTCTTTTCTTCTTTGTTTCCTATTTATTAATTTCTTTAGGAAAATAAAATAGATGATTACATAAAGTATATTACCTAAATTAATACATGGGAAAATTATAATTAGGGTCTTTAGTACCCAATAGACATTCTCTAATTATTTGCACAATATAAATTAAAACAATCGAAGCCTAAACGAATATTTAGAACAATAATTTTTTTTTCACCCAAGAAAATATGCAATGGCATGATGCAACAAAACATTAGTAATAATTCTATAAAATATTATTTACTACTATTATTAATTGGCCATAATATAAATAAAATAAATAATTGTTAAAATTTAAAAACAGGGTGTTACAAACCTACCCCCCTTAGAAGAATCTCATCCTCGAGATTAGGAAAGATCATCGAAGAGATGTGGAAATTCTGCTCTCAAATCGTCTTCCTTCTCCCAGGTGGCTTCTTCTGAATAATGCTTCCATTGCACATTGCACGTCTTGATCCGTTTGTTCCGAGTGCCTTTCTCCTGTGTGTCCAAAATCTTCACTGGCTCGGAGAAAGTCAAATCTTCCCTCAAGTCTAACTCATCAATGGGGAGTTGCTCTTCGGGAACTCGCAGGCACTTCTTCAACTGAGAGACATGGAATACATCATGTATCGCTGAAAAACTGTGGAGGTAACTCCAGCTGATACGCCACCTCTCCTGTCAATCACCCTGAATGGTCCAATGTACCTTGGTGCAAGTTTGCCTCTGACATTAAACCTCTTGACACCCTTGATCGGTGACACCTTGAGATATACAAAATCTCCAATCTCAAAGACTAGCTCTCTTCTTCTCTTATCTGCATAACTCTTCTGTCTAGATTGAGCTGTCTTCAGGTTACTTCGGACCTCCTGGACTTGTTCTTCCGCTTCATTTAACGAGTCAGGACCAAACACTTTCCGTTCGCCAACTTGGCTCCAGAACAAAGGAGTCCTACACTTCCTTCCATATAAGGCCTCAAAAGGTGCCGTCTTCAAACTTGCCTGATAACTGTTGTTATACGAAAACTCTGCATAGGGCAGGTTCTTATCCCAACTCTTGCTATTACGGAGTGCACACGCTCTCAACATATCTTCCAAAATCTGATTCACCCTTTCTGTCTGGCCATCTGTCTGAGGGTGATAAGCAGAGCTAAAATGCAATCGAGTATCCATGGACTCATGCAGTTTCTTCCAGAATCTCGACGTGAACTGTGTACCCCTGTCTGACACTATGATCTTGGGCACTCTATGCAAACACAAAATCCGAGACATGTATAACTCTGCTAGCTTGGGTCCCTGATAAGTTACCTTCACCAGAATGAAATGAGCAACCTTAGTCAAGCGATCCACGATGACCTAGATAGAATCATAACCCGACTGTGTGCGAGGTAACCCAACAATGAAATCCATGCTTACTTCTTCCCATTTCCACTCGGGAATTTTTAGCGGCTGTAGCAATCCAGCTGGCCTCTGATGCTCGGCCTTGACCCTCTGATAGGTATCACAAATTGCTACATACTCAGCCACTTCTCGCTTCATGCCATACCACCAATAGTACTGCTTCAGGTCATTGTACATCTTGGTACTACCTGGGTGGAGAGAATAAGCTAAATCATGTGCTTATCTCAGAATCAACTCCTTGATTTCTTTTATATCAGGCACACAGAGCCTTCCCTTGAACCATACCACTCCTTGTTCATCTTCTGTGAATCCCGGGGCCTTATCATTCTTGATTAACTCCTTGATCTCTAGGATCTTCTCATCAGTGAGCTATCCTTTCCGGATGTCCTGCTTCAGAGTGGACTCCACTTCCATGGCCATAGCCTCGGTGCTACTCACAATACCCAAGTTGAGTTTTGCAAACTCCTCATACAACTCAGGCTGACGCTCCTGTATCTCTAGCACATTGCAATAGACCTTCCGACTCAGTGCATCTGCAACCACATTAGCCTTGCCTGGATGGTAATTAATATTCAAGTCATAATCCTTGATCAATTCCATCCATCTACGCTGCCGAAGGTTCAAATCTGGCTGTGTGAATATGTACTTCAAGCTCTTATGATCAGTATAGATCTCAGTCTTCTTCCCGATCAAGTAATGCCTCCAGATCTTCAGAGCATGCACAACAGCTGCTAGCTCCAAATCATGAGTAGGATAATTAAGCTCATGCTTCTTGAGCTGTCTTGAGGCATAAACAACAACGTGGCCTTCTTGCATCAATACACAACCAAGGCCCTGGTGAGAGGCATCACAATAGACAAAGAACTGCTTCGCAACATCTGGCACGACTAGGACTGGAGCGGTGGTCAACCTCTTCTTCAGTTCCTCGAAATTAGCCTGACAATCTGGGGACCATACAAACTTGGCTCCCTTCTGCAATAGCTGAGTCATGGGCTTCGCTAACTTGGAGAATCCCTCAATGAAACGGCGATAATAACCAGCCATTCCCAGGAAACTCCGGATCTCACCAACATTCTGAGATGCCTGCTAATTCAAAATATCCTTCACCTTGCTCGGATCAACAGACACTCCACCTTCTAAGATGACATGACCCAAGAAGGAGACTTCCTTCAGCCAGAAATCACATTTGCTAAGCTTCGCATACAACTGATGCTCCCTTAGCTTCTGAAGTACCAATCTCAAATGCTCTGTGTGCTCTTCCTCATTCCTGGGGAAAACCAGTATATCATCAATGAACACCACCATGAACTTATCCAGATAATCCATGAAGACCTTGTTCATGAGATACATGAAGTATGCTGGTGCATTAGTCAATCCGAAAGACATCACCGTGTACTCGTATAAGCCATAGAGAGACACAAAGGCTGTCTTAGGAATATCAGACTCCCGAATCTTCAGCTGATGATAACCTGATCTCAAATCAATCTTGGAGAACACATGCGCACCCTTCAGCTGATCGAACAAGTCATCAATCCGAGGAATAGGATACTTGTTCTTGATAGTAGCTTCATTCAGTGCCCGATAATCGACACACATTCGCTCACCACCATCTTTCTTCGGGACGAAAATCACAGGGGCTCCCCAAGGAGACGTGCTAGGACGGATATACCCTTTTCCTAAGAGCTCTAGATCTTCTCCTTCAGCTCAGCTAACTTATTAGCACCCATTCTATAAGGCCTCTTAGAAATAGGTGCAGTGCCAGGTGCTAGATTAATTTCAAATTCAATGTCACGATCTGGTGGCATACCTGGCAGCTCCTGTAATACATTGGGGAACTCCTTCACCACTGGGACATCATCAATAACCTCCACTGGGTTAGCCTGAGCAGCTCCTACTGGTACTGATGAGGCATGATACTCGACGACTGTGCCATCTGGGTGCTTCATCTTGATCATTTGACGAGAGCAATCAATTGTCCCACAGTACTTGGCCATCCAATCCATTCCCAGAATCACATCAAGTCCACTTGAATCCAGCACAATGAGATGAGAAGGAAAAACTACCCCCCTTATGGATAGACTCACATCTGGGCATATATGACATGAGAGCATCTCTCCTCCAGGAGATTTAACTAGCAGTTGTATTTTCATTAAATCTTTAGGCAGGTTTATTCTTCTTACGCATGATGTTGATATGAAAGAATACGAAGTTCCAGAATCAAACAATACTGTAACTGGATGAGAATCAACGGAGAACACACCCATCACCACATTGGGAGCCTGCTGAGCTGTCTCCATCGCCATGTGGTTCACCTTCCCCTGCCTCACGTTCTACCCACCAGCACGACTCTGCTGCTGTGGACCCTGCTGCTTGTTGGGACACCTGTTGGCGAGATGGCCCATCTGGCCGCACTTGTAACAAGGGCCAATTTGACCAGACCCCTGAGCTGGACGGGGTTGCTGCTGAGCTGGAACAGCCAGGCGAGGTGCCTTGGGCTGCTGGAACGCCGCTCTCTTTCAACTGCAAAGGCCTTATCCACCAGCTTCTGGAATGACGGGTAGTCATTGGAGGCCAGAGCATAGCGGATATTCTAATTCAGGCCTCTCCTGAAACAGTCCTACTTCTTCTCGTCGCTGCTGACATCCTCCGGAGCATAGCGGGACAGCTGGGTGAATTTGGTGAGATATTCACGCACCAGTGTCCCACCCTGCTTGAGCTCTAGAAACTCCTGGCGCTTCACCTTGATCTCTCCAAACGGCACATAGTGGGCCCAGAAACTAGTACGGAACTCCTCCCAGGTGATGGACTGAGCATCTGCATGAGCGGCGGTGTATGCGGTCCACCAGGTCTTCACCTGGCCCTGTAATTGGTGTGCAGCAAAGAGAACCTTATTACGGCCCTCACAGTGAGCAATCTCCAGCTTGCTCTTGATGGTTTGGAGCCAATCATCTGCATCCATCGGCTCCACAGCCTGCTTGAAGACAGGAGGCTGAGTGAGCATGAACCTGCTAAGAGTATCCTGAGGACGAGGTGGCTGAGCATCTGGTCCACCCTGCTGCATCTGCTGCATGCTGTTCATCATCTGAGCCATGGTCTGCATCATCTGGGTCTGCATGGCGGCCATTTGCACTGGATCATACACTAGTGGCGTTGGTGGCAGTGGCAGTGGGTGGTTATTACCGTCCGGACCATTGCCTCCGGCACCATTCTGCTCATTGTTCCTGCCGCCATTCCTGGTGTTCGCCATCTGATATGATTCAAGAGCAAAATTGAGATAATGATGAAGAAAACCCAACTAAATATAATTATTATATTATAAAGGAAATAATTTAGTAACACAAGATGCCATAGCAGTTCGGTGACTACTACGCACCTAACAATCATTACGAAGATCCAAATCAAACATATGCATTATTACATAGCAATACAACGTTCTAACGGGATCACAACTTTTAGAGAGGGCACTTGTGTAAGTGCATTCACCCCCTATGTGGGATTTTGGTGATTAATGACAATCAAACTAGGGACTAACGGTTTTATCAAGATTATGTGCAGGTGTTAGTCCATATGAATGAGCAAATTGAAATATTCGGTGAAACAGCACCCCTCCAACTCGATCGAGTTACTTGGTGATCTTTACTCATAGCTTAGAAAGTTTTATCTTTATTGAGTATGGGACTACCGCACTATCAAGAGGGATGCATAGCTAGTTGACTAGTAGAAGGTCTAAAGTGCTCAAACATTAACTTAAAAAAAACATGCTTGAGAGACACCTTCACACACTTGTGCACTGCCCTAACCTGTTCTGCCCCTGGAGAATCGGTAGTACTGGTCTTGGACCGGTAGTACCGGTAGGACTTAGCGCAGGATCCTCTCCAGCGAACTGCTTGCTCTCGGGTTCCAGAAAAGTTTATTCCGGTAGTACCGGATTTTAATTCGGTAGTACCGATGTCGCACCGGTAGTACCGACTCTGCATCGGTAGTACCGGTAGGACTTAGCGCCGAATCTCCTTCCAGCCAACTCGCTGCTCTTGGGTTTCAGTAAATATATTTTGGTAGTACCAGATTTTAATCCGGTAGTACCGGTGTCCGAGCGGTAGTACCGGTCCTGTACCGGTAGTATCGGTAGGACTTAGTGTCCAAAGCAGTTACTCAGGGTCTGGATCGGTAGTAACGACTGAACTTCGGTAGTAGGTTGGCTGTTGTATCGGTAGTACCGGTGTACCATCGGTAGTACCGGTCAAGTCAACTTGACTGACAAACTTTTGTAGCGTTGGGGCCTCGTGCAGTGCATGTGTCAGGGTTTTAATGTTCGATCTGCTGAGGTGGCATCGGTACTACCGGTGGTAATCGGTAGTACCGGTAGCTCCCAGACAGAGGAAGTATAAATACTTCTTCCCTCTTCTTTAGAAAACAACTTACTTTATTTTATTGCCTACCAACCCGAGACAACAGCTCTCTCTTGCTCTCGCACTCTCTCTCACGCACATTCATTGCTCCTAGCTCAATTCATTGCAAGTTTCAAGTTGAGAAGTGAGATTCGAGTGAGGAAAACTTAAATCCATTGCTTGAGCACTTGATTCCTCTCTCTAGCCGGCTTTGCTTTGCATTTGTTACTCTTGGGTTCTTGGAACACTAGGCGGCTAGGCGTTCTTCGGGAGAGCCCAGTTTGATCCATTTGTGAGGGCTCCCCGGAGTGTTTGTATTACCCCAAGATTCTAGTGAAGAAACTCAAGTGACCTTTGTGGTAATCCTTGAGAGAGGAAAGGAGGTGAAATAGACTCCGACCTTTGTGGTCACCTCGACAACGGGGAGTAGGCCTTCCTTTCTGGATTGATCGAACCTCGGGATAAATAACTTGTCTCTTGCTCTCTTTGTTGTTGTGTCTACTTGTGGTGTCACTGCTTTGACCGTGCTCTTTTTCTCTCTACCTTGTTCTTAGGTTTGGAGGCCGGATCTACGATTTGGTGGTGATTCAAGTTAGGGAGAAGGTTGCAAGGGACTCTACATACACTTGGGTGGTTTGGTATAGCATAGATCTAAACTTACTGTGTAGTTAATCTTGGTTTCGTAGCTATCTGTTCTTGACCTGTAGTACCGACGGATTGCATCGGTACTACCGACAAGTATCGGTAGTACCGGTCCAATCCCGGTAGTACCGGTCTCTGTTCTCACGTTTCAGTTGAGTTTGAGTTTCAGGTTTTATACTACGCCTATTCACTCCCCCTCTAGGCATTGTAGATCCTTTCAATTGGTATCGGAGCCTAACCCTCGTGTTAGCGATTCACCGCGTGAGGGAACACAATGTCGGAGATAAGTGAAGCTCAAATGACCCAATTCGCCGAGAAGATAGCAGAAAAATTGTTGGAAAATCAAGCCAAGCACTCTGAAGTGCAAATGAGCAAGATGAGAGAAGAGATTGAGAGCTTGAAGGTAGCCATGAGCAACAAGAATGAGAAGCAACCTAGCACATCAAACTCAAAAGGTGGTGCAAATGAAGAAGAGAAAGATCAAGAAGGTAACAAGACACCAAGAGGGTTCACCGCCACATCCTTTGACTACAATCTATTGAACAAGACCATTGTGAATCAAATGCCGCACATCAACCTTGGGAAGCCACCGCCGTTTGATGGGATCAACTACAATGATTGGGCACACAAGATGAAGATGCATCTCATTGCGGCAAGGTGTTGGGAGATAGTGAGTATTGGCATTCAACCTCCGAAAGTAGATGGTGAAATCACTCCTCAAGATGTACATGATTTCCATCTTAATGCTCAAGCCGCATCATTGATTCTCTCATGCCTCAAGCCCGAAGAAAGCAACAAAGTGCATGGAATTGAAAATGCCAAGATGATTTGGGATACACTTAGAGTATCATATGAAGGTGATGAAAGTGTGAGAAAGTGCAACATTGAGTTACTACATGGAAAGATTAAAAATTTCTCTATCAAGAGGAGAGACCACTCAACAAATGTTTGATAGATACATGACCTTGATCAACAAGATAAGAGCACTAGGTGATGAAAAGTGGGATGACAACTCGGCGGCAAGAAAGTTATTGAGAGCATATAGGGTCAAGAACAAGACACTTGCGGCAATCATCATGGAAAGGCCAAACTATGAGAAGATGACACCACATGAGATGCTAGCAAAGATAAAGCACCATGAAGTCCTTGATGATGAAGCTATTGAAGATCAATCACAAGAAACAAGCAACAAGAAATGTGTGGCTCTCAAGGCAAATCATGAACATGCATCAACTCAAGAAAGAAGAAAGAAGTACAATGATGATAGCTCAAGTGAAGAAGATGATGATTCCGATGATGAAGCCGCACTCCTTGTCAAGAACTTCAAAAGATTCATGAGAAGAAGGATGTCAAGGAAGAGCTATGGTGATGGAAGCAAAAGAAACAAGAAAAGAGTTTGCTACAAGTGTGGTGCCCATGATCATTTCATTGCCGATTGTCCGCAAAACAAAGAGAAGAACAAGTCCAACAAAGATGATGACAAAAAGAATAGAAGGAAGAAAAGAGGTAAAGCACACATTGGTGAAGAATGGTATTCTAGTGATGAGTCAAGTGATGATGAGAAGACGAAAGGGAAGGACAAGGAGAAGGGTGCCGCAAACATTGCTATTCACAAGACATCTTCTCCAAGCTTCTTCACCAGCAACTCATCATCATCCAAGCTCTTCATCAACCTCTCCGACGATGATGACGTCACTCCAACTTGCCTTATGGCTAAGGGGGAGAAGGTACCACACAACTCTCCTACATGCTCTAGTGATGAACATAGTGATAATGAAAATGATGAGATGAATGAATATAAAAGGAATTTAATAATAAAATTTGGCAAGAAAGGAGGCAATAAAATAATCAAATTGCTAATGAAACTAGAAAGTCGGAATGAAAGTTTTGAAATGCAAGGTGATTTGATTTCGCAAGAAAGAGAAAAGAATCTTGCACTTGAAACTTCTCTAACCGAAGAAAGGTTGAAAGTTGAGAAATTGACCGTGGAACTATCCTTAGCCAATGACTCTATCGGCCAATGACTTAATTGCTAGTGTAAAGAACAAGTATAGCATAGCTCAAGAAAGCCTCACAAGCTTACAAGAAAAGTATCAAAAACTTGAGCTAAGCTATAATGCTCTTTACAATAGCTCCTCAACCTCTTCTAAGGTTTCCAATGACTCTAGCACATCAACAAGTAAAAGTTGTAAAAGATGTCAAAATGTTGATATAAATGCATATGCAACTAACCTTATTGAAATAGCAAAGAAGGACAAGGAGATTCATAGGTTGAACATGATATTGAGAAATGGTTGCAAGTGCAAAGACCAACAACCAAGGCTCACTCTCAAGTTCGCAAGGCATCCATCCATCAAGGAAGGAGTTGGTTTTGGTAAGTATGATGGCAAAGCCAATGGAAGAAACATGATCAATGGAGTGCCTTGTGTGAGGTTCAATAAGGGAGTTCCTCTCTTTGAGCTCATAAACAAGGCAAACAAGGTCACAAGTCCATCCACTCCGCTTGCAAATGACAAGTCCAACAAAAAGATGCAAGTGGAACAACCCAAGCAACAAGTGCCCATCTCACGAAGCTATGCTAGTGATTATATGTGTTGTTGGGGTAAAGATGGCAAGATAGTTGTGAAGTATATTGGTGCACTCAAGAAGAGGGAAATCATGAGGAGTGTTTGGGTGCCCAAAACTTATGTTACTAACCCCCTAGGACCCAAATCCATTTGGGTACCTAAAACAAGAACTTGATTTATTTTTGTAGGAATATGTCTCCGGTGGAACAAGTTGGGTGTTGGATAGTGGATGCACCAATCATATGACCGGAGCAAAGAACATGTTCACCTCATTTCAACCAAATCATGATTCATGTGAAAACATTGTGTTTGGCGACAATGGTAAAGGAGAAGTGCTCGGTTTGGGTAAAATTGCTATCTCAACCGAAAATTCTATTTCGAATGTTTTACTTGTGCATTCGTTAAGTTACAATTTGTTATCCGTTTCTCAACTTTGTGAAATGGGTTACGATTGTCTCTTCACGGATAAGGGTGTGACCGTCTATAGAAGAAGGGATTCCTCTATTGCATTTACGGGTCATTTGAAAAGCAAACTTTATCTAGTTGATTTCACAACTAACAAGGTTGAGCCCGAGACTTGTTTAATGGCAAAATCTAGCATGGGTTGGCTTTGGCATCGCCGACTAGCACATGTTGGGATGAGGAACTTGGCCCAACTTCAAAGAGGCGAGCACATCTTTGGACTAACAAATGTTTCATTTGAGAAAGATAGAATTTGCAGTGCATGCCAAGCCGGAAAGCAAGTAGGAGCAAAGCATCCAATCAAGAATGTTGTATCAACCACAAGACCATTGGAGCTACTTCATATGGACCTATTTGGACCCGTCGCTTACCAAAGCATTGGCGGCAACAAATATAGACTAGTAATTGTTGATGATTATTCTCGTTTCACT
Organism: Eremochloa ophiuroides; assembly: GCA_038502445.1. Classification (NCBI taxonomy): domain Eukaryota; kingdom Viridiplantae; phylum Streptophyta; class Magnoliopsida; order Poales; family Poaceae; genus Eremochloa; species Eremochloa ophiuroides. Next base: position 9,994,916 of record JAHLJS010000009.1, on the reverse strand, counting down.
TGGGTGTTCTTTATGGTAGATAAAAGTGAAACACAAGGCATATTCAAGAAGTTTGCAAGAAGAGCACAAAATGAGTTTGAGGTGAAGATCAAGAGAGTTAGAAGTGACAATGGAATAGAGTTTAGGAACACCAATATTGAAGCCTATCTAGATGAAGAAGACATCAAGCATGCGTTCTTGGTTCCATACACTCCACAACAAAATGGTGTTGTGGAGAGGAAGAATCGAACTCTCATTGAATCCGCAAGATCAATGTTGGATGAGTACAAGACTCCACGCAATTATTGGGCGGAGGCAGTTGACACCGCTTGTCATGCCATCAACCGCCTATATCTTCACAAGCTTCGGAACAAGACTCCATATGAGCTTCTAACCGGTAACAAGCCTAAGGTGCACTACTTTAGAGTTTTTGGTTGCAAGTGTTTCATACTTAATAAGAGAACCAAAAGCTCAAAGTTTGCACCAAAGGTACATGAAGGTTTTCTACTTGGTTATGGTACTAACGAACATGGATATCGTGTGTTCAATCATGTCACCGGCAATATTGAACTAACGGTAGACCTGTCCTTTGATGAATCCGATGGCTCTCAAAAGGAGCAAGTCAATGATAAGCTTGTAGGTAAAGATGTTCCTCTAAGTGAAGCAATCAAGAAGCTTGCCATCGGTGATGTAAGGCCCAAGGAGACACAAGATGAAGAAGAAGATTCAATTATGTATTCCTCTCTTGACTCAACTATTTATCATGTGCATGAAAATGCATGTGGTGAAGCTTCCGCACCTACTACTCCGAGTGATAGGAATACACATCAAGCTCATGATCAACATCAAGGGAATGATCAAGACCAAGTACAAGTAGAAGATCAACAAGATGATCAAGAAACAAGAGAAGATAGTGCAACAATTGATCAAGATCATGATGATGATGATGATGATGGTCCAATCCAAAGAAGATCACTAGTGCCACATCCAAGAGTGCATCATAGCATTCAACGGGATCATCCCGTTGATAACATACTAGGAAGCATTCAAAGGGGAGTCGTCACTCGCTCACGATTAGCTTCTTTTTGTGAACATTACTCGTTTGTCTCCTCTTTTGAACCCATGACAGTGAAAGAAGCACTTAAGGACATGGATTGGGTGATGGCCATGTAAGAAGAACTAAACAACTTCAAACGGAATGAAGTTTGGTCCTTGGTGGAAAGACCCAAGCAAAATCTGATAGGAATGAAATGGGTCTTCCGCAACAAACAAGACGAGTTCGGCGCCGTGACAAGAAATAAGGCACGGTTGGTAGCTCAAGGATTCACCCAAATCGAAGGTTTGGATTTCGGTGAAACTTATGCACCCGTAGCTAGGATTGAATCAATTCGTATATTACATGCCTTTGCTACTTACCATGATTTCAAGCTATTTCAAATGGACGTGAAAAGTGCATTCCTCAATGGCCCCCTATCCGAAGTGATGTATGTTGAGCAACCACCGGGCTTTGAAGACCCTAAATTCCCCAACCACGTCTACAAACTCGACAAGGCACTCTATGGGCTCAAGCAAGCCCCTAGAGCTTGGTATGATTGTCTTAAGGGCTTCCTTCTCCAACAAGGGTTTGAGATAGGAAAGGCCGATCCCACTCTCTTTACTCGTAAAGTTAAGAATGATATTTTTGTTTGCCAAATATATGTCGATGACATAATATTTGGTAGTACTAATGTTGCATTTTGTGAGGAATTTAGTAGGATTATGACAAAGAGGTTTGAGATGTCTATGATGGGCGAGTTAAAGTACTTTCTTGGTTTTCAAATCAAGCAACTCAAGGATGGCACGTTCATTAGCCAAATCAAGTACATCAAAGACATGTTAAAGAAGTTTGGCATGGACAAAGCCATGGCCATCAAGACTCCAATGCCAACAACCATCCACAATGATTTACTAAAGGATGGTAAGGCCGTCGATCAAAAGGTATATCGCTCCATGATTGGATCTCTTCTCTACCTTTGTGCCTCTAGGCCCGACTTAATGCTTAGTGTAGGAATGTGTGCAAGATATCAAGCTAATCCAAAAGAATGTCATTTGATGGCGGTTAAAAGAATCTTTCGATACTTAGTTCTCACTCCTAATTTTGGCTTGTGGTATCCTAAGGGCTCCACATTTGATTTGATTGGCTATTCCGATTCGGATTATGGTGGTTGTAGAATCAATCGAATGAGTACATCCGGGACTTGTCAATTTCTTGGTAGGTCCTTGGTGTCTTGGAGTTCTAAAAAACAAATGAGTGTTGCCTTGTCCACCGCCGAAGCCGAGTATGTTGCGGCCGGCGCTTGTTGTGCCCAACTACTTTGGATGAAGCAAACCTTAAAAGACTTTGGTTGTGAGGTAAACAAGATTCCCCTTTTGTGTGACAATGAGGGTGCCATTAAATTGGCAAACAATCCCGTAAACCACTCTTGTACAAAGCACATAGATATCTGGCATCACTTTTTGAGAGACCACGAAGCCAAAGGAGATATCATTCTTACTCATGTGAGAACCGAAAATCAACTAGCCGATATCTTTACAAAGCCCCTAGACGAGTCAAGATTTTGTGCTCTGAGGAGTGAGCTAAATATCATTGATTCTAGTAACCTAGAATGATCTCTTGCACATGTTCATTGTTTTCACCTAGAAATTATAGAAAAATCGTTGCAAAACTTACATTTATGTCTTTCAAAATCTATTTTTACAACATTCCTTCAAGTGTGACTATGGTTTTGTATTGCTTTGCTGGTGTCTAGTCACATTTGGAAGGGTTCTAGTTCCTCATTTAGTTCACCTTGGCTGTAGAATACCTCTTGCTGTTTCTGGACTGTCGGTAGTACCGGTTTCTGGCCGGTAGTACGGGCCGCACATCGGTAGTACCGGTGCTTCCGTCGGTACTACCGGTAGTGTGCGGGTTTGGGTTAAAACCTCTCCTCTCCTTCTCTTTTTCGCTTACCTCTTCACTTCTTTCCCACCCGGCCCGTCCCCTGCCCATTCTCCTCCCCGATCTCCTTCCTCCCTCCTCCATTGCCAAATCCCTTTGAGGAAGAGCTTCTCCTCTCCTTGGAGCCTCTCTTGGATGACTTGGAAGTGGCCCCAACCTCTTCAAGCTTGCGGATTCGGCCCTTCTCGCCCATTCAAGGTACTTGGGAGTTCTCTCTTTCGATCTCCCAATGTGCTTAGTTTGTGGCCATGTCTTTGCTTGAGGAAGTTCCTATGGACATGTTCTTGCTTGTGCTTACCTTTTCCTCTCAAGTTCATGGTTGGTTTGGTGATTCCCCATGGATTGTTAGGGCTGCGGAATGTGTCGGTAGTACCGAACCCCGGTTGGTAGTACCGACCCCCGTCGGTAGTACTGATCACTGGCCGATACTACCGGTCCTATTGCCCCGCTAATCCATGGTGCCTCCCCATCTCAACTCTGACTTTGGGACTCTTTCTCCATCTCTTGCTTATTCCTCTTGTTCTCTATCCTTTGCAGCATGTCTCGTGCAGGTGGAAAGCGCAACAACCCCGTCCGTGCCGCCCGTGGCGAGAGCTCACACCGTGGTCATGGCTCCCATGGCGGAGATGGCGATGATGAGCTGAGTGGTCAGCCACTCCACTCTAGCATGTATTTGTCTGTCCCACGCACTCATGCGGAGCGTGTGAGGAACGCTCCTCCGCCTGCCGGGGAGTCGGATGCCGAGGCAAATATTCGTATCCTTGGCAAGGCGATTGATCCTCGGGTTGTCCCTCGGACCCCCGACAATGTGCAGTTGCTTCTCACTTGCATTCTCCCTCGCCACCCGCACTTCAACGCTCGCATTCGTGCTCCTGTAGCTGGTGGTGGGTTTTCAGTGCGTTCTCCTATTGATTATCGTCACAAACTTCAAGAGTTGAGGCAGCAACGCAATGAAAATCCTTACCTTTACGTCAAGGATCCCTCTCTTGAGGCTCGCTTTTGGAGTCAGTTCCAGTTTGATTACTATCATTCTGTCATTTTGGGTTGTCAAGAACCCACTAGTGCTGTTCCTATCATTGCTCCCAAAGCAATTGATCTCGTTTCCCTTCGTGCTTTTGATGATCCGGATGTTGTTGCTTTGGTGAATGATCTTGAGGCATGGGGTTTGCTAAATTTGATGGCTTTTCAGTATTTCTGGAATACTGAAATAATTGCTCAATTTTACTCCACCTATCATTTGGAAGTTGAGAATCGCGTCCTGCATTGGATGACGCAAGGGCAGCATTATCGTGTTGATTATGTCACTTTTTATCGTCTTCTTGGGTTTGGTCAAGCTGACCGTGATGCTCCTAGTATCTTTGATGGGTATGATCATATCACCTATCGAGACATCCGGTACTTTTACCTTTCCGGGAAGACTCCTGATTTCAAAAACACCTATCTTCGTCCTTATTATTATGTCCTCAATAATCTCATTCGAAGCACCATTGATCCAAAGATTGGGGATTCATTGCACCTTCAGCATGATGCTCCTAAGATTCTCTTGCGCTTTGGCGAGAGGGGTGCTCGCTTCTCTGTCTCGGACCTTCTTTGGCGCAAAATCTATTCTGCTTCTATTGATCCTCAGCGCCACCTTCCATTTGCTCCCTACCTAATGCACATCATTGAGCAAGTGGTTGGTCATTCATTTGCTCATGATCGCAAGCATGAGCAAGTCAAGGTCCGGAAACCTCCACACTCCTAAGGCCAAGGCTAACTTCCTGCATCTTTGTAGGCCTCCACAGGATGTGGATGAGGAGGACGTGGAGGATGAGGAGGACTCGCCCCAGTGTCCGTCTTCGGTGCGCCGCACTCGAGGTGCCGCTCGCTCCACCGCTGACCATAGCTCCTCTCGGGGCCCTAGCTCCTCTCGTGGGCTTGGACCTCGCCGTCGTCGCGGTGGTGCCATCAAGCATGCGCTCTAGAAGATCTTCTCGGCCTTTTGCTATAAGGCTGAAAAGGATGACCGCCGCCTTCGAGCTATTGAGGACAAGCTCGGCCTACCTCCTTCTTCTCTCTTGCGTGAGTTTTGTGATCCTTTTGAGTAGTACGCCGAGTCTTCACGTGCAGCGGGTGGTCAGGACGATGAGGATGAGGACGAGGACGAGGACGAGGATGACGACGATGAGCAGAAGCCTTTTGATGACGACGCCGACGTGGACGACGACTAGCTTCACTTTCGTGCATGCCTACCCTTTTTGGCACTTGATGCCAAAGGGGGAGTGTTAGGCTTTATTATGATGTAATAAGTTAGTTGAGACTTGCTTTGCCCCATGGTTGCCCAGACTTTAGTCATGGTTTGTAATATTTATATATTTTGTGGTGAACTTTGTTGGTGTAATGCTTAGTTGTAGGCATAACTCTTGTGCTTAATGTTATCTTAGTGAGTTTGTTTTTGTCTTGTGATTTGTGGTTTGTTTGTGACTTGAATTTTTCCTGTGCTTCACGTTTATCACTTGTTCTTGTCACACTCCTTTTGGCACCCCACGAATTACAAGATTTAGGGGGGAACCTCTCTAAATGTATGCACTCTTGACTATGGTCGTTATTTGGAATTCAAATCCTATGCATACATTAAGGGGGAGCTCCATCCTAAATGTTGGATTCAAAAGCTTCAATTTATCTCAATCATATATAAGCCTAATTTGGTTGTCATCAATTACCAAAAAGGGGGAGTTTGTAAGTGCATTCGCCCCCTATGTGGGATTTTGGTGATTAATGACAATCAAATTAGGGACTAACGGTTTTATCAAGATTATGTGAAGGTGTTAGTCCATATGAATGAGCAAATTGAAATATTCGGTGAAACAGCACCCCTCCAACTCGACCGAGTTACTTGGTGATCTTTACTCATAGCTTAGCAAGTTTTATCTTTATTGAGTATAGGACTACTGCACTATCAAGAGGGATGCATAGCTAGTTGACTAGTAGAAGGTCTAAAGTGCTCAAACATTAACTTAAAAAAAACATGCTTGAGAGACACCTTCACACACTTGTGCACTGCCCTAACCTGTTCTGCCCCTGGAGAATTGGTAGTACCGGTCTTGGATCGGTAGTACCTGTAGGACTTAGCACAGGATCCTCTCCAGTGAACTGCTTGCTCCCGGATTCCAGAAAAGTTTATTCCGGTAGTACCGGATTTTAATCCAGTACTACCGATGTCGCACCGGTAGTACCGACTCTGCATCGGTTGTACCGGTAGGACTTAGCGCCGAATCTCCTTCCAGCCAACTCACTGCTCTTGGGTTTTAGTAAATATATTTTGGTAGTACCAGGATTTTAATCCGGTAGTACCGGTGTCCGAGCGGTAGTACCGGTCCTGTACCGGTAGGACTTAGTGTCCAAACAGTTACTCAGGGTCTGGATTGATAGTAACGACTGAACCTCGGTAGTAGGTTGGCTGTTGTATCGGTAGTACCGGTGTACCATCGGTAGTACCGGTCAAGTCAACTTGACTGACAAACATTTCTACCGTTGGGGCCTCGTGCAGTGCGTGTGTCAGGCTTTTAACGTTCAATCTGCTGAGGTGGCATCGGTACTACCGGTGGTAATCGGTAGTACCGGTAGCTCCCAGATGGAGGAAGTATAAATACTTCTTCCCTCTTCTTTAGAAAACAACTTACATCATTTTATTGCCTACCAACACGAGACAACAGATCTTTCTTGCTCTCCCACTCTCTCTCTCACACACATTCATTGCTCCTAGCTCAATCCATTGCAAGTTTCAAGTTGAGAAGTGAGATTCGAGTGAGGAAAACTTAAATCCATTGCTTGAGCACTTGATTCATCCCTCTAGCCGGCTTTGCTTTGCATTTGTTACTCTTGGGTTCTTGGAACCCTAGGTGGCTAGGCGTTCTTCGGGAGAGCCGGGTTTGATCCATTTGTGAGGGCTCCCCAGAGTGTTTGTATTACCCCAAGATTCTAGTGAAGAAACTCAAGTGACCTTTGTAGTAACCTTGAGAGAGGAAAGGAGGTGAAATAGACTCCGACCTTTGTGGTCACCTAGACAACGAGGAGTAGACCTTCCTTTGTGGATTGACCGAACCTCGGGATAAATAACTTGTCCCTTGCTCTCTTTGTTGTTGTGTCTACTTGTGGTGTCACAGCTTTGACCGTGCTCTTTTTCTCTCTACCTTGTTCTTAGGTTTGGAGGCCCGATCTACGATTTGGTGGTGATTCAAGTTAGGGAGAAGGTTGCGAGGGACTCTACATACACTTGGGTGGTCTGGTATAGCAAAGATCTAAACTTACTATGTAGTTAATCTTGGTTTCGTAGCTATCTGTTCTTGACCGGTAGTACCGACGGATTGCATCGGTACTACCGACAGGTATCGGTAGTACCGGTCCAATCCCGGTAGTACCGGTCTCTATTCTCACGTTTCAGTTGAGTTTGAGTTTCAGGTTTTATACTATGCCTATTCACCCCCCTCTAGGCATTGTAGATCCTTTCAACCTGGAATCTAAAATGATCCTACTTTGGAAAAACTTTTTAACAGAAGCATAGAAAAGTTTAGAGGAGTGAAAATAAGGTAAGCTTTAATGAAAATAGCTTGCAAAGTTGACGTAGAAGAGAGGGAATGTTTTTCTAAAATAATTTTGGCAAAATGACCATCTAGGCTAGCGTCCTACGGTCAACACGGCTTTGATACCATTCTGTCACACCCGATTTTAAGAATAAAAAACCGAATGCACAATATATGTATGCCAGGATCAATAGCTCATACATATATCGACGTCATGATAGTATCATCGCAATGCTGAATAAATAATCGTAACATTATTACAAAAGGACCCGTGGGTCTAAATGAAAAGTACATGATAACTAATAACTAATCTCCAGTGGGAAGGGACGCCATCACCACAGGAACGTCGACCGGGGGCAACACCAGCCTAGTATAAGTCGTCGGGGTCGTAGCCACCGTCCTCCAGGTAGTCCTCCTCGTCAACGCCGACGTCTGGGTGGGGTAGCAGGAGGACAAAGAGGAAGGGTGAGTACATCGAAATGTACCCCGCAAGTGTAGGAAAATATGACATGAGGCCAATAACACAGGTAGGCTGACTTGGTTTAGACATAGCACCTAAAGCGACACAACCCTATATCCTGAATATCCTAAGCACCTATTTATCTAGGTGAAAATCTCATCTCCTCAGAGTAACCAACACTCGGAAGTCCATCCGAGCAACCACACATGGAAATCCATCCAAACAACCAACACTTGGAAGTCCATCCAAGCACCCGTTCCTTTCCCAAAGGAACCACCCAACCGAGTACCAGAGTAACCAACTAATCCCGAAGAAGTCCAAGCCAACTCTTGACCGCGAGCACGGCTGATATATCAGTTTTACACTCTGCAGAGGTTGCACACTTTCACCACGAGTCGTGTTATTCCCCATTACGCCAAACACTGCCTAGGTGAACAGTGGGGTCACACTACAAGGCCGTTACAAAGCCCTCTAAGCCTGTTTTACACGTACCTCTAAGGTTTCACCGCTAACAGGGGTAACAACCCACTGCAGAAGCCCCCTCTTGAGCCACACAAACCATCCCCGTGTAAAGCCATAACATAGAGAAGCTAATTACTAAGCCAGGTCTAGCCCCACTCCAGACCTCATGGATGCGCTGTAAAGCCAGGTTACATGCTCCGAGAACCGAGTCCTAGGGATCCAGGCAGGATAACTAGCACAATCCCAAACCACCGACATCAACAGCCGTTCCACGGCACAAACCATAACCACCACCAAAACGGTCCATCCTGCCGGATTTGCCTAATCACCATGTTTCTAAGATTACCAATTCCACATGTTATCTTTAATCCATATTAATTATACTCTTCCCAATCCCATGACTGCAAGGCTAAGCATGACTCTACCATATTCCCAATCCCTGGGTTAACAAGGATGATATAAACAAGTTCTAATAAACCATATCATGGGATTCAAATTTAGACTTAGCATGCAACTAAGGATCTAACAACTCTACACAAAGGTAAATAAAAGTAGATGCAATATGAGCAAGGACACTTGCCTTCGTAAAGCGTAGGATCTGGGGTATCAAACACCTGATCGGGGAGATCCTCACAATCCTCACCGTCTGGCGGCAATCAACAAACATGGCCCTCAAAACAAAATATAATAAGGAACAATACACTAACAGTAGAAAACAGTATGAAAACATTATAAAACTATAGTACTCATTTCTACGGTCGTTTCGATATAAAGATCACGAAAAGCGGACTTAAAACGAGTAAGTTATGATTTTTGGAAGGTTTTCTATAGAATAATAATTAATATAATATTAACTCAAAATTAAAAAGTTGAAAATGTGCTAAACAGTGGTACCAACAGGTATTTCATCAAATTACGAATCTAACGCAATTTGAATCACTCAAATCGGATCTAAAATGGTGAAACTACGCGCAAAATAGGGCTAGGGGCAGTCGTGTAATTAGCAAAACCCTATTTTTGAATTACCCGAAAGGAAATACGTTTTCTCAAAACGAAAACGTAAACTCAGAAATGCGCCAAGGATTGCGGGTTCAATATGTAAAAAGATTCAGGGTCTCTTTTGCACCATTTAGGGCCGTTGGATCTGCGATGCATGGCTGTGATTAGATCCAGGTGGGTGAGGAGGGCCACTGCCGGCTAGAACAGGGCCACTGCGGTGGTGGCTCGCCGGTAGATCGCCGGAGTCGGCCGGAAACGACCCTAACGGCAACGGTTTCGCACGGGGAGCAAGAGCGCGCAACTGCGAACTCGACAAGGGTGAAATGGAGGTCGCCGGGCGAGCTCAGGGTGGTGGCCGCCATTAATGGCGGGTCGAGGTCGTCGGCGTACGCGGGGAAGGCCCTAACGGCCGAGAAATTGCCAAATTACGGGCACGAGAGGGGAGTAGGATGCACGGGGATCTCACCTAGGGCCTAGGGTTGGCCGGACAGTGACGGAGGGGAGCAGGCGATGGAGGGCGGCGGTCGGTCGTCATCGGCGCGTCGAGTAGAGGGTGCTCCGGTCTCCAATCGACGATGAAAGGTGGCGGGGTGGGTTCGTGGCGTTGCTGCGGTCTTCCAGGTGCTCCCAATTTTGGGAAGTATGCACAAGCGACGGCGAATTGGGGAACGCACTGGAGCTCAGTGCTTGCGGTGGCAATGTCTACGGCGGCGACCGCTTTCTGGGTCACAGGAGCGAGAGAGAGGGGTGCAGGGGATGTGGCGGCGGCGTCGTGGTTGAAGGAAGGCCCAGGCACTCCCTTTTAAGGAGGCGGCGTGGCACAGGCGACCTGCTTGCTCCCGGGAAGGGCGGAATGGAGGTTGGGGAGGATCCGACGGGTAGGTCCCGCCCGTCGGTGTGACCAGAGAGAGAGGAGGGCTGTGGTGTTGCCTGGGCTGGCTCGGGTAATGGCTGTGGAGAAGAGAGGTTTGGTGGCGGCGCGCATGTGCAGCAGAGGCGTGGTTGCTTAAATAGGGCGGCGGCGCATCTCGAGGGGCCGGCTCATCCGCGGGAAGGGCGGAGCGGCTGTTGCCGCCTCTGCCGCGAGGTGGAAGATGGCGCCGACATGTGGGCCCCACCTGTCGGTGACTGAAACAGAGAGCAGAGGGGCGCGTTGGGCGCCTGGCCTAACTGGCCTGCTAGGCCGGCCTGCGCGGGAGAAGAGGGCAGGGGTTGAGAGGGGGTGCGGGCTGGGGCGAGAGTTGAGGTGAGGGTGAGGGTTACTTTCTGTTTTCTTTTCTTCTTTCTTTCCTATTTATTAATTTCTTTAGGAAAATAAAATAGATGATTACATAAAGTATATTACCTAAATGAATTCATGAGAAAATTATAATTAGGGTCTTTAGTACCCAATAGACATTCTCTAATTATTTGCACAATATAAATTAAAACAATCGAAGCCTAAACGAATATTTAGAACAATAAATATATTTTTTTCACCCAAGAAAATATGCAATGGCATGATGCAACAAAATATTAATAATAATTCTATAAAATATTATTTACTACTATTATTAATTGGCCATAATATAAATAAAATAAATAATTGCTAAAATTTAAAAACAGGGTGTTACATTGCTCAGGTGGGGGGCGGTTGACCTGTACTTGGGTGGGAGGTTGCTTTGGCCTGTGTACGTGCGCGCGTCCGGACAGACCTCACGCGCCGGACGTCCGGGTGCAGGCACCTTCGAAACACAAATATGTGTTCCTGTTTGGTAGAGTTTCACGAGCTGCTTAAACCGGTGTGCCAAACATCTTTTCCTAAATCAATTTTAGGAGTGAAGTTTCTTTTTTAGCTTACCTAGGAATATAGAAAGATGAAGCTGATCTTTTTTCTCATTTCTCTCTCAGTCATGTACGAAGGTGTTGCTAAAATTGTTTTGAAATTTTTTTAGAACAACTTAACTTCACCTGAAAAGCTGCACCTAAAGTTGTTTTTTTCCAAAATTAAAAACAGTTTTAGTAGTGGAGTACTAAGCAGAACTTAGTCCTGTGGCCACTGATCACCCGCACGTGCCCAGCCGCCTCCCGCGACCGTGACTAGCTTGTGCTGGCCTTTAGTAATCCGATTGCTCCAAAGGAGAATCCATCTTATAGCAGGGAAGACCTACTCAACTTTTGAAATGGTTGCACCTAAGTAGTTATAGAGGACGGTTTTGTTTATGTGGTATTCTCTCCGTTTTAAATTATAGTTTGTTTGACTTTTTTGAGCCCAAGTTTGACCACTCGTCTTATTCAAAAATTTGTGCAAAACATCACTTCTTTTATTATGGCTTGCTTTAGCAAAGAAAGATCTTGAATAATAACTTAAATTTGACTACATTTGCACAAACTTTTTAAATAAGACGAGTGATCAAACTTGGGCTCAAAAAAGTCAAACAAATTATAATTTGAAACGGATGGAGTAGTAAATATCAGACTTATATATTTTAATGTGTGTTTGGTTTAAGAAAAAGGTTAAATACGACATGGTTATCCATGTTACGTGTCTGATTGTATGGTTAGAATGAACTATTTTTTTGTTTGGTTAGATAGATATCTATTGAATGGAATGATCTTCATTTTCTCCTTGGTTAGAAAGATGAGGATAACCATGCTCACTATGTCATATGGGACTCACTTGCTATTATTTATTTAATTTTTACTAAACATAATTCATGCTACATCTTATTTTGTAGATTTAATTCAAATGGATATAACGATACAATTGTATCATATAATGCTCTAGGCGACAAAATCAGATAATTCATGCAACATCTTATTTTGCTAAACATTAATTATTGCTGCCACGTGAGCAAGAACAACTACATGAAAAGTGGATGCAATTTTTTTTGGGGGCAACTTTATCCAGTATAATTAGGGAGAATAGTCCATATAGCTGACCGACTCCATCTAGGCGCTGAGCCTAACAGTTACAAATTTTGGAGTCATTTCTCATCCCTGAATATCCAATGAACAAAACACATCTTTTGATCCTGTTGGCGCAAAAAGTGGTTCCCTAAGCCCAACACACCAGCGAAGCCGAAAACGACCCTTGAAGGCAATAGAGCTCTCGCAGATCCAGCTAGCTTCGAACCTGGTCTGAAAGTGTCAGTAACACCCAAGCGTGCCAGTCAATTTGACCTGCAATTGACAAGGAAACAATAGTGATCAGTAATCACAGGGCGAAACTAACCAGTGTGTCCAGGTAGTTCCAATTATGTGGCTCTGAGAGCCGATTCAATCGAAGATCGTGTAGAAAGCCGATTCCGTCATGTTATGAACCGATAGTATAATAATAAAGTAAAACGGCTATCAGGATACTCATATGAAGATAATAACATGCTAGCCGATCTAATTCAGTTAATGTGTATAAAAGAAAATAGATCATATGTACAGATCTGATCTGTGCATCAAACAAGCAGAGATCGGCTAAAACTGGTCTAAAAGGCCGGCGGCTTTAGCAAACCCTCTTCGCTAAGTTCACCAAGTCTGCTTTCACCTGGTCTAACGGCCAGCGGGCTTCAACAAACTCAGCAAACAAAGCTAGATCGTTTGATATCCAAATAAGTCTATATACACGATCTATTCGTGAGAGCAGAACTGAATCGGCTCTTTAGCCGATGCAGGGTCCATGAAGCACGAACGAATGCTAGCGTAGCCATAAACAGACTTCAAATTAAAGCAAATCTAATCTAGTGAAAAAACTTGTTTAGGTTAAACCTGTTCCATCGGATGACGCTCAGTTTAACTTAAACAAGGACACAAAAATAAGACTTACGATAACCTCAGAACCACTTATATCTCAACTAGCACCGAACGCACAACATGTAACGAACAAGATTGATAAGCAATTAGCTGATGTAAGCATGGAACCGATCATCATGATAAATTAAGCATAAGAAAGCATAAACGACGATCAGATTCAAGTGAATCTAAGGCCAAATCTATCAATCTTGATCAGGCAGAGAGATGTTATATTGATAAATAAACAATAAACAACAAATAACATCTTGATAACTTAATGAATCTAACTAAATTGCCATATTTAGCTAGAGCCGATAACTAATCCATGCATGCAAACCATCTCAATCTATAGCCTGTCTACCGGATGACATTAACTAATAGATTAATCAAGCAAACAAACACGAATCGATAACTAATCCGCGCGTGAAAAACCGTCCTAATTTGTATCTCGTTCACCGGATGACGGTTAACACAGATTGATCGGGTAAATCAGCGTGAATCATCCTTAACTCACTGTGCTTCCCGCGTCCACCGGATGACGCCAAAGAAACAGAGCTTAGCAAGGTCCCTGGTCCGCCATGCTTCCACGTCTACCGGATGACGCTAAAAAGACATAGTTTAACAGGGGGTTGACGATACTTACAAACAAGCCTGCGTCCACCGGATGACACCCAGCCTGGATGAAGTAACTCGCCGGACTTGACTGACTCTAGGGTTTGTTGGCCGGAGCCGAAAGTTGTGTTGTATTGATGTTGTTGTGTGTTTTACAATGGCTGAGGGCTTATATTTATAACCTGAGCGTAGATAGAGTCCTAGTCGAATTACAACTCATAATAGATAAGGAAACTAACAAACTATCCTATATCTAAGGTAACTTGGAGTCACATCTTCTCTTTCATAACGGACTCCGATCGTGATCGCATCTTGGCGGTGCAGACTCTGGATGACGTCACCAATACCGACGCTGCACGCCTTCTATCACCTTCGCCCGATAACCGATTCTCCGTGCAATCGGCTATTCTCCTTTCTTCTGCTGGATGGAATCTGTTTCCGAGATCGGCTATCTTCCTTCGGTATCGGCTATCGGCTCCCAGCCCAAAATTTGGTGTTAACACATGCCCCCCAATTTTGGAATAAACTGGTTTATTCCGAAATTAGCGCTTGAGCCTTCAAATAGCCAAACCGCAGCTTCCCTCTCGGCACTTCAAACTTTCGCACCAAAACGAAACCCTAAACCGTCGCAACTTCCGCCACGGGCTTCAATCCGCCACCGTTAGCTTCGATTTGCCACCGCCAGCTTCGATTCGTCGCCGTCAAATCACCCCCGAGCTAATGGCGACTCCTTTCGAGGTCCCTGAGGTATCAATTTCATCGATCCATCCCCTGATTCGTGAATCCCTCTTCAACCTCACCAAGTACGAATTTCAAATCCAGGTGCTGAGGGATGATATTCTGATTCCACTGAAGGACATCCCCGATACCTACTATCTGGGCCCGATGGGTGATCCGATCCCCAAAGACTTCATCATTCAAGAAACCAACCAGTTCCCATTCCGAAGCTCCAGGATGGGCGCCTCTTCCTGGGCCAAATCTTTCAGAAACTGACCAAGCGCACCTGCTGGGTAGAGGAACTGGTTCCGTCGCGTCGCGGCGAAGAAGCGCGCGGACTGGGAGATGCGCCATCTGAGCCAATGTCTTGACCTATCATTATCAGAGATGGCAAGGAATGAGCCGCTCCTGATTGCCGCCAGTCATTTTTGGTCCAATTCCTTGAATGATTTTTGTATTCGGAGATGGTCCAAAAACCATCACCTTGGGTGATATCCATATGCTCACCGGGCTCCAGACTACTGGATTGTATGACTTCTGGGATCTCTGCTCCAGTGGCAAGAAAGACCCGTACTTCCTAAAACTGGACACATACAAAGGGTGGAGTGGCTATATTTAACACCACCAGAAAAACTCCTCTTCTGTCAGCGAGAAAGAACACGTCGCATTCTTGACCATGTGGCTTGAGAGGTTCGTGTTCTGTGGTGCCACTGCTGGGCCAGCATATCCTTATTGGGTCTTAGCAGAGAAACTGGCTCAAGGACACTCCATCCCCCTGGGCAAACTCTTGTTGGGTGCAGCATAAAGGCTTATGAGCCGGGTATTCAGTTCCTTGATTATAGGTGAAGAAGTGCAATGCATAACAGGCCCTTGGTGGGTAGTACAGTTATGGCTCAACCTGTATCTGCATAAGCTGGTAAGAACACAACTCCAAGGCCTCAACTTTCCATCCACCGAGTATTCAGAGGAGGAGGACCCAAAAACCAGAGGCTGTCAAAGTTTTGGTGAAGCTGCCTCTGCCATAACCATCTCAACCTCAAAGGGCAACATGCTGGAAACATTATACAGGGGCTTGGGACCAAATGTTACTACCTGGTTCCCCTACGAAGATGAAGATGAATTTCCAGCGCCCTCCAGCTTCAAATTCAACAATGGGTGCTCTAATGACGAGGCTATCAGTATCTTGAACGCAATCATCAAACCCTGTGCCTTGCCAGCAGACTTCAAGCACCTTCGGAGCGCAAGCGGCAAGGCAACTAGCTATCCTTCTTATGAATTCTATCACCCAAACATAGCAGCAAGACAGCTAGGTTTCGGCCAATTGCCCCTCGGCTCCCCTTTTTGAATACCTTGAAACTCAGGGAGAACATTACAGAGCACCATCAGGCTGGCAGAATTTTTCAACTCGGAGCAAACCTGCCCGTATTCTCGCCGAAACCATGGAATCAAATCTGCATCGCTCATCAGAGTTTAGACGACTGGTGGCAACAATGGCACGCTCACTTGTTCTGCCAAACTGTCCACGACAAATGCAGAGCCCTGGATCCAAACTTCCAATCTCCTCGAGCAGTAAGTGTTCTCAGCCGATTCCAATAAAAACGGCTTTATTCAAACATGTTACTTAACAGATATTTCTCGCTGGACCCATCATCCAATCCACCAGAGCGAGTGGAATACTATCCTCCTTGTCCGACAACGAGGCTAGGCTCCCAAGCACCGACGCTGAGACAACTAATGCTAGGCCCTGCTGTACTGACCTCCCCCTCTGTTTCAAAACGACCAGCTGCATCTCAGCTTCAAAAGCAAACTCCCAAGAAACGCCGATCGATAAGAAAAATTCAGGTACCCAGTAGCATCTTCCTTTACTGCAGTACGCCCCGACTCTTAAGTCGGCTTTCTATCAGGTGAATCCCCAACCAACTCAAGGTACCTTGAGAGAGAAACAGGCTGAAGAACCACCAGAATCTACCGGCCATGAGGGATCAGCTGCTCAAGAAGAAGGGATCCAGGAAGAAAAAGCCAAAACTCAGGTACTACTCATTGGGCTTTTCTTTCTTAAATGTCCTGATTGACCAAATCTTCTTTTCAAAACTACAGCCGAACAGCCCTTCTGAAGAAATCTGAGCGAACCTTGAAGAAGAGGAGTTGCCCCCTGAGAGGAATCCAGGTAACTCCTATTCGGCTGTTAGCAATTATCCTTGCTTCCATACTGCTCTTACTTCTGGTTTGAAGAAACCTAACTACCTGAGGCAGTGACAACCGAGGATCCGCAGGCCGCAAAAGACACAACTGCTTTAGTCGAACAAACAGCATCGGCATCAACCCTACAACCTTCAAGCCCCATTCAGGTATCCCATCTCTGCCAGAAAATAATTAATCTATATTGTACCTTTTTTGATGAGAGAATGTATGTACTGTAGGCACCGAAGCCTCTGTCTCCTAGCTTTTCATTCGACATAGAAGAGTTCTGTGATAAAGACGAACTGGCCTCCTCCTCCGAGAGACTTTCAGAGCCAGATTTTAACAATCGGCTAAGTACTGTTACCCCATCTAGAGGGTGATCTAGTTGCTCTGGCCTCGAATCCCGATATGATTGATCAAATAATGGAACTCGTTCAACAGCAACCCAATCTGTCAGCCTTGAAGTCCCTGCAAAGACTTGATGACCTTAAAGTTACAGCATCAGGGATTATCACTGCTCACAAGAACCTGTCAGAGCTTGAACAGCTAAGGAGCAACAAATCGATCAACAGACAAGAGGCCACCGGATTAGCCGATAGAGCCAGGTTGCTCAAATCCTCCATCAGCACGGACGAAACAGAACTGGAGACATTGAAAACAAGGTGAGACCAGCCGAGAAAAGAATTGGAAGCAGTTGAGTCGGCTATCAGTGAGCGCGAAATCACCATCTCCACCAGCACGATCAAGCTCTCCCAGAAAAAGAAGGAAATCAGCAGCTTGGTCGTTGCAGACAGGAAGACATGCCAACGCCTAAACTTGTTGCAGTTTACTGAAAACTGAGATCAACAACTGCTGCAGGCTGGCCACGTGCTCCGTGCTGAATTAATAGAACTGATTCGGTCCTTATTATCTTTGTAATATGATGGGTGTACTGCTTGGCATGCTCTTTTCTATTTGCAACTCTGTCTTCGCGTTGTCCATCCTGAATTTGACAATTTAGCCTGATCTGCCTTAGATTTTACACCTTAATACCGGCTTTGTCTTGTGTCGCACTGACTTTGTTCAGCCTGATATATTTCTGCATGCGAATCGGCTTTCGAACTGCTTTGTACCTTAGAATCAATTACTCAGCCTGACCTGTTCTGCATACGGTTCGGCTTTCGGGCGTGCCTCTTAGCATCGGTTCAGGTAGCATCGGCTTTGTTCTGCTTTCCTTTAGAATTAATCCCTCAGCCTGATTCACTACGAATCGGCTTGTGGGTACTCACAATAGGATCGGCTAAACAGCCTGACCCAAAAAACCGATCGGTGTGCGACCATTGATGGCGGTGCTTCATTTCCTCGATTTGGTAACTATTCCGGATTCAAGAAACGTGGATTAACTGCAATCTAAAATCCGCCGCGCCGTCTCGCCTTCCGAGGAAGAACCGTCTCGATGCCCTCATCTTTATAAATACACACTCGGCCTGGACAAGCAACCGCCTCAGACCAAAGAAAACAAAATCCCCCACATCCATGGCTAGCGACGGAAACCACGGCAAGCGGCCGGCCTCGAGTTCCGCCGAAGGTGACAACTTCACCCGGAGCCTGCGAGCCGTGGGTGAACGGAGGCATCACCTGCAGGCCTGGTTAGGGTAAGGCTGCTGCTCACTTATTGATAGATTGACCTAATCTAATCTGACCATCATCGTCCTGCGCAGCGATGCGGGCACTGCCGGCGTCGGAGGTTCGGGAACCGGTGCCGAGCCGTCTCAAGCCGTCCCTGCAGCCGCTGGAGCCACCCTTGACTCGGATGCCGCTGCTGACCCGCATCACGGCCGTCGTCGCTGGGTGACGCCCCGGCAGTTAGCCATCTACAGCAGGTAAATCAGTTTGTACCAAAGACATTGGTTTTCTTTCAATTCTGACACATCTGTTTTTTTGTCAACCTTCAGTCAGGCCCACATGATTCCTTTCCCACCGGGAGCACCGATTGGCGTGGACACCCGGCCTCTCAAAACTGCGCCTCCTCAGGAACTCCCTCAAGATCCGGCCCCGAGCGCTGGATCAGAATCGGGGTCTTCTGACGAGTCCTACACCGGCGCCGACGGTCGCTGATTCCATCACCAGATGGTGGAGTACCGTAACCTCTACTCAGAGGCTACGAAGGAGAATGGCCGGCTGCAGGGCGTCACCGAAGCCCAAGCCGCTGCCCTTATGGCCGCCGAAACCGAGGTGGCCAGGGTGCAAGCCCAACTCGCCGAATCGGACGCTGCAGTGGCCGGTAACATCTTGAATTGTGATGTGCTAACAATCACCTCCATGCTGATACTTCTTTCTTTTGCAGTCCTGACTGCGCAGCTTGAAGAGTTACGTGTGGTCGCCGAAGCCGCCGCCAATGCCGTTAATGCTCATGGCACCACGCAGGCGGAGTGGCTCCTGGATGTTCACCACCGCGTCTCCCAGGTGGCCATGGCCGGCGTTCGTCACGGCGCCACTGGGGCTCCCACAGTCGCGCGACTCCGCTCCGGCATTGCTCTGGAGGCCGTCGAGCCTGGGTTCCCAAAGGGCCAGAATATGGAGGAGGCCAGCGTCCAACTGGCGAACTTCTTCCCTCACGCCGACGAGGTCGTGGCTGTCACCAATGCCCAGGACATCATAGATAAAGCCACGCATGATTAGAATGTAATAGGGCTCCTGTAAGCACAATCAGAAATAAAACTTCCTTCAAAAGCATCAATCTGATTTCCATATGTGTTCGGATACATATATATATTTTCCTTTATTATTTTCTTCTTTTAGACTAAAGGCGATGCTTATCACATCGGCTGTTATACCCCACCGAGGGCACTTCATTTTTTGTGCTAAGGGCGACTCGTTACTACGATGTCGGCCATTTTTGTCCTGAAGGCGACCCGCTTGCACGGCATCGGCTGTTAGAGCCAGATTCACATGAATCGGCTATTATCCTCCAACTGGAATGATAGGGTAGTATTTCTTCAGATGCTTCTCGTTGATGGCTCAGGTGAGTCTCTGCCCGTCCAAGTCTTCAAGGATGTAAGCGTTACCCGGAGCGCATTCCACCACACGATACGGGCCTTCCCAGTTTGGTGATCATTTACCGAATCGGCTATCTTTGGTACCAATAGGCAGAATGACTTTCCATACTAGCTCTGATTCGGTGAACCTCTTGCTTCTTACCTTAGTGTTGTAATACTTGGCCACCCGTACCTTGTTCTTTTCAATGTATTCCAAAGCCCTAAGCCGATGACAGTGCAAATCTTCTAAACTGTCCATCATAATGTCTTTGTATTCACCGGCTGTAAGCTTGTTTTGCAACATGACACGCCGTGTCTCGGACTGAATCTCCCATGGCAAGACGGCAGTATGTCCATAGACTAGCTCATAAGGTGAAGCCTTGATCGACCCATGCTGTGCCATGCGATATGCCCATAGTGCCTCGCTCAAATGCAAATACCATTTTCTGGGGTTCTACTCAATCTTCTTCTTGATGACCTTGATCAAAATTTTATTGGAGGCTTCTGCTAGTCCGTTGGCTTAGGCATAATACGGCGATGAATTATAAATCTTGATGCCCATGTCGTCAGCAAAGGTCATAAACTCCTCTGAAGTGAACATTGTCCCCTGATCGGTTGTGATCGTCTGAGGTATGCCAAACCTGTAAATAATGTGCTCCTTTACAAATTCGATCACGTCAGCTGAAGTGGCGTTCCTCAAAGGAATGGCTTCTACCCACTTGGTGAAGTAATCAGTCGCCACCAAGATCCATTTGTGACCCTTGCTCGATGGTGGGTAGATTTGGCCTATTAGATCAATACCCTATCCTCTAAACGGCCATGGTTTAATTATAGGATTCATAGCAAAGGCTGGAGACTTTTGTATATTTTCAAACTTTTGGCATTCTTGACACCCTTTGTAATATTTGAAACAATCTTCTAGCATCGTAGGCCAATAGTAACCAGTCCTCCTGATGATCCACTTCATCTTGTGAGCTGATTGATGTGCACCGCAGACTCCATCGTGTACTTCACTCATCAGCTTCACTGATTCCTCTGTCCCCAGGCATTTGAGCAGTACTCCTTCAACAGTCTTGTAATACAACTGACCATCCAGCAACACATACTTGGTGGCTTTGTACCTTAGTTTTCTGTTGACCCGTTGTGAAGGACTTGCCAGGTAACCTGCTATCTCGCCCCTCCAGTCATCAGCTGATTGCTCGCTGTTACAAATCTCCTGCATCGGCCGATAACCCGACGCGTTCTGCGCCAGTCGATTAGCTTCCTGCTTCTGGGCCCTGGGGATGTGACAGAGAGATACCGTCATAAACTTCTTGATGAGAGACTAGCACTGATCATAGTAGCCTCTGAGTATCTCGTCTTTACATTCATACAAGCCGAGCAATTGGTTGATGACTAGTTGTGAATCGCCAAATACTTCAACTGCATCGGCTTTTGCTTCATGCAGAAGCTGAAAACCTTTCCACGCGGCTTCATATTCAGCCTGATTGTTTGTGACAATCGGCCCGATCTGGAAAGCATACTCAAAACGCACACCCCGCGGTAAGATGAGCACTACTCCGGCGCCACCACCTTGCTTGCACAAAGAGCCGTCGAAGAACATAGTCCATGGCGCTATATCCGTTACATTAATCGATCCTCCGTGATGTTGCGTGATGAAATCGGCTATCGCCTGGCCTTTGACTGCCTTAGCCGATTCGAACCTCAAGTCAAACTCTGAGAGCGCCAGGATCCATTTGCCAATCCGACCATTTAGAATAGGCATCGAAAGCATGTGCTTGATGACATCCTCCTTGGACACCACCACACACTCTGAGGCAAGCAAGTAGTGCCTCAACTTGGTGCATGAGTAGAATAGACACAAGCACAGCTTCTCGGTCGGTGTGTATCTTGTCTCAGGGTCAAGGAGCCGCCTGCTCAAGTAGAAAACTGCTCTCTCTTTCCCTTCAAACTCTTGAAAAAGGGCCGATACAATGGTATGGCTTTCGGCCGTCACGTACAACTTAAAAGGCTTCCCTGTCCGTGGCGGTACTAAGACAGGGGGAGTCTTCATGTATTCTCTGATTTCTTCAAAAACCTTCTGTTGCACGTCACCCCATTTGAACTCTTGATCATTCTTGAGCTTCAACAATGGTGAGAACGGCAGTACCTTCTCTGACAAGTTGGCGATGAACCTTCTGATAAAGTTAATCTTACCAAGCAAAGACTGCAATTCCTTTTTATTGGTTGGAGGTACAAGTTCATCGATCGGCTTCTTACGCTTGCTGCCGATCTCTATCCCTTTGCGGTGGACCATAAATCCCAGAAATTTGCCAGTCGACACGCCGAACGCACATTTGTTAGGATTCATCTTCAAACCATGTCTCCTTGTGCACTCCAGAGTGGCCCTTAAATCGACCAGGTGATCTTTATTGCTCTTGGATTTCACCACCACGTCATCTATATAGATTTCAACGATTTTGCCGATCAACTTGTGAAATATATAATTCATATCCCTCTGATAGGTTGCACCGGCATTCTTCAAACCAAACGTCATGACCACCCATTCAAACAAACCAAGCGCGCCAGGGCACCTGAAAGCAGTTTTCGGGATGTCTTCATCAGCCATAAAAATTTGATTATAACCAGCATTGCCATCCATGAAGCTAATAACCTGGTGCCCAGCAGCCGAGTCTACCAACATATCGGCTATTGGTATAGGGTAGCCATCAATCGGTGTAGCTCTATTTAAATCCCTGAAGTCAATATAGACTCGTAATTTACCATTTTTCTTATACACGGGGACGATGTTCGATATCCACTCGGCATATCGGCAAGCTCGAATGAACTTGGCTTCTAACAGCCTCGTGATTTCGGCCTTAATGTCGGGTAGAGCGTCCTCTCTAAAACGACGTGGAGGCTGCTTGTGTGGCCGAAACCGTGGCTTGATGGGTAGCCTGTGCTCAACAATAGATTTGTCCAATCCAGGCATCTCATAATATTCCCAGGCGAAGCAATCTTTGTACTCCTTCAGCAGTTGAATCAGCTCCTGCCTGAACTCCGGGTTTAAATTGGCGGCAATAAACGTCGGCCTTGGCCTGTCGCCGGGTCCAACATCTACTTCTTCGAGCTTGTCGGCCGACGTGAATCCTTGCCCCAACTTACCCTCTGTGCCGTCGATCGGATTCTCCATTTAATAAAAAGACTCAGAGCCGATTGCCCTGATCGACTGTTGACTCTCATCGCTGACCTTGATGGAGCCTCTTTCCCAAGCTTTGCCAGAGAAACAATCATGATCCCCAGCTTTCCAGTATGTGGCATCCGCCGTTGCCACGCTGACCGAGTCGTCGGCCGGGACTACTTCGACTTCATCGCCATGCCACTGAATAAGGCACTGATGCATGGTGGATGGCACGCAGCAGTTGGCATGAATCCAGTCGCGTCCGAGTAGCAAGCTGTAGGCATCTGTACTGTCGATCACGAAAAAGGTAGTAAGCAGTGTCTTCTTCCCCACTGTCAGTTCAACGTTAATTGCCCCACGAGTGTTGGAAGAATTGCCCCCGAAATCCTTGAGCATTAAATCAGTTTCTATTAGATCATCGGGACCCTTGCCTAGCTTGCGGAATGTAGTATAGGGCATGACATTGACAGTGGCGCCGCCGTCCACCAGCATCTTCGTCATGGGCATGCCGTCGACATAACCTTTGAGATAGAGGGCCTTCAAATGTCGATTCTTGGCCGGCTTATCAAAAGTAGCTTGCTGTGCGAGCACTAACTTGGCCACTCCCTCTTCTGATCCCGAATCGTCTGAGTTGGACTCGGTGTCGTACTTCCTAGCTCTGAACTCTGCAGGCAGCACAAACACCATCTGTGCATCGGCTACAGCCTTTCCATTATTTTGTGAAGGCTTTTCGCACCACACTTGTTTGGCGCGCCCCTCAGCCTGGAGCTCTCTGTTGCTGAGCCGCTGCACCCGGCGCCTTTGGCTTCTAGTTAGATCCCCGGGCACCACTGATTCTCTTGCCAAACCGACTGTCGGCGTTCAACTACCGCCTCATCAAGCCGATCGTGCAGGTCCCTTTTTTCACGCCGATCCCACGGGCTATGGGGACTCCCCAGTCTCTGGTGCACGGACCGGCGGTTGACCTGGGACTATCTGTACTCTCGGTACTGATCGCTGCATTCTAGACAGTTGCGCAGCGTCGGCAATCTCAAGCCTTCGTTCCAGCAGTGTTGGAAGAATGGGCAATGCCAGTGATCCTCCTCACCTTCCCGGTGGCGAGCCATTTCTTCGTGATAGCACGCCTCCTCTTCCTCGTGGAGCCATCTGCGGTACTCTTCTTCTTCGCGCTGCAGCTGCCTCTGATGATCTTTCTCTTTCTGTCGTCGCCACTTATTCAGAAGGTGCTGGTGAATGGGCCTCCTGCTCTTGGTGCCGTTGGACTGTCCCTGCTCCAGCTGCCTCTGATTCTGCTCCCTCCTTCCTTTGATCCGCGCTAGCTCCTTAGCTGTGATTTGTGCATCGGTATCAACTGAGGAGTTCTTCTTGGCCCGTTCGGAGGTTAACACCTTTACCTTGGTCAGAGGATTTGCGATATGGACCATGTTCTGCCCCTTCGGGAATGGGAATTTGTCGATCTTCATCTTCCCCTTGGGAGGGGCCTCAAATTTC
Organism: Eremochloa ophiuroides; assembly: GCA_038502445.1. Classification (NCBI taxonomy): domain Eukaryota; kingdom Viridiplantae; phylum Streptophyta; class Magnoliopsida; order Poales; family Poaceae; genus Eremochloa; species Eremochloa ophiuroides. Next base: position 9,970,534 of record JAHLJS010000009.1, on the reverse strand, counting down.
AACAGGCCGCGCCTAATAGCATTCTGGATTACTGCTTTGAAATTGCGGCAGTTGTTTGTGCAGTGTGAGGTGAGGCCATGGTACTGGCAGAACGGTTTTCCCTGCAAATCTTCAGGAGATGGCTTAACGTAATCAGCCGGGAAGGTGATGTGGCCCGCACTGACTAGCAGGTCGAAGAGCTTGTCCAGCTTGCGTGTGTCAAAGTCGTATTGATCTTCCGCGCTCTAACCCTTCGGCACGGCCATGAGCTTTGTACCCTATTTGAGCTTAACAGCAGCCACTTCTTCATTCTCCCCATCTTCTGAGTCGGAATTACAGACGTAGGCCGACTGTTTGTATTTCGATTCTTTCTTGAAGCTCTGGGCCTGCTGCTCTAATGCGGCCACCCTCTACATCACCTCGCTAATGCTGTTGAAGTTGGTGCCCACCAGTTTTTCTTGGACGTGTGGGAGCAACCCGCTGACCACTATCTTGGCGAGCTGCTTGTCGTTCAAGCTCAAGGAGTAACACATGTTCCTGGTCTCCCTGAACCGCTTGATGAAAGTCGATCCAAGTTCATTCGGCCTTTGGCGCATGTTGGTGAGATCTGTAATGTCTTTCTCCCCAGTGCCAGAGAAGAAGTAATTATTGAACTTGGTCTCTAGATCTTCCCAACCTTGAATCGAGGCAGGCTCCATAGATGCGAACCAGCTAAACGCCGGCCCTGTCAGTGATAGCGGAAAGAGCCGGACCCTGTGAGCTACCTCATATGAAGCTTCACTGAGCTGGGTCAGGTAACGGCTGATGTGTTCCATGGTGGTGATGTCGTCCTGCCCACTGAACTTGGAGAAGTCGGGCAATCGATACCTGGGCGGTAGTGTCACTCGGTCGTACCACTCGGGGTAAGGACGTCTATACTTGATTCCAGTCCCGGTCTTCGGCTGCAAACCGAACGTATCACGGAGCATGGCACTCATCTGCTCCAGCAGCTGATTGTTGGGCATCTGGGCATACCACGGATACGGCGCTGCCTGAAGGTCTTGATATGTGATCCCCTCATGGTATCCAGGAGTTGGGTTGGCCGTGTCTGCCGCCGGCGTATTTCTAGCCGTCGGGTTCACTGCTGATGAGTTCATCGAGTTCACCGTCTGCCCAGTGGCCTGCATGAAAGCGGCGAGCTCCTCCGGAGTATGATCTTTGTATAATCTGGGGGAAGCTGCTATTTTTTGAGCCGAACCGGCCGCAGTGACACCGTGCACTGGTGTTTTCGGCTGGCTCGGCTGTTGCGGTGAGGAATTGGAGGTCCCTGCCGCTGCTTTCGGATCTGCATCTTCTGCGGGTATGTTGAAGTAAACTGGGCCCAAAGACTCCCAATCCTGTCGCTTGAGAACGGTCTTCATGATGTTATAGAATGTTTGCAGGAAGGATTTATGGTGATGACCGACTGCTGAATAGGCGGCCTCCCAGGTCGCTTCTTCCAGCATCTGCTTGAGGTCGACCTTGCACTCCTCTTCAGATTTATCAGAACGGCCGTTCATGATCCACCTTGGGAATGCATTCTTCTTCACTATAGAGCCATCACGCTGCTTGCTGAATGAGAGCAGGCAGGCATCGGCGAATTCTTCAACGATCTTGTTCAGCACGGCCGCGTCCTCCGTCGCTGAGATCTTCGACCCTGACCCTGAGGACACCGTCATCCCTGGAGGATCCGTCAGCCGCAGTCTTCCCCTTTGCCATGGTCTTCAGTGAAGGTTCCACCGGGCGTGCCAAAAAGTGTGTTGCCGCAAAAAGTGGTTCCCTAAGCCCAACACACCAGCGAAGCCGGAAAGGACCCTTGAAGGCAGTAGAGCTCTCGCAGATCCAGCTAGCTTCGAAACCGGTCTGAAAGTGTCAGTAACATCCAAGCGTGCCAGTCAATTTGACCTGCAATTGACAAGAAAACAATAGTGATCAGTAATCACAGGGCGGAACTAACCGGTGTGTCCAGGTAGTTCCAATTATGTGGCTCTGAGAGCCGATTCAATCGGAGATCGTCTAGAAAGCCGATTCCGTCATGTTATGAACCGATAGTATAATAATAAAGTAAAACGGCTATCAGGATACTCATATGAAGATAATAACATGCTAGCCGATCTAATTCAGTTAATGTGTATAAAAGAAAATAGATCATGTGTACAGATCTGATCTGTGCATCAAACAAGCAGAGATCAGCTAAAACTGGTCTAGAAGGCCGGCGGCTTTAGCAAACCCTCTTCGCTAAGTTCACCAAGTCTGCTTTCACCTGGTCTAACGGCCAGCGGGCTTCAACAAATTCAGCAAACAAAGCTAGATCGTTTGATATCCAAATAAGTCTATATACACGATCTACTCGTGAGAGCATAACTGAATCGGCTCTTTAGCCGATGCAGGGTCCATGAAGCACGAACGAACGCTAGCGTAGGCATAAACAGACTTCAAATTAAAGCAAGTCTAATCTAGTGAAAAAACTTGTTTAGGTTAAACCTGTTCCACCGGATGACGCTCAGTTTAACTTAAACAAGGACACAAAAATAAGACTTACGATAACCTCAGAACCATTTATGTCTCAACTAGCACCGAACGCACAACATGTAACGAACAAGATTGATAAGCAATTAGCCGATGTAAGCATGGAACCGATCATCATGGTAAATTAAGCATAAGAAAGTATAAACGACGATCAGATTCAAGTGAATCTAAGGCCAAATCTATCAATCTTGATCGGGCAGAGAGATATTATATTGATAAATAAACAATAAACAACAAATAACATCTTGATAACTTAATGAATCTAACTAAATTGCCATATTTAGCTAGAGCCGATAACTAATCCATGCATGCAAACCATCTCAATCTATAGCCTATCTACCGGATGACATTAACTAATAGATTAATCAAGCAAACAAACACGAATCGATAACTAATCCGCGCGTGAAAAAACGTCCTAATCTGTATCTCGTTCACCGGATGACGGTTAACACAGATTGATCGGGTAAACCAGCGTGAATCATCCTTGACTCACTGTGCTTCCCGCGTCCACCGGATGACGCCAAAGAAACAGAGCTTCGCAAGGACCCTGGTCCGCCATTCTTCTACGTCTACCGGATGACACTAAAAAGATATAGTTTAACAGGGGGTTGACGATACTTACAAACAAGCATGCGTCCACCGGATGACACCCAGCCTGGATGAAGTAACTCGCCGGACTTGACTGACTCTAGGGTTTGTTGGCCGGAGCCGAAAGTTGTATTGTATTGATGTTGTTGTGTGTTTTACAATGGCTGAGGGCTTATATTTATACTCTGAGCGTAGATAGAGTCCTAGTCGAATTACAACTCATCAATAGATAAGGAAACTAACAAACTATCCTATATCTAAGGTAACTTGGAGTCACATCTTCTCTTTCATAACGGACTCCGATCGTGATCGCATCTTGGCGGTGTAGACTCTGGATGACGTCACCAATACCGACGCTGCACGCCTTCTGTCACCTTCGCCCGATAACCGATTCTCCGTGCAATCGGCTATTCTCCTTCCTTCTGCTGGACGGAATCTGCTTCCGAGATCGGCTATCTTCCTTCGGTATCGGCTATCTTCCTTCGTATCGGCTATCGGCTCCCAGCCCAAAATTTGGTGTTAACAGATCCAATATTCTTTTCTAAAAAATAGTAATGCAACTAAAAATCCTAAAATGTAGTCTAACCTAAAAATCATTGAAAATTTAATAGATACAAACTTATTATAATAGATACCAGAGCATCTACTAGCAAATCAAAAACTAAATGGGACAATAGCAGGCTCAAATAGTTCCTATTTATACACTATGATATACATGATTTTTGAAAAACAATAAAACTAGTTTCATAATTTCTAAGCTAAAAAACACTTTAGAAAAAAAATCGATAACCATCGAGGTCCAAAAACAACAGCTTTGAAAATGATCATATGGGTAGGTTCGCATAAGCGTTTTCAAAAGGGCAGTGTGCATTTGAGCTGTTCTGTGTAATTCAAAAAATGGTTTTATACATTAAAATTGAGAAGGTTAAAAGGTTTTTATTGAAAAGAAAAATAATAGTACAAAAGTTATGAGAATGATAATTAAGATGTGGTATAATAAATGATGAAGTCAGATATCGAATTATTTGCGGTTACATAATTAGTACATTGCATCACAAAATTGTTGAGACCAGCCAGTTATTAGCGGTTTCCGTTGATTCCAACGCGCCAGTCGGCCGGTCCTGCCAACCCTGCCAACAGCGTCGATCAAGATGACGACGACGGTTCAGCGATAGCCGGCGAAGGGCGACCACGGTGCTGCTTCCGACGTCGCTGTTTCTGTTCACGGCGGCCGACTCGTGTTTAATTTGTCTTGGATCCCTGTCTGCGCCTGCTACTTTCTACTCCATGGACGCATCCGGAGATTCCTTCCCAAGCTAACGGACAAGACATAGACACCACCAATCAACCGCGCCGTGGATTTGCTTTGCTTTCCATTGCTACGAACGATTGACCGCGGTAGTAGCTTCAGGTTCAAATCAATTCCGTTTCTTCTTCCCTTAATCAAAATTAAAAAAAAAAACGTTCCTTTCCACACTTCGCAGTTTCTTTCTGTTCATGGGGTACAAGGAAGGCTTTATCGTGGACAAGTCCAGACACAGGCTATTCAAAGTTTCCAAGCACCATCGGTAATCACTCACAGCGAAGCACAGGGAGGGGATAGCAGTCCTATCTCGCAACTCGTCCTAGGACAGCGCCCAAAGCGAATGGAGTTTGATGTTAGAAGAGATCAGCAAAAATTAGCCCTTTTTGTTTACAACCACACATGGTATAGAGTGCTTAGAGTTCGATCTATCCATATCGGGTTATCAAAGGTTTTTTTTATTGGTATCTTCTTCTTTCTTGAGACGGCGAGGGGGTAAGGTGGATCCGTCATTTTTTCCATGGGGAATCCATTGTAGATGAGGGCGACAATTATGACGTTAACAATATCACCAACATGATAATAGGGAGAATTTTCTTTCCGGATGGTGACATCAAGGCGGAGATAATGTCGCTACTATAGGATAGTTTTATCCTGCCTCTTCTCTGTTTTGTTGTGTTTGAATCTGGCCATGATGAAGTATTAAGAGAATCAATCTAAGATCCGTCTTTCTCGTTCTTTAGTTGCAGAAAGAAGAAGAAGAAAGGAGACAACAGAAAGAGAAATTTCTCAACTCCACCTACATGCAAGTTGACCATCGTTTGATGGGCATATGTTCTCAGACCTTTTGTCGAGTGTTTGCCTACGCGACCATCAACAATGTAAAGCGTCGTACAGGTTTGGTCTTGTTCACAGTGTGAGTTCAGTTTAGATGAAAATTAGTTTCTAGATATTTGTGTAATTCAGCGTATGTGTAATGTGTTGATGTACCCGACTATTATCTAATACTAAATTCGTTCCAAATTTATAAGTCATTAGACTTTTCTGACCCTAAGTTTGACCACTTGTCCCATTCGAAAATTTATACAAAATATCACTTCTTTTGTTATGATTTGCTTATTTAATAAAAGTTCTTCAATAATGATTCAAATTTAACTCTTTTTGCGTAAATATTTTGCATAAGACGAGTGGTCAAAGTTAGGGTCAAACGACTTATAAATTGAGACGGAGTGAGTATAATTCTTCTTTCGTAAAAAAAGGTTTTCCAAGCACCATGGACCTTTTCTGTTCTCTTATTTCTTTTCAAAAATAAGAAAAGATAATGCTTTATTAGCCACCACAAATTTTTCTTATTTTATGTACTAGTTTAGTAATTATATGTTTATGCATTGCAACATGAGGATAGATAAAATCCTTCTATGCCTCTAGCTAGTGGAGCCCATATCTTCCCCAGCGGCATATATCGAGGTTATGGAGATCTGCATAATTAATTGAATTAACTTAATCAGTATAAGGTAAATCATCTAAACAGCATAATATGAGCATTTGAAAATGCACATACAAAAAAAGTATAGGCATTCACTTTATCAAGAATTCCAGCATCCGCAATGTCATCCATGCTCCAGTCATGGAACTAGCTAGTGGCGAACACAAGAGAGCTTCGAAAAGCACTTCGCATTTCATGGCAATCCAATTCACTAAGAACACATCAGGTACAGAATTAGCATTTACGGCCTCAACCTCCATGTGAAGTGGGTGGGTCAATCTCAAAACACAAACATCTTGCCGTAAAGGTTAACACAATTTAGGGTACTCCCAATACTTGAAACATGTATAGTTTTTATCTACGTAGACACTGCGTATAGAAATTATATTTTTAATAAATAGTTTCTACAAAATAATCTTTTGTCCAGTCACACTTTTTCTTTCTCCTTCGTCTACCTATCACATCTCGTCATGTCTGAGTTCTCGTGTAGATCTGATTTCTAACTTAGACTTGGTTTCTATCTCTCTCCTGATTAAATCGCTTGCTATTAGCAAAATACATACGTGACAGGATAATTAATAGAGATAAAAATTAGTGTAGAGTCTGAGTTGGGAGTGTCCTTAGAGACTATCAAACCACTCTTTCCAAATTTTATCTTTCAATAAGATGCTAGAGTTAAATATCTTTTAGGTTTTTACCCTGATAATAGTTTTCACTATATGTCCCCAGTTTAGATAGGGATCAATATTTGTCAATACTTGAAATCACCTTTGATAAATCAGAGAATTAAATCCACTTTTGATCCCTTAACTATTGGGTTCGTCTAATTTTGACCCTCAACTACAAAACCGTCTAATACTAGTACTCCAACTGTCAAAATCGTTCACTTTTAGCACCTAAACACGACACAGGGGTGTTTTGGCCGATGTAGAGCGGTTTTGCATGGCACTGTTGGCTCTCGCTGTGGAGTGCTACTGCTGCATGGCGCGCGCTGCATGCGTTCGTTGTCGAAATTTTTGAAGCAAGCGCCGGTGCTGGGAAATGGCAGGCAGAGCTGTCGAGGACGGTGCTGATGGGACGATGACGAGGTCGCGCACGACAGCGTTGCCAAAGAAGGTGCATGGGAGCGGCCGCCGCAGGCGCGAGCGAACGTTGACCGGCAGGGCGAGGCGGGTGTCTGCGCCCGGCCCCAGCCCGTGCGCGACGCACACGCAGCGCCACAGGTGTGCGGTGACGGCGCAGTAGGTGGACATGCCCGGCGCGCGGCCAGACTGATGTCGGCGGCGGCGGCATTAGAGGAGAAGCAGTCGAAGAGCGCGTCCAGGGCGTCGTCCCTCAGCTCCCTGTAGCCACCGTAGGTCCGCAGGTCGACCTTGTGGAGGTAGGGCATCCCGTCCATGCTCACTTTCACGTACAGGCCAGCTCCCTACTGCTCGCCGCCCTTGGTCGCCATCCTCGCCTGTGCCGCCGCGTGGAACGCGTTCTTCCGGTACACTCTCACCAGCGGCCACCCCACAACCTGCACCTTGCGGCGTTGTTCACGGCCGGACAAACACAGCGTCAGTTCAGCTCTGCTAGCTGGTAGTAACTGCTAGCGAGGCCTACGTGTGCGTGCTGGTGACTTACTTGGAAGCTGGTGCGACGTCATCATGGTCGCCCGTCCCGGACGCCTCGCTCTTCACCACCGATGACGATGGCCGTTTCGCTGCCAACGCCTTCCTCGCCAGCTGCACGACGGTTGTTGGAACCGAGTTCACGATCCAGGCACCAATCGGACGCCGGCGACGACACGGTGATCGTAGCGAGTTCCCGCGGAACACAAGTAGATGAAAACCAGAAGATAGAACAGTTTGTGCTGCTAAAAACATCGCCGCGTTTTTGTTCCTTTATTCATGCTTATATAGTTTTACAAACTCGGCATAACCGAGTCTCACGCCATGACGCACATTGTGCGTGTCTCCGTTTCAGCTGCGGGGGCGCACCGCGTGCGCAACGCCCGCCATGGCGTGTCCGACCAAAACTCCCATGGCGATGTCGTGTCCGAGCACGCCTCCAAACACGCATCCCTGCTAACCTGACCAATGCACCTACGACTCCTAGGAAACGAACTTAACAAGATGATATGCAACAATTTAGCTAACAAACTCCCCCTAAACTTGTTGCACCTGGACAACACCCAAAGCACTCCTCAGTTCGATGAACTTCACTCGCCCCAGCGGCTTGGTGAGGATATCAACAAGCTGCCCTCCAGTCCCGATATGATCAACTTCCACCCTGCCATCTTCAATGCACTCTCGGATGAAATGATACCGAGTGTCGATGTGTTTACTATGATCATGGTGCACTGGATTTTTACTGAGTGCGATCGCGGACATATTGTCCATCAGTAAATTGACCGGTGTTTCCTTCGTTCCCAGCAAGTCTGCCACTAGCTGGCTTAGCCAAACTCCTTGACAAGCTGCAGCTGCTGCTGCTACATATTCAACTTCACATGAGGACAAGGCCACAATCTTCTGCTTCTGTGAACCCCAGGTAACCAGGTTATTGCCAAGGAAATAGACGACACCTGTTGTGCTTTTTCTATCTTCCAAATCACCTGCAAAGTCACTATCACTGAACCCGATCAATATGGGTTTCAGTTCAATTCCCTTTTCATACCTGCATCCATAGTCAATTGTGCCTTTCAAATATCTCAAAATGCGCTTCACAGCTGTCCAATGTTCATTGCCTGGAGCCTCCATAAATCTGCTGACAACCCCGACCGCATAGGCAAGATCCAGCCTGGTATTGACAATATACCTGAGACTTCCAATGATGCTTCTATATGCTGTCGGATCAACCGCTTCCTCCATCTTTCTCTTGCAGAGCCTGAGTCGAGTCTCCATAGGTGTTTCACATGAATTACAATGTGACATACCTGCTGTCTCAAGTATCTTCCTGGCATAAGCACTCTGACTCAACATGATCCCTCCATCACCTTGCTTTACCTCAATACCGAGATAGCAGCTAAGGAGTACCCGATCACTCATGCTGAATTTTCTTTTCATCTCGGCTTTGAATTTACTAATATCACTGACATTTGGCCCCAAGATAATCAGATCATCAACATATACTCCCACAATAAGAAAGGAATTCTTGTTGCCCCTTTTGTACACAGCATAATCAAGCTTGCTCTTCACGAATCTGAGGGTCACCAACTCTTTATCGAGTTTGGCGTTCCACGCTCTAGGTGCCTGCTTCAGCCCGTATAATGCCTTTCTCAACTTCAGCACTTTGTCCCCACTGCCAATAACAAAACCAGGTGGTTGCTGCATGAATACTGTTTCGGCCAGATCACCATTTAAGAAAGCTGACTCAACATCCATGTGATGTACTTGCCAACCTCCCTGAGCCGCCAATGCTAACAACACCCTGACTGTCTCTATCCTGGCCACTGGAGCAAAAACCTCGTCGAAGTCAACACCTTGCTGCTGGGCATAGCCTTTCGCAACTAGACGTGCCTTGTGTTTGATGATATTTCCCTCTGGATCCTTTTTAACCTTAAAAACCCATTTAAGGCCAATTGCTTTCAATTTTCCCGGGAGATTACTGACCTCCCATGTCTTATTTGCCTCAATTGCCTGCATCTCGGCCTGCATTGCATTCCTCCAGCAAGTCTCAGACAGAGCTTGTGATGAGGACATCGTCACGCTGGACACGCCTGCGCCATCGTCTTTCTCAAGTTGCAACTCAGCTGTCACGTCACCCTCGGATTCAGCAGACACGTCGTCAATGTTTCGCTCATAACTCCCTCATACGACATCGAAACAGGGCGAGCTTGGACTCATTGTAAAGGGGACGACGACGCCGTTGTTTTGGATCTGGTCCCAGCTCCAGATGGCCCGTGGAATAATCTGTGTGACCACGGCAAGGTGTTGTGTCATCTGTTTTGGGCCAACTTGGCCATGTATTGAGTCGGGCCTTAAGCCCAAGTTGTGGGCGCCTTCTCTGGTCGCTTCCAACCCTAGGACGCCTCTCTTTTATGTTCCACGCAGCCGCCGCTGTGGAGACTTGGGTTTTGTTTAGAGTTTAGTTTTTCATCGAGAAACTGAATCGTTCATTGTAACTGTGGTGACAAATCCTTTTACAGTGATCCAGGGCCTCCGTTCTTGATCTCCTCCACTGTGTCGATTAGTCCTTTGGAACCGAGTTCTTGAACCCTCTATTGATATTCGCGTCATTCATATTTGCAATTTCAGATTGCGTGTTTAAACTTTCTTGCTTGTGTTCTTCGATTCGCTTGCAGGAAAAGCCTTTTTGGCGAGGTCAATCAAGTTGTGCTTGGTTGATAACCAACGGAGCAGTGGTGTAACGGTTGCAGGATTCGAATCGTGTCTGGTTTGAAGCCGGATCGCCAACGTCGAGATCTCCACAAATCGAACTTACCGGTTACCTCTCGGAAGATCGGGCCTGTACTCATCAACCTGCTCAACCGAGCTCGGTTCTTCTGCTGCTACTAAACATACACCACTGTACTCCATCTGGACTTGTTCAGTTGAATCAAGCAAGTCTGTAATGGTTCTATACCGAAGAGGTGCTCCCTCTGAATCGACCGAGCCACCAGCCGGTGGTGTTACCCACTGAATTTGTGCTTCTTGATTCGATCCGCCAGCAGAATGTATAGGTGTGTGTGGTGATCCCCCGCCGCCTTCGTCAATTGCTGGGATTGGATGATTAGGTGAAATTGGTGCCTCAGAGTCTCCTGCAATAACTGCATCGCCTGCGTCTCCTGTTGTCGGACCAGCTACAGTGTCTTCGTCAGGAAAGAAAACACTGAAACTAGGTTCCGCAGCACTGCGTTCACCCGCTCTTTCACCAGCTTCATTCTCCCCCCAATTCCAACACTTCTTTTCATCGAAGATTACATCTCTCGAGATTACGAGCCGTTTATTCACCGGATCGTACACTCGGTAGGCTTTGGACCCATGTTCATAGCCGAAGAACACACCTTGGATGCTTCTGTCAGACAACTTTGAGATTCCAGGGCCGACTTTCTTGGCATACGCCACACACCCGAATGTGCGCATATGCCTGACCCCCGGCTTCTTTCCAAACCAGGCTTCAAATGGAGTCTTTCCATTTAAGCTTTTCATCGGTGCCCTGTTGAGCAAGTACACTGTGACCTTCACTGCTTCTCCCCAAAAACGCCCAGGCACCTGCATACTTTTCAGCAGGCAGCGAGCCATCTCCACGACACTCTGGTTTCTACGTTCAACCACACCGTTCTATTGTGGAGTATACAGTGCAGTCGTGTTGCGTTTTATGCCATGCTCTATGCAGTAAACCGAGAACGAACCTGAATTGAATTCGCCTCCACCATCAGTCCTAAAGGCTTTCAAGCGTTGGCCTGATTCCACTTCTGCTGCCATCTTCACTTTCTTGAACGCCATGAATGCTTCATCCTTTGTAGCTAACAGCTCTAACCACATGTATGGACTGAAGTCATCCACCAATAACAAGAAGGATGACTTGCCACCTGGCGTGGGTGGCGTGATGTGCCCACAGAGATCTCCATGGACTAGTTCCAGTCCGTTCTTCGCACGATACGCCGAGACGCGAGGGAAGGGTGTACAGTGCTGCTTTGCCAATGCGCAGCCGTCGCACACTTGTTTAGCTCGCTGGATCAGAGGTATGCCATCCACCATCTTCTTGGTGCCTAGCTCCCGAAGCGACCTGAAATTTAGATGTCCATACCGAGCGTGCCAGAGCCATGCCTCATCACTCATTCTTGACATCAGACAGATCGGAGATGTCAGACTGACCTTCATTATATAGAGACGGTTTTTCCGCTCCGCTCGGATCAATACATTGTTGTGCTGATCTGCTGTCAGACGATGCTCAAACACCTTCATGACACCATTATCGATCTCGACACGACACCCCCCCTCTTCTAATTGTCCGAGACTGACAATATTGCATTTCAGAGTAGGAATAAAATATACCTCAGTGAGGATCCGATGACCATGGTTCTTCCCGGCGATCATGACTGCACCGATCCCGCGGATCTCAACCTTTGATCCATCCCCAAAGCGCACTGCCCCTGTGACAGATTCGTCCAATGTTGACATTGCTTCGCGGCACCCTGTCATGTGGTTGGTGGCACCGGTGTCGAGCACCCAAGTTCCGGTGTCCTAAGATGATGGGAATACTCGTTCCTGATTTAGGAAGACTTGCTGTGGCGTCGTGGTCGCAGTCCGTGCTAAATTACAGACTTGTGCCACCATCAATGCTCCTGTTTCTACATCAGCTGCAGCGTGGTGAGCAGCCTCCTGCTACTCATCCTTTTGCGCTTTCTTGCACTCCTTGCCCCAATGGCCGTAGACGCCACACTTTCGGCACTTGCCTTTCCTCCGAGGGGTGCCCATTGAAGTGAGCCTGACACCGGTGTCGCGTGTATCGCTACTGCCCGCGCGCGCTCCAGTTTTCTCCTTCTTGCTATGATAGCCGCCACCTCCCCCTCTACCAGAGGAAGATCCCTGATTTGAAACCATGCGTGCCTTGTTCCTGGCAGCCCATTCTTCCTCCGTAAGGAGAAGCTTGCCAGTCTTCTCACCAGATTGATCTGCTGGAGGTTCGAAACGATCTTCGGCAGCACACAGCCTGTCCACCAGTTCTTCCATCGAGAGCTTCTTGAGATCACAAAACATCTCAATGGTCACTGCCACTTGGTTGTAGCGCGACGGCACGACTTGAAGAAATTTCTTCACAACACGTGCATCGTCACACTAGTTTCTCCCAGACCCTTCAGATCACTGGCCAGCTTGGAGATACGCACGGCAAAATCATCTATTGTTTCGCCCGATTTGAACGTGATCGCCTCGAACTCCGCCAGAAGCTTATGTGCATTCACCTCCTTCACCCGTTCTGCACCAAGACACATTGACTTCTTATTTAGAAGCATGGAGTGCATCTCCGGAGGAACGCCAAAGATCATGGCGCCCAGAGCGAGCCGATCACGACGTCGCTCCACCTTATCAGATTCAACTGCATCCCACAGATACATGGCTTCGAGATTGCATTGTACGTGTGCGGACCACTCTTGGTAATTGGAGCGAGAGAGCATCGGCCAGACCAGATTTCCTGAGGCCTGATTCCACGCCTGTTCCATCACCTCCTTGTCCTTGTCGCTGCTTCCCATGGTGGCGTTGGTCACGTTCACAATTGTTCCTCCTTCTGATTCGCTATGCGAGTAATCCAGCTTCCTCTACTACCTCTCACCAGCGTTGAACACCCTCAATCCTGAGATCTAATGCTCCAATACCACTTGTTGGAACCGAGTTCACGATCTAGGCACCAATCGGACGTCGGCGACGACGCGGTGATCGCGGCGAGTGCCCGCGGAACACAAGTAGATGAAAACCAGAAGATAGAAGATAGAACAGTTTGTGCTGCTAAAAACCTCACCGCGTTTTTGGTCCTTTATTCATGCTTATATAGTTTTACAAACTCGTCATAACCGAGTCCCACGCCATGACATACATCGTGCGCGTCTCCGTTTCAGCTGCGGGGGCGCACCGAGTGTGCAACGCCCGCCATGACGTGTCCGACCAAAACTCCCACGGCGATGTCGTGTCCGAGCACGCCTCCAAACACGCATCCCTGCTAACCTGACCAATGCACCTACGACTCCTAGGAAACAAACTTAACAAGATGATATGCAACAATTTAGCTAACAACGGTGGCGTCGCTGTGGCTGCTCCCAGGTGGGCCAAGACGTAGCACCGCGTCGATAATCTCCATGGCCGCCGATCACAGAACGAAGGAAATTGCTCCATGGTGCCAGGTAGTAGTAGACGAGCGGCGTGTGCGTCCCGGCACTTGTTGGGTAGCAGCGGAGCTAGTTGTCGGGCGAGAACTCACACAGGCACACGGCGCAGTCGTGAGAATGGAGAAAGGGATGGGATGGGATGAGTGGTTAACATATGGGCCCTATATGTCACTGGGATGGAGTCCAACATCCTACGTGACGGTCAACTCCAACGTGGCATGGTTAAACCCGCTCCACATCGGTCAAAACAGCTCTGCCCGTGCCCAATTGTTAAAAATATAAACGATTTTAACAGTTAAGATATTAGTATTAGACGGTTTTGTAATTAAGAGTTAAAATTAGACGAAACCAATAGTTAAAAGGTCAAAAGTCTGACTTAATCCTGGATAATAAGAAGAAAAACGATGGAAAAGGAGAGATCTTGCCGTTGTAGGACTCACCTGGGCTGCCGGCGTTCCCCTCCTCTGTGCAGTGGCTGCCGGGCGTCTCCTCCTCGAGATCTCCTCCCACGGCAAAGGCCGCCCGCCGCCGCCCCCCCAATCCTCCCCCTCTGCCCTCCGCCACCACGGCCGCCCGCTGCATCGGGACAGTTTTAGACAACCTTTCCCAGCTTCCAAGGCCACCGCCGTGTTCCAGGGAACGGAGCCCTTTGCCACAACCCTCCTGCCCGCCGCCTTCTGAGGTGTCGCAGGTGGGTTTGTTGTATTTTTGGCCACAATGAGTATGAAAAAATAGCACATTTTTGAATCAATCGAATCAAGGAGCATAATCTGCCTACTCTTAGACTGCGACTAAACTGAATGTTGCTGGCCGTATATTTCAGTGTGTGTACTGGCATTTTCCATGGCAAATAGGATTGTAAATGCTTGGTGCCCCCTCCCTTTTCTTCCTTCTGAATTTTCTTCCGTTGGAACACGCTTAATGATTTATGAGAAGAAGTATATTTGCTTGTTCTAGTATCTAAAATCATCTAGCGACCAAGGCACACCATGAAAATCGCTTTTCGATTTTCGGGATAATAAAATATGCAAGAAAATATCAGTCTCTAGATTTATCACATACATACAACATATGTAATGATTTTTTGTTATACTGGAGCCTCAGCCTCTCAAAAGGCGTAGCATTGTCTCCTTTTCTATTGCATAGAGTGTTTCACATAGCGAGGTTCAAGCATCTGCAGCATACTACTATTATTGCATACAGATGCATAATTCATGCAAGTTATTTGCATAAAACATGAATGCCTGAATACCATCATTCAAATACTTTATATAGGCAGCTATATTTAATTATTTATAGCATTCTCTTGCTGCATACTGGAACTTGTTTATCAACTGGACATTACGGAAGTGAACCGATTAAGTAGGATGCGGATTTAGGAGGCGTGGGAATTTGCAGTACCGTACAATTATGTCACCTACCTAGCCTTAGAGTTCTCCAGAAGGTTAATCGTAGTGCATTGTATCATATACATTAAAGTGTCATGTAAGATTTTTTGATGGCATGCCACATAATTAATGAAATGAGAGAATAAAGCTATCATTATGACCATGCAATTGGGCCCTCAGTATCTAGGACTAACAATTATGCTCACACTTTTTTCCACTTTTCTAGACACAAACAGGGGACACTTACTTCTGAATATCCTAGGAAACAACAATATGATACAATGCTTTGTAAGGGTGGTGTTGTGTGTGTTGTATGGGGTCTCTTTTTTCCCCTCTTTCTTCTTAATATAATGAAGCACAGTTCTCCTGTGTTTTCGAGAAAAAAAAGAAAATATTTCTACACATCTTTTTAGTGATACCTTAGTGACATGGCCATTGTGGTCTCTTGGATTTGGATATTACAGTACACTAGGAATAGCCTAAGTGACTAATTTAATGCTGCTGTATTCTTTCTGTGAATTTATAGTTTGACCACATATAGGCATAGTGCAATTTCTGGGAAGGTTGACTAGTAATGTGAACATTGTATGTTCTGAAATATTTGTGTTGAATCTGCTTTATCACTGTTTCAGATTGTGCAATCAAGCCCTCAAAGTCCACTTTGTTGATTTGACCCACTTACTATTCAATTTTGTGTAATTGAGCCCTTCAATTCTGTCTTTTTCTAGAAAATTGTTTCTCAAAGGCAACACAATGACCTCCAACTCCAATGTGTAGCTTTCGAAATTTGTTTTTTAAACAAACTGTTTTCATTAGGCCTGTACTTGAAAGGAACTTCTACTGGTGTAAAGTGATTGATATTCTTGCACCATTATATAACTTGGTATAAGGAACAATTGCTGCAACTTTTTTTAATATACAGTTAGCACATAATGATTTTGGGTGTGGTTGGGGGTCCTTTATGAAACAAGTAAGAGTGTTTGTTGTAGGAAAAAACAATATATTTTGTATGTAAGAGTTCTGTAGTAATCCAGGCTTGAGAATGAATTGTGGTTGAATTGAATGGTGCTGCATCAGTATCTTGTTTTCATTTTTCAATGGAAAGCTATGTGTGACCAAAGAGTATGTTCTCAGTATGAACCTCTAGCAGCAGTGAGAAGAATATGTTCCAGAATCATTATTTGAAATTATGCACGAAATTGTTCTAGTTACTAGCATCCTTATCTTTATATACTTCATGACACATCCAAAGGCAAGTATGGCTGGATTGAAGGGGTTTCTATCATGTTGTAATTTTTTTTCTTCAACTTGTAGGAGATACCATTTTATGAAACAAGAAAAAAGGGTATAAGAACCCAACCAAAACACACACACACTCAAGCTTTCAGGTTACATTCATGCCTTTGAGAGAAAATAACATGACCATGACCTAGAACACCTAAACAACTGCGTGCCATTTCATTAAGGGAAGGGACGAATTGGGTGAAGGTTGCGTCAAAGTGATCCTCTGTATCCGATGACCTTGGGGCGGATGCACGGAGGTGGCTGGGGGGGGGCTGCAGCCCCCTTGTGGGCTGAAAAAACAAGGAGTAGGTCTTCAAAACTTGGCCCAATAGCTCTTCTCCATAGTCCAACCAAGCTGACAGCCCATTCTCTTTCTATTCTTATTGATGTTTTGAGCACTTTGAATCCATATTATCATCCATGTTCTTTGTAAAATCTATTAGTTTATGACTAATTTGCTATTATTGTTTTAAGTCTTCTTTGATTTAGCCCCCCTCTTGATCCGTTTTTGGATCCGCCCTTGTTGTAATATCAATTCTCCATTTTTGAAAGCTTGACTTATTTTTCCCAATTAAACGTGCTGTAGAGCTGTGTTTCATTCCATTAAGGGAAGGGAAGAATTGGGTTGTTCGCACTCAAACTCATTAAAAAGAGGAAAGAAAACAACTTAGCAACACAACACTCAACACTGACACCTCCATTGTTCTAGTCTTCTAGAACAGGAATGACAGATTCTAAATGGAGGAAGGAACAACCAGGCTGCCACAAGAGAACAGTGGTAAAATACTACACTGCCTTCAGGACCTGAAGGTGTTTGGCACCAGCAGCACACCACAACATGCATATCTCAGAAAGTCATTTAGCACAATTGCAGGCACCTCCCTGTTAAAGAGACAGTGGTGCTTCCAAATCTCCCAAGCAACCAGTTCAGAAACTAAAGTTTGATTTGTCATACTGCCAAATTCGTCAAGAAAACTTATAAACTTAGGACACTAGCGTTCGAACTTCTAAGGTTGTGAGAGTGGATCGATATTTTTACTATAATTGTTTGAACTGGAAAAATATAATCCTTGTTAAATTTTCCTTTCTGTTACTGGGTCAAATATTTGACTTTATTCCTTTTATTTTAGCAGATAAATGCATCAGGCTACAATCCTACATTGTGGAAACAAGTGGAACTGTCATCTGTAATACAAATATGAAAAGGACATAGCACTTCCAAACTAACTCTGCTTTTTTTTTCTAATAGAAAAAAAAAAGCAAACATAGAACTTATCCCAATTTATGCTTGTGTTTCGTTTCCCATTGGGAGTTGAAGGTTTAATAAGCTCTTGAGCCCAAAATTCATTATGCATGTATGTCACATATCTGAGGATTGATGGTAAGATGCTCATCTTACTGCTTCTTTGGGCTCTTCTGTAGCCATGTGAGGACGCCAATGAATAATGGTTGCAGTAGATCTCACTGGCCACTGCTACAAGAGAACTCTCCTAACAATTATGGATAGAATCACCAAGTCATAACCTAATTAACCAATAGATGATATACCACTTACAAGTAGCTAATTTGTTCTTGGAAAACAGTTTATTTGAAGGAAACAGGTATTCAAGTTGGAAAGATGAAGCTTTCCTTTATTTACTACAGTCCGCTATGGCCGCAGACAGTACTGTTGTGCTCTTTACAGTACACATGAACAGAACTACAGTATCAGCAGACGTAACTTTCTTAGATAGCTATATCTAATTTCCAACACCATTTGTTGGTTCATACATACACTGATATGACAATATGCAGGAGTGATGCTACTGAAGTGCACTGATGAAGGAAGTAGGATCTGGAGGACTGGGGACTACAGCTGCTTCATCAAGCATTTGTGTCACCTTCAGCATTGTAGGTCTCATAGTTGGGTCCTCCTGAAGACACCACAATGCCACTGCAACAAACCTTTCCACGTTCTTCAAATCAGACATTGCTTCGTCATCACCCTCCACCAGAAAATCAATTCTGCCACACCTATAACAGTCATTTGCCCAGTCAGTCAGTATTTTTTGATCCTCCTCTGCAGCCTCCAATTCAACATTCCGCCGACAACAGACAAGCTCCAATAGGATGACCCCAAAGCTGTAAACATCCACCTTGGCAGTGATACCGATGTTCTTAAACCACTCAGGGGCAACATATCCTCGGGTACCCCGAATACCTGTATTTGTTTGTGTCTGGTTGGTTCGGAGCAGTTTGGCTAACCCGAAGTCTGAGATCTTCGCTGTGAAGTTGTCATCCAGAAGGATGTTCTGGGGCTTTATGTCACAATGGATAATCTGTGTGCTGCACTCCTCATGTAAGTATAGCAGCCCCCTTGCCACTCCGAGAGCAAGCTGAGCTCGAATGTTCCACTGAAGCTTGGTGTCACCAAATAGGAATTTATTGAGTGATCCATTGGTCATGAATTCATACACCAATAGTCTTTCTTTTCCTTCATTACAGAATCCTAGCAACCTGACCAAGTTCTTGTGGTGCGTCCGTCCAATAGTTTGGACTTCACTGGTGAACTCCTTCTCTGTTTCATGCTCAAGCTTGTCAATTTTTTTGACAGCAATGTGGGTACTGAGATCATCTTGTAGCTGACCCTTGTACACAATACCAGAGGCACCAGTGCCAATCACTTTCTGGAATCCACCGGTTGCCTTTTCAAGCTCAGTATAAGTGAAGGCTTTCAAGGGCAATCCTATATTGTTTGATGACTGCATAGACGGGACTTCCTTTATGGTTATGGTACAGTAAGTACCAAAGAGTATCACGGAAATCAGCAGAATGTTCACCAAGACAGAGCTTCCCAAAAACAATGAACTTCCAATGATCCAGTTCTTCTTGTCTTTCTTCCATTTATTGGAATCAACGGTCTCAGGATCCGTACCATTGTTCATTCGTACCTTGATATATACTGTCCTCTGCACACCATCTCCCATATTGCCGTTTGACAAAGGCATTTTTTTCTTCCAACATGTATTATCTTCGTCATGGAACACAGCAACGGCACAGAAACAATCTGTCAGACAGAGTTGCTGACACTGATCCTTAGTTATGGGGGTATACTGCTCATAGTCAGACCATGGCCAATCAACACGGATCATTGGTACCAACTTAAACTGCGTCATGACCGCTGCTTCATCCAAGTCGCAACTTTGTGGCTGGAAGTCCGGTTTGCAGCCTTTATACTTCCTTTCGTCATCAATAAATGAGTACTGCTCTGGGCACATACAGGTACTCTGGTTGTTTGTGCCATTCCACATGCAATAACTGTTAAAACCGCAAATACCGCTTCCAACCTTTGTCTGCCCTGCATCACAGATATTTGGGGGCTTGAAGTCCACTACTGACCATTCCTGATTACTCTGGTTGCTGGCCTTCTTTGGGTAGGTATATTGTCGGAAAATGCCATCTGGGTCAAGTGTGGCACGAAGGTCGAAGTCTGCTATGGAGCTAATCACCCAAGATGTGATTTCACTTTGGTTGCCGATATATATCACACCAGTTGCATTGAACACCAGATTTGTGGTGTTCACAACCATGGACCAATACGGATCATATTTGTAACCGGAGGGCACAGCAACAGTATAAAGAGACACACCAGTACTTTGCAGGTCAAGGAGGAATCGGCCATTGGAGTAGTCTGTGGGGATGATCCGACTGCGGAGGCTCATTCCAGAAGTGAGAACCTGAGTGGGCAGGATGGTATCTGTAGGGTTTTTGAAGCTCTCCCATTTGGTAGAGCCATCTGAAGCAGCCAGTACAAAGTTTCCAGAATCAAGCATGGCAGCGTAGGATGCACCCACAACTTGGGGATTCCATACCTCGGTGCCGGTGGAGTCCTGGAGCGAGAGCGCCCCATTGGAGTTGAGCTGGAGGCGTGAACCAGATGAAACTTGCACTGGTGCTGGATCCGGATCAGTGGTCTTGGCGTACCAAGCCACTGTCTGGTCGCCGATCTTGTTGAACCAGACAGCGAGCAGGTAGAAAGAGGTGTTACCCTCGATCGGCCGGAAGCCGAACGCGAAGTCCCCCGACGGAGAGAGCCAAGACGTGCTAGGCCCTTGTGGTGTCAAGGAGGAGTTCAAGGTGATGTTCTGTTGAGCTTGAAGGGGAGTAGAGGACTGCAGCAGGAGCAAGGACAGGAGGAGGAGAGCTGCCATAGTTTCTTTTGGTTTGGCTCTCACTTCCTGCGTTTGATGGCCAACATATGCATCTCTTTGTTCCAGCTTCCAGGTGTCTTCGTTGACTTGACCTGAGAATGGTTGGGTCATTGGAGCCTTCATAACAATCAGCACCCTTGAACTGGTCAATTACAACAATTGGCTACTCCACGCTCCGTGTGTCTTTTCCGTGCTGCATGCTGAGAACTGGTTGATGTGGTTGGTTATGGAAGTTTGCAAGGTCTGTGGTTATATTGACGGTTGCGTGAAGATAGGTGCACAATGACCACTTGTCCATACGGTCCCAAATTCCCCCATTCGTTATGCTTTTTCCAGAACCATGGTCATGGTTAGTCCTTACCGTGAGGATCATGCTTAGTGCCTAATTTTCAATAACGATCAAATAGCAACAAGGGGGTTGGAATTATATATAGGGTTCATATTATTTGTGTCTCATATTGACTGGGACGTCCACCTTTTATGCTCTCGACTGGTCCAACTGGCCGGCACGATAACCGTAAGGATTACTGCGCCGGAATCTGACAGGGACGTGCCACCAACTTTGCCGCGTTGGAGGGTCAACACTGACACTGGTTCTTCTATCATACTTCCTCCGTCTAAAAAAAACCATACAACTTTAGCACAGTATAATATTTTAATGAGTTAACTTTGATTTATTATAGATAAAAAAATTATAAATATTTATAATGTCAAATAAATGTCATTAGATTCGTTACGAAATATATTTTCATAATATATTAATTTAGAGCTATAAATACGAATACTATTTACTAAAAATTTGGTCAAATATGAATTACTTTTTCTAGCACGTATCCCATAATTGCATGTATTGTAGGACGGAGGTAGTATGTTGGAGTGTCTGAAATTTGAATGAAGGCTACCGCCTACCACTGTCTCATCAATCCAAGGATATGCGACAAAGTTTTTTTCTTTTTTTTTTATTTTGCAAGAGCTACTGAGTTTAGCCTGTTGGTGTATGTCAAGCCACTTAAGAGCCTGCTTGGATTGGATTGGATTCGGATTTACCGAATTCAAATTCAAATACCTAGATTAAAAAAAATGCCGAATGCTCTGGATTCACCTGAATTCAGATTCACAGAAATAGTGAATCTAGGGGCTGAATTCACCATTTTGGTGAACCTCCTCAAGGGGTGATTTACCTATCTCACCTCTGGTGAATCTAGAGAAATTACCCATCATGCCACTAATTACACAGTAGTAGTTCGTTTTTTCCTCTCCGTGCTTCTTCCTCGGTCGCGCTCCCCTCCACCAGCTGCGTTGTCGCACGCTCCTCCTCCTCCAGCGCCGGTGGCCTGCCTTGGCCAAATGCCACTCACGTGCCCTGGCGGCATGTCACTCGTGGCCTGTTGTCCGTCTCACCCACCCGGCCACACCACACCCTCGTTGCCGAGCTCGCCGTCCACGTGGAGTGGAGGGGAGAGCCACCGCACCCCGTCCGTGAGCTCGCCGTCCGCGCCCCCATTGTCGTGCTCGTGTGGTGGGGAAGGAGGAGCCGCCGCGTCCATACGAGCGCTAGGGAGGAGCCGCTGCGTACTCGATGTCGCTGGTCACCGCCCTTCCGCTCGTTCTCGCCTCCAACAGCCGCAGCCCTACTCCAGCACGCACCCCTATCGGTGCTCATGCCCAACTCTGTCGTGTGTTGCCTAGCTCCACCGCGGCCTTGCTTCGGCGAGCCTAGGCCAAGCCACACTTCGGCAAGAGCACTCTGGCCGATTTCGCCTTCTCTACTTCTGCTTTATTCTGTTCCGTGTTTTTTTTTCCAAAAGAGGAAGGATGATAGACACTGACATTTGGGGCCAAAATTCCAAGGGCGAATTAGGGAGTTCCAACCAAAGTATCCTTGAGTGAATATGGATCTATTGCATTTATCAAACAGTTCCAATAGTGCATCTCAGATTCACAGTGAGTCCGATCTACGGCGAATCTTAGATTTTTCAGATTCTCTTTTAGCATGGTGAATCCAATCCAAACAACCCTAAATTTGGGGCCTATTCAATGCGATTTGTACATTTTTTTTTCATTTGTTTCACAGAAGCACACAATGTAGCTTCTTCGACATTTGTCTGTGGACCCTGGCCCGACGTTGGGCCAAGCGGACCTAGTCTTACGCACGGGAGTTTAAAAAAAAAACTGCTTCTTCCCAGGCAGCGGAACCCTTCGCCGCCGGAGTCTTTTTAGCTGTAAACCATTATAAAAGTTGATCTAACCTACACGCCACTAAAAAGTTTGAACATGTCTGTATGTCCAAGTCGAACTTTGTTTTACCCTGTATGTGTGCATTGTGTGGTAACGGACGTTAATTGCACTAAGAAAGGACATGAATGCCCTTAAACCTGACGGCCCACCGCTGGGCTTGCTGCGATGATTGACGAAGCATATAGCTGCATCTCGTCGTCTGGACTGCTGGAGTAGAGTACGAGTACAGTACTATGTAATGGCAGACCTCATCAAACGCTAGCTAGCTGCAGAATCTTGTTTCCACCCGGCCCACGCCTTGCGAATACGGCTTGGTGGTGGCGCGCGACATGGCCGTGGAAGCGCAGGCGGCCTCGCCGGGTGCCTGCTTCCTTACGGCGGCGGGTTGGCCGAAGAGCATCTGCAAGCGCCCGTCAATTTCAGACGCCGCTGCGACCAACAAGCAGGCGCAGCAGCAGTACCACTGCGCGGCCGTCGGTGTGGCCAGCGCCACGTAGAGCGAGCTGACGTGCAATGGTGGCGGCGGCGGTTTCGGAAGCGTGGTGGCGGCGTCGCGGAAGCGCGGCAGGGACGACGACCTCGAGCGGCAGCAATACGTTCCGTCCTCCTCGGCCGCGCTTCTCCAGGGGGCGTCGATGGGCCACGTTCCGAGAGGTCGGATGGCGGACTCCACGGCGGCGCCACCAGCGGTCGCCGTTCCCGACAGTGGGCGCGCTGCTGGCGGCGGCGGAAGCGGCGGAGGTGGACGCGGTGGTGCGCGCCAGGGGCGAGCGGCTTCATGCGGGGCTGGAGCAGGCGTGGAAGCGGCAGCGCGAGGCGGTGGCGCGGCTGGCCACGGAGGGCGCCGCGCGCGCTGCAGGAGAAGGAGCGCGAGCTGGAGTGCGCCCGGCACCACGCCGCGGAGCTGGAGGAGCGGCTGCGGCAGGCGGCCGCCTAGGAACAGGCGTGGTGCGGCCTGCGCGCAGCAACGAGGCTGCCGCGTCGGGCCTACGAGCCACGCTCGACGCACTGCTCCTCCGCGACCGAGAGAGAGGAGAGTGAGAGGATAAGACAGAGGCCGGTCTAATTTTAGTCAACACGAGCTTCACCTGTTAAAGGGGCACGATAGACATTCACTCCAACCGGACCCATATGTAAGAGCACCTAAGCGATAGAAACCTAACAGAATGCACACGGAATGGCATACAGGTAAAACGAAGTTCGACTTAGGCACATAGACGTGTTTAAACTTTTAGTGACGTGTAGCTTGGATACAAGTTTTATAATGGCTTACACGTAAAAAAGACTCACGCCGCCGGCCAGTCCGCCACACTCCGTCTGCCCTCCGCATCGCGAGGTGTCCCAGGTGGCGGCGTTCTTCTCTGTACCTGTACGCTCTTCTCCGCTCCCATCCGAGGTAAATATCCCGCGTTCGCCTTGCCGCTACGGTTCTCGGTGACATTTGTATTTTTGGCCCATTCACATTGAGCAATGAAACATAGCGCTTGTTTTGTTCAATCGAATCAAGGAGCCTAATCGGCATAGTAGTTATAGATTTTGCACTGAACTGAATGTTGCTGGGATATTTCGGGTCTGCTATTAGACGTAGCTTCCCCTTATACTGTACCAGCTAGAGTTCCCAGCTTCAATTCTTTTCTCTTTCTCTTCTTCTTCTTCTTCTTCTTCTTCTTGTTGTTGTATATGAAATTATTTTCTACTCCAAAGAGTAGTTACTCCCATATTTATATCTTATGAATTTGGGTATGTATGACTAAACAAAATATATGTATGCGAAGTATATGATCCTATTAGGCCATCTATGGTAGTATATTTGTCAATATGCATGCATATATCGAGTATATAATCATACTTATTTTATATACCACAGTAAGTGGTATTTTCGTAATATATTAAAAAGTATGGATCCCCTTAAAAAATTTTCGCATAAGAAGATTTGGAGCACCATAATATGAATATGTAAACATACTCAAAGTGATAAACAAGTATGAATATATACGCAAGGTGGTTTTTAAAGATGGGAGTAACTACTCCCGGGAGTATATATATATATATATGTGCTGAATTTGTTATTTTGACTCCTTGTATGTAAAATACTTAGCATCAGCCTATAGGAAAATATTGCATATTCTGCTGGTTAATTGCATCTTATTACAAAGGCATGCCATGAAAATTGCATGTCTTGTTTTCTGGATAGTAAAATATGATAGAAAAGATCAGTCTCTAAATTTGTCACATACATGCAACCTATTAATGATTTTTAAGCCCCAAAGGTCAACTCTTGCTGTTAGAGGGCATTCTTATTTGTTATGCTAGAGCCTCTTGAAAAGTGTGTCATCCTTTTCCCTTTATATGTCACAGAATGTTTCCAATGGAGCGTATATGGACATGTGCATATTATTTTGTAATGCATTATTGATACTTGGTAAAGAACAAATTATATACTCAGGGAGAGACCTTGCTGCAAACTTTTTTTTTAACATACAGTTGGCGCGTGATGTTTTTTTTTGGATGCACTCGGTGCCCTTCATTCAACAATTAGGAATGTTTGTTATGGTGAAAAAGAGTACATTGTGCATGTAAGAAATTTTTCTGTAATCAAGGCTGGACTGTGGTTGAATGGAGCTTCTTCAGCATCTCGTTTGTTTGTTCAGTGGAACACTACTAAGCTAGTGTGACCAAGGTGTGTTCTCAGTATGAACCTCTAGCGGTAGCAGCGGGAGGAATATGTGCTAGAATCGTAATTTGAAATGAACCGCAACATGTTCTGGTGACTAGCATTCTTATATACTTTTTGACACTTGCACAACCAAGTATGGATGGATTTAAGAGGTTTCCTATGTTTTAATATCAATTTTCCATTCTTCAAAGCTTGATTTTTTCCTAGAACGTCTCAGGAGAGTTGCATCTCATTTCAATAAGGGAAGGAAAGAATTGGGTCCGTGTGATATCCAAAATCATTAAAAAGAAGGAATGGAATCCATCTACAACCTCAAAACACCAGACTATGTAATAATAATCCAACTAACCAATATATAAGTTGAAACATAAAAGTAACTAACTGTTACCATAGAAAAAAAATATTTTGTTTAGGAAACATATTCTCTGTTTTGGAAGAGGAATCCTTCCTACTATTTTTCTCCTTCCAATTTTGCAGCAGCACTGATGGTGCTACTCACGTTACATTAAATAGTAGCAGCATTCATAACATGAAGTATAAGCTATTCCTTTGGTAGATAGCTGTATTAAGCTGTTCCTTCAGTAGATATATCTAACTTTCTACTCCGTTGTTCTACAATATTCAGGAGTGACACTATCGAACTGAGCTGACAAAGGAAGAAGGGTCAAAAGGAGTGGGGATTGCAGCTGCTCCATCAAGCATTTGTGTCACTTTTAGCATTGTAGGTCTGATAGTTGGGTCCTCCTGGAGACACCACAGTGCCACTGCCACAAACCTTTCCACCACCTTCAGACTGGAAATTGCTTCAGCATCACCCTCCACCAGAAGATCAACTCTACCACACCTGTAACAATCGTTTGCCCAGTCAGTCAGTATTTTTTTATCTTCCTCTGCCGCTAACTCAACATTCCGCCGACAACAGATGAGCTCCAACAGGATGACCCCATAGCTGTAGATGTCGACCTTGGCAGTGATACCGATGCTCTTGAACCACTCAGGCGCAACATATCCTGGGGTACCCCGTATACCAGTATTTGTTTGTGTCTGGTTGGTTTGCAGCAGTTTGGCTAAGCCGAAGTCTGAGATTTTTGCTGTGAACTTGTCATCAAGAAGAATGTTCTGGGGCTTTATGTCACAATGGATGATCTGTTTGCTGCATTCCTCGTGTAAGTATAGCAGTCCCCTTGCTACACCCGGAGCAAGATGAACTCGAAGGTTCCATTGAAGCCTGACATCACCAAAAAGTAATCCGCTGAGTGATCCATTGGCCATGAACTCATACACCAATAGTCTCTCACTTCCTTCACTGCAGAATCCTAGCAAGCGGACCAAATTTTTATGGTATGTCTGTCCAATAGCTTGAACTTCCATGGTGAACTCCTTTTCTGTCTCCTTCTGGAGCTTGTCAATTTTCTTCACAGCAATGCAGGTTCTGAGATTATCTTCTAGCTGGCCCTTGTACACAATACCAGAGGCACCAGTGCCAAGCACCTCCTTGAATCCACCTGTTGCCTTGTCAAGCTCAGTGTAACTGAAGGCTTTCAAAGGTAATCCTAGGTTACTTGATGATTGCAATGGCTGGGCTATCTTTATAACAGTGATAGTACGGTAGGTACCGAAAACGAGAACCAAAATCAGGAGAATATTCACCAAGACTGAGCTTCCTAAAAGCATTGAACCTCCAAGGATCCAGTATGTCTTGTCTTTCTTCCATTTGCCGGACACATTAAGCTCATTCTGTGAAATGTTGTTCTTTGGCAACTTTAGAAGAAGCGTCCTCTGCACGCTTTGCGTCATTTTTCCATTTGACAATGGTGTTTTCTTCTTCCAACATGTATTATCACTGTTGTGAAACACTGCAGCATTACAGAAGCAGTCTATTAGACAGAGTCGCCGGCACTGATTCTCAGTTACAGGGGTGTACATCTCGTAGTCAGCTAGAGGCCAATCCACATTGTCCTGCCATGTCAGCTCAAACTGCGCCATGGCAGATGCTTCATCCAAGTCACAGCTTTGTGCCTGGAAGTCTGGTTTGCATCCTTTGTTCTTCTTCTCCTCATCAAAAAATGAGTATTGCGGCGGGCACAAACAGGACACGTTGCTGCTGACTCTATCAAACTGGCAGAAACTGTTAAACCCGCACACACCACTGCCGACTTCTGTTAGCCCTGCTTCACAGATATTTGGTGGACTGAAACTAACAATTGTCCATGTTGCTGCCACAGACCACTCGCCTATGTTTATCGGGTAGATATATTGCCGGAACACTCCATCTGTATCAAGTGTGGCGCGGTGGTAGTAGTCCTCCGTGGGGCCAGTTATACCTATTCCAGATGTAATATTCATTTCTTTGCTAATATCATTCAAGGTCAAGTAGATCACTCCAGTCTCATTGAACACTAGCATTCTGGTGGTTTGGTTCGCAGGCATGATCCAAAAATAGGGGTCATATTGGTAACCGGATGGCACAGCAACTGAATGGAAGGAAACACCATAATCAGCTACATCGAGGAGAAATCGACCATTGGAGTAGTCTGTGGGGATGATCCGGCTGCGGAGCGCCATTCCGGGGGTAAGCACCTGAGTAGGCAGGATTGTATCTGCTGGGTTGTTAAAAGTCCCCCACTTGGTAGATCCATCTGCAGCAGCCAACACGAAGTTTCCAGTGTCGAGCATGGTGGCGTAGGCTGCACCCACAACTTTGGGATTCCATACCTCTGTGCCGGTGGAGTCCTCGAGCGAGAGTGTCCCGTTGGAGTCGAACTGGAGATGTGAACTGGGTGAAACTTGTATTGGCGCTGGATCTGGATCACTGGTCTTGGCATACCAAGCCACCGTCTGGTCGCTGATCTTGTTGAACCAAACGGCAAGGAGAAAGAAGGATGAATTGCCCTCGACTGGCCGGAAACCAAAAGCAAAGTCACCGGATTGAGAGTGCCATGAGCTGTTAGACCCCTGTGGTGTTAACCTGGAGCCCAAGATGATGTTTTGTTGAGCTTTCACAGATGATGAGGACAGTAACAGGAGGAAAGGCAAGAGGAGGAGAGGCGCGAATCCGTTGTTTTGGTTTGGCTATCCTCCATCCTTCTCTAGCTATTCATGTTGGCAAGCTTATGCATCTCATGGCATGTTACCGTGTTGCCGACTTGACCTGACAGTTGGTGGGTCATCAGAACCTTGATACTAGTAAACAGAATTGTGCTGGTCAATCACGGTGTCTGGCTGCTCCGTGAGCCTTTCTGCGTGACTGTTTCCTGTTGGCCGTAGAGACTGGATTGATTGTGATTATGACTGCTACGAAAGTCTGCAATTCTTCCTGGGTGGTCGCTTTCTGATCAAGCCTAATTTTTGGCATGACTATTACAAGAGAAGGTGATCCCTTTCTGCCCAAGCCTAATTTATGGCGCAAGAGAAGGAAATGGCTTATATTTGCGGTTGAAGTGGCATAAAGTCAAGTGTAATACAGATACCATGATTGTTCCAATTATGCTTCAGCATATCAGAAGAAATATATTATTATGCTTATTAACAAAAAAGTGAAGACATCTATAGTTAGCATGAGATTAACCATGGAAATCATGTTTAGTGCCCCCTTTTTTTTTACCTCTACTAGCGGTTGGATTGGACATTGTGTTAAAATTGTCCTCAGCGAAAAGCATGGCAGCTATTCACCCGTTTCCTGCAAACACTCTTCTTTCTCTTTGTGAAGAGACAAGAGATTTACCGGACAATCAATGTCGTTGCATTTTTTATGGGTGTTGCCTTGCCTATGACTTAGGGCAACTCCAATAGTTGGTGAGAAGTGTGTGTAGCACTTTTCGTTTGCATTTGACAAACTTTGTCCATCCATAAACTAACTAGGCTCAAAAGATTCGTTTCGATAGGTACAGATGAATTTTGCAATTAGTTATTTTTTACCTATATTTAATGCTGTATGCATGCGCCTAAAGATTTGATATGATGGGGAATCTGAAAAATTTTGCAAAACTTTTTTGGGAACTAAACAGGGCCGGAATTGATAAAAATGGATTGCTAAACCTATAACTAACCAACCTTTAAAATAGAAAAGTCTATAAGAAAATAGAAAACTCTAACAGCCTTTCTACTATGGCAATGCTAGATGGCTAGCGACACATGTAAGTTATATTTATCATACGAGATTTTAGGAATAGTTCACTTTCTATTTTACAAAACAAAATAACATAGCTGTTGGAGTTCACTTTTTGCTTAAAAAACTAATTATAGTATACAAAACAATGATGACATATCTCTTGGAGATGCTCTTATCTTCTGTCCTATGGTCCTATACCAAATTAGTTGATGAGAGCGCGCATGGAGACAAATGTCTTTTCCTCTCTTTTTTTCCCTGTTAACAGAGCTACATGCACTGGTAAAAGGAGTAGCTGCCGTGTTATGACTAGGAATACACAGTCCAGAATTACGCATTTGTCTTTTACATTGACTAGCTTTCAGTTTTAATGGCTTCACCATGTCTGGACAGCAGGTCCAGAAGGCTACCACCTACTGGTCGACAGCTGAAAGGGACATGTTGTGGCATCACATGTGGCAGAGTGCATACCTTCCTATACATATCATTATAATTAAAAAGAAGAGTTTAACCATACAAACAACATGTTTCGATCAGCGTCTCAGTAGGTCTTATAGTTATGACCGGACTTTCTAAGTAGACTGATTCAGACTTCGATATTATTATATAAATAGTATACAACCAAAACTAAGAGTGGCGCAACAATCTATGAAGCTAGACCTCTCCGTTGCTGACTGCACAGCACTTCTCCACCATCCGCGTAAAGCGCTCTCCTGCCAACCCTGATATTGGTTGCCGGGAACAGAGAGGTTCTCAGCCACTCAATTAACCAAACAATTTGCCATACACTTTGTACAAAACCTAAGTGAAAAATGAGAAACCATATTATCATGTATACCCTTCCTCTTTTTATTTTATCTCCATTTAGTTAAAAGGCAAAAATCATCAGCATGTGCTTCAACTTTCGGTACCAGTAAAACTCAAGTGAACTAGCATGTGCCCCGTGGCATTTGCCACGGGCATGGTCCAAGGGCAGCAACAATTGACATGCATAAATTGACCTTTCAATTAGCACTGCAGAAAAATTAAAATGACATTGAAAATCCAAAACAATGTACCATCGCTGAATTTTTATGTAAAGTTCGTACATGCCAGGGGTTCTTTAAATCATGGTAACATTTTTGAGAACCTGTTGAGGTTGAGCTTATCTATAACCTGCTGGAATATATCAGATTGGATTAGATTACAATCACATATCATCGGATTTGGCTTGATGTTAAAGCATTTCAGCACATGTCTGATCTAACTGAGGAAGGGGCGGTTTGGTACAGTTGTGCTTCACTGGTAGAGAATTTCTTTTCAACTTCATCTCTACGAGTAGCTCCGCGGACTGCAGGTGGAGATGAGGCTGTTTTGGTAAAATATCTCATAGTAAGTAAAAGAGTGAAATGTCTATATTGCCCTTATTTTTTTTATTTTTCCTTCTCTGTTTTCTTATCCATATAACTGCCTGAGTTTCGTTGCCCTCGTAATTACTTCCGTGATACCGTAAGGATGTGCTTCCCGTGTGAGCATGGACACGCGGGGGGAAGATGGGCGCTCGGCAGGCATGAGCATCGGGGACATTGGGGCTAGGACCACACGGTGGAGCTTTGATGATGCTAGGTGAAGGAAGTCAAAGGCATGGAGTAAGGGGAAAGCTACATTTTTTTAGCCTCGTCTCCCATCTCCACTGTCTCAACACCGTTTATGGGACTTTCTCTCGTGGATTTATTGTCTTCAAACTCGTTTGGTACACAGAGTTGTAAAGCAACTCTCGGAGCCTAACCCATATATGTATGGCATGAGTGTCTCTGCCCCCTCTTTTATATTTTTACTGTTGGTAAGTTATTTGCTTCAGCCATTGGGTTTCATATGATGGTCACAATGGAAATCTTTGTTCTCATATAGAGAAAAAAATAACACTATTACTTAGTCATCCGCTTAGACAAATAGGTTAGTCCTTAGGATGTCATCAATTATCAAAACCAAACTAGAGCTTCAATCTCCCCCTTTTTGATAATTGATGACATCCTATACAAAGATAAAAATTAAGTTTGTTTTTGAACTTGTATGCTTGTCCAACCAATGTTATCTTTTGAGAATTGGACAAACAACACAAATTCGGTTTGGTGGTACTTAGCTCCCCCTACGTATGTGCATGAGTTTGGTTTTTCAGTAGCGACCTGACGCTACAACAGACACGTTTGGTGCTAACTTGAAGTGCGTCCGGTGCACATGCAAAAATTGAATATCAACTCTGTTTTTGAGCTACACTTATATATAGTCATTTGACCGGTTTGGGTTCACTCTCTCGTACATTTTGATGGTCCATACTCTCTTGTGAGCCAAGCCAAACCTCTCCCACTCATCTAGACCTTTGATTCACATCATTGGTGATATTGGGAGTGATCCAAGTGCATTGCATTGAATAGTTCATCGTTTGGCCACTAGTACAAAAATGATTTTTAGACGCGGTCAAAACCAATTTTTAGAAACGGTTGTAAAAACCGACACTGTGCCAACGACTCTAAAAACAATTTATTTTTCAAGGGCGGATTATTGACCGACTCTGAAAAATAACTTCTACAAACGGTTATGTTAAGTCAACCAATACTGAAAATCTATTCAGAGGTGGTCATCCTATACGAACCGTTCCGGAAAACCATTAATAGAATCGGTTGTTCTTATACAACTGCCCTTGAAAATGAATTTTGACCATTAAAAAAAAGGCTCGCCGGCGACCGCACTACTGCGGCGGCCAGTGTACCGGCGCCTTGCCAAACTACAAGATCACACACAAGGTAGCCTAGGTTGAGTTACACTACTCCTAGGTGGACAAGCAAACTACAAGAACTACCACTACACAAATAAAGAACTCAGGTAAAGAGAGAAGGGTAGTAGTGTTATACCTCCGAGTAGAGTTGTTAGCCAATCACCGATATGAATACCAATACACTCGAAGGTGATGGTCCAATGAAATTCCAATCAACACAATGGAGACAATGAATATATCCCGAGGTTCACGTGCTTGCCGGCACGCTAGTCTCCGTTGTGTCAACCACTACTCGGTGGTTCGGTGGCTAATTGACAACCAATGTCAAGCTTAACCAATGAGCGCCACTAGAACCTACCACGAGTAAGGTATCTCAATGACACGAGCAACCCACTAAGGTTACCTTTTGCACTCCGCCGGGGAAGGCACCAAAAACCCCTCACAAGATCACCGGGAGTGGCCGGAGACAATCACCAACTCCGCTAAGCCCCTCCGCTGCTCCAAGCCATCTAGGTGACGGCAATCACCAAGAGAAATGAGAGAACTCCGCAGCAAATACGATCAACAAGTGCCAATGAATGCAATGATCAAAGCAATGCACTTGGATCACACTCTAGCTCACAATGGATGTGAATGATGCAATCTATGTGAGTGAGAGTGTTAGGAGAATGTTCAAGAGGTGTATCAACAAGTTAGAGAGCCAAGAGAGTGAGCTAGAACCGGCCATGAGCTTTTTATAGACACCCACAAACAAACATAGCCGTTACTCACACTCTGCGCACCGTCGGACGCTAAGCGTCGGACGGTCGCTCGAGGGCGTCGGACTAAAGAGTTCCTGTCCGACGCTTTCCACCGGCGAATCGTGCGTTGCCACGTATGCGATCCAATTGAATTCGATCGTTGGCGCCAGATCGTCGAACGGAGAACAATCGTCCGAGGATCGTCGGACTAACGAGCTGCGCAGTCCGACTTTTCCAGAGAGCTCCCCGAAAGCAAATTCTGCGTCGGACAGAGTCCGACGGTTGGCTATGGACCAACGGGGAGCGTCTGACGCTCCAACGAACGCCACGTGTCACGCTGTTGATGCTCAGCACCGTCGGACCCTGGGAATTGGTCCGACGCTCGGCCAACAGAGCATCCGACGCTCTGTTTTGGGTGAGTTTGAGCCCGTGTCAAGTTCATTTGCTTGTGAGAGCTAACACATGTTATGTAAAGCATTTCTTAGTGGGTGTTAGCCATTTTCAAAGAGTTTTGCAAAGGTTTTGAGTTAGCCACTAAATCTAAATGCAATGTATGATCCAAACATCTAATGACACTTGATAACCGTGTTAACCGTGGAATAACTCCTCTCTTTATAGTACGGCTATCTATCCTAAATGTGATCACACTCTCTATAGTGTCTTGATCACCAAAATGGAAAGAGCCCTATTAAGTTTCACCTTTGCCTTGAGCTCCATCCAAACCACCAAGTGTTGAAGCATTTGATCTTCATGTTGATGGGCTTACACCAAGAGCTTGGATGCCATCATTGCTCCACACTTGATCTTCTAACCATACTTGTAATCAATAGCTTAAGCACATGGTTAGATACTAGGTGTCATCAATTAGCCAAAACCAAACATAGAGCTTTCAGCAGACCAGCTCGCCGATGTTACTGGAGCTCACGGCCGGTCAGCAGGCCAGCTCGCCAGTGCTACCATGCAGCTCACGGTCGGCTAGCTCATCGTCGCCATTGTTGTCGTCACGGTCATGCCGTCGTTGCCGCGCCTTGGCTCCGAGCTTGGTCCATGGGTGGTGGCATGTGGCCGCGTGGCCGTCGTCATTGCATGTTCCCTGCCAGCCTCACCGAGCTGCTCGCCTTGCTCCCCTATCATTGCTGTGGAAGAAAGAAATGAGGAAGCAGAAGAGTTGGAGACAGGAAGAGATAGAGTACTCCAAAAAGATAAGGATGCTCTGAGTGAGAATATAAAGAGGCACATGGGTGGGTCCCATGCACATGGGTGTAGACCTATGGATAGCCTTTGAATCACGCGTTTGCTCAAATTTTGAACAACTTCCCGGGCAAACAACTTTTTCATCCTTCTTACCGCTGCTAAAAAGTACAACCGCTACCGTAAATCAAGTCTATTTTTGGGAACGGGTGAACTAGATGAACTGATTCTAAAATTTATATTTTCAAGGACGGATGTTTTATGACAACCGCTCTTAAAAATATATGTATTTTTAGAGGCGGTGTTCTTAACGCAACGGCCTATGAATTTTTAGTATCGGTTTGCTAGCTAAAGTACTCTCCGTCCTTGTTAGTGTCGATTTCCTATGTGAACCGTTTCTGTAAGAAATTGGTGCCGACTGTAAAAATGATTTGTGTACTAGTGGGCACTTGTTGATCGTGTTCGCTATGGATTTCTCTTATTACTCTTAGTGATTGTCGTCACCTAGACGGCTTGGAGCAGCGAAGGAGGCATGTCATGAGCTGGTGATTATTTGTGGCTGGTCTTGGTGATTTGTGAGGGGTTTGCACCTTCCCCGGTGAAGAGCTACAAGGTAGCTCTAGTAAAATGCTCGTGTCATTGAGCTGCTTTACTTGTGGTAGGTTCTTATGGTGCACTTTCGTAGGGCTTGGCAAGCACGTGAACCTCGGCATAAATCAGTGTCTCTTGGTGTTCACTTGGACTTCATTGCGCTCATAATCGGGATTGACTTGGTGTTTATCTTGTGGTGATTGGCTTTATCTACTCTACTCAGAGGTATAACAAGCACATCTTTTCTTGCATTCAATTTCTAGTTCGCCTAGCTCTTTAGTTTAGGATTAGTCGATTGAAAGCTAGTTGATTGATTGTGTTGATTAGGTTAGTGTGTCTTTTTATTTGGTCATTGAAAGCACACTAACTTAGACTAGGTTGCTAACTTGTGTAGGTGGCTTGTGCATAGAATAGCTAGACTTAGAGCAAATTGCTTATCGCCATGTTATCTACTAAACCTTTGCTCTAGTGAATTTGTACAATTTTTTATTAGGATATTCACCCCCTCTAGACATTTAGGACTTTTCACTTGGCCTCGTCGACCTTCTGCCGAATGACTCTTAGGCGCTGCTGCTTTAAGACTCGAGCCAGATCCTTTTCTGCTGGGACCTTTTCGTGCATTTTGTTCAGAGCCTTGAGCCCTTTAGCTTCAGTATCCTCATCGTTGTCCAGTTGTACATCCTATACCTTCCCCTCAACCGAAGGGTTGACCTGGGGCTGATACCTCCGCCCTATTTTGGGGCCACGGTTTGAGTGTTCTTCATGCAAGGCTCCGAGGGTTGCTCTAGCTCGAGCGCCCAGGCTCCTTCAACGGTGGTGCTAGCTACCGCTCGCGCTCCTCGAGATGGGGGCTAAAGGTTGTTTCTTCGAGTAGCGGCCATGGTTTCACCACGCAAACTATGGGGTCCCCACGGACAACGCCAACTATGGGTCACTCTGGCCTCTAACCCTCACCGGATGCAGCAGGGGTGGAGGCCAAGGGTTTCCCACTGTCTTGATGATAGGAGAAAGAAAAAAGAACAATGGTGTGAAAAATTGTAATAGAATCGCCTAAATCACATGGCCCACAGGCACCTGTCATTGTAACTAACTAGATGATACCCTGCGCGTTGCTGCGGGAACTTTGTAGTAGCATCGCACTGCACATGGATATATGATGACATGAAGCTCGCCTGCATCGCCTGGCCTTGCCTCGACGTGCTGGCTCGAGCACCGAGGTGGTCACCCAGACCGAGGTTATTAGTAGAATTCATCGTGACAGCATAGAGAATAGTGGCGGCATTGAGGGAAAATTTTAGATAAACAAAGAATAATAACGTGAAATCGAATGAAATAATCTTATTGGTTCACCATTTCAGAAAATAATTGTAGAAACTACATTCTAGTTCAATTACAAAACAAAATGTGTTGCTCGAATATTCGGCTCATATGGCTGTGACGTCACACATTGTTGCATTAACAAACAGTACACTTAATAGTGATAATTTATGAGGTACTCTGTACATACTAACCATTTGGAAATTAAAATGTTTGTGCTGCCAGCACTAAAATATTGAAGTTGGTGCAATGATAATTTGTAGTGGCATATTCATTAAGTTATGGCTATTCCTGATTTAGTCTTGAAATCTCCAATCATGGAAGACGATTATCTATCTTCACTAATTGAGGAACCTGACAAAACATCTATAATTAAAAGTATTTATCTATTGGTAGAAAAAGATGTATGGGACATATGAGAAATGCATCCAAATACCTCAAGGAAGCTATAATTCCTGTATCAATCACTACTGGATTCGCCCTCTTTGCCGACTGCTGAAACCAGTCGGCAAAGGAGGAAATGCAGTCGGCAAAGGCTTTGCCGACTGCATTTCTTGAGGCAGTCGGCAAAGGGGAGGTGGCAAAGCCCAAGGCGGCAAAGGCCACCTTTGCCAGCTGCCATGAAAGGCAGTCGGCAAAGCCTTTGCCGACTGCCTCTCTGGCAGTCGGCAAAGCAAACGCGCACAGCCGTTAGAGTTTTCTTTGCCGTTTTTTTTATTTTTTTTAATCGAGGCAAATATTTTTTTCCTTTTTTTTAATCAAAGACCTTTGCCGACTGCCTTTATTGGCAGTCGGCAAAGATTTTTTCCTTTTTTTAGAAAAAATGTGTATATCTTTGCCAGCTGCCAATTCAGCAGTCGGCAAAGGCTTTGCCGACTGCCTTGCTTTGTGGCAGTCGGCAAAGCTGGGTATTTTGCTTTTTTTGTTCCCAGCTTTGCCAGCTGCCGTGGCAGTCGGCAAAGCTGGAAACTGTAATTTTTTTTTGCTGTTTTTGCCGATTTAGCTCACGTATCGCAGCAACCAAAACACATATATGTACATATCACAGAAATCCACATATACATCACAGAGATTCACAAATAATCCATAACCACAACATCCATCAAGTCGCACGCACGAATGCAACATCCAACAAGTCGCACAAGTCCAACATCCAACAAAGTTGCAAAAGGGTCTAACATAACAAAGTTACATCCATTATCCAACAACATGCACCGAGCCACTCACTCGTCCTGCGACCAGTCGCCACCACCGTGGTGTGAGGAGCTCCCTGTCGGCCACGAAGACCACCCGGACGGTCCGACCTGCGGCTGTGGAGAAGGTCCAACTGTCGGAGACGGGTTCGAAGCCGCCGACTGCAGCTGTACGGATAAGTGATCTCATTAGTACCTAAGGGATGGCCGCACAAGCGAAAACAATAGATAGGCTGCCAGTAACTCACCGGAGTCCTTACAGGCGAAAGATCAGGGAGTGGAGGGAGAACAACCGGGGGTGGAGTGAACATCACTTGCAACGGAGGGGGTCTGTAGTTAGGGATCTCCAGGCCCTGAAAGTAGCTGGAAATCGAGGAGGCAAACTACGTC
Source organism: Eremochloa ophiuroides (assembly GCA_038502445.1). NCBI lineage: Eukaryota > Viridiplantae > Streptophyta > Magnoliopsida > Poales > Poaceae > Eremochloa > Eremochloa ophiuroides. The sequence continues at coordinate 9,932,762 of JAHLJS010000009.1, read as the reverse complement.
ATCTGTTGCTGGGACTGCTGCTGGAAAGCTAGCATCGCCTGCCGATGGGCCTCCTGTTGGGCCGCCAGCTGCTGCCGATAGGCCTCTTCTCGGGCCGCCTCTCTTGCCTGTTGGGCCGCCTGTTGGGCCCGCATCTCTTCCAGTTGGACCTGCAATATTACACAAGCGATGTTTAAACAATGCATAAACATTCGGCAACATATGTAAAACCAATGAACGACGAATAGTTACTTGAAGCGCCGCCATCATCTGTGTGGAGCTTGCCCGCCGAGGTTGTATGGGGACATCGGAGGAGGTACCGGCACTGCTATCCGAACGACGAACCTCACGAAGGGAGGGAACGGTGGCCGGGTCGATGACGCTGTGGGCAATAAGGTACCGGCCGTGCTGCTTCCCTCCTCCCGTCCTCATCAGGACGTCCGTATCGAGGGGCTCGGTCGACGGGTCGTAGTCGGCACCATGGCGCGTGCGAACCGCCTCGGTGTACTGGACCACCCTATCGTAGACGTTTTGGTTGGTGATGGCGTCGGGCCCCCTCGCCGTGTCGTAGACGTTCTCTGGATCAGTCGTCTTGCCCTGGTGAGACAGGATATAGCCCGTGAACTCGTTGATCACCTGGCCGTCATGCGACTGGGTCTGCGAGGAAAACACAAGGACGATTACACGTAATGAGAATGAATGACTCAATCAATTGAATAGATAAACAAATTGGTGTGAAGGGTACCCATGTGTCCATGTACTCTCCGAGAGAGCGGCACCCTTGGTGGTGTGACGGCCCCGCCTTCGCCTTGGCATATCCAGATTTCTTCCTGCGCATCTCGTAAGCCTCCGGTGTTCTCCACCCGTCCACAATCGCCTCCCAGCAGTCCATGTGCATTTTGCACCAATCAGCAGGATACTGCATGCATTACAACGTGCATTTAGGTGAGTAAGAAGATGAATTGGAATGAAATTAGAATTATTGTTTCCTACTTACGAGCATGTAGGCCTCCCTGGGCATGTCAGTTTTGGGCCACTGGATCATCTTCCTCGCATCCGCCTTGTCTAGCTTCTCCTTGAGTACGTTGGCGTGGTAGCTGATGAGGCACTGGACGTGTGCCTCGTAGAACATGTCCTTGAGCCTGATCTGGCAGACCCTGTCCTGCACTACCGACGCCTCATTCTCGTGCCCTGGGTCGCACGTGAAATACTCCTGCATACATATATCATTTATGAGTTGATTATTTCAAGGACATCCAACAAATGCTTAGTAGTGGCTAAGCGGTGCAATGAAGACTCACCCAGAACTCCCTCTTGATCTTGTCGGCAAGGGTGACGTCTCCGTGCACTACCTTGAAGAAGTCTGGCCAGTGCTGGGGCACTTTATCCCTCCCATCTATGGTGACTAGGCCAGGAAAATTCTTCTTAATCAGGAGGCCCAGAATGCCATTAGGATGGCGTCCACCTCTGTTTCCATCCACACGCTTCCAATTGCTGCACAAGTCATTAAGAAGAACTGTTAATCTTGAAGTTCAATTTTCAACATGGCATATGAACAAGTAAGTGAAAACATGAATGGTTACTTACCTTGGCTCGTCAGGTCGAATCACCGGACGGAAGGCTAGCGTGGGCGCGGCGCTTGGGAGGCGTGTTATCCCACGCTGGTAGGGCCTCCTCGAAGCTGTGGAAGACGAGTCCCCTGCTGTTGCCTCGCTCCCGCCCTGGTCGCCCCCGTCCTCGCCGCCCCCGTCCTCGCCTCCCCCGTCCTCGCCGCCCCCGTCCTCGCCGCCGACCGGGGCAAACAGGCGTCTGGTAGAGCGAGTTCTACCCCGCATCTCCTCCAAAGTCTCCTCCTCCTCCAACGCCTCCTCCTCCTCCAAGGCCTCCTCCTCCTCCAACGCCTCCTCCTCCTCTCTCTGGTAGAGCGAGTGGACCTTTCTCACCGGTCTCTTCTGTCGTCGTCTACTTCCGCCCGGCATTTTGTCCTATGCCTGCAATGACAAACATTAAACCAATTAGCACAAATAATCGATAAGTATTTGTAAAGAGATGCAAAATGAACGAAATATAATTACAAAGTAATAATAATCAGAACAATATAGTATTACATGAACTAGAAACCGAAGTCCTGGTCATCACTATCACCATTGTCATCACCTCCTCCACTGTCATCACAATCACTACTGTCGTCTTCACTATCAATATTATCGAAACCTAAGTCCTCATCATCTCCATTACTCTCCTCACCACCTCTATCGTCCTCAACATTTAGGTTGCGATGAGCCCTCCATCGCTCAAGCATCATTAGGTCCTTAGCATCTTGCACCACTTCACCCTCGTCCTCGTCATCATCGATGACGTTGTCTGCTTTCATGCTCATCAGCGAAAGAATGTCTATCTCCAAACGCCCTTCTAGCCCCTTAGGTTGATAGAACTCTCCGCTATCCGCCTTTGGGTCAAAGTTGTAGTCATCATCGATTGGGACAGGCGCTTTACCGCGTGGCGATACCGATTGCACAAGGTACCAACCCGTAAGCCTCTCGTCTTTTTGGCACGTCCATGGGAGATAATAAACTTGCCTGGCCTGCTGAGCCACAATATAGACATCGTCTCCACTATAGACGGAATCCTGTCGAATTTCGACTAGCCCAATGTCATCGGCTCTTCTCATGACATGAGGATCGAACCATTGGCATTTGAACACCACTGGCTTAAGAGCTTTGGGGCCCGGGAAGTCGAGCTGGTATATTTCTTCGACTATGCCATAATAGTCGAGATCATCGTTGCCGGGCGTACAAACTCCTGTGCACGTGGTCTTTCGGCCGGGCCGACTCTCCTCGTAGCTTCTCGTGCGAAAGCGATAGCCATTCACATCATAAACGGTGAATGCATTGACCCTCGTGCTGAAGCCACATGCAACCTGTCTCAATTCAGCACTCATTTCTCTCTCTGTGCGTGCCTGCAAGGTGAGGCCACGTAGATCATTACATTACTCGCTCATACGAGCAACTCAAAGATGGAACGAGGTAAGTTGGATTGTACCTTTGTACACAACCACCCAATAAAATCGGGCCTGGCAGTTTTGAGGAAATGGTCTTCTTCTTGGTTGGTAGGAGGTGTATTCCTTTTCCAGAATTGCCTAATGAACTCCCTGAAAAAACAAGAGGTGAAAGGGGTTCGACCAATAGGTGGAGGATATTGACTACGTATGTAACAAGTTCTTTGAGAACTTACATTCGATAAGGAACCACTTCGTCAAGGTTCATCAACAGGTAGAGTGTGATGGTGCGAAACTCAGGTGGTTGCAATGTCTTAGGGGTACCTGCGCTGCCCCTTCCGAGTTGCCCTTTGAAAAGGCTCAGAGTCGATAAATTCTCGTCCTCGTTGTAACGAGGGAGTGGGTTCATGTTGGGAACGTTCTCGGTATAGTACGCCTTTGTGAAGTTCGACACCTCCTCCACTCTTGCTGCCTCCGCCACAGAAGCCTCAATTTTGGCTTTATTCCTACACTTTTTTCGAAGAATCTTTTGACACCTCTCGATTGGATAGCACCAACGGGCCTGCACAGGACCCCCCAGCCGTGCCTCACGCGGTAGGTGTACTATCAGATGCTGCATCGGCAGGAAGAAGCCGGGTGGAAAGATCATCTCCAACTTGCAGATCAGCAGAGGTGCAAGTTTCTCCAGGTCACGAATCACTTCCCGAGATAATTCCCTGGCACAAAGCTGGCGGAAGAAATAGCTCAACTCTACCAGAACGCGCCACACTGGCTCGGGGAGGTATCCACGGGTCATCGCAGGAAGGAGTCGCTCAATCCATATGTGGAAGTCATGACTCTTCATCCCCAAGACTTTGCCAGTCTTAGGGTTCACTCCCCTGCTCAGATTCGCCGCATACCCATCAGGGAACAATAACGTCTTCATCCACTCAAACACTTCCTTCCTGTCGGCCCTTTTCAGGATGTAATCGGCCGAGCCCCTTCTCCAAGTCTTGCCGGGCGTAGGGGTCTTCATCACTAGCTTTGGTCTGTCGCAGATCGCCTCCACATCCAGTCTAGCCTTAACGTTGTCCTTTGACTTCTGTTTTATGTCCATGAGTGTTCCCCAAAGTGCCTCGGCGATATTTTTTCTGTGTGCATCACATCGATGTTGTGTGGAAGGAGGAGGTGCTTGAAGTAGGGGAGCCTAGTCAAGCCCGATATATGTGTCCACATGTGTTGCTGACCATATCCAATAAAGGCACCCTTGTCTTTGTCGATTTTGAGAGCCTCTAACTCGGCAAGGACCTGTTCACTGCTCATAATCTGAGGAATAGGGTCAGTGACTTCAAGACCTTTCGTGAAGTGTTGGGTGTCACGTCTCAATGCATGGTTCTCAGGCAGGAATTGACGATGTTTGTCAAACGAAGAGTACTTGCCACCCTTCTTCAGCCAGGTGAACATCACAGAATCCTTGCATACTGGGCAAGGGAACTTCCCGTGAACACACCACCCACAAAATATGCCATACGCCAGGAAGTCATGCATTGAATACTGATACCATACATGCATTGTGAAGTTCTTCTTTGTAGCTCGGTCGTACGTCCGTACCCCCTTTTCCCAAGCATGCTCCAATTCATCCCACAGTGGCTGCATGAACACACCCATATTGTTGCCCGGGTGTCCAGGTATTATCAGCGACAATAACACGTTCTTGGGTTCAAACATGACGCCAGGGGGAAGATTGAGGGGGATCACGAACACGGGCCAACAAGTGTACGGGGCCGCATGTGTTCCATACGGGTTGAACCCATCTGTTGCTATCGCTACGCGTACATTCCGAGCGTCCCTAGCTTTCTCAGGATACTGTTCGTCAAAGTACTGCCATGCCTCAGCATCCGCTGAGTGTACCATCTTGTCACTGTATCTTTTGCCATCCTTGTGCCATGTCATCTGCTTCGCCAACTCCTCTGTCATGAACATCCGTTGGAGCCTCGGTGTGAGTGGAAGGTACCGTACGACCATCTCGGGGATCTTAGACTGTTCCTTCTTGCCATCAATAACGTCCACCTCCACATACCTAGAGGCTTTGCACTTTGGACAGTGCGTTGCTGCCACTAGTTCAATGCCCCTAAATAGGACACACCCGTTACGGCAAGCATGGATCGACTCATATGGCATCTTAAGTGCACGGAGGAGCTTCACTGACTCATACGTGCTCTTCGGCAGCGTGTGGTCATTCGGAAGCATTGTGCCGATCACTTTCAACATGAGATTGAAGCCGTCTCGGCTCAGGCTCAACTGCGACTTCAACCCTAGAAGACGTCCAATGGCATCCAGTTGGGACATTGTTGTCTTCTCATGAAGAGGCTTCTGTGCCGAAGACATCATTTCATAGAACGCCTTTGCGGTTTCCTCTGGATCCTCCTCCACCAATCCTTCATTGCCACGTGCCTCGTTATAGTCTACCACCATGTCGACCACCCCGGCATCTCCATCAATCTCCTCGAGGCATGCTCTAACCTCCTCCTCTCTAACATTCGCTTTCGCTTCACCATGGAAGATCCACCTCTCGTAGTTTTCCACAAATCCATGCTTCACAAGATCTTTGTATACCTCCCTCTCTACTTTTCTTTTTTGGTTCTTACAGTCTTTGCAGGGACACAGCGTCCGATCGGACCCATGAGCAGCCGGGCCAAATGCTTGCTGCAGGAACTGATTGGTCCCGTGAACCCATTCAGCGCTCTTCCTCTTTTCTGTCCAGCCTGTGTACATCCACTCACGGCCAGCCATCTTCTGTCATACGCCAATGTATGTGAGTAATAAAACCAGCATTTGCATGTACAAGGCGTTCCTACCATCTAATAGGTGAAGGATAGGTCCTAATCCCACCCGAGGATGCGTAGATGAGGTTAGCTTCCATGCTCCGCTCCCGACCGAGACGGAATTTCGGCAGCACCTCCCCGCTGTTCTCCCGATACACGTCCCGGTTTGGGGAGAGTGTGTATCCGGAGAACAACGGGGAGGTGCTGCTGAAACTCCAGCTCGGACGGGGGCGGAACATGGAAGCTAACCCATCTACGCATCCGCGGGCAGTCCAAGAAACGTGGACAATCCGAAAGAGATACCGTCGCAGATATGCACTGACCAGCATACCAACGACCGCGTATCCCTTTCGGACGGGAGACGCCTAACTCGGTTACGCGACCTAAGTACGACAATGGGTAAGGAAAGGAGGTGATTTATACCTCGGGTGGCGATGGCGAGAGGCTAGCGGGGCAGTGGCGACGAAGCCGATGAGGGTGGCCGAGTCCCTCCCACAGGTCCTGCAAAAAAAGACAATAGATTAGAATCAATTGAAAATTTTGGCAGCACCTCCCCTGCACGGGGAGGTTTTCCAAAACCTGCAAGAAAAGACGACACGAAGGCCGGCGTCCACATTTCTCGGCACGAAGGCCTATACATCCACAATTGTGGCACGAAGGCCGACAATGACATAAACGGCACGATAGCCGACAATCTTGTGCTATACCTTATCCTCCGGCGATTGAGGGGCACGGACGATGGTGTCGACCGACGGCGTGGATGGCGGCGACCCTCTCCTCCTCCTCCCTTCTCCTTCCTCTCCTCCTCCTTCTCCTCCCTTGCCTTCTTCCTCCTCCTTCCTCCTCCTCCCCTTCTCGTCTTCCTCCCCTCCTCTTCCTCCTCCCCTTCTCTTCTTCCTCCCCTTCTTTCTCCTCCTCCCTCCCCTTCTTTCTCCTCCTCCCTCGTCCGTACACCCGCCGGCCGGTGCTGCCCCGGCAGATCGGGCACGGCGGCAGCACGGCAGGGCCCTGCAGGGGCGGCGCGGGCCGGGGCTGGCTGGGGCGGCGCGCGCTGGTGGGGGCGGGGCGGGGCGGGGGCGGGGCGGGGGCGGCGCGTGGGCGCGCGGCCGCTGGCGGCGGCGGCCGGCGGCGCGCGCGAAGGGGCGGGGCGGGCCTGGAGGGGGCGGGGCGGGTAGGGGCGGGAGAGGGGCGGGCCGGGGCGGAAAGGGCCGGGTGGGCTAGGGGCAGCGGCGGCGGCGGCGGCCCGCGGCGGCGTGTGGTGGCGAGCTCGGGCGGGTCTGGGCGCGGGGCTGGGGGCGCGGGCGGGGCGACTGGCTCTTAAGCAAACCATAGCCTTTGCCGACTGCCAAAGAAGGCAGTCAGCAAAGAATTTTTTTTGATTTTTTCATTTAAAAAAAAACCTGAATACCTCTTTGCCGGCTGCCCTGTATTTAGGCAGTCGGCAAAGATTTTTAAAAAAAAAATTAAAATGCTTTCCCTCCGGTGCAGAAACCCTAGGGGCCCTTCTTTGCCGACTGCCTTTATTGGCAGTCGGCAAAGGCGCCCTTTGCCGATTGCTGCGCTGACAGCCGGCAAAGGGGCCCCTTTGCCGGCTGCCACAAAAGGCAGTCGGCAAAGATTTTTTTTTTTAAGGTTTTGATTTCAAACTTTTTTTTATAGAACAAGTATATTATTTATAATTACATGTAGCAATGTCGGCATTTTTGAAAAAAAATTGCTATATTTCTTTTATTTTTTTCTTTTCCTTGTATTTTTCCCGCATATCCAAGTTTGAACTGCATGTGCATGAAATAATGAAACAGAGGCATTCGAAATATGCTATTCATTTTCGAGAGTGTATTTTGAGGCCGTGCCCAGAGGGTCACCCAAAAGTTTGAAGTCCTTCTCCACGGAACAGGACTTTCCAGGCGGGGTAGAGGTGTTTTTTAATTATAAAAAATGCAAACGAATTCAAAAAATCACGAATTTTGTCGAGGTGTCAGGTTATCCCATGCGGAGTCTATGAAAAAAAATTCAAAAAGTTTGGAGCAAGTTGCGGCGTGGGATGTTAGAAACCTTGACATCTCTGCATGTGATCGCATATGATCACATGTGGAGATGTCTGGGTTTTGGACATTCGACGCCGCAACGTGCTCCAAACTTTTTTAAATTTTTATCATAGCGTTCACATGCGATAACATAACACCTCGTCAAGTTTCGTGATTTTCCGACTTTGTTTCGATTTAATATAATTAAAACACACTTCTACCGCACGTGGACGGTTATGTTTCATGGACAAGACTTTCAAACTTTTGGGTGACTTTATGGACACGGCCTCAAAATAAACTCTCCAACATGAATATCATTTTTTGAATGGCTACATTTCATTATTTCATGCACCTGCAGTTCAATTCTACACTGTGCGAAAAAATTCAAGTAAATAAAAAAATGAACGAAATATAGTAAACTTTTGTAAAAAGGCTCCAAATTTGAACATGTACTCTTAAACAATATATATGGGTCAAAAAAAAGTTTGAAACCAAAATTCAAAAAAAAATTAATACTTTGCCGACTGCCAGCTGGGGCACTCGGCAAAGGGCCTCTTTGCCGACTGCCGCTGATCTGGCAGTCGGCAAAGAGGCCTTCTTTGCCGACTGCCAAACGGCGTGACAGTCGGCAAAGAAGACGGAGACGGACGCCATCACGCCGCTTGCAAGGTATGCCGACTGCTTCCCTTGCTCGGAGCAGGCTGGCAGTCGGCAAAGATTTTCTTTGCCGACTGCCTTTCTTTGCCAACTGTTTTGACTTCTGCAGTCGGCAAAGGTAGTCTTTGCCGACTGCCCTAGATATGGCAGTCGGCAAAGATGTTGGCAGGCGGCAAAGACCCTGTTTCCCGTAGTGAATCCATTATGAATATTAAATAATTAATGAAGCAATATAAATCATTCTTTCTGACAGTAAGAGGTGAGGAAAAAGTAGTGTACTTCAAATTATTTTTTTTGTTCAGCATGTACCTGCTGGAGCTTACCTAGTAGCAAGAAGCAGAATAACCGGCATCACCTGCACTGCCTGAGCTTATCTGGTAGCCAGAAGCAAAAAGTGATCGCACAAGATTATGGTAAGTTTAACATCTAAATAATATAAGAATATGTTGTGAACTTCTTTTGAGGAACCATTGAGGTCATCACGGACTGACCTGATAACTGGAAAGGGCACAATGAGAAGAAAAATTTTATACTACATTTTTGGTAGCAAGAATTATAGAATTCTCGAAACTACTAAATACTTATCCGATTAAGCTAATGGCAACTATGTAAACCAGCTAGCCGAGAATATCCACCCCTTCTGAAGAAGCACGGTAGCATCACAATTTATTGTGAAGGATAATTGATGATTCTTTGTTCATCCACATACAGCGCTGGAGGATGCAATAAAAATAAACTACGGTGAGTGGATAGTGTAGACAACAATGGAGCTGATCTTTCTAATGAAAAAAAAAAGATCATGCTCGGTCTTATTGAACAAAAGAATTAAAAAATAAACAACTAAAGCCATATAAAATTGAAAAGAACAAATAAAAAGAGACCCACTTACCTGATGATCGTGCTCAGGGCTGAGGTGCTGACGTGCATGTAGACTGATGATGAAAAGAATAACAAACAGATAATTAAGAGACCTGCTTACCTGATGGTGCTCAGCACGTAGCAGCAGGTAGATGATGGCGTGCTCGGCTTCTCTTTGTTGTGTGCACGGCGGGTAGCTCGGGCGGCAAGGATGTCTGTTTACTTTGAAGGTTGGTTCATGTCGCAGGTCGCGATCACAGAGAGCTAGGGCGGCAGTCGAGCGTCAGGCCACCAGGGTCGTCGGTATATATATGGATGGCAGAATCCTTCGTATTCCCATTGGCACACATTGCATCAAACTGAATGCTTACTTGGTGGAGATAAATCCGCATGTTCAAAGCAAAGTATATTTATGGGCTGCATGGAAACGGAAGTCTACTCAAAATTCCTCCACTAAATCAAAGAAGGGGTGGCTACGTAATGGATGCATGAAGCTATGCAGACCACAGAAGGTGAATAGGTTTCGGTGGCACAAACGCTCTCGTGAGTCGGCAGAAACAGGTGTCCTAGCTGACGCTACTTATGGCGGTGGGACCTCTTGATGACGTGGCTTCACGAAATTGCAGGAAAATAGGCTAACGGGTTCCTCTTATTTAGGTATAGTAGATGACCTCTGACAGTCGGGCCCGTGTCCCAGATGATCTAGAAGGCTCTGCCGGGCTACATAAGCACCCGTAATCTCTGACAGGATCTCATTGCGAAGCCATTACAGGATTACAACATTTTATAATAAAATACATCAGAGTAAAAGTGCGAAAGATTAAATAGTACTTAGATTACAAACCAGTTGTCCAAATAGAATTCAAGTACAGTTATTACAAACCATAATTAAAAGTAGTAGCAGTAGCAGTAGAACAACAATACAACATACTAAGATAAATGATATCACGAACCCTGCCCACGGGTTCAACTTCACTCTTCCTCACTACTTTCCTGGACGATGGTCACACAGCAGGGAGCGAGACAGACCTCCGACTGCTGACTTCCTGCAACAGGGGTTAACAAACCCTGAGTACTGGGGTACTCCGCAAGATTTACCCAACTAAAGAAAAAGGAATGAGACTCAGGAATGCAGGCTGGGGGAGTCAAGGTAAGGCTTTAGTAAGAGTCAAAGTATTTTGCAGAAAAAACATTACTAATCCTGTTTTCAGTATTTTACTCAAAATTATTATCATCAATATCAATAGTTCTCGGTTCTTTCTCATATACTCTTCAATTCCAATTACTTATTCATTCTCAAAAACATCTTAGTTCCGAACCAATTTCCGATGTAGGTGTGAGGATCAAGTCTCCATAACCGAGGAGCAACGACGATTCGAATCGATTAGTACCCAGCTGGGGATCCCTAACCACACTGCATATGTAGCACCTAAGCTTGCATATACCAATCCCGTCTACCACGGCTTTTCTATCCCTGAACCGGTCCTGCGCCACCCGAGAGCACAGTACTCCTCTCATCTCCAGGCATGCCGGCCACGAGGGTACACGCTACTCTCGCCATCTCTCCACTCCCAGTACGTGGTTGTCGGTTCAAGTAATAGAGCCACCCGAGATAGGGCTTCCCGGAGTATGTGGCTATTTACAAAGTCTCGATCACAGCAGGCCGACAACGAACGGTACCTAATACTTTCAGTTGGAAACCATGCATTGGGACTCTAACCCAAATACACTGGTGACCACCCGGTTTTCACATCCCTTTTCCGCTGGCGACGATAAGTTAGGACTCTAACCCAAACATATGACCACCACCCGGAAAACTCATCCCTGTTGATGACAATGGACTGGCCAAGAACACTGCCAACGACAAGGACAATACCATTTCCTTAAATGATTCATTCTTTGCATATCATCATAGTTGAAAAATAGCATTTTTTGCAAGTCTAATTATTAAGCATGACTAAGCATTTTTTAGTACTTTAAATAAATCAGGTTTTCGGGGTATGATAAGTGGTCAAGGAAAGGTAATGTATCAATAGGTTATCACTCAACTTCTATCAACCTAATGCAATAGATTAATTCAAGTGATAAATATTTTATAAATCACAAGGAGGGGTTGAATGTACCGGGGCTTGCCTTGGATAGTGTAGAGAGTGGGATCCGGGTCGGTGCCCCAGATGTCAAAACCTTGCACAAATTCAGGAGCAGTCTCCTCAGTAGTCACTTCAGTTTTCACCTCCTGATTTTCGGTCACTACACGCATGCAATGATGAATGCATGAATGCGATGCAATAAAACGGGTACACGAAATAATGAATAAAACAACTTTCAAACACTACTACCATCCACAACCTATTCAAAGTAATTTTTTCTAAAAAAATTTGTCCTAGATCATAAGGGTGTTTGACCTGAGACTACAATCGATACAAAAATCACACAAACCCTAATTCATTAACATTTAATTACCTTTTTAAATAACCTATTATCCTAATATTAACTAACCAGTAATTAAATTACTTTTAATTAAGTTCAAACTTTACCAACAGATAGGTCTTGTATCAAAATAGTACCAAAATAAATTTCAAGATTTTTGGAGTTATAGAGAATTAATTAAAATTGCATAAAGTTACATTTATCAATTAAAACACAGATTTATAGTTCATACAGAAAGTGTCGAAAGCACACATTTAATATTTTTATTAAATACTACATATCACCGAGAGCATCCACAAATATTTTCATAATTTTTCATGTAGTAATTTAATTCACACAAAAAGATCAAACTCCAGTACTATTCACTTTAATTAGAATTGGAAAAGCCCTAAGAAAATCCTTCGGAAAAAGAAAAACAGAAACAGCCCGAAAGGCCCAGCTAACCAGGCCGGCCCAGAACGGCCCGCGCCCCCCTTGCGTGCTCCCACTCTCTCACCGGGCGCTGACAGGCGGGACAGCCCTGTCAGCTCTCTCTCCCACCTCCAGCCGCGCTCTCGCCCGCGCGCGCACGCGATGCCCGCCGCGGATCTCGCCGTCGGCGACCCTAGCAACAAAACCACGCGCGCCAACAGGTACCCTAGAACCAGTGAACACCCTAGCACACTTAGCCCGAACCCTAAGCGCCTCCGACGAGCTCGCAGTTGCCCATGGCGGACGCGACGGTACGACGACGTTGTTCCGGTCGTGGTGGAGCGGTAGCGTTAAGGAAAAACGGTCGGGGAGGACCAGGGGCTTACCACGGTCCTAGACTGGTAGCTGATTGCGGCTGAGAAGGAGCGGAGCGATGAGCACGATGATGATGGCGGAAGCGGCGGCTCGGCCTCGACGGCGAGGTCCTGTTCCGGCGACTCTAGGGCACCAAAAGACACACCAACTAGCGCATGAGTACCCCTAGGCCAAACGGAAGCCAAAACACAGAAAGATAGGGACCAGAGCTCACCCGAGGCGGCTGGCAACGTCGACGAGGCATGCGGCGGCGCTCGAACCGCCCTCGAGGAAGACGACGGCATTCCCGCACACCCTTGACACTTCAGCTTAGGAGAATAGGCGAAATCGAGTCACAAGTGAGCGGTGGGTTTTGCAGCAGCTCGAATTTGGGCAGTGGTGGATCGGTGATGGCTAATTTGAGCTCGACCGTGAGGTGGTCGACGGCGAACCGGGAGAGCGAGAGGAGAAATGGTGAGGGCTTGACGCCTTTAAATAGGCCAGGGAGGAAGGGATAAGGTTGAACGGCTGGCCGGGGCCCCCGAGCGGCACTGGTGCGGCGGCGACAGCGCGCTGGCTGGCCGGACGACGTTGGCGGCCATCGCGGCGCACGCGCGCACGGACACAGGCACGGGGTAGGGGCCCGTGTACTGTAGCTACTCCCCAAAGTCAAATGCTATTTCGATTCAAATGATGCCCTATCAGTTTGAATCAGTGAAAAGTCCAAATACCAAAGTTGTGGGAAATTTCATGTAGAATATTTTTTCTTTTTGAACCACATTCATATTCGGCCTAAATTTGAAATTACAGAAAAGGGGGTAAATTGGGATTTGAATTTTATTTTGCAATCCAATAAAATTCTCCCAATTCTTCTTAATAACTTGAAAATCTATAAAAAGAGAAGTTGTTCTAATTATTAAGCTCTACAACTTTCATTAAGCGAGTTTGGTCAGATTTCTAGTAACTTTTGAAATGATGTCTCAAATTTAAATTTCAAGTCACTGTTTTAAGTTTAATTCAATTTTCCACTGTATAACTTCAAAATATCCAAAAATAAAAGTTGTTCCATTTTAAAAGATCTACCACTTTTATTAAGACACTTTTATCAGATTTCTTATAGTTTTTGAATTTGGTTTTTAGGGCCTAATTAGGGCTTAGTTTAATTTTTCCTTTTAATTTAATTTTTAATTTCCAATGAAAGGTTTAATTGCACAATCAATCATAGACACAATCAGGTCACTCTAGAAGCCCTAAGCACAATCACAGGCAGGCAATTAAATTAAATATGATGACATGGCAGTTTTAATTAGTGATAATACCAGAGGTATTACAGCCTTCCCCCTAAAAGAAATCTTGTCCCGAGATTTGATATAAGACTAAGATTTAAGACTAAGTAATGGAAAAGAAAACGCATCAATTAAACCTAATTCAACCTTGATCATTAAACGAGTAGGAGAGTTTACACATTACTCAACTAGAAACTTTATATCTACAAGGTAGCGAAAAATTCGGGGAAATTTTCTGCGAGATAGTCTTCCGATTCCCAAGTGGCTTCATCTTCGGAATGCTAGCTCCATTGGATCTTGTACCACCTGGTTGTAGTTTTTCGGGTAACGCGATCCTTTCGACCCAAGACTCGAATCGGATACTCGGAGCAAGTCAAATCCGGTTCGAGTTCCACTCCTTCAATATCAATGACTTGGTCAGGCACTCGCAGACATTTCTTCAATTGTGACATGTCAAACACATTGTGCACTTCTGAGAGGTGCTCCGGTAATTGCAACTTGTAAGCTACTTTTTTCACACGTTCTATAATCAGAAATGGTCCAATATATCGCGGGGCTAACTTGCCTTTGACTCCGAAATGATTGACTCCTTTCATTGGCGAAACGTTCAGGTAAACAAAATCTCCAGTCTTGAATGCTAACGGTCGACGCCTTTGATCGGCATAACTTTTCTGATGTGACTGTGCCACCTTCAAATTCTCTTGTATCAGTCGAACCTTTTCTTCGGCTTCATTGACCAGGTCAACTCCATAAAACCATCTTTCTCCAGGTTCAGACCAATTCAACGGAGTACGACACCTACGGCCGTAAACTGCTTCAAACGGAGCCATCTTGATGGTTTCTTGGTAGCTGTTGTTATACGAGATCTCTGCCAATTCTAAACACTCGTCCCACGTGTTGTTGTAGTTGAGTGCAGAAGCCCTCAACATATCCTCAAGTACCTGATTAACTCTCTCGGTTTGTCCATCAGTCTGCAGATGGTATGCTGTGCTATGCAGAAGCTTTGTCCCAAATGACTTGTGAAAAGCCTTCTAAAAATTGGAGACAAATTGGGTACCTCGATCGGAGACAATGGTCTTCGGCACTCCATGCAGCTTCAGCAGATTTTCTATATAAAGGTTTGCGTATGTCGGTGCCCTGTAATCCTTCTTGACTGGTAAGAAATGGGCTTGTTTCGTGAGACGGTCCACAATAACCCAGATGAAATCAAAGCCTCTAGTTGTCCTGGGTAAACCCACGATAAAATCCATGCTGATGTCCTCCCACTTCCACGCAGGAATAGGTAACGGTTGCAGTTCTCCACCCGGCTTCATATGCACAGCTTTCACCTTTTGGCACGTGTCACACCTTGCTACATACCGAGCAATCTCTATCTTCATCTTAGTCCACCAGAATTTTTGTTTTAAATCCTGGTACATCTTGTTGCTTCCTGGATGGATAGAGAATCTTGTCAAATGTGCTTCATCGAGGATCTTTTGATGCAACTCCGGTACCTTTGGAACTACCAGACGATCCTTGAACCACACGACACCTTCATCATCAATCATGAAGCAATCTGCCTTGACGGCTTGGACTTTCTTCTTGATGTGCTTGATTCCTTTGCTTCCCTTTTGAGCAGCAATGATTTGCTCACGGATAGGTGTTTCAATGCTGATGTTGGCCAGACTGCCCTGTGGAACTATTTCTATGCCTAACTTTTCCAACTCATAACATAGAGTTAGGTCATACGGCTTTACGGTCAAACAGTTGCAGTGAACTTTCCGACTGAATGCATCAGCAACCACATTAGCTTTACCCGGATGGTAGTGCACTTCAATATCATAATCCTTTATCACCTCGAGCCATCTTCTTTGTCTCATGTTCAACTCTTCTTGAGTAAAGATGTACTTCAAGCTCTTGTGGTCAGTGTAGACATTACAAGTACTGCCTAGCAAATAATGACGCCATATCTTCAAGGCATGTACTATAGCTGCCAACTCCAAGTCATGTGTGGGATAATTCTCTTCATGACGCTTGAGCTGCCGTGAAGCATAAGCAATAACTCGACCCTCTTGCATCCGGACACAATCAAGACCGGTGCCAGAGGCATCGCAGTACACATCAAATGGCTTTTCAATATCGGACTGAGCTAAGACTGGTGCTGTGGTCAACAACTTCTTCAAGGTTTGAAAGGCTTTCTCACACTCAGGAGACCAAACAAACTTGACCTGGTTCTTCAACAACCCGATAATAGGCTTGGCTATTCTAGAAAAATCCGGAATAAAGCGGCGGTAGTACCCCGCCATTCCCATGAAACTGCGGACTTGATGTACCGTGGTTGGTGGCTTCCAATTCAAGATTTCTTCCACCTTGCTCGGATCAACTGATACGCCTTCAGCCGACAAAATATACCCGAGGAAAGGGACTCGATCCAACCAAAACTCGCACTTGCTGAACTTTGCATAGAGTTGGTGTTCCCTTAAATGAGTCAGGACAACACGGAGGTGGTTGGCATGTTCTTCAGGGGTTTTGGAGTAGACAAGGATGTCGTCAATGAACACAATCACAAATTTGTCGAGCTCCGTCATGAAGACGGAGTTCATGAGGTACATGAAATAGGCAGGGGCATTGGTGAGGCCGAAGGACATGACTAGGTACTCATATAGGCCGTATCTGGTGGTGAAGGCCGTTTTTGTAATGTCTTGGGACGGATCTTTATTTGGTGGTAGCTAGACCTAAGGTCAATTTTAGAAAATACTTTGGCTCCAGCTAATTGGTCAAAGAGTAGGTCAATACGAAGTAAAGGGTATTTGTTTTTTATGGTGACCTCATTGTGTGGGCGGTAATCGACACAGAGTCGAAGGGATTTATCCTTCTTCTTCACAAAGATAGCAGGGCAACCCCACGGAGACGAGCTAGGTCTAATGAAACCCTTATCCAGCAAATCTTGCAACTGAACCTTAAGCTCTGCCAGTTCTTTGGGAGGCATCCTATAGGCTCTACGAGATATAGGTGCTGTTCCAGGCTTCAACTCAATAGCAAACTCCACATCACGATCTGGTGGCAAACCAGGCAAATCATCGGGGAACACGCCTGGAAATTCACAGACTACCGGAATATCCTGCACTTCTTTGACTGCGGTTGCACATATTCTACCAACTGCTCTTTGAGGTATTGGAAGTTGGATGAGAAGTTGAGTTTGACTATTAAGCAAGTTTACCCTGATGGTTCTATTCAGCACGTCAATGAGAGCCTTGTGCTGATACATCCAATTCATGCCTAATATCACATCTATGTCCTGATCTTTGAGTACTATCATGGTGGTAGGGAATATATGCCCGCCCAGTTCTATAGTTACTCGCTGCACTACCTCCTTAGTATTTATACGCCCCCCGGGACGAATGTATAAGGAAATTTTCCATTATTTTCCCAATTGGTATCTCATGCTTGATGACAAATGTGCGATTGATGAATGAATGAGATGGACCAGAATCAAAAAGCATAATAGCAGGGTGACTTGCGATAGGGAACCTACCCATCATGATGGGTTCACCCTCGGGAATCTCACCAACTTGGGTGTAGTAGACCTGGCCTGCTTTCTTGACCACCTTCCCCTTTTGGGCATGATGCTGATGACCACGATGCTGAGCCTGCTGCTGCTGTCCATCATGACCCTTCAGGGCATTCTGGTTGTACTGCTTCGGGAATGGACAGTCACGGGCCCAGTGACCCATCTTGCCACAGTTGTAGCAAGGATGGTTGTAGTTGACCTGTGGGGTGGTGACACGAACGCCAGGGGCATTCGGCTGAGTGGTGTTTTGCTGGTTGGAGGTGTAGGAGGTAGCAGCAGTGCGAACAACGACTGCTGCTGCGGGTAGGGTGGACGAGAGTGGTGAGTGGGGTGATAAATGATTTTCTGGCGCTTCTGGCCGCCAGAAGACCTAGACTTTTTCTTCTTCTTTTCCTCTTGGTGCTTACGGTCACTCTCTTCAAAGGCAATGGCAATGTTGACAGCCTCGTGATAGGTGCAGTGGAGGTTGTTGGATAGGCTTCTCTGGATCTTGTAGTTCAGACCCCTGATAAAGCAGTCCTTCTTTTTCTGGTCGGTGTTGGTGTGCTCAGGGGCATATTGGGACAGATGGTTGAATTGACCAACATACTACATCACTGTAGATTCCTTCAGCTGCAGTGCCAGAAATTGGTCCAGCTTCATCTTCATCACACCTGCAGGGATGTAATGAGCACGGAAAGCTTCACGGAATTCTGCCCAGGTCATTTGGTGTCCATCAGGATGAGCTGCCAGGAGATTTGCATACCAAGCGCTGGTAGGACCTCGAAGTTGTTGTGCTGCGAACAGGGGCTTCTGTATCTCAGTGCAATAAAACAAGCTAAACTATTGCTCCATGGTACGGAGCCAGTCGTCAGCCTCCAAGGGCTCATCAGCCTTGTGTTGACACTTCTTAGCGCAACCACCAGAGACAGCGTGTTAAGCTATCTCTGATAACGACGCCAGAAGTGCCCTGAGGGTATTTCTTATGTCTATTGGATAATTCCGCAAGCGCACAGAATATACCGCTGTATCACTTCACTCGGGAGTATTCCAAGGTATCGTTATTTATTTTTATCCCAAGGGAAAGCGGTTGCTAGGAATAATTAATAAAAAGAAAGAGAGATCCTTAAGTCTATACCAACTTAGTACCAACTAGTGGTAGGGGGTAAATCGATAGGTAGAGGAAAGGGTAATGACACCAACACACAACAAGTATTAAGATAACTAAAAGATAACTAGTAGAGTATAGCTAGGTGGGAAGACAACAAGTGAGTATAAGACTCCTATGACAGTTACTTTACTCTTATGACTTATCCTATCAAATAGATGACTTATACTAAGATAGTACCTTACTACCGGTGTGCAGGGGGTAGTGCGAGACAATAGAGGACAAAACCTCTACCCGAAGCGCCTACACTCTTATGGGAGCCTACATTTTAAGAACTTGCCTAAAACACGTGGAGGGATACTAAGACTAGACAGGGCTGTCACCACCTGCTAGCACCCACAAACAATTCGTGCGACAAGCGGTAATCAAAGGCAAGATCTAGTCTAAGCACCACGCTTACACTAAGTCTCACTATTCTAGTTGCGTACCAACAACTAGAACACCCTATGACAGGCGATGAACTAACACACGTTGAGTTGGGACAAAATCACTATCAAGTATAAAACAACTATGAAATAAGACAAGACACAACAATACTATAAAGAATAGTAAAGACTAAGTAAGAACTTAGTGAAGTAAAGTAAAGATAATATATATTGATAAAGATAAAGTCTTACAGAAGGAAAGGTACAAGAGCTATACCAGACTCTCCAGTAGACGACTCCGGAGACTCCAAGCACAGCTCGACTTGACTCTAACTCCCATATTAGACTAATACTACTACTAAAGAGTAGAACTCTAGCTTGCTTCTTGAGTTGTATGGTGTATGGTGTCTTCTTGAAAGGGAGTGGGCAGCCTCTATTTATTGTGGAGAGTGGAGGGATGCCACATCAGCGATCCGTGTGCTCCTCAACTCTCCACCCTTGGATCCATCGCCTTGTAACCGCCTCAAGATGGACGGCTGTGGCAATTTGAGCACATGGGAAGCATGTTTGGAGTCGGTGGAGGCCAACCGACCTAGCTAGGCACCAGGGAAGGTTCGGCCGACCCCACTCTGATTGGTGGGCCCAGCCAGGAGCTTCTAGAAGGAGTCCCCACCAGTCAGTGATGGTGTAGGTGGCTTGGTTCCCCATCTTGTGGTTCGGCCGACCCACCCCTGGTGGGTGGGTCCCACCACAGTGGTCCCCATCTGTCATAGACTCTTCCCATGTGTTGGTCCTGTCTTGGTTGCTTCGTTTCATGCCTCAATCCGTGTGCCTTTGATCTCCACCGTTGAATGAAAGCACAAGTTGATCCGATGGATGAATTGACTTGGTTGGAGTGTCACACGGATCCTGCCACGTTACCAGAGCCAGGTGGGCCCCATGGACAGTTCGGCCGACCCATGGGTGGGCCCACCCTTGGCTCTCATCTCCTTCATTTGATGTTTTATGCAATGTGTTGAAAGGTGGTGGCCTGGGGCAACATATCATGGTTCGGCCGAACCATGTATTTAGCCCCTAGCTGCTCACTTTTGCACTGATTTGATGTTCCCCGCAATCACAAGCTAAGAGTACATGTGGAACTAGTTATTGATAAAATATGCTCATGATATGTTTATCTTCCCTTGAATCCGAGGCCTGTTGACGGTGTTTGAATGTGGAAATTTGGGGTAATTTCACCGTCAATAAGATCCCCCAAGCTTAACCTTTGCTCGTCCCGAGCAAATAATTAGACTTAGCCTCGGTGGATCAGGAGTTGCTACTATGTTCATATTTCAATAATACCATGTGTACAACTAAATACTTCTCTTTTGAATGGAAAAATTGGCTATAGAAATTCACCCATTTTACCTTAGTCCTTTATGGGGCTAATGACTTTCCCTTTTGCCTTAGGTGGTTGAGAGACAGAACAGTTTAACTTGAGCACTATTTTTCTCATTTTTTGCAAGTTTCATACTGGAGGTTTTAACAATGTTTTGCAAAAGAAAACTTAATGTTCCTCATATGGTTCTCTCATGTCGTTCGAATGGTGTGTGATTCCTTACCAAGGCATAAAGTAAATGTTGCCTTCTATTTATCATTCTACTTCTAAAAATGGCTTATGTGGAGCTGAATGTAGGAATGAAAGAATATAGCATACTTACTTTGCATATGTTGTAGAGTCAAAGCTTGGATCCAAAGAGAGAAGTGTCATGCCCTTAGATCAAGATGTGCAAGTGTATGGATGATGATGGAATATAATGCTCCTCTATTTGAATTGTATCTCTCTCTAATAAATTTTAGAGACATGGCTATCATTTTTCTTTTATTTATGAGCCTAGACTTGCTCAAATATTTTTCTTTTCTTTTCTATGGACCCTCTTGTGTCTATCTTTCTTTCTTTTTATTTTCATTTTGCATAGCCCTTTTGTCTCTACTACCATAATGACTAAGAGAGATTTTCTATGACTTTAACACATGGAGCATTTATTTGGTGGAAATGAAAGGCATGTGGTTGCGTACTTTCAGTGTAGAAGCAGCATGTATATATGGTGTGTATGTGATCTTGATCTTGGGAGCATGATAAGACTCTCAATAAGGGTCAACAAGACTTGACAACACTCAACACAAAGCAAATAGCTTATGTGGAAGGTTTTTGACATGTGTAACATATATGGCTGTGGTAGAAATTTATCACCATTGAGGAACAATAAGGTTTTGTTTGTTTAAGAAATAAATCTCCAGTAATCATGCATACTTAGAACAATATTATAGTAGCTCTTGTTTCACTATATCATATCTCACAACAACTTGGACTTAGATCTAGCACTTAGCATCCATAAAGTTTTCAGGTTCATGATGATTTAAATGAGCCAAGTGATCCATATTCGAAGAAGTACTAAGTTGTAAACTAAGCATTAAAGAAATATTAACAGAGCAACTATTTATCATTTCCATGAGGAAGATAAATATTCATGAGACATATGGGAATAAGAGAAATATTTTTGGTATTTTATCTTATGCATTTTTTTATACGCAATAATGTAAATAGCTATGATAGAATACTTACCTTGGTGGGGGAGAGGATCTCCCCCAAGCTTGTCCTTTTGCTCATTGTGGTGGCGGGTAGTATTGGAACCATCCCGCCCAGCGTTGTGCTTCTTCATCTTGGACAGTTTCCAGTAGTTGAGCATTTTGTTGTGCCATATTCAAAGTTTCACCTTGCTCAACTTGCATTGTGCCCATGTCATTGATAAGTTGGTCCATTTCTGATCCTTGGCTTCGACGGCCCCTCGCCCGTGTGGACGGACGGGGAGTGCGCACTGTTGGAGTGTGCTGTTGAGGCCGTTCCGTGGACCTTGAAATGTCCATGGAACTTGCCTCATCGTCTTCTTCTTTATATCTCCCTGTAGCTCGTGATCTGCCGCCTTGCTCAAATTGAGCGGCTTGTGACATACTCCTTGTCACCCTTCTTGGTCCTGCAACATTTTGGCTTCTTGCCTCTCGGTCCCAATTTATGGTTAGTGTGCGCAGCGCATACAACCGACGCCTCTCACAAGGGAGAGAGATTTCGACTGTATGGCCGGGATAAATCATTTTTATATCACCATTTTCATCTCTTTTTAGGACTTGAGTGCTTATGAAGAAATCTTCGGTTACAATATCTCTAGGAGAGGCAATGTATTCAAAGTAATGTTTTCCATCTAGCAAGTCCATTGTTTCAGCAATTCGCGTGATAAAAGAAGTGAAGAATATGGGCTCGCTTCTATGGAAAATACCAAGCCAAAAGTGGACTAACATCTTAGCAGGTGAAACTTTTATTTTCTTTGTCATGCCATAGAGCAGTCTTAATTCATCATTGTAAAGAACTTGCACATTAGAGCCAGGAAGAAAAGTTATAGCCATCCAATATCGGATCAAGCGCAAAGTAGGATTATGAATTTCATCGGTTTTAGGGTCAGAGCAATCATTAGATCCTGTTATAGCTTTCCAAAATTCAGCTTTCTCAAATCTTCTTGTTGCATTAACAAGGTCTAGATGACAGTCATTATCAAAACCAAGTGCCATGCTAAAAACTCTCCATGTTAAATTATAGTCTTGGTTAAACATGCAGAAGTAGAAATTATTTTCAGTGGCTTGTAAAGAGCATAGAAATTCAATGGTGAGCTTTTCTATTCCAAGTTCTTGCACTTCCCAAAAACTTCCCCAACCGATTGTATTGAAAATAGTATTGAATTCCGCGGTCATACCTGTGCTGTCCAAAAGGGCAGGGTCGATGATGCCGGTATGTTCATACCCACGGTGTCGGATGGAGGTATACCTTTGGTACTCTTCTTGATTTAGCATAAGGCCGCTCTCGGGGTCGAACGTCTTCTCGGAAGGCACTCCAAAGCTTCTTCTTGGTGGAGCTTCTCTTCCTTCATCTTCATCATGGCGGGGTCGTCGGGAGGAACTCCCTACGACACTCTTGCCCTTCTTGAGTGCGGAGGAGAACTTCTTCATTCTGCAACAATGAGCTAACACAAGAACACACTACAACAATAGGGATTAGCGTTAGCGTTAGCGTTAGCTATCCCACTGTTAGTAGTCCTTGCGGGGTATGGCTACCTCCACAAACAAGAGTTTGAGAGCAAAGATGAGAGTGAGACAAGCTTCTACTACTACACTATTTTTGGGTTTTTGGTTTGAGTGGCTAAACTTAAACTAAACTTGAGAAAGATCTTGCTCAAATGGAGAGAAGAAGGGAGATTGTGTGTTCAAGAGGATTCAGCTGGATTGGGTGCGAAATTGAGCACACATTGGAAGGGTATTTATAGGGGGAGAAGGGCTGGTGGCCAGGTCACTAGGACCAGTTCGGCCGACCCCCCCTTGGCCAGATTTTTGTTGCTTTCTCCCTTGGACATGGAATCTAAGTTATTTCAAATTCAAATTTGCCGACAGGGCTTTATTGATGGGGTCGGCCGAACCAGTTATTACAGGATCAAACTTGCGTTTTCTTTTGGATAGGGAATCTAGTTCAATTCAAATACAATCCTGCTGATAGGACCCAAATAGTGGGTCGGCCGAACCCATTTATGGCAGGTTCAGTGTTGCTTTTACCTTTGGACAGGGAATCTATTTGAATTCAAACTCTACTTTCTTGAAAGGATCCAAAACATGGTTCGGCCGAACCAGGGTTTGTCCCCTTTGAGCTTTAAACAGTGTGTCCAGTAAAGTAGAGACTAGTGGTGGACCAAAAGTTTTAAAATTTTCAGAGATTCCCTTGTCTAGTGTTTTGTGAAGGTAAAAGATGTATGACAAAAGTGGGGACATGTTTAAAGTGATCCCCATGGACCATGGGAGCACTCTTGCATGCCAAAGTGTCCACTTTTCAGAATTTGGATTAATGTGGGTGTTGGATTCTCCTTGAAGCATATGAGAATGGTCATGACAAAAGAATGGTCGACCAAAATTCAAAAGGAGCTGGTCTTCAAATTTTGGGAACATGATCAGGACACCAGGCCAACACCACCAGAGGTGGGTGGGCCCCTTGGTGGGGTCGGCCGACCCCACCTAGGTGGTCCCACCACCTCAGGTGTGAGCAGAAATGATCTTTTTCAAGTTTTATTCATTTACTTATTTTATTTTGTCGAAATAAATTATTGCCAAAATTAAACATGAAATGCAATGAAGAAAATTCAAAATTGAAATGCACGAATTAAATATGAGATAAATATTGATTTACCTTACTAGCAAGGGCTCCATGTTTTAGGTCCGTAGAGCAGGACCTCTCCAGTTCGGGTTCATTCTTCGGGTGCTTCGATCGGTCCCGGAGATGGAGACCGTGATGATCGCACCACTTTCTTCCGCCATTCCTTCTTGATTGATGCTTGTGATTCGGCGGAGTCAGCCTTGTTTATCACCTCAGCCTTACTTACCAGTTCGGGCTTTTTGGACCTTGTCAGTTGATTCTTTCGGCGGGGTGCATATTGTGGCTTGTTTCTCCACAGATTCTTCCTTGCCTGTTGCATCGATTTATAACCATTGACAGGACATTTAATTCTCTTACCTGAGAGTTGGAAGTGGACTTGGCCGGATCCCACGTAGATGATGGCATTCACGGTGTTGAGGAACGGCCTTCCCAGGATGACGGGGACTTCGTCATCGGCCCCCATGTCAAGAATGATGAAGTCGGCGGGGATGTATTCGTCTTGAACTTTGACAAGGATGTCCCTTGCCAATCCCTTGGGGAACCGGATGGATTGATCGGCCATCTGCAATTTGACAAAAGTGGGGTACAAGGGTCCCCTTAGCAAGTTCTCGTACATTACCTTGGACATGATGTTGACGCCGGATCCAAGGTTGCAGAAGGCGTTGTTGAAGGTGTGTGGCCCGATCTCGCATGTGATGGTAGGATGGCCGGGGTCACTCTTCTTGGTTATGAATGGCGGATCAAGAAGACAACCCGGGTTTTGCCTAACCGGAGGCTTACCAAACCTCGTGGAAATTAACTTAACACCCTCAATTGGTTCCTCAGGTTTTCCTGGGATCTTACCTTGTTCGAATGATGGGACAGCTGCTGCTAGTTAAGCTAATTGGGTTTCTAGCATTTTATTAAAGCTCAATTGATTTTTCATAGCAGTGTTAAAGCTATCCATTTTCTCACTAAGATTTTCAAGAATCTTATCATTAGCCATTATTTTCTTATTTATGCTATCATTGATTTTAGATTGGCCTAAGACAAGATCTTTAAGAGAAGCCTGGTTAACATAAGAATTATTAAAATTATTGCTGTAACCATTACCTTGATTTCCTTGGTAGAAGGGGTGCGAGTTCCATCCTCCTTGTTGCTGGGGTCGATACCCATTGTTGTTGCTATTGTTGATAAAGCTCACTTCCTCCTTCGTCTCGGGGCAGTTGTTGCCCGAATGATCTTCTCCACCACATACCTCGCACCATGGATCAACTTCGATTCCTCGTGCGGTGGCAGTGGGTCTAATGGCCTCTTGTTCCTTCTTGGAGCTTTCCTCGATCTTTTTCATCAAGAGGTCCATTTTTGCTGAGAGCATGTCCACCTCATGAACGGTGTGCATACCCCTTTTCTTGCGCTAGAGGCGTTCCTCATTCCACCCTTGGTTGATAACCATCTTTTCAATGAGGTCCTTAGCATCCTTGACATTGTGTTGCAGGAATGCTCCTCCGGCTGCAGCATCAAGGTGACTATGGGCTAATCCGGTCAGCCCATGGTAGAAACCATGGATTAGGAGCCATTCTTCAATCCCATGATGAGGACAAGCACGAATGTACTCCTGGAGACATTCCCATGCTTCGGGAATCGTCTCGTCCGCTTGTTGTTGGAAGCTTGAAATTTTGCCACGGAGAGCGCTTGTTTTGCCCATTGGGAAGAATTTCTTGAGAAAAGCGTTGGCACACTTCTCCCAGGTGGTGACTTCACTCTTGTTGGCATAGAACCATTGCTTTGCCTTCCCAAGCAGTGAGAATGGGAATAGACGAAGGTGGATGGCGTCAGCCGAGACAATCTTGATGGTGAAAGTCCCACACACCTCCAGAAAGTGCTGGAGATGGGCATTGGCATCTTCGTGTGGCTTTCCACAGAATGGATTAGCTTGCACCATATTGATGAGTGCAGGCTTGAGCTCAAAGGTAGCATCTCCAAAGTTGAGCTGCGGTCCGGTGGCAATGTTGTCAGCGGACGGTGCAGAGAACTCAGAGATGGTCTTTTGGGCCATAGCTTCCTTAGTTGATAATGCGGAGCCTCTTTCCTCGAACGGATTCAAGTTTGAGATGAACCTTTGAGGTGGAACTTGACGACGTCTAGTTCTTCTCAACAATTGCTCGGGATTTTCAATATAATTTGACGGCAATTGGAAACCGTTCATGCACTGTCTAGTTTCACTATAACGAGAAACACGGACAGGGGTAAGCCCCTAACACTAATCGATAACTAAATTGATAATAGACTCCGGATTCAATTTTTTTATTAATATTCCTAGACTGATGCTTTCCCCGGCAACGGCGTCAGAAATGCTTGTTGACACTTCTTAGTGCAACCACCAGAGACAGCGTGTTAAGCTATCTCTGATAACGGCGCCAGAAGTGCCCTGAGGGTATTTCTTATGTCTATTGGATAATTCCGCAAGCGCACAGAATATACCGCTGTATCACTTCACTCGGGAGTATTCCAAGGTATCGTTATTTATTTTTATCCCAAGGAAAAGCGGTTGCTAGGAATAATTAATAAAAAGAAAGAGAGATCCTTAAGTCTATACCAACTTAGTACCAACTAGTGGTAGGGGGTAAATCGATAGGTAGAGGAAAGGGTAATGACACCAACACACAACAAGTATTAAGATAACTAAAAGATAACTAGTAGAGTATAGCTAGGTGGGAAGACAACGAGTGAGTATAAGACTCCTATGACAGTTACTTTACTCTTATGACTTATCCTATCAAATAGATGACTTATACTAAGATAGTACCTTACTACCGGTGTGCAGGGGGTAGTGCGAGACAATAGAGGACAAAACCTCTACCCGAAGCGCCTACACTCTTATGGGAGCCTACATTTTAAGAACTTGCCTAAAACACGTGGAGGGATACTAAGACTAGACAGGGCTGTCACCACCTGCTAGCACCCACAAACAATCCGTGCGACAAGCAGTAATCAAAGGCAAGATCTAGTCTAAGCACCACGCTTACACTAAGTCTCACTATTCTAGTTGCGTACCAACAACTAGAACACCCTATGACAGGCGATGAACTAACACACGTTGAGTTGGGACAAAATCACTATCAAGTATAAAACAACTATGAAATAAGACAAGACACAACAATACTATAAAGAATAGTAAAGACTAAGTAAGAACTTAGTGAAGTAAAGTAAAGATAATATATATTGATAAAGATAAAGTCTTACAGAAGGAAAGGTACAAGAGCTATACCAGACTCTCCAGTAGACGACTCCGGAGACTCCAAGCACAGCTCGACTTGACTCTAACTCCCATATTAGACTAATACTACTACTAAAGAGTAGAACTCTAGCTTGCTTCTTGAGTTGTATGGTGTATGGTGTCTTCTTGAAAGGGAGTGGGCAGCCTCTATTTATTGTGGAGAGTGGAGGGATGCCACATCAGCGATCCGTGTGCTCCTCAACTCTCCACCCTTGGATCCATCGCCTTGTAACCGCCTCAAGATGGACGGCTGTGGCAATTTGAGCACATGGGAAGCATGTTTGGAGTCGGTGGAGGCCAACCGACCTGGCTGGGCACCAGGGGGGTTCGGCCGACCCCACTCTGACTGGTGGGCCCAGCCAGGAGCTTCTAGAAGGAGTCCCTACCAGTCAGTGATGGTGTAGGTGGCTTGGTTCCCCATCTTGTGGTTCGGTCGACCCACCCCTAGTGGGTGGGTCCCACCACAGTGGTCCCCATCTGTCGTAGACTCTTCCCATGTGTTGGTCCTGTCTTAGTTGCTTCGTTTCATGCCTCAATCCGTGTGCCTTTGATCTCCACCGTTGAATGAAAGCACAAGTTGATCCGATGGATGAATTGACTTGGTTGGAGTGTCACACGAATCCTGCCACGTTACCAGAGCCAGGTGGGCCCCATGGACAGTTCGACCGACCCATGGGTGGGCCCACCCTTGGCTCTCATCTCCTTCATTTGATGTTTTATGCAATGTGTTGAAAGGTGGTAGCCTGGGGCAACATATCATGGTTCGGCCGAACCATGTATTTGGCCCCTAGCTGCTCACTTTTGCACTGATTTGGTGTTTCCCGCAATCACAAGCTAAGAGTACATGTGGAACTAGTTATTGATAAAATATGCTCATGATATGTTTATTTTCCCTTGAATCCGAGGCCTGTTGACGGTGTTTGAATGTGGAAATTTAGGGTAATTCCACTGTCAACACCTTGGTGAACACAGGTGGACGGGTATCCATAAAGTCCACGTATGTTGTCTCATCATCATCGCGGCGGCCACGACGCCCACCATGATTGTCCCTGATTTGCGCCATCGCATTGGCGGCATTAGCCAAGGCTGCAATAGCATCAGCTAAGGTTGGTGAAATAGGCGGTGGGTTGGGAGCAGCTCCATCTTCAAAGGTACTGACACCAGGCGCACGGGTATTGACAGGCATCTGTTTAATAACAAACTGAACTTAAGACTAGCATTACTCGAACGAAACATAGTAACAGTACACACTTAAACATTACAACACTTAAACGATACTTAAACATAGGACTAGGACTTAAACAAAGTTCCCAAACCCAAAGCTAAGGTTCTTGGCACACCAACATTACAACACAAAGGATAATGATAGGCTGACATCCCTAGTCCTAAGACTAGTCTAGTCGTCATCGACCACGATCACGTCCTCCTCGTCGTCATCCTCCACGATCACATCCTCCATGGGATCAATCTCCTCCTCAAGGTCATCCTCGACAACCTGCTCCTCGCCTTCCTCCTGCCCAGGTCCCTCGACCACACCAAACTCAGGCTCCTCCTCCTGAGGAACAAGGACAGGGTTGAGCTCATTGTTGAGCCTGTGCACCTCCTCGTGCAGAGCGTCATTGTAGTCCTCGATCTGCTCCACGTAAATCTCCAACTCGTGGACCCTTGCCCGGGCCACGTCCTCACGTACCCAAGCCCCCTCCTTCTCGCGAGTCAGGCGGTCCACCTCACGTTGCAGCTCAGCGACCATGCGCACATCCCTGTAGCGGTCATGACGTGCCACCTTGAAGTCCTCGGTGAGCAGCTTGATCTCCTCCTTGAGCTCCTTGCGGCTACGGCGGGGACGGCTACCAGACGTCTCTCCGTCGCGTGGCGCCAGCTGGTGGTGCGGCACTCCCTGGGGACCAGTCATCTTGCGAGCGGTGAGCTTATGATGTGCCAGTTGGAGAAGGTAAGTTTGAATTAGCAAAGATATAATAGGCTAGCAAGAATAGGTTTGATAAATCCTACCCCATATACCCACTTTTAAGGAGGAAGTTAATTAACATGTGAATTAATCATGATGCATGAATCGTACTTATGAATTTTAAATCAACGCATAAATAATTTTAACATAGGGCTAGTAATAATGCTATTCCACTTGCTACCATAATTATATTACGGAATAAGATAAGAATAAGCAATTTGGACCAAAATACCAATTTAGATTTTTATGATCCAAAATATTTTGAAGTTTTGAAAAGTAAAACTGCAATGATTTAGCAATAGAACTCTCTGATACCAGCTGTAACAGAACCGCCTAAATCACATGGCCCATATGCACCTGTCATTGTCACTAATGACCTCTGACAGCCGGGCCCGTGTCCCAGATGATCTAGAAGGCTCTGTCAGGCTACATAAGCACCCGTAATCTCCGACAAGATCCCATTGTGAAGCCATTACAGGATTACAACATTTCATAATAAAATATATCAGAGTAAAAGTGCAGAAGATTAAATAGTACTTAGATTACAAAACGGTTGTCCAAATAGAATTCAAGTACAGTTATTATAAATCATAATTAAAAGTAGTAGCAGTAGCAGCAGAACAACAATACAATATACTAAGATAAATGATATCACGAACCCTGCCCACGGGTTCAACTTCACTCTTCCTCACTACCTTCCTGGACGATGGTCACACAACAGGGAGCGAGACAGACCTCCGACTGCTGACTTCCTGCAACAGGGGTTAACAAACCCTGAGTACTGGGGTACTCCACAAGACTTACCCGACTAAAGAAAAAGGAATGAGACTCAGGAATGCAGGCTGAGGGGAGTCAAGGTAAGGCTTTAGCAAGAGTCAAAGTATTTTGCGGAAAAAGCATTACTAATCCTGCTTTCAGTATTTTACTCAAATTTATTATCATCAATATCAATAGTTCTCAGTTCTTTCTCATATACCCTTCAATTCCAATTACTTATTCATTCTCAAAAACATTCTAGTTCCGAACCAATTTTCGATGTAGGTGTGAGTTTGAAGTCTCCGTAACCGAGAAGCCACGACGATTCGAATTGATTAGTACCCAGCTGGGGATCCCTAACCACACTGCATATGTAGCACCTAAGCTTGCATATACCAACCCCATCTACCACAGCTTTTCTATTCCTGAACCGGTCCTGCGCCACCCGAGAGCACAGTACTGCTCTCGTCTCCAGGCTCGCCGGCCACGAGGGTACACGCTACTCTCGCCATCTTTCCACCCCCAGTGTGTGGTTGTCGGTTCAAGCAATAGAGCCACCGGAGATAGGGCTTTCCGGAGTATGTGTCTATTTGCAAAGTCTCGATCACAGCAGGTCGACAACGAATGGTCCCTAATACTTTCTGTTGGAAACCATGCCTTGGGACTCTAACCCAAATACACTGGTGACCACCCGGTTTTCACATCCCTTTTCCGCTGGCGACGATAAGTTGGGACTCTAATCCAAACATATGACCACCACCCGGAAAACCCATCCTCGTTGATAACAATGGACTGGCCAAGAACACTGCCAACGACGAGGACAATACTATTCCCTTAAATGATTCATTCTTTGCATATCATCATAGTTGAAAATAGCATTTTTTGGAAGTCTAATTATTAAGCATGACTAAGCATTTTTTAATACTTTAAATAAATCAGGTTCTCGGGGTATGATAAGTGGTCAAGGAAAGGTAATGCATCAATAGGTTATCACTCAACTCCTATCAACCTAATGCAATAGATTAACTCAAGTGATAAACATTTTATAAATCACAAGGAGGGGCTGAATGCACCGGGGCTTGCCTTGGATAGCGTAGAGAGTGGGATTCGGGTCAGTGCCACAGATGTCAAAGCCTTGCACAAACTCAGGAGCAGTCTCCTCAGCAGTCACTTCAGTTTTCACCTCCTGATTCTCGGTCACTACACGCATGGAATGATGAATGCATGAATGCGATGCAATAAAACGGGTACATGAAATAATGAATAAAACAACCTTCAAACACTACTACCATCCACAACCTATTCAAAGTAATTGTTTCTAAAAAAATTTGCCCTAGGTCATAAGGGTGTTTGACCTGAGACCACAATCAATCCTAAAATCACACAAACCCTAAGTCATTAACATTTTAAGCTCAAACTTTACCAACAGATAGGTCTTGCATCAAAACAGGACCAAAATAAATTTTATGATTTTTGGAGTTATAGAGAATTAATTAAAATTGCATAAAGTTACATTTATCAATTAAAACACAGATTTATAGTTCATACAGAAAGTGTCCAAAGCACACATTTAATATTTTTATTAAATACTACATATTACCGAGAGCATCCATAAATATTTTCATAATTTTTCATGCAGTAATTTAATTCACACAAAAAGATCAAACTCTAGTACTATTCACTATAATTGGAATTAGAAAAGCCCTAAGAAAATCCTTCGGAAAAAGAAAAACAGAAACAGCCCGAGTGGCCCATCTAACCAGGCCGGCCCAGCACGGCCCACGCCCCCCGCGCGCGCTCCCACTCTCTCACCGGGCGCTGACCGGCGGGACTGCCCTGTCAGCTTCCTCTCCCACCTCCAGCCGCGCTTTCGCCCGCGCGCGCACGCGACGCCCGCCGCAGATCTCGCCGCCGGAGACCCCAGCAACAAAACCACGCGCGCCAACAGGTAGCCTAGAACCTAGCGAACACACTAGCACCCTAGCACGAACCCTAAGCGCCTCCGACAAGCTCGCACTCGCCTATGGCGGACGCGACGGTACGACGACGTTGTTCCGGTCGTGGTGGAGCGGTAGCGTTAAGGAAAAAGGGTCGGGGAGGACCAGGGGCTTACCACAGTCCTAGACCGATAGCTGATTGCGGCTGAGAAGGAGCGGAGCGACGAGCACGATGATGATGGCGGAAGCGGCGGCTCGGCCTCGACGGCGAGGTCCTGTTCCGGCGACTCTAGGGCACCAAAAGACACACCAACTAGCGCATGAGTACCCCTAGGCCACACGGAAGCCAAAACACAGAAAGATAGGGACCAGAGCTCACCCGAGGCGGCTGACAACGTCGACGAGGCGCGCGGCGGCGCTCGGACCGCCCGCGAGGAAGACGACAGCGTTCCCGCACACCCTCGACACTACAGCTTAGGAGAATAGGCGAAATCGAGACGCAAGTGAGCGGTGGGTTTTGCAGCAGCTCGAATTTGGGCAGAGGTGGATCGGTGATGGCTAATTTGAGCTCGACCGTGAGGTGGTCGACGGTGAACTGGGAGAGCGAGAGGAGAAACGGTGAGGGCTTGACGCCTTTAAACAGGCTAGGGAGGAGGGGATAAGGTTGAACGGCTGGCCGGGGCTCCCGAGCGGCACTGGTGCGGCGGCGATAGCGCACTGGCCGGCCGGACGACACCGGCGGGCATCGCGGCGCACGCGCGCACGGACACAGGCAGAGGGTAGGGGCCCCTGTACTGTAGCTACTCCCCAAAGTCAAATGCTATTTCGATTCAAATGATGCCCTATCAATTTGAATCAGTGAAAAGTCCAAATACCAAAGTTGTGGGAAATTTCCTGTAGAATATTTTTGCTTTTTGAGCCACATTCAAATTTGGCCTAAATTTAAAATTACAGAAAAGGGGGTAAATTAGGATTTGAATTTCATTTTGCAATCCAATAAAATTCTCCCAATTCTTCTTAATAACTTGAAAATCTGAAAAAAAGAGAAGTTGTTGTAATTGTTGAGCTCTACAACTTTCATTAACGGGTGAAATGATGTTTCAAATTTAAATTTCAAGTCACTGTTTTAAGTTTAATTCAATTTTCCACTGTATAACTTCAAAATCTCTAAAAATAAAACTTGTTCTATTTTAAAAGATCTACAACTTTTGTTAAGACACTTTCATCAGATTCCTTATAGTTTTTTAATTTAATTTTTAGGGCCTAATTAGGGCTTAATTTAATTTTTTCTTTTAATTTAATTTTTAATTTCCAATGAAAGGTTTAATTGCACAATCAATCATAGACACAATCAGGTCACTCTAGAAGCCCTAAGGACAATCACATGCAGACAATTAAATTAAATATGATGACATGTCATTTTTAATTAGTGATAATACCAGAGGTATTACAAAAATTGGATCAATTGACAAGTAAACAGATGACTTTGTCAAAAAATCATGCTACAGTGTCTGCACACCCCTAGGTATTTATAGTCTGTATACCCATGGCATGGCACAATTATATCCGTGCCCCCCGAGGGCACAGGCCAACGGAGCTTTACATGGGTGAAGGGGTAATTATCCTCCTTTAGCCCAACTACTCTCATCCCTAACGATGGTGCGAGGCTTCTTTGGCCATCTTCTGGCGAAACCGTCTCCCTGGTTGTTCCTCAGGGCCCTCATGCTTGACTGATGGAACGTGTGTGTCGTTAAAAGTTCCCCCGACCTGCAACAAAAGGAGATAAGAGCAGACCTTCGTGTCGAAGATTAGTCCGAAGAGCAACAAGCCGGAGGGCAAACGGGGTGGAGTGAGAGTCACCTTCCCCCAACAAGAGTGTACTTTCTGCATCCTTAGAAGAGAGTTGCTATAGTATGTGTGTAGATCAAATTTTGTTAACTTTATCTAAGGTCTGTAGAAAATACGTACAAAATTTATATCTCTAAATAAGGTCATTATAAAAAATGTATTCAATTATTTATCCAACAATACAAATTACATACTATATAAATATGAAATGATTACTCTCTTTGACTCAGCTGAAATTCGGTTTAACTAAATGGTTGTACATTTGAATTGCTGTGAGAGGAAAATACTATTCTGTAGCTTAAATAAGTTGAATCTGCCTCAAACAAAAACAGCGCGTGTGTGTATATATATAATCAAAATTTAATATTTTTTTTATTCTTTTGGGATTTGTTTAAGGGACGGAGTATGGTTTAATCAGCGTGTATAGAAATTAGAAAATCTTGGTGAAACCGGGCTTACAGTATTCGGCCTAGTATGCAGTTCATGGAGTAGGAGTATGGTCAATCAGTCCGTACGCCCACGTCCTCCCTCTGACCCTCTCCAATGGCCATTGGCCGGCGTACTCTCCTGTGATGTGAGCTCCAGCTCCACCTCCGGCCGCCGGCGCCGCGACACTATGGTCCAAACGACAGCCTACCTGCTTCCGACGGTGGCTCCTCGCCCACCCGCTCTGCTCGCCCGCGCGCCTCGAGATGGGCAAGAAGGTTGCCGCGTTCGCCGATTTGCCCTCTCCGGATGCTTCCTCTGTGTAAGCCCCCAGTCCTCTCGCTGACTCTCTCTCTGTCTCTCTTACTTGCCTTGCTGTTAGGGTTCTCGGCCCCTGACAATTTCAATTTATTTTGTTCCATAAAAAAAAATTCAATTTGTTTTGCGTCAGCTTCCAGATGTGAGGATTTATATATGGGACACATTTCGTCGAGCGAGCAGTGAAACACAGTGCCCTTTTTGCTCGGGTGAATCTGCCGTTAGTGACTAATTGCTACTGAATTGAATCATGCCGGTGAAGTTTCAGTCCCTTCTGGTCGTGAATTATTCATTTGTATCAGGGCTGCCGATTCATTTTTTTAATTAAAAAAACCGTTTTGGGGGGATTTTTGTGTTGCCATGTAATGTTCTTAGGTGTTAATTCCTGCAGATTTTGTGAATTTTGTTGATTATCAGGTTTATGCAACCAAAACTCTTGAAATCTGATTTTGTTCAATTATTAACCCCTTCAGTGCCAGTTGTCTCTGTGTAGGCCCCTATTACAGCTACCATATGTAACTCCACTGATGTTCAGTTAATTCATTCGAGTCTACTTATATGGAAAATTTGTCAGCATAACGGTTTTCTTGTGAGGCTCTGCTTGTTTGGAAGTTGGTCCTAGGACACCAAGGAATCATGATGGCAAATGACTGCTGTACCACCACCTGAAATTCTTTTTCTCTATGCATTATAATCAATCCTGAAATTTTGCAAAATGATGCCATGTTCTTTTTCACATCGGTGCAATTTTCTTTTTCAGTTTTTCCCCCCAAAATTGTACTAGAATGAAGCTAAGGACACAAAGGTCCTTTCCCATTCGCCGAGAGAAGACCACAGTTTCACATCCTCATGGGGCCAACATCAAACAAAACAGCGCTCCACAAGCAAAGCCAATTTTCTATCAGTATCATATTTGGTGGTCTATATGATACATATATGACATGAGTGCTAGTTTGAGCAAATAGAGTTGTTTACAGAATTTCGGTAGATACTTTAGTGGGAATCATTATCTTAATTCACAACAAGAAAAAGATTCAATGACAATATCATAATTATA
Organism: Eremochloa ophiuroides; assembly: GCA_038502445.1. NCBI lineage: Eukaryota > Viridiplantae > Streptophyta > Magnoliopsida > Poales > Poaceae > Eremochloa > Eremochloa ophiuroides. Next base: position 9,897,102 of record JAHLJS010000009.1, on the reverse strand, counting down.
GTACAACTTATTTATAGAACGTATCATTGGCAACAGTTGTTTGTTATTGTCTAAAAGCAACCATGATTGATAGTTCTCTGAGTCACTAGTGTGTTACTTTTGCAAGCAAATCAACATAATTCAGTAGAAGGGCTTTTATTGACAAAACTTTACTTTAGGGCTGGATCACACAAAATTAAATAGTTTCTTGCTCTTAAAATTTTCCTTCAATTCAGCCAGTGTTTTTTTTTTCTGAGGTTCTCGACTTGGATTATTCTCTGCTAGATTAAATTATTTTGTTAGGATTTCCTTATCAGGTATACATTTCTCCTACGCTTTATTACATCTCAGTAAAGGACAAGCTTTGAATATGTATTGTCTGTGTTAAATTTGGAACAACAGTAAACAGGAAGTATCCTTGCTGGCAGAAAAATCATGGTTGAGACCAAGAAAAAAAAAGAGAGTTGGCTATGATTTAAATCCCTCCAGTTATGTAGAACTGATGACATCTGACCATACTACTGCTAGATGCCTGTCGGCCCCTCATTTTGAGAGTCCATTTACGCTTAAGTACTTGCGCCAGGATCATGCACAAGCACTTGCATAATAACAGATATGGCACAGGAAAATTATAAAAAGGTCCGAGCTTTATTGATTGTCGAATAAAAGAGTCTTACAAAGGGCGGCCCGTGGGCAAGGCCCTAAAGGGGTTTACAAGTCTAACGAAAGTTAGCCGTGAGGCGGCTTTTATTCAGCAGGGGTGGTAGCTAACGATTAAATACGAAGCGGTAGCAAAGCGGTTCCACAGGCAAGCTCGAGCGTAGTTGAAGCCCTCTATCCTAAGGTTACCGACGAGACGCGCAAACTCCTAGTCCTCCTGGTCAGCAGCTTCTTCGTAGAGGTCCAGGTCTCCAAGGTCGATATCTGTGAGTCAACAACGGATGAGTACATATGTACTCAACAAGCCCTAATGTTTTAGGTTAGGGGTAAGGAGGGAAGGAAGATTGTGGAAGGGGGAGGGGGGGGGGGTGGTTAGTCAAATAAGGTTGGGCCCTGGTAGAGTATTATCCTTCTCACCAGTTCCCGGGTTAGTGTTAATTAAGAGTCATGATATTAAAGTGAGCGTCCCTACTCATAGTGGCCTCACCCTGGCATCTGCCCATTCCAAGGATGTGGCTATTCGAATAGGTTTAGTTAACTCTGCAGAGGTGTACAAATTTCCCCACACGATAGACATTACCCTACCCGTCGTCATGGTTCGAATAAGTCTAACGAGAGCCCGTACCCGCTTGGGCATGACCCTAGTTTTCCATATAACTCTACCACGGTCCCTCAGGGGTTGGAAACAGGGGGTCACTTAGTCCCCCTCGGGTGTCACTTAGTCACCCAAAAATATCAATTAAATATATGGCCAAATCAAGAAATTTAACATGGAAGATCACTTAGCAACCACGCCAACCGGACCACGGAAGATCACTTAGCATCCGTGTCGGCTCCTGAGTTTCCGTTGCCAACACCGGCCTCCTAGTAGAAATTATACTTCCAACCAACGGGGTGTGAGATCCAGTCTGCCCATACAGACGTGTGGCTGTACGGATTATCTCACCAGGCGAGGCGGCTATGAACTATTTTGCGTATGATAGGGGCGAGTATCTTCCAACAGGAACCCTCACTAGGTGAACCTGCCAAGGCAACTTACACCGCGTAAGCTACCCCTTCACTCGCCACCTGTCGGGTTGTCCAGTTTTAATAATTAAGGTTCCATAGCCATTATAGTTCAAGTTATCCATGTTCATCAAGGCAATCATTGTCTCATTTATCATTAATCAAATCTTTCCATAATCCATCATAACCAAGTATTGCATAATAGAGAGTTCGTATTAATAATAGTAATTAACAGAATTAGAGAGCGGAAAAGAGGGAGTATGATGGGGTTAGCAAGAAAAAGGGGTTAGGGATAGGTGGAGTTAGGACTTGCCTTCGTCGTTGTCACTTCCTGGTTCCTCTACGTAGTCCGGATCCTCACTCTCCTGGTGTTCCCCGTCTAGCGATCGGCGAAGGAAGAAAATAAACCCACACTCAACATAACAATAAAGGACCAAAGAAAATATTGAACAATATGGTGGTATTATGCTGAATGGATGAAGCATGATTTTAGGAGAATTATAGAGGTGGTGTCACTTATTTGGAGTTTATATGAAAAGGGTATGCTTTTCTAAAATATATTTATATGACCTAGAGCTAGATGAATTTTTATGTGCATGAAAATGTATGAAAAATATGTGCAAATTATATATTTGGGTTCCTGACATTATCTAGTTTATTTACAATTTTTATGGGAATTTTTGTAGGTTAGGAAATAGGGTTTTTAGCTCTCTGTGTGCACTGCCTGTGTGTACCCAGCGTTTACCCATGCTGTGCTGTGCCAGGTGTGTGTGTGTGGCTGACCGACGGGGCCCGCCTATCGGTAGCGTGCAACGGCATTGTGGCCTGGTGCCACGTGGTGCTGTGTGGGTGGAGGAGTGGGGGAAACGGCGTCAGACGGGACGGCAGCGGCGTTTCCGCTCGGTCCCGCACACCAGAGAGAGAAAGGAAAGGAGTAGGAGACGGCGTCGACGGCATGTTCACCGTCTCGTGCCGGAACAGTGCGGATGAGGAGGGGGCTCGCCGGAGTTGTGGTCGCCGGCGGCATGGACCCTCGGCGGGTGCTACTGTGTGGCGGACGGGGTGCCGTAGAGATCTCCGCGCCCTATGACGGCTTCCCGGGGAACCAAGCTGTCGCATGGCGGCGGCAGCGGCTCGCCGGAGTGCCCGCGGCGGCGCTGCAGCACCACAGCGTGTGGGTGTGGCCTAATGTGGCTTGTGTGTGGTATATGCGTGTGTGCAGGGTGCTGTTGAGGATGGAGGTGCGAGGGTAGGCCCTTGCCGAGCCGTTGGCGGCGGCGAACCTTGGCCATGGCGGCTCGGCGGCGGCCGGTGCACGTGGCTAGCGCAATGCAGAGGGCTAGGAGAGTAATTGATTGGGGAAATAGGTAGAGGGGGAGCCTTTGAAGCTCACCTGCAACTCTAATCGACCCGATGCCCTGTGGGGAGGTGGATAGGCAGTGGCGGCTCCGGTGAACTCGGCGGCTCCCGATTTGGGGAAAGTTATCCTAGTGCACTAGAGAGAGGAGCAGAGGGAAAATGGAGGGGGAGATGTGGTGTTCTAGACCTAGGCGGAGCTGATGGTGGTGGTGGTGTGGCCGGGGGAGCTCCGACGGGGCCTATTTATAGGCGGCCGCGGCGGCGCCGGAGCAGGGGAAATATCTCCCGACCATTGGAGGTATTTCGCCGCGCGCGCGTCCGTTCAAACGACTAGGTCGGTTCGGCACAGTGCGCGCTTATCCGGAGCTTGCTGCAGGCGCTTGGCGGTTTCTCCTCAGCCAGCGGCGAGCGTGCCGCGTGGCTATGGCGGGCAGAGGGTGGCAGAGAGGAGCGGGGTGGTGGAGAGGATGAGCGGTGGGGCCGAAAGGTTCGAGAGGGAGCGCCCGTGATCTTTATCCACTCACTGGTGGCAACGGACGGCGGCGAGGTCGAGGCCGGGGCGTCGACGCGGTATTCGCGTCGTTGACGCGAGGTAGAAGACGACCCTGTCATCTGGGTCCCGTGCGTCAGTGGTGGGAAGGGGAGGCGTGCGTGCGGCCGCGCGCGCGCGTCCTGGGCCTGGGCCGGCTCGTTCGCAGGGTGGGGGTGAAGGGATGCGGGCTGGTTGGGCCGCGGTGGAGTTCTGGTGAGGCCGGCTTTCTCTTCCCTTTTCCTATTTCCTTTTCCTTTATTCATTTCATTTCTTTTGTTTTATGGCCTTTAAATGATTTGAATTCAAATTCAAATGCTATGCAGTGCAATATACCACCATATGTTCTACTAGCCAGCAAGCAAACATTTACACACAAGGACAAGTTCATATTTTTAAGTGCTTGTAGCATATTAAATTAAAAGTTCAAATTTTTAGTGATTTTTAAATGCTGTAAATTTTAGGGTGTTACAATGACCGATTTACCGACCTTTGTCCAGTGTGTAAGAAAGCCGAGCTGAATCTAGCTATAGTTTTGGCATGCTTAAAACAGACTAATTATCACTTCATTCTACCAAATTCATTGGTGAAGTTGTTTGCTCAACTGTAACATCCAGTGTCCAAAATTATCCATTGCCATTTTGATTTGGAATCACATCTGTCTACGGATTTTAGCGATTCATTGCAGAATTAGCTGTCATTTGCGTCTTTGCCTGAATTGACTCAGAACTTATATGAGTAGTCCTGCTTTGGAAGGAACTTCCGCTAGCATATGGTGTCTTCTGGCACCATGCTTTTATCTGTTATATGCAGCTGCTACTTATTTTGTGCTGGCACCTCGCAGAGTCTTTCCAAGCTATGATTGAGAAGTTTTGACACTAGTGGATAATTATTGCAATATGCCTCGATAGGACTTCTCTAATAGTTATGCATAAACTTAAATAATAATGCCAGCTAACCAAGAAATAAGTTGCAACATAAAAGTAACTAACTCTTATCATAGGAAAATATTTTATTTTACAAAATAGACATTCTGTTTTTGGAAGAGGAATCTTTCCTAATATTTTGCTCCTTCCAATTCTTTGGGACACAACCTACAGCCCTGATGGTGCTGTTCACATTACATTTAGGAATACAAACGGTACCAGCATTAACATGCAATATAAGCTATTCCTTCCGTAAATAGCTTAGTATAAGCTATTCCTTCGGTAAATAGCTATATCTAGATTTCTACTCTGCTATGTTTTTTCTACGATATGCAGGAGCGATACTGTTCGAACTGAGCAGACAAGAATCAACAGGTGTGGGGATTGCAGCTGCTCCATCAAGCATTTGTGTCACTTTCAGCATTGTAGGTCTGATAGTTGGGTCCTCCTGGAGACACCACAGTGCCACTGCAACAAACCTTTCCACCACCTTCAGATCGAAAATTGCTTCATCATCACCCTCCACCAAAAGATCCACTCTGCCACAACTGTAACAATCACTTGCCCAGTAAGTCAGTATTTTTTTATCCTCTGCTACCTCCAGCTCAACATTCCGCCGACGACTGATGAGCTCCAACAGGATGACCCCATAGCTGTAGACATCGACCTTGGCAGTGATACCGATGCTCTGGAACCACTCAGGTGCAACGTATCCTCGGGTGCCCCGTATACCAGTATTTGTTTGTGTCTGGTTGGTTTGCAGCAGTTTGGCTAAGCCAAAATCTGAGATCTTTGCTGTGAAGTTGTCATCCAGAAGGATGTTCTGGGGCTTGATGTCACAATGAATGATCTGTGTGCTGCATTCCTCATGTAAGTATAGCAGCCCCCTTGCCACCCCAAGAGCAAGCTGAACTCGAAGGTCCCACTGAAGATTGACATCACCAAATAAGAGTCTGTTTAGTGATCCATTGCTCATGAGCTCATAAACCAAAAGTCTTTCTTTTCCTTCGCTGCAGAATCCTAGCAATTTGACCAAGTTCTTGTGGTGTGTCTGTCCAATGGCTCGCAATTCAACACTGAACTCCTTTTCTGATTCCTGCTCGAGCTTGTCAATTTTCTTGACAGCAATGCAGGTCCCATGCTCGTCTTCGAGCTGGCCCTTGTACACAATACCAGAGGCACCAGTGCCAAGCACCTCCTGGAATCCTCTGGTTGCCTTCTCGAGCTCAGCATAAGTGAATGCTTTTAGGGGCAAACCTAGGTTACTTGAGGACTGCAAAGATGGGGCCAGGTTTCTGGTGACTGTATAGTTTGTGCGAAAAAGGAGAACAGAGATCAGGACAAGGATCACCAAGACAGAGATTCCCAGAAGCAATGAACCTCCAAGGACCCAGTATTTCTTGTCTTTCTTCCAGGACTCATTGAGGTATAACTGCGCATTATTATTTTTTGGTACTTTGATGAGGACTGTCGCATGCACAACACCTGCCATATTTCCGTTTGATAAAGGAAGCTTCTTCTTATAACATGCATTGTCTTGATCATTGTATATAGCCACTGCACAGAAGCAATCTATCAGGCAGAGCTGCCGGCACTTGTCCTCAGGTATGGGGCTGTACGTCTCATAGTCAGATAGAGGCCAGTTCACGTTGTTCATAGTTTCGAACTGGAACTGCATCGTGGCAGCTTCTTCATCCAAGTCACAGCTTTGTGGCTGGAAGTCTGGTTTGCAGCCTTTATACGTCCTTTCATCATCAAAAAATGAATACTGCTCTGGGCACTTGCAGCTACTCTGGTTGTTTGTGACATTCCAAAAGCAAAAACTGTTAAAACCACAAATACCACTTCCAACAGTTGTCAGCTGTGCATCACAGATATTTGGGGGCTGGAAGTCCACTACTGACCATGCCTTATTAGTCTGGTTGCTGGCCTCCTTTGGGTGCTTATACTGTCGGAAAACGCCATCTGGGTCAAGTGTGGCGCGAAGGTAGTAGTCTGCTATGGAGCTGATCACCCCAGATGTGATTTCACTTTGGTTGCCAATATATATCACACCAGTTGCATTGAACACCAGATTTGTGGTGTTCACAACCATGGACCAATACGGATCATATATATGACCGGAGGGCACAGCAACGGTATAAAGAGACACACCAGTACTTTGCAGGTCAAGGAGGAACCGGCCATTGGAGTAGTCTGTGGGGATGATCCGACTGCGGAGGCTCATTCCAGAGGTGAGCACCTGATTGGGCAGGATGGTATCTGTAGGGTTTTTAAAGCTCTCCCATTTGGTAGAGCCATCTGAAGCAGCCAGTACAAAGTTTCCAGAATCAAGCATGGCAGCGTAGGATGCACCCACAACTTGGGGATTCCATACCTCGGTGCTGGTGGAGTCCTGGAGCGAGAGCGCCCCATTGGAGTTGAGCTGGAGGCGTGAACCAGATGAAACTTGCACTGGTGCTGGATCCGGATCAGTGGTCTTGGCGTACCAAGCCACTGTCTGGTCGCCGATCTTGTTGAACCAGACAGCGAGCAGGTAGAAAGAGGTGTTACCCTCCATCGGCCGGAAGCCGAACGCGAAGTCCCCCGACGGAGAGAGCCAAGACGTGCTAGGCCCTTGTGGTGTCAAGGAGGAGTTCAAGGTGATGTTCTGTTGAGCTTGAAGGGGAGTAGAGGACTGCAGCAGGAGCAAGGACAGGAGGAGGAGAGCTGCCATAGTTTCTTTTGGTTTGGCTCTCACTTCCTGCGTTTGATGGCCAACATATGCATCTCTTTGTTCCAGCTTCCAGGTGTCTTCGTTGACTTGACCTGACAATGGTTGGGTCATTGGAGCCTTCATAACAATCAGCACCCTTGAACTGGTCAATTACAACAATTGGCTACTCCACGCTCCGTGTGTCTTTTCCGTGCTGCATGCTGAGAACTGGTTGATGTGGTTGGTTATGGAAGTTTGCAAGGTCTGTGGTTATATTGACGGTTGCGTGAAGATAGGTGCACAATGACCACTTGTCCATACGGTCCCAAATTCCCCCATTCGTTATGCTTTTTCCAGAACCATGGTCATGGTTAGTCCTTACCGTGAGGATCATGCTTAGTGCCTAATTTTCAATAACGATCAAATAGCAACAAGGGGGTTGGAATTATATATAGGGTTCATATTATTTGTGTCTCATATTGACTGGGACGTCCACCTTTTATGCTCTCGACTGGTCCAACTGGCCGGCACGATCACCGAAAGGATTACTGCGCCGGAATCTGACAGGGACGTGCCACCAACTTTGCCGCGTTGGAGGGTCAACACTGCCACTGGTTCTTCTATCATGCTCCTTCCGTTCTAAAAAAAAAAATACAACTTTAACACAGTACAATATTTTAATGAGTTAACTTTAATTCATTATAGATAAAAAAATTATAAATATTTATAATGTCAAATAAATACCATTAGATTCGTTACGAAATATATTTTCATAATATATTAATTTAGAGTCATAAATACGAATACTATTTAATAAAAATTTGATTAAATATGAATTACTTTTTCTAGCACGCATCCCATAATTGCATGTTTTGTGGGACGGAGGTAATATGTTGGAGTGTCTGAAATTTGAATGAAGGCTACCGCCTACCACTGTCTCATCAATCCAAGGATATGCGACAAAGTTTTTTTTCTTTTTTCTTTTTTTTTTTTTTGCAAGAGCAACTGAGTTTAGCCTGTTGGTGTATGTCAAGCCACTTAAGAGCCTCCTTGGATTGGATTCGGATTTACCGAATTCAAATTCAAATACCTAAATTAAAAAAAATGCCGAATGCTCTGGATTCACCTGAATTCAGATTCACAAAAATAGTGAATCTAGGGGCTGAATTCATCATTTTGGTGAACCTCCTCAAGGGGTGATTTACCTATCTCCCCTCGGGTAAATCTAGAGAAATTACCCATCATGCCACTAATTACACAGTAGTAGTTCGTTTTTTCCTCTCCGTGCTTCTTCCTCGGTCGCGCTCCCCTCCACCAGCTGCGTTGTCGCACGCTCCTCCTCCTCCAGCGCCGGCAGCTTGCCTTGGCCAAATGCCACTCACGCGCCCTGGCGGCATGTCACTCGCGGCCTGTTGTCTGTCTCACCCGCCCGGCCACACCACACCCCTGTTGCCGAGCTCGCCGTCCACGTGGAGGGGAGGGAAGAGCCACCGCACCCCGTCCGTGAGCTCGCCGTCCGCGCCCCCATTGTCGTGCTCGCGTGGTGGGGAAGGAGGAGCCGCCGCGTCCGTACGAGCGCTAGGGAGGAGCCGCTGCGTCCTCGACGTCGCCGGTCACCGCCCTTCCGCTCGTTCTCGCCTCCAACAGCCGCAGCCCCACTCCAGCACGCACCCCTATCGGTGCTCACGCCCAACTCTGTCGTGTGTTGCCCAACTCTGTCGTGTGTTGCCCAGCTCCACCGCGGCCTTGCTTCGGCGAGCCTAGGCCGAGCCACACTTCGGCAAGAGCACTCTGGCCGATTTCGCCTTCCCTACTTCTGCTTTGTTCTGTTCCGTGTTTTTTTTGCCAAAAGAGGAAGGATGATAGACACTGACATTTGGGGCCAAAATTCCAAGGGCAAATTAGGGAGTTCCAACCAAAGTATCCTTGAGTGAATATGGATCTATTGCATTTATCAAACAGTTCCAATAGTGCATATCGGATTCACGGTGGGTCCGATCTACGGCGAATCTTAGATTTTTCAGATTCTCTTTTAGCATGGTGAATCCAATCCAAACAACCCTAAATTTGGGTCCTATTCAATGCGATTTGTACATTCTTTTTTTTTTCATTTGTTTCACAGAAGCACACAATGTAGCTTCTTCGACATTTGTCTGTGGACCCCGGCCCGACGTTGGGCCAAGCGGGCCTAGTCTTGCGCACGGGAGTTTCAAAAAAAAAAACCTGCTTCTTCCCGGGCAGCAGAACCCTTCGCCGCCGGAGTCTTTTTACCTGTAACCCATTATAAAAGTTGATCCAACCTACACGTCACTAAAAAGTTTGAACACGTCTGTATGCCCAAGTCGAACTTTGTTTTACCCTGTATGTGTGCATTGTGTGGTAACGGACGTTAACTGCACTAAGAAAGGACATGAATGCTCTTAAACCTGACGGCCCACCGCTGGGCTTGCTGCGTTGATTGACGAAGCAAATAGCTGCATCTCGTTGTTGTCTGGACTGCTGGAGTAGAGTACGAGCACAGTACTATGCAATGGCAGACCTCATCAAACGCTAGCTAGCTGCAGAATCTTGTTTCCACCCGGCCCACGCCTTGCGAATACGGCTTGGTGGTGGCGCGCGACATGGCCGTGGAAGCGCAGGCGGCCTCGCCGGGTGCCTGCTTCCTTACGGCGGCGGGTTGGCCGAAGAGCATCTCCAGCGCCCGTCAATTTCAGACGCCACCGCGGCCAACAAGCAGGCGCAGCAGCAGTACCACTGCGCGGCCGTCGGTGTGGCCAGCGCCGCGTAGAGCGAGCTAACGTGCAATGGCGGCGGCGGCGGTTTCGTAAGCCGCGTGGTGGCGGCGTCGCGGAAGCGCGGCAGGGACGACGACCTCGAGCGGCAGCAGTACGTTCCGTCCTCCTCGGCCGCGCTGCTCCAGGGGGCGTCGGTGGGCTACGTTCCGAGAGGTCGGATGGCGGACTCCACGGCGACGCCACCAGCGGTCGCCGTTCTCGACAGTGGGCGCGCTGCTGGCAGCGGCGGAAGCGGCGGAGGTGGACGCGGTGGTGCGCGCCAGGGACGAGCGGCTTCACGCGGGGCTGGAGCAGGCGCGGAAGCGGCAGCGCGAGGCGGTGGCGCGGCTGGCCACGGAGGGCGTCGCGCGCGCTGCAGGAGAAGGAGCGCGAGCTGGAGTGCGCCCGGCACCACGCCGCAGAGCTGGAGGAGCGGCTGTGGCAGGCGGCCGCCGAGGAACAGGCGTGGTGCGGCCTGCGCGCAGCAACGAGGCCGCCGTGTCGGGCCTACGAGCCACACTCGACGCACTGCTCCTCCGCGACCAAGAGAGAGGAGAGTGAGAGGATAAGATAGAGGCCGGTCCAATTTTGGTCAACATGAGCTTCACCTGTTAAAGGGGCACGATAGACATGCACTCCAACCGGATCCATATGTAAGAGCACCTAAATGGCAGAAACCTAACAAAATGCATACGGAATGATATATAGGGTAAAACGAAGTTCGACTTGGGCATATAGACGTGTTTAAACTTTTCAGTGACGTGTAGGTTGGATCCAACTTTTTATAATAGCTTAGAGGTAAAAGACTCGCCGCCGGCCAGTCCGCCACACTCCGTCTGCCCTCCGCATCGCGAGGTGTCCCAGGTGGCGGCGTTCTTCTCTGTACCTGTACGCTCTTCTCCGCTCCCCTCCGAGGTAAATATCCCGCGTTCGCCTTGCCGCTACGGTTCTCGATGACATTTGTATTTTTGGCCCATTCACATTGAGCAATGAAACATAGCGCTTGTTTCGTTCAATCGAATCAAGGAGCATAATCGGCATAGTAGTTATAAATTTTGCACTGAACTGAATGTTGCTGGGATATTTCGGGTCTGCTATTAGACGTAGCTTCCCCTTATACTGTACCAGCTAGAGTTCCCAGCTTCAATTCTTTTCTCTTTCTTTTATTATATATATATATATATATATATATATATATATATATATATATATATATATATATATATGGAAATTATTTTCTACTCTCAAAGAGTAGTTATTTTTATGTAGAATTTGGGTATGTATGACCAAACAAAATATATATATGCGAAGTATATGATCCTATTAGACCATCTATGTTAGTATATTTGTCAAGTATGCATGCATACATCGAGTATATGGTCATATTTATTTTATGGGTAGCGTCTCGCCCCGGACGTCCGGACGGGGACGCTAGTCCGGACGCGTGCCTGCCATCGCCAGTTGTACCACTCAAATACGGTACGTGTCATGATTTTTAAAATTTAAAAAGCTACATCTCCTAAACTAATTATCCAAACTAAAATCCGATTGCGCCATCGTATTCCTTACAATAAATACTTCAAAACAAGACCCCACATGGATATCTTTTGATAATTTTTTTCAACATGTACAACATTCTAATATAATTTTGCAACATCTATACGAAACAGCTGCAACATATTTTTAAAACTGCTAAAACACTGTACACGTACTCTTGTAACATGCATGTTTCATCTCTTCTTTCGAACGACGAAGAGCAGAGGAGGGAAATAACCAGTTCCAGCTAGCCAACGATAGAGGAGGTAGACGACGGCAAATGGAGAGGTTACACCATCCAAGCTGGATCGGATGACGGAGCTCCCAAGGATGGAGGACATAGCCGCTACGAAGCACTGAATAACGCAAGAAAGATGGGCGCGTAGGTGGATGGACGATTACAATTGCTGGGAAGATGCGAGGCCGCGTCAGCTGTGGCGGAGGAGGGTCGCTGCCAGTTGTGGACCACCAATCTTGCCAAATGAGTATAAAACATGCATTCAAAAGTCAAAACACTAGCTGAAACTCTAGATTTACTTTTAAAACGTTCAGATACAACATTTACAATATATGTATGAAACTATTGAAACACTTGAAAAGATGCGTATGAAACATTTAGAAAAAAACACCTGGAAATCGGACGTCCGGACCAACGCGTCCGTCCGGACGCCCGTCCGCCCGCGCCTGTTTTGCTCCGCAGCATGCGTCAGCTGACCCGTGCTGCGCTACTGCTCCTGCTCCTGCACTGTCCAGCCGCACACCGTTGCATGCTTGGGGTTGGGGCATGTGGTGGCTACGTAGCACATGCTGCATAGCTGGGCCTACTCCTGGTAGTGCAGGAGCTTGTACTCATACTATACATGTCTATAATTCATTTCATGATTTTAAAAAAGATATAACTCCTAAATCAAGTATTATAATTAAAATCTGATTGCACCATCATATCTCTTACAATTAATTCTTTAAAGGGTCGGACATCCGGACTAACCTCCTCGTCGGGACGCGCATCAAGCGCACGCGCATATCGCCAATCAGCGCAGCAAGGCGCCAGTTTCCGTGCACGACAATCTTCTGTGCTAGCTTTACTGCAAGCGCGCCACCTGATTCCATACTATTGCATGCATGCGGGTCTCTCTAAAAATCCTATATTTTCTAAAGTTAAAAAATATTATATCTCCTAAACTACGTATTCAAATTAAAATCTGATTGTACCACTGTGTTTCTCGCAATAAAATCTTCAAAACAAGATCCCACGTGAATATATTTTGACAAAATTTTAAATGAACATATATTTCATGTAGACGTACAAAGATGCAACACCCGATCTATTTTTGAAACATCTGGATACAACAATTGCAACATGCGTCCGAATATAGATAAAACACAGGACACATGCGTCTGAAACACAGCTGCGGATACCAGAACTACTTTTTTAAACATCAAGATGCAACACTTGAAGACATACCTATGAAATAACTGGAACGCTCGAAAACATGTGTGTCAAACATTTGCTGCATGCATGTGAGAATATATGCAACATTCAAATGAAACTGTTTTAAAAATCCCTAAAAATCGAGATGAAACATTTGTAACATACATCTCGAACATATGCGTACAATCACTGCAGCATATGCAGTATCCCGATCTACTGTTGCAACATCTATATGAAGAAGCAACTGAAACGCTCTGAGACATGTGTATAAATACTTAAACAAACACCCAAAGAATATTTGAAAACCATTTGCAAAAAACATTGCAACATCCAGATAAAATAGTTGCAACATACACTTGAGAATATATGCAACATCCAAATAAAACTGTACAGGAATCAATAAAAACTGAGATGAAACATTTGAAACATACACCTCAAACATATGTGTACAATCATTGCAACATATGCGATACCCCGATCTAAATTTACAACATATATCTAAAACACTTGAAACATGCCTACCAACACATATGAACACTTAAAACACATTTTTATGCAACATAGAGAGGCCGAGGCCGGTCGACTGCAACAAAAAGAAAAAAAGGAAAAAGAAACAAAAAAGAAAAAGATGAAAAAGAAAAAAAAGAAAAAAGAGAAGAGAAAATAATGTGAAACATTAGAAACAAACAATTAAACATATGTCCGAAAAAAGATGAAACATTTTAACCAACGCTTGCAATATACTTCTGAAAACACTTACAAAATAAAAAAGAGCAAAAAATAAAAAAGGAAAAAGGAAAATGAAAAAAATGACAAAGAAAAAAGGAAAAAAAGAAATAAAAAATATAAAGAAAAAACGAAAAAAAAGAACGCGTGCGGGGAAGAGCGGCACGCGGCCGTGGCGCGTCCGGTCGCCCGGCCACAATCATTACCGTTATTTTATATACCACAGTAAGTGGTATTTTCGTAATATATTAAAAAGTATGGATCCCCTTAATTTTTTTTCGCATAAGAAGATTTGGAGTACCATAATATGAATATGTAAACATACTCAAAGTGATAAACAAGTATAAACATATACGCAAGGTGGTTTTTTAAAGATGGGAGTAACTATTCCAGGGAGTATATATATATATATGCTGAATTTGTTATTTTGACTCCTTGTATGTAAAATACTTAGCATCAGCCTATAGGAAAATATTGCATATTCTGCTGGTTAATTGCATCTTATTACAAAGGCATGCCATGAAAATTGCATGTCTTGTTTTCTGAATAGTAAAATATGATAGAAAAGATCAGTCTCTAAATTGGTCACATACATGCAACCTATTAATGATTTTTAAGCCCCAAAGGTCAACTCTTATTTGTTATGCTAGAGCCTCTTGAAAAGTGTGTCATCCTTTTCCCTTTATATGTCACAGAATGTTTCCAATGGAGCGTATATGGACATGTGCATATTATTTTGTAATGCATTATTGATACTTGGTAAAGAACAAATTATATACTCAGGGAGAGACCTTGCTGCAAACTTTTTTTTTAACATACAGTTGGCGCGTGATGTTTTTTTTTGGGTGTACTCGGTGCCCTTCATTCAACAATTAGGAATGTTTGTTATGGTGAAAAAGAGTACATTGTGCATGTAAGAAATTTTTCTGTAATCAAGGCTGGACTGTGGTTGAATGGAGCTTCTTCAGCATCTCGTTTGTGTTTGTTCAGTGGAACACTACTAAGCTAGTGTGACCAAGGTGTGTTCTCAGTATGAACCTCTAGCAGTAGCAGCGGGAGGAATATGTGCTAGAATCGTAATTTGAAATGAACCGCAACATGTTCTGGTGACTAGCATTCTTATATACTTTTTGACACTTGCACAACCAAGTATGGATGGATTTAAGAGGTTTCCTATGTTTTAATATCAATTTTCCATTCTTCAAAGCTTGATTTTTTTCCTAGAACGTCTCAGGAGAGTTGCATCTCATTTCAATAAGGGAAGGAAAGAATTGGGTCCGTGTGATATCCAAAATCATTAAAAAGAAGGAATGGAATCCATCTACAACCTCAAAACACCAGACTATGTAATAATAATCCAACTAACCAATATATAAGTTGAAACATAAAAGTAACTAACTGTTATCATAGAAAAAAATATTTTGTTTAGGAAATATATTCTCTGTTTTGGAAGAGGAATCCTTCCTACTATTTTTCTCCTTCCAATTTTGCAGCAGCACTGATGGTGCTACTCACGTTACATTAAATAGTAGCAGCATTCATAACATGAAGTATAAGCTATTCCTTTGGTAGATAGCTGTATAAGCTGTTCCTTCAGTAGATATATCTAACTTTCTACTCCGTTGTTCTACAATATTCAGGAGTGACACTATCGAACTGAGCTGACAAAGGAAGAAGGGTCAAAAGGAGTGGGGATTGCAGCTGCTCCATCAAGCATTTGTGTCACTTTTAGCATTGTAGGTCTGATAGTTGGGTCCTCCTGGAGACACCACAGTGCCACTGCCACAAACCTTTCCACCACCTTCAGACTGGAAATTGCTTCAGCATCACCCTCCACCAGAAGATCAACTCTACCACACCTGTAACAATCGTTTGCCCAGTCAGTCAGTATTTTTTTATCTTCCTCTGCCGCTAACTCAACATTCCGCCGACAACAGATGAGCTCCAACAGGATGACCCCATAGCTGTAGATGTCGACCTTGGCAGTGATACCGATGCTCTTGAACCACTCAGGCGCAACATATCCTGGGGTACCCCGTATACCAGTATTTGTTTGTGTCTGGTTGGTTTGCAGCAGTTTGGCTAAGCCGAAGTCTGAGATTTTTGCTGTGAACTTGTCATCAAGAAGAATGTTCTGGGGCTTTATGTCACAATGGATGATCTGTTTGCTGCATTCCTCGTGTAAGTATAGCAGTCCCCTTGCTACACCCAGAGCAAGATGAACTCGAAGGTTCCATTGAAGCCTGACATCACCAAATAGTAATCCGCTGAGTGATCCATTGGCCATGAACTCATACACCAATAGTCTCCCACTTCCTTCACTGCAGAATCCTAGCAAGCGGACCAAATTTTTATGGTATGTCTGTCCAATAGCTTGGACTTCCATGGTGAACTCCTTTTCTGTCTCCTTCTGGAGCTTGTCAATTTTCTTCACAGCAACGCATGTTCTGAGGTTATCTTCTAGCTGGCCCTTGTACACAGTACCAGAGGTACCAGTGCCAAGCACCTCCTTGAATCCACCTGTTGCCTTGCCAAGCTCAGTGTAACTGAAGGCTTTCAAAGGTAATCCTAGGTTACTTGATGATTGCAATGGCTGGGCTATCTTTATAACGGTAATAGTGCGGTAGGTACCGAAAAGGAGAACCAAAATCAGGAGAATATTCACCAGGATTGAGATTCCTGAAAGCATTGAACCTCCAAGGATCCAGTATGTCCTGTCTTTCTTCCATTTGCCGGAAACATTAAGCACATTCTGTGAAATGTTGTTCTTTGGCAACTTTAGAAGAAGCGTCCTCTGCACGCTTTGCGTCAGTTATCCATTTGACAATGGTGTTTTCTTCTTCCAACATGTATTATCACTGTTGTGGAACACTGCGGAAGTACAGAAGCAGTCTATTAGGCTGCGTTTAGTTCGCAAAAATTTTTCTCTCTTTCCATCACATCGATTGTACTTTCCGTCTGCATGGAGCATTAAATGAAATAGCAGCTGTTACATGTTTGTACTTTTTGTCTGGCTACCTCGAGATGAATCTTTTGAGTCTATTTGGGCCATGATTGGACAAAAGTTATCAAATACAAACAAAAGTGTTACAGTGCAATTTTTCTCCACTTTTGCCAAACTAAACGCAGTCTTAGACAGAGTCGCCGGCACTGATTCTCAGTTACAGGGGTGTACTTCTCGTAGTCAGCTAGAGGCCAATCCACATTGTCCTGCCATTTCAGCTCAAACTGCGCCATGGCAGATGCTTCATCCAAGTCACAGCTTTGTGCCTGGAAGTCTGGTTTGCATCCTTTGTACTTCTTCTCCTCATCAAAAAATGAGTATTGCGGCGGGCACAAACAGGACACGTTGCTGCTCATTCTATCAAATTGGCAGTAACTGTTAAACCTGCACACATCACTGCCGACTTCTGTTAGCCCTGCTTCACAGATATTTGGTGGACTGAAACTAACAACTGTCCATGTTGCTGCCACAGACCACTCGCCTATGTTTATTGGGTAGATATATTGCCGGAACACTCCATCTGTGTCAAGTGTGGCGCGGTGGTAGTAGTCCTCCATGGGGCCAGTTATACTTATACCTGCTCCAGATGTAATATTGATTTCTGTGCTATCATTCAAGGTCAAGTAGATCACCCCAGTCTCATTGAACACTAGCATTCTGGTGGTTTTGTTGGCAGCCGGAGGCATGATCCAATAATAGGGGTCATATTGGTAACCGGATGGCATAGCAACCGAACTAAAGGAAACACCATAATCAGATACATCGAGGAGAAATCGACCATTGGAGGAGTCTGTGGGGATGATCCGGCTGCGGAGCGCCATTCCGGGAGTGAGCACCTGAGTAGGCAGGATTGTATCTGCTGGGTTGTTGAAAGTGCCCCACTTGGTAGATCCATCTGCAGCAGCCAACACGAAGTTTCCGGTGTCGAGCATGGTGGCGTAGGCTGCACCCACAACTTTGGGATTCCATACCTCTGTGCCGGTGGAGTCCTTGAGTGAGGGTGTCCCGCTGGAGTCTAACTGGAGATGTGAACCAGGTTAAACTTGTATCGGCGCTGGATCTGGATCAGTGGCGGAGGACTCGGTAGGGCAAGGTATGGCCCTCGCCATACCTCAGCTCCGCCGTGTATGCCCCTGCTAATTGCTGGACGCCATCCTAAAGCTTTGTAGTCTAGTTAATTAATATAGCCATTTGTATGAACACTGGAGTCCTGGTGCTACCTCCCTAGTCATACAATTGACAGAGAATGAACCCTGCTGCCTCTTGATTAATTGTTGTTTGTTCATTACTACTCATCAGTCTACGCTATCAACTCGCCATACCTCAGATACATTCTGTCCTCCGCCACTGATCTGGATCACTGGTCTTGGCATACCAAGCCACCGTCTGGTCACTGATCTTGTTGAACCAAACTGCAAGGAGAAAGAAGGATGAATTGCCCTCGACTGGCCGGAAACCAAAAGCAAAGTCACCGGATTGAGAGTGCCATGAGCTGTTAGACCCCTGTGGTGTTAACTAGGAGCCCAAGATCACGTTTTCTTGAGCTTTCACAGATGATGACAGTAACAGGAGGGAAGGCAAGAGGAGGAGAGGCGCCATGAATCCGTTATTTTGGTCTGGCTATCCTCCATCCTTCTCTAGCTATTCATGTTGGCAAGCTTATGCATCTCATGGCATGTTACCGTGTTGCTGACTTGACCTGACAGTTGGTGGGTCATCAGAACCTTGATGATATAGTAAACAGAATTGAGCTGGTCAATCACGGTATCAGCCTTCCTGCGTGACTGTTTCCTTTTGGTCGTACAGACTGGATTGATTGCGATTATGACTGCTACGAAAGTCTGCAAATTCTTCCAAGGTGGTCGCTTTCTGATCAAAGGGGTGTTTAGATGTATAAAGTTTTGGGATTTTGACACTGTAGCAGCGAGGAATCTTTTCCTATAAGTGTCCAATCATGGCCCAAGTAGACTCAAAGATTCGTCACGCGATTTACAGGCAAACTGTGTAAACATACAAAAATTTCATCTATATTTAGTACTCCATGTATGTGCCGTAAAATTGATGTGACGGAAGTTTTGGGATTTTAGAGGGGATCTAAACACCCCCCAAGCCTAATTTTTGGCATGACTATTACAAAAGAAGGTGATCCCTTTCTGGCCAAGCCTAATTTATGACACAAGGAAATGGTTCATATTTGCGGTTGAAGTTCATATTTGCGGTTGAAGTGGCATAAAGTCAAGATAAATATAGATACCATGATTGTTCCAATTATATGCTTCAGCATATCAGAAGAAATACTATTATGCTTATTAACAAAAAAAAAAGTGAAGACATCTATAGTTAGCATGAGATTAACCATGGGAATCATGTTTAGTGCCCCCTTTTTTTTTTTTACCTCTACAAGCGATTGGATTGGACATTGTGTTAGAATTGTCCTCAGCGAAAAGCATGGCTGCTATTCACCCGTTTCCTGCAAACACTCTTCTTTCTCTTTGTGAAGAGACGAGATTTACCGGACAATCAATGTCGTTGCATTTTTCATGGGTGTTGCCTAGGACTTATCTTCTGCCCTATGGTCCTATACCAAATTAGTTGATGAGAGCGCGAATGGAGATAAGTGCCTTTTCCTCTCTTTTTTTCCCCTGTTAACAGAGCTACATGCACTGGTAAAAGAAGTAGCTGCCGTGTTATGACCAGGAATACACAGTTCAGAATTACGTATTTGTCTTTTACATTGACTAGCTTTCAGTTTTGATGGCTTCACCATGTTTGGACAGCAGGTCAAGAAGGCTACCACCTACTGGTCGGCAGCTGAAAGGAACATGTTGCGGCATCACGCGTGGCAAAGTCCACACCTTCCTATGCATATCATTGTAATTAAGAAGAAGAATTTAACCATACAAACAACATGCTTCGATGAGCGCCTCAGGAGGTCTTATAGTTATGACCGGACTTTCTAAGTAGACTGATTCAGACTTTGATATTATTACATAAATGATATACAACCAAAACTAAGAGTGGCGCAACAATCTACGGAGCGCGAAAAGCGCTCTCCTGCCAACCCTAGTATTGGTCGCTGGGAACAGAGAGGTTCTCAGCCACTCAATTATCCAAACAATTTGCCATACACTTTGTACAAACCTAAGCGAAAAATGAGTAACCATATTATCATGTATATTCTTCCTCTTTTTATTTTATCTCTATTTACTTTAAAGGCAAAAATCATCAGCATGTGCTTCAACTTTCGGTGTCAGTAAAACTCCAGTGAACTAGCATGTGCCCCGTGGCTTCGCCACGGGCATAATCTAAGGTCAGCAACAATTGGCATGCATAAATTGACCTTTCGATTAGCACTGCAGAAAAATTAAAATGACATTGAAAATCCAAAACAATGTACCATCGCTGAAGTTTATGTAAAGTTCGTACATGCCAGGGGTTCTTTAATCATGGTAAGATTTTTGAGAACCTGTTGAGGTTGAGCTTATCTATAACCGGTTGGAATATATCAGATTGGATTAGATTACAATCAGGTATCATCGGATTTGGCATGATGTTAAAGCATTTCAGCAGACGTCTGATCCAACTGAGGAAGGGGCCGTTTGGTATAGATGTGCTTCACTGGTAGAGCAATTTCTTTTCAACATCATCTCCATGAGTAGCTCCGTGGGCCGCAGGTGGAGATGAGGCTGTTTTGGTAAAATATCTCTCATAGTAAGTAAAAGAGTGAAATGTCTATATTGCCCTTTTTTTCTTTTTCCTTCTCTGTTTTCTTATCCATATAACTGGTTGAGTTTCGTCACCCTCGTAAGTACTTCCGTGATACCATAAGGATGTGCTTCCCGTGTGAGCATGGGCACGCGCGAGGGAAGATGGGCGCTCGGCGGGCATGAGCACTGGAGACGTTGGGGCCAGGATGAAAGCCCTTATTTGGTTTTGGGTAATTGATGAAATAAGTAATATTTGTTCTAAGTGTTTCATGAGATTAATTAGCAAACGACAAGATGGAGCAAAGGACCGGGTTAGTGGAGGCCACAAGTGAAGGGCAATAACGGCGTCCATGCAAATAGTATAAATCCATCATTAAAAGTGTCCACAAGCTCCATCAAGAGATGAGAAGAAAGATGGTGAAAAGCTAGGAGCTCAAGGTAAAGGTATAACCAATAGGAGCTCTTTTGCTTTTGGTGATCAAGACTCTATAGAGAGAGTGATCATGTTCACGATAGATAGCCGTACTATCAAGAGGGGAGAAATCGTTTGTGAAATACGGTTATCGATTCGCCGCTTTTCGGTGATTCCATTTAGTAGAAAAGTGCACCGGAAACTTGCCGAAATTTCCCGGTGGCTAACTCTTTGCGAAAGTGTGAAAACGTGTGCACCGGACGCTGGGGGGGTAGCACCGGACATGTCCGGTGTGAACCCCGTGCTCTCAGGACTGTTCGGTGAAGTTTTCACCGGACGCGCGAAACTTGTCACCGGACGCGCTGGGAACACTGTTCCAGCATCCGGTGCTTCTGACCGAGCGAGCAGCAGTTGACCGTTGGAGTGGCGGACGCCGAGGAGCGTCCGGTGACCCTGCACTGGACGCGTCCGGTGAGCAAAAATGCTCTCTGGAACCTCTCTGCGTGGACACCGGACACTGCCGTGTTTTGCACCGGACGCGTCCGGTGTGAGCGCGCGCAGCGGGCAAATTCAAACGGCTAGTACACGTGTCGTCGGGCGGTACGCCGGACAACCACCGGACGCGTCTGGTGTGAACTAACCGAGTGTCCGGTGCCCCCGAAAACAGTGAGTAATGGTTGAATCTTTGAGTAGGGGCTATAAGTAGTGGAGTGGCCAGCTTGTGCTCTTTCTCTCTTGGCCATTTTCATTGACATAACAAGCTAGTGAGCCTCTCCACTCCTCTCTCACACATTCCACTTGATTGAGATCATCATTTGGTGAGATTGGAGAGCATCAAGTGCATTGCATGAGTGTGTTCATCTAGAGGCACTTGGTGAGTGGATTTCGCAGCGGATTCTCTTGTTACTCTTGGAGTTTGCCGACGCCTAGACGGTTTGGAGCTGCGAGGATCGTTGAGAGGAGTTGGTGATTGTCTCCGCCTCCGATCGGTGAAAGTGTAAGG
Source organism: Eremochloa ophiuroides (assembly GCA_038502445.1). Taxonomy (NCBI): domain Eukaryota; kingdom Viridiplantae; phylum Streptophyta; class Magnoliopsida; order Poales; family Poaceae; genus Eremochloa; species Eremochloa ophiuroides. The sequence goes on along the minus strand of JAHLJS010000009.1, from coordinate 9,875,355 downwards.
GGTTCTTGAGCCTTCCCCGCGGGAGATCGCAATTGGCTACTCTAGTGGATTGTGCGTAGCTTGTGGATCCTCATTTTGTGTTGGTTGTGCGGCACCCTTGAGAAGGGTTTGGCGTGTGATGCCAATTAGCGCGTGAACCTCCAAGTGGGTGTATCGCTACAACGAGGAGTAGCTTGCCGGCAAGCAAGTGAACCTTGGTAAAAAATCTTGTATCATCTCTATACCGAGGATCTCTTGTCTATTATGATTGATTGTATTGGTATTCAGATCTTCTCTTCAATGGCAGTATAACCATCTCCCTCTCCTTTACATTTGAGCACTTATTTTTGTACTAGTGTACTTGTTGTAGTTGCTCACCTAGGAGTAGAGTAAAGTAGTGACTTAGCTTCTTGTGTGTAATCTTAGAGACTATAGCCTAGAACGGTTAGGTGGCTTGCTTCACTTTGTGTAGGCTAGCGCATAATTCGCTTCGCCGCTTTATTGTCTAGCCACCTTGTCTTAAGTGTTGTTTGTAGAATTTTTATTAGCTATTCACCCCCCCTTTAGCCATTTAGGACCTTTCACAGGACCACACGGTGGAGCTTTGAGGATGCTAGGTGAAGGAAGTCAAAGGCATGGAGTAAGGGGAAAGCTACATTTTTTTAGCCTCGTCTCCCATCTCCACTTTGTCTCAACACCATTTATGGGACTTCTCTTGCGGATTTATTGTCTTCAAACTCGTTTGGTACACAGAGTTATAAAGCAACTCTCGGAGCCTAACCCATATGTATGGCATGAGTTTCTCTGCCCCCTCTTTTATTTCTACTGTTGGTAAGTTATTTGCTTCAGCCATTGTGTTTCATATGATGGCCACAATGGGAATCTTTGTTCTCATATAGAGAAAAAATAACACTATATGTGACACCGGTCTAGTTTGAATTTGACTCATGGTGGCCCGTCTTGTGCTTGTTGACGTGAGATTGTAGGGGTTTAGTTTAGTGAGAATGTGTTTGACCAACATATTGGTGAGGATGGTGAAAGGTCCTCATAGGCTAGATGGGGTGAATAACCTATTATATTTCTACAAAAGACTAGACAACTTTGTTAGCAAATAACACGGCGTTGTGCAAAAGCGCTATCTCTAGCCTACTCTAGGCAAAGCCACTTATCAATTTCTACACAAGTTATGCACACAACGCACGGTCAAGTACTCCGAACCTAAGTGCTCGATACTATGCAAAGGCTATCACCTCGATCGTAAGGTGAAACTAGCTATGCAAGTAGAGTACCGAGGAAGAGAGTGATCGAGTGAATATACGCCGCGAAGAGTAGTGGTTGATCCAATCATCGGGAAGAATATCAATCAATAGAATACCAATAGAATCAACCAAAGAACATCCACTTGAAGGTGGAGAAGAGATGAACACTGGATTTTTTACCGAGGTTCACTTGATCGTCGTCAAGCTACTCCTCGTTGTGGTACCGGTCTTCCTTGGTGGATCACGAGCTAGGCATCACACGCCAATCCCTCACCGGGAGCCATTCACCAACACAAGAGAAGTGGCTTTCTTACCACGAGAATTCCACTAGCGTCGGTTTTGGCACTCCGCCGGGGAACAACCGTCAAACCCCTCACAACCTTGCTTGGTGTGGCCTTGAACAATCACAAATAAAGATCACACCGCCTCCTTGCTTCCTCAGCCGTCTAGGGACTCGGCAAAGCCCCAAGAGAACAAGAAATCTGAAGCAAATCACCACCAAATGCTGTAGAATGCAAATCTTCTCAATTCAAGCACTTGGATCAACACTATCTCACTAGGATGTGAATCAAAATGTGTGAGATGTGTGTGGAGGGCTTAGGCTAGGCTCACAAGAGATTAGGAGTGATCAAAATGTGCAAGAGTTACTCTCCAAGCCAGCTCAAGCTCTATTATACTCCCCACTAGAAAAACGAACCGTTGCTTGTTTCTGCGGGGCCACCGGATGCGCAACCACTAGACGCTGCTCGTCCGATGCTTGTGTCTGGTGCTAGGATGTGAGCCACATGTCAGCTATTTCAAACGAGAGCCGCTCAATCCCAACGGTCATAAACTTGTCGTGCTTGTTAAGTTTACACCGGACACAGAGCCGCCACACTGGACGCTCCGCGGTCAGTGTCCGGTGACTATCCAGAGAGCTCCTGAACACACTGGACGCATTCGACGTCGATTCACCGGACACTGTGACGTCTGGTGCATTCACGAAGTTTGCTCAGCGTGTTTTCACACCAGACACAAGTTTGAAGCCACCGGACGTGAGCTGGGTACTCTTCACGTGTCCGGGGTCTACATAGAGAGGTTAAATGAGCACCGGATGCATCCAGCGCTTACCCACTGGACACTCAGTGTCCGATGCTCTCCTGGGCTAGAGTTAGCCATCGAACATTGTGGCCGGTGTTCGGTGCCAGCGTTCGGTGCACGTCTGTGTGCTGTGTTTCAACCCTTCTCACCACCCTTGCTTTCAAGTTCTAACACCCAAGTGTTTCACTCACTAGGGTACGTGTGTTAGTTTGTTTTAAAATAATTTTCAAGGGCTAGTTAGTGTGTTCTAGATTCCAAGTGTGTATGCAAATGAAATGCAATTCTAGAGCACTTGATAACCGATTTAAATTGTATTTCTCCCCCTTAATAGTCGGCTATCTATCCTAAATGTGATCACTTCCATTAGAAGTTTTGATCACTCAAATGGAAAACCCTAATCTTTATACCTTTGCCTCTAGCTTTCCATCTTCCTTCCTTCTTTATCAACACTTCATCACTTCCATGGTTTGAGCCTTTTGACTTTCATTTCCTTCACTAGTTTGCTCCACACACCATGTCAAAGGTCTTGATAGGTTAGAGGGAGGTGAATAGCCTATTAGAAATTCTACAAAGCACTAGACAACTTCGTTAGCAAGTAACACGACTTTGCAAAGCACTAGCTCTAGGCTACTCTAGGCAAGCCACCTAACACGCAATGCTACACAAGTTATGCACTCAATCGCGAACACCAAGCACTCCGATCCTAAGTGCTTGACACTACGCAAAAGAGCTATCGCCCCGAACCTAAGGTGAAGCTAACTATGCACGAAAGTAGAGAGAGAGAGAGAGAGTATACCGCCGAGAAAAGTAGTGGTTGATCCAATCACCAGGAAAAGTACCAATCAATAGAAAATCGATGAAGTCAACCAAAGATCATCCACTCGATAGTGGAAAAGAGACGAACACTTGATTTTTTACCGAGGTTCACGTGATCGCCGTCACGCTACTCATTGTGGCACCGGTCTTCCTTGGTGGGTCACGACCTAGGCATCACACGCCAATCCCTCACCGGGAGCCGATCACCAACACAATAGAAGTGTCTTCTTACCACGAGCAATCCACTAGAGTCGGTTTTGACACTCCGCCGGGGAATAACTGCAAGAACCCCTCACAATCAAGCCCGGTGTAGCTTTGAACAATCATCAATCAAGCTCACACCGCCTCCTTACTTCCACAACCATCTAGGGACTCGGCAAAGCCCCAAGAGAACAAGAAATCCAAAGCAAATCACAACCAAGTGCTCTAGGATGCAACACTCAAGCAATCAAGCACTTGGATGAACACTATCTTACTAGGATGTGAATCAAAGTGTGTTAGATGTGTGTGGAGGACTTAGGCTGGGCTCACAAGAGATTAGGTGTGATCAAAATGCGCAAGAGTTGCTCTCTAAGCTAGCCCAAGCACTACTTATACTCCCCTCACAAAGAGATAACCGTTGCAGGTTTCTGGGGGTCACCGGACGCGGGTGCACTGGACGCTGCTTGTTCGGTGTCAGTGTCCTGTGCATAGATTAGTGCCACGTATCACCTCGTTCAAACGTGCATTGTCCGATCTCAACGGTCGGATAGCCGTTGGCGCGAGTAACTTTGCACCGTACACGGAGCCGCCACACCAGAAGCTCTGCCATCCGTGTCTGGTGTGCGACCAGAGAGCATCTAGAGAGCTCAAACTGGCACCGTACGCGTCCGCCGCTAGGTCACGGGACGCTGCAGTGTTCGGTGTATCCTCCGAGTCAGTTTTGCACAAGTTTGCACTGGACACAAGTTTGTGATTGTTGGTATTAATTGTCACTTGGTTAATTACTTAGCCACCTCTTTTAAATCTATATCTCTTACAATAACTAAGTTGCCATCCCTAGCATGAATATAAGAGATATGTATGAAACTACCCAGAATAATACTAAGCAGTTATTATGAATGCAAGTGACCATATAGAATAAAAATATAATTGATCATGAATTAAAGTATCTGGAAGCGCACAGATTAATTTATACCATTGTAGCATTTTACCCGAGTATTGCAGGGTTGTCGATTTATATTTTTACCATAGGGAGAAGGTATGAAGCTAGGAATGAGTGGATAGATGCAAATACATTACTTATGATAGAAATCAATCACATAGCACTTATTTAAACAGGGGTAAGCCAATGATAAAGATATATATAATTATGATAAAGGCTTAAATAACTTTCCAGAGATAGGTATGGACTACTCATTATTAAAGTCAACCAAAGCAGGAGATTAATTAAGAGATTGAACTCTTATGTTATTCCTAATTTATTAAGTCTTTCATCTACTCCAGCAAATATACGATCATATATACCATAATGACTCTTTATGTATGCATAAGGAACATTACTCAGGAAGATCAAGAATAGAGCAAGTCTACCATCATAATCATATTCTACTATCTCTACATACGGGGAGTGGACTACAAAGGATTCAACGGGAGTATCACATCCGCTATCTACCACATGACCCAGTATATAAAGTGCATTCGCAGGCAAACAATATCTAAGCACCGTGCCTCTATAATGTCGACCACTTAACTCACTCGAATATTGAATTAAGCACTTTGCAATCTCATGCATAAACTCATTATCAATCATGACTATATCAAATATACTACTAGAATAAACTAGGAACATAACAAACTGAAATATAGTACTAAAATAGAATAAAGTCTTAACAAGAGAAAATACAGCAGAATTACCGGCCTCTAGTAGACAGGAGATCCAGAATCCCGAGCCGAGGGCTCAACTCTACTTGAATCTAACTAGCTAGGTCTAAACTAGAACTTTGATTGTCTAACCCTAATCTCTAGTGGAGAGAGCTTCTTCTCTTCTGGATCAAATGACTTGATTGATCATTAATATGAAACCCTGGGGGTCTGTGGCTGTTTATATAGGCTGGTGGGATGAACTGTAGCCTTTGGATCAAACTGACTTAAGGGATGGACCAGATTAATTCTCAAAGGCGGTGGAGAACCGACGTTGAAGTGGGAGGCTGATAGGTGGGGTCATGGTTCGGCCGATCCATGGGCCCCATCGGTCGATGCACCCCCATTGCCAAGTGGGCCCTGCTTTCGTGGGTGAGTCTCTGGTGTTCTCTAGAATATTCTTGACACACTTTCACTGTGGAATTTGATATATTTCTCTGACATGTGGGTCTCCCTTGGTCCTTTTGCTATAAACACCCTGCAAAACACATATTCACCAAAACTCATGAAATTTTATCAGTTTAAACCCTAATCTATATTTGAGGATGATTTCATAGCCCTTTTCATATCTAGTTGATAGTTTTAAATGCTCAATAACTACCATTAACAGTGATCACCGGACGCGGAGCGACTATTGTTCACGTGTCCAATGTCTACGCAAAGAGGTTCTAGAGAGGTCAAATGCACACCAGACACGTCCGGTGCACACCCACCAGACGTCCCAGCATTCAGTGCACCCTGCACCACTGCTACGCTGTTAGGGTTAGTCATCGGACACTCCGACTAGTGTCTGGTGCAGTGTCCAGGGCTGCTTTCAACACTCTTTTCAAGTCTAAAACCCAACCTTTTCTCTCATGTTGAAAGCTCTATGTTTGGTTTTGGCCAATTGATGACACCTAGTATCTAATCATGTGCTTAAGCTATTGATTACAAGTATGGTTAGAAGATCAAGTGGGAAGCTATGATGGCATCCAAGTCTTTGGAGTAAGCCCATCAACATGAAGATCAAATGCTTCAACACTTGGTGCAATGGATGGAGCTCAAGGCAAAGTTAAAACTCATAGGGCTCTTTCCTTTTTGGTGATCAAGACACTATAGAGAGTGTGATCATGTTTAGGATAGATGACCGTACTATTAAGAGGGGAGAAAATCGTTTGCAACCTCGGTCATCAAGTGCCCCTAGATGAATTACTTTGAGCATATGCATTTAGATCTAGAGCACTAACTTAAACCTCGCGAATTTGTTTTGGAAAATGCTAACACACCCTACACTCTTTTGGTAAAACACTTTGTGGTGTTGGCACATTTGAAAACGCGGTGAAGTTTGAGAGGTAGAATGGGCTTGGTTCCTAATTTTCTCCTGCCAAGCTTGTGAGGCAGGATTCAGCGGTTTCTGGAAGCGTCGGACGCTCAGAAACACTAAGCGTCAGACCAATTGGTTACGTCTGACGGCTAACTGCCCAGCACAGTGAGAGAGAGCATCAGACGGGCAAAATCTAAGTGTCGGACTATTGGCTCAGCGTCCGACGCAACTGACAGCACACAGGAGATTTCGTTTCAGAGTGTCGGACAGTTCTCGTTAGTCCGACAGCCTCCGTCGGACAGAGTTCGACGCGTTTTGTGCTCTCGGGGAGCTCTCTGGAAACGTCGGATGGTGAAAAACGTTAGTCCGATGCTTGCCCAGCTTAGAGTCCTTCGACTGCATCCGAGCACACGAGCAGTTAGCCATTGCGCACCAACGGTCTGATTCAAACGAGTTTTACACGTGGCACGCGCTGGTTCGCCGGAGGTGAAGCATTGAACGCGGACTTTTATTCCGACGCCTCCGCGCTATCGTCGGACGCTCAGCGTCCGACGGTGCGCAGAGGAGGGTAACGGCTATGTTGTTTTGTGGAAGTCTTTAAATACCACATGGATGGTTCTTGCTCACTCTCTTGGCTCTCTAACTCGTTGATACACCTTGTGAGCACCCAAGCACTCTAACTCACCTAGATCACTTCATTCCCATTCCTAGTGAGCTAGAGTTTGATCCAAGTGCATTGTTCATCCTAGTTGATATACTAAGTTAGTAGATACATGATGGTAGCTATCAGATTCTTTAATCATTGCTTCCCTATGGTAAAATATAAATAACGATACTCTAGGATACTCTCGGGTAAAAGCTACAATGGTATTCTGTGCGCATGCAGAATCTTTCATATTCTATTTGCACTTAATAAATACCAACAAGCGTTTTGGCGCCGTTGCCGGGGAAGCAATTGGCATAAGAGTTTAATAGTGATCTTGATGTCTGCTAATTTAGTTTACCACTAGCTTTAGTAGGATTACCCCTGTTCTGTTGAGTTGTGGAATAAGACAGGACAGCAGAATCCGTTTTGACCTTCCGGCAATTTCTACAAGAAGAAATATTGAAGAGCCCAGGGTGCCTGAACATTCAAGATTCATCAACAATGTAACCCTGCCATCTCACAGGTTTGCACACAAATATATATCTCTTTCTAACCCTGTGTAGATTGGAGAAGAAGGCCGTCGTCACAAGAATTCAAATGACATCTTAAGTGACGGACATAGAAGCTGCGCTACTCACATTTTATGGTAAGTATGATAAAGAAAGGTGATAAAGTCACGCTCATAGACTTAAAACTTTTTGAGTAGTTATCTTTTAATTTCTTGCATCCCATAGCATATTTACTTTAATCCTTGCACCGACACTATTTAGTTTATGTTCCCTCATATCGATCCATAGCATATTTAGTTCTTGCATACATCCATACCACTTGCATATTAAAAATTAAAAAAAATATATCCCTCATTATGATCATACTCTTTCGTCTCTATTTTTTAAGTAAATCTCTGCAATTTTTTCATGCTACCCTTTATCTGCTATAGTGTGTTTAGGTTTGGAAGTATTGTTATACATCTATTAAAGTAAGCATGGTGCTTAGTTTAAACTAAGAGGTGTGTGGCCTTATTTCCAAAGGCTTTTCTAAATTAAGCGTGGTATTTAGGTTAAAATGCCTTCCTTAATCGAATTAGACATGGAGTTTAGTTTGGTTATTGAACTAAAGCTTGCTTTAGTAGATATTGGATATTTTGTTGGACTAACCCCTACAGAAGCTTTCAAATTCAATCTGGGAAAGTCCCGAGATAAACTCATATAAGAGATGAATCAAGGCGTGTGATGAACTCCAACAACTTTGCACGAAGAAGACACATCAGCTCATCCTTCATGTAGGGAAGAACTGTAAGTATCAAAGTTTATTCACTTTGTCTTTTGCTGCAAATTACCTTTGCCTTAAACCATGTTAGAATGTAGCAAACAAAAAAAATGAATGAAAAAAAATATAGAACTATGCTAAAACAATCCTTTAATTATCTTTTGTTTGCATAGATAAAAATTGTGGACAACAACCCATATTTCAAATTCGTTGCAATCCTTTGAGTATGTGTCCACTAATATTTTGCAGGAATGCATATAAGCAATTCCTATCAATGATTGGGATGAACCTGCTGAAACCAAAGGCACCATTACAAGAAGTGGATGAACTTGATGGATCATGAGCATCGTCAAAGACAGCCTAATCTTGAGCATTCCGAAGGCTTAGGTTAGGATGATGATCACAAGCAGGACGCAATTTCTGACGTATGGCCAAACCGATGCCTGCTCTCGTCATTTTTGAAGATAGCAACTCATACACTGGTGGCACAGACCAGGATGATGAGACACCACTACATCATAGTGTGCATCTTCCACGCCTCATTTGCCAGTGGTGGTCTGTCGGTGATGTCTCGTGAAGCCATGAACAACTATGGTCACCGGATGACATCCCTAAGTCATTGGAGATGAAGCACTCACACAAATAAGGACAATCAAAGCTGAACTAGAGTATGCATCTCCAATGATTATCATCCCATCAACCAAGAGTCAATGAAGAAGCATGTTACTATCCACATCAATGTCTCTTGGATCAGATGGTACAAAAGAATGAGAGGTCCTGCTCAAGCACAAAGAAGTCCTTTCTGACAAGTAATTCGGTTTAAGACAATCTCAAGAAAGTTCCCAAGAAGGTGCAACAAGTGCTGAGTAGTAGCGCATCAAGGCATAAGTTCACATGATGCAAGGACCTTGTGAAATTCAAGTAAGCACCATCATGATGCAAGGGTACTTCTAGAAGCAAGCTTGGGAGCATCACTTCCCATTCGAGACAATCAATGCAGCTTCTTATAGAAGTGGCTCTACTTGCCCTTGCCGATCTGTTGAAGTGTAAGGAAGGAGACTGACCCATAAGAACAGAAGGATGGCATGAGAAAGTAGTGCCATGTAAGAGGCAAGCTCATGGACAAGATGTACAACTAACCGAGCAAGACAAGCTTCTACAAGGTGTTACGGTGCCATCACAGTCCAATAATGAAGGTAACATCTTAAGATCAAGGAGGAGACACCGTTCATCCTAACACCAGAAGAACCACCACCCAAGGATGGAGTGATTAGACTCCTACATCAGAAGATAAGAAGAGACTATGAAGGATGAGACTCCAACCTCAGCGTCAACATCAACTTCACCAACCAGAATAGAATGGAGGAAGAAGGAGTCACCTTTTGGCCAGCTCATCATCATCGGAGGTGCAACTAGGGTCATCATCATAACCTGACGATTCACCAAGCAAGGAATGAACAAGACAAGGAGTCCTGTTCGAAGGACTATAAATCACCGAACCTTCGCCAAAAGGTAAAATTTGGTACTTATCCATATTTCTTTTAGCATTGCATAATTTTCCTTTAGCATATAAGTAGTTGCATATTTACTTTCCTGCATTAAAAAGAAAATAAAATATTTATTGCTTTGCATAATAAAATCTAAAAGCCCCATGTGACTAATCTTGTGACATAGCTCATAAAGACTATTCACTGTGGTGTCACAAAAATAAATTTGCATGCATCTAGGATAGACTTCTGCATCATATTTACTTTCTGCATTCATAAACTTAAAAACACAAAAAATATATGGGCACATGAATGTCCACACATTTTATGAAAAATCCAAAAATATATGGGCACATGAAGGTCCACACCTTTTATTAAAAAAGTCCAAAAATATGTGGGCACATGAAGGTCCACTCATTAAGGGAGCTTTCTGTTGGAAATTTTGCCACAAACCATGGAGCGCTTTATCCTAACCCCCTCCATGAGAATTGGTATTTTTGTTGGCAATTGAGTTTTACAGGACAATACATGATCAAAGAGCTAGTCAACCTGGTGCCCTCACGTTGCCAGCACATCTGCTCTAAGAAGGATCACTCAACTTACAGCATCAAGGACCACGCCATCATCCAACTTGGGGGAGGGCATCCTCCACTTAAACCAGCTAAGTATAAGTTTCCCAACCCTATTACTATACCATATTGCTTTTCGCGTGTGTTAGCTAGTAAAATAAAATTTGAAAACCAAATAAAGATTTGTTTAGTTTGATTATTTAGGTTTGCTTAGGTTTGAATAAAAGAGAATGCTTACCGAAGTTGTGGCCCAAGATAAAAAGAACTCCATAGATAAAAACTATGCTCAGGAATTTTATAAGTAGCACCCCACTATGATTCCTCATAACACTTAGTTTTCAACCATAAATCATCCCAAGTTTTAGACACAACCATTTTAACTTTAAGATTTACTTTGAACCTGAAACTTGTGGGCAGCAAATGCTTGATCTGAGTCTAAGTAATTGAGGGATATGATATGCAAAGTTTGAGCTGTTATTTATCTTGTTCCTAGTGATACTTGAGTTCTGGAGTTTTACTTTGAAAATCCATAAAACCACATGATGAGTTCCTATATGCGAGAGCTTTACATTCCTACCACAGCCATACATGCTAGATTAGGCAAACATACACATTATATGCTACTTGCTTTGTTTTGAGTTTTGTCAAGCTTTGTTGATACCTTAGAAACTTGTCATGCTTTTACAAACAAGATCACATGCACTACACCCATAATGCACTACTCATATCCGAGTGGGCGCATCCACATTCCACATTTTCCATCTAGATCCACCTGAAAATGTTCTACTCCTACACTAGGAGTAGGCACTAAAAATATCCCATTGTGTCGGTTACCAAAGTTAGGGGTACCCAACTTCGATGCAAAAAAGCTCATTCCCAACTTGGCCTGGCCCAAGTAAGGCCAGTGGAAGCCCACGAAGGCCGCGTCTACAGAGGCCCACGACATCATTCCACTAATGACAGCCTCCTCGGGAGAGCTCGGGAGAGCGGCGTCCTCGGCGACCCAAATCTCCGATTCGCCCGAGCCTCCTCGGGAGAGCTCGGGAGAGCGGCGTCGTCGGCGCCCAATTCCCTGATTCGCCCGAGCCTCCTCGGGAGAGCTCGGGAGAGCGGCGTCCTCGGCGACCCAGCGTCGTCGGCGCCCAATTCCCCGATTCGCCCGAGCCTCCTCGGGAGAGCTCGGGAGAGCGGCGTCCTCGGCGACCCAACTCTCCGATTCGCCCGAGCCTCCTCGGGAGAGCTCGGGAGAGCAGCGTCCTCGGCGCCCAATTCTCCGATTCGCCCGACCCTCCTCGGGAGAGCTCGGGAGGCGGCGTCCTGGGCGCCCAAGTCTCCGATTCGCCCGAGCCTCCTCGGGAGAGCTCGGGAGGCGGCGTCCTCGGCGCTCAAGTCTCCGATTCGCCCGAGCCTCCTCGGGAGAGCTCGGGAGGCGGCGTCCTCGGCGCCCAAGTCTCCGATTCGCCCGAGCCTCCTCGGGAGAGCTCGGGAGAGCGGCGTCCTCGGCGACCCAACTCTCCGATTCGCCCGAGCCTCCTCGGGAGAGCTCGGGAGAGCGGCGTCGTCGGCGCCCAATTCCCCGATTCGCCCGAGCCTCCTCGGGAGAGCTCGGGAGGCGGCGTCCTCGGCGCCCAAATCTCCGATTCGCCCGAGCCTCCTCGGGAGAGCTCGGGAGAGCGGCGTCCTCGGCGACCCAAATCTCCGATTCGCCCGAGCCTCCTCGGGAGAGCTCGGGAGGCGGCGTCCTCGGCGCCCAAGTTTCCGATTCGCCCGAGCCTCCTCGGGAGAGCTCGGGAGGCGGCGTCCTCGGCGCCCAAGTCTCCGATTCGCCCGAGCCTCCTCGGGAGAGCTCGGGAGGCGGCGTCCTGGGCGCCCAAGTCTCCGATTCGCCCGAGCCTCGCCCGAAGCCTCCTCGGGAGAACTCGGGAGAGCGGCATCCACGGCGCCAAAGTCGGCATCCAAGGCACGGGTGATGTCAGCGGAGCAATCTTGGACCACAAGAAATCTCTCTGACCACTTTACAAGCACTGTCCCGTCAGGCGAGACTCTCGACGCGACTGTGCTTCGCACGCCCCTGATGGCCATACCACCTGTCGGGATTTCCCTGACAGCAGATTTGATGGGCCACTACGACCGTCCTCCACGGTATGGTCTACGGTGCGCCGCCCCGTTTCGGGAAAGACGCCCACTGCGCCGTCCACACGAAAGGATGAGCACGCCTTCAGGATCCCGAGCCTCGGGAAACAGCGCCCCAAGGTGACTCTCACTCTTGTCACATCGTACGGAAGGATAGCCGGCAGGTGTGAACTCACCAAAGTCGTGCGGACCACGACGGCCATATCCAGAAGACCCAGAGAGCTGACGACAAGACATGGTCAGACGACTGTTTCTACCTTGGAACTCGCGAACCAAGATAGCCATACCCATACCCCGGAGACGCGGAGAAAAGGCAGCAGCTAGTCAAACGGGGAACGGCAACTCCTCACTATTTTAATAGGTAGCGTCGTAGCCGCCTTTGCCTCTCCCTTGCGGCTATAAAAGGGAGAGCAGAGACCAGCTTTAGACAGACAAAAAAAAAGAAGGAACGAACGGACAGAGAAGTTCCAAGTTCTCGCCCACAGCATACGACTTGTAAACACTTAGACACTCACAAGAGACCTGGGAGCACTTCCCTCTCTCGACTAGCTTGTAACCCCTACTACAAGCACCCCGGTGCAAGGCAACGCGACTCTTCTCTCCACTGGACGTAGGGCTTGCTCGGCCTGAACCAGTATAATCCCCGTGTTCCCCCTTGCACACCATCCGTAGCCTCAACCGCAAAACACATATTTACTAGCCGGTGTTAGCCTCGCCAAAACTAGCACCGACAGTTGGCGCGCCAGGTAGGGGCCTTTTGCGCGTTGACATAGGTTTCGGATGGCAACCAGCTCCACCACGCTTCCCGCTGGCACGGAACTCCGGTTCGGGACTCTCGAGTTCATGGCCACTGGCCATGGGCTCGAGATGAACCTGCGCCCGACCGGGCCCCGTGTCACGGTCGTCCCGACTCTGGCCCCGCAGACGGCCAGAGAAAGGACCCCCGCCACGCTTCCGCCCGCCTCGGAGGACGGGGGAGACGTTGCACGCCGCCCTCGGCGAATCAGGAGGAGGAGGCGCAGTGGTGCCAACCAGCCTCCCGCCGCGGGAGATGCGACTCACCAGGCAACTCCAACGGGCGTAGCCAATACTGCGCCGACCGCGGTCCCGGAATCTCCGGCACCAGCGGTCACGCATCCGCTTACCGCCCGAGGGACGGGCGAGGGCGGAAACACGACGCCAGCCGATTTTTCTCTCCGCCCTCACCGGCAGAGGGGAACGGCGCCGTCGTCCTTCTTTGGGCTTCAGACCGCCATGGACGCCCACGTGCGTGCAGTTCATGCATTATTGCACGAACTGTCGGACACTCCGGTCCAGCGCCTCGAGCGCCAAGACAGCCTCGTGGGAGACCACGTGGCATCCTCACCGCCATCCCCTGGGGAAAGTGCCAGGACACACGGCGGTGGGGAAACAGACACCACCGCCAACCTCACCCCTCGACAACGCTCGGACGGGGGGAATCGTTATGACCGGAACTCGCCTCGTCGCAGCTACAGCGACGATGATGACAAATTCTGGGCAAATGTGGACAACGCCGCCCACACCAACGACTCGGGGGAGAACGCACCGAGCGTCGTCCCCAGCTCACAGTGGACCTACATCGACCCCTCTCGGGAGTGCTACAACTTGATGCACCCTGATGAGGGGCGAGTAGAGGATGTCCACTCAGGGGGTGACGACAACATACCCCCTCCGTCGCATCCCCAGCACGAACAAGTCACGCCCCCTCCAGCGGCCCCGAAGCCCTCGCGGTCAGCCCCGCCGCTGGGTCAGGGGGCAGGAACCTCTCGCTCCGCACCTCAAACCCCGGAGCTAGAGCAGCTCCGGGAGCTTGAGGCACGGATGGACGAGGACCGCTTGCGCCTCACCCAGCTGCGAGCTACGCTGGAGCTTGGCGAGCGGCAAACCGATGGAGGAGCAGCTCGGCGTCGAGCCCGAGATGTCCAGGCCCGAATCATCGCTGACGACAGGGCCGAGACACCAGGGGTCGCCCCCCGAGCAAGCCGAAAGCTCGCGGAAGCAGCCATGCTACTCCGAAGCATACCTGAGCCCTCCTCCGAGGAGGCGCGACAGCTCAGGAATCAGCTCAAAGACCTCCTGGAGGATGCCGCCGTCCTCCAGGCGGAAAGTTCAGCGTCGCGACACCATGGCGCCGAAAGTCACCAGCATGGTGGCATAGCACGTCACAAGCGCGAAGCCTCGGTTCGACCCGAGGCTCCAAGGGCTCCGTCAGTCCACCAACGGCTTGGCAAGGACGTCGACGTCCGAGCCATCCTACAAGCCCGCGGTCGGCGAAAGACTGACGGAGCCGCGCGCGGCTACAGCGTCCATCGGGGCGGGCGCTACGACTCGGATGAGGATCGTGAACCCTCACCCGAGCCCTCGGGACCACGCGTCTTCAGCGAGGCCATCCAGAGGGCCAAGTTCCCGTCCCGATTCCGACAACCAACCAACATAGCCAAGTACTCGGGGGAAACTAACCCCGAACTCTGGTTAGCGGACTACCGCCTTGCGTGCCAACTTGGCGGCGCGCAGGATGACCTCATCATCATCCGCAACCTCCCCCTGTTCCTCGCCGATTCCACAAGAGCTTGGCTGGAACACCTTCCCCCACGAAAGATCTTCGACTGGAGCGATCTGGTCAAGATATTCGTAGGAAACTTCCAGGGCACGTACGTACGCCCTGGTAACTCCTGGGACCTCCGCAGCTGCAAGCAGAAACCGGGCGAGTCCCTCCGGGACTACATCCGGCGCTTCTCCAAACAGTACAACGAGCTGCCCCAGGTCGCCGACTCCGATGTCGTCGGAGCGTTTGCCGCAGGAACCTCCTGCAAAGAGCTCGTTCATGAGCTCGGACGCCGGACACCCACCAGTGTCTCTGAACTCATGAAGATCGCTACCAGCTTCGCCTCAGGGGATGAGGCGGTAGGAGCCCTCTTCTCCGACCCCAAGGGCAAACGGAAGGAGGAGGCCCCCGAGGGCACCTCTTCCCGAGGACCGAACAACAAGAAGAAGAAGGGGAAGGGAAAGGCCCCACTCCGCGATGACTCCCTCGTGGCGGCCACCGAACCCAAGAGGGAACGACCCCCTCGAGGCCGCTTCGACGACATGCTCAGCAAGCCGTGCCCTTATCACCTGGGTCCAGTACATCACACACTCGCACAGTGTGTGATGCTCAAGAAGCACTACAGCCGGCAGCCGTTCAAGGACGACGCCGGCAAGAAGCCCGCCAGGGATCAGGAGGACGAGGGCGGGAAGGACGATGAGTTCCCGCCCATCGACAAATGCCTCATGATCTTCGGGGGGCCCGGGACCGCCCCTACGCCACGGCAGCGAAAGCGCGAGCGCAGGGAGGTCTACTCCGCCGGACCAGCGACACCATGCTTCCTTGACTGGTCCCACGACGCTATCACATTCAGCCGGGATGACCACCCGGACTACGTCCCATCGCCGGGACGCTACCCACTTGTTGTCGACCCCGTCGTCGGCAACACGAGGCTCTCCAAAGTCCTCATGGACGGAGGCAGCGGCCTCAACATTCTCTACGCTGAGACCCTCGACTTAATGGGGATCAGTCGCTCGCTCCTCCGGGCCACGACGTCCCCATTCCACGGGATAGTGCCCGGAAAGAGCGTGCAACCCCTCGGGCAGATCGATCTGCCCGTCTACTTCGGGACTCCTGACAACTTCAGGAAGGAGCCCCTGACATTTGAAGTGGTAGGCTTCCACGGCACCTACCACGCCATCCTCGGGAGGCCATGTTACGCAAAGTTCATGGCAGTTCCGAACTACGCCTACCTCAAGCTCAAGATGCCAGGGCCAAAAGGGGTGATTACCATCAGCGCCTCCTACCAGCACGCGTACCAGTGCGACGTCGAGTGCTGCGAGTACGCCGGCGCGTTGGTGGAGTCAGAAGCCCTCATGACCGACCTCGACAGGTTAGAAAAAGAGGTCCCCGACCCCAAGAAGGCCACGAGCACCTTTAAGTCCGCTGAGGGGGTGAAGGATGTCCTCCTCGACCCGAACTCCCCCAACGGCAGGGCGCTGAAGGTCAGCGCCACCCTCGACCCAAAATAGGAGGCAGTGCTCGTCGACTTCCTCCGCAAACACGCCGACATGTTTGCGTGGAGCCCCTCGGATATGCCAGGCATCCCGAGGGAGGTCGCCGAGCACTCCTTAGACATCCAGGCCGGATCCAAGCCGGTGAAACAACGCCTGCGCCGATTCGACGAGGAGAAGCGCCGGGCCATCGGGGAGGAGGTGCAGAAGCTTTTGGCGGCTGGATTCATCAAGGAGGTCTTCCATCCACAATGGTTAGCAAATCCTGTTTTGGTTAAAAAGAAAAATGGAAAATAGAGAATGTGCGTCGATTACACTAGTTTAAATAAAGCTTGTCCTAAGTATCCATTTCCATTACCTCGCATTGACCAAATAGTAGATTCTACTGCTGGCTGTGAGCGGCTTTGCTTTCTTGATGCTTATTCCGGTTACCATCAGATCCGAATGAAAGAGTCCGATGAATTAGCAACCTCTTTCATCACTCCTTTCGGCACATATTGTTACGTAACCATGCCATTTGGCCTCAAAAACGCGGGCGCAACTTACCAGCGTTGCATGCTCAAAGTTTTTGGGGACCTCATCGGGCGAACCGTTGAGGCTTACGTAGACGATATAGTGATAAAATCCAGGAAGGCGAGTGACTTAGTAGCCGACCTAGAAAAGGCATTCGACTGCCTTAAAAAGAAAAACATAAAGCTAAACCCCGAGAAGTGCGTTTTCGGGGTCCCACGAGGCATGCTCCTCGGGTTCATTGTTTCCGAGCGTGGCATCGAAGCCAACCCGGAAAAGATATCGGCCATCACACAGATGGGCCCAATCCGAAACCCAAAGGGCGTGCAGAAGCTTATGGGGTGTCTCGCGGCCTTGAGTCGATTCATCTCAAGGCTCGGCGAAAAGGGCCTTCCCTTGTATCGGTTGCTTAAGAAAAATGAACGCTTTACCTGGACCACCGAGGCCCAGGAAGCCCTCGAAAGGCTTAAGGCTCTACTTTCAAAAGCGCCGGTTCTTGTGCCTCCTACGAAGGAGGAAAATTTCTTACTATATGTCGCGGCTACCAACCAGGTTGTGAGTGCAGCGATCGTCGTAGAGCGGCAAGAAGAAGGACACGCCTTACCGGTACAGCGACCGGTCTACTTCATTAGTGAAGTCTTGTCAGAGACCAAGACACGCTACCCTCAGATCCAGAAGCTAGTGTACGCGATTGTCCTTGCCCGACGCAAGTTGCGGCACTACTTCGAATCCCACCCCGTGACCGTGGTGTCGTCCTTCCCCCTCGGGGAGGTGATCCAAAATCGGGAAACGATGGGGAGGATCGCCAAGTGGGCCATCGAGCTCATGGGTGACGGCATCACCTACGCGCCACGCAAAGCCATCAAGTCCCAGGTACTTGCGGACTTCGTGGCAGAGTGGACCGAGACACAACTACCGCCACTCCCGACCCAAGAGGAATATTGGGTCATGAACTTCGACGGGTCGATGATGAAGACTGGTGCTGGCGCAGGCATCGTCTTCATCTCACCCCTCGGGGTCCGGCTCAAGTACCTACTACGGCTACACTTCACGGCTTCCAACAACGTGGCCGAATATGAGGCTCTGGTCAACGGTCTCCACATCGCCATCGAGCTCGGGATCCGACGCCTCGAGGTCCGAGGCGACTCCCAGCTCGTCGTGGATCAGGTCATGAAGGAGTCGACGTGCCAGAACCCCAGAATGGCCGCCTACTGCACGCTGGTGCGGTTGCTCGAGGAAAAATTCGACGGCCTCGAGCTCAACCACATTGCGCATCGGTACAACGAGGAGGCCGATGAGTTGGCAAAAATTGCAGCCGAAAGGGCCACGGTCCCGACGGGCGTATTCGCCAATGACCTCCACAAGCCCTCGATCAATGCCGATCCCTCGGGGGCTGTCGACCCTTCCGACAAAGGGGAGTCACCCGAGGTCATGGGTAAGGACGGCGACGAAGCCGAGGCAATGGAGATTGAAGCCGAGATGGACGACGACGAACCAGACTGGCGCGAGCCGCTGGTCAGCTGGCTAGTCCGAGGCATTTTGCCCCCGGACAAGACCAGAGCACGACGACTGGCTCGCAAAGCCAAGTCTTTCACCATGATCGATGGTAGCCTCTACCGGCGGAGTCCCTCTGGCGTGCTTCAGCGCTGTATCCCTTTCAGTCAGGGCAAACGCCTGCTCGAAGAGATACACGCCGGGGCCTGCGGTCACCACGCAGCGCCGAGGACCTTGGTCGGTAACGCCTTTCGACAAGGCTTCTACTGGCCAACCGCCGTGGCCGATGCTACTGAGGTGGTACGCTCCTGCGAAGGGTGCCAGTACTATGCTCGGCAGACTCACTTACCGGCTCAAGCCCTCCAGACGATCCCGCTCACTTGGCCGTTCGCTGTTTGGGGACTAGATCTTGTCGGGCCCCTCCAGAAGGCACCCGGGGGCTTCACCCACTTGCTTGTCGCCATCGACAAGTTCTCCAAGTGGATCGAGGCTCGGCCGATCACCCAAATCAGCTCGGCTCAAGCGGTGTTGTTCTTCACCGACATCGTCCACCGGTTCGGCATCCCGAACTCCATTATCACGGACAACGGCACGCAGTTCACCGGAAAGAAATTTCTGGCTTTCTGCGATGAGTACCACATACGAGTGGACTGGGCAGCCGTCACCCACCCGAGGACGAACGGCCAGGTAGAACGCGCCAATGGCATGGTTCTCCAAGGCCTTAAGCCAAGGATATTCAACCGATTGAATAAATTCGGCAAAAGGTGGCTGACGGAGCTTCCGGCAGTAATATGGAGTCTAAGGACTACGCCAAGTCGAGCCACGGGCTTCACGCCCTTCTTCATGGTATACGGTGCAGAGGCCGTCCTCCCTACGGACCTGGAATACGGCGCCCCGAGAGTCCGAGCCTACGATGAACAACGCAATCAAACTTCTCGGGAAGATGCGCTGGACCAAGCCGACGAAGCTCGGGACGTGGCCCTGCTGCACTCGGCCAAATACTTGCAATCCCTACGCAAGTACCATGCTCGGCGCGTCCGAGGTCGAACCTTCAGCGTAGGAGACCTGGTGCTACGGCTCAGGCAGGACAACAAAGGGCGCCACAAGCTCACTCCGCCGTGGGAAGGACCATTCATCGTCGCCGAGGTACAACGCCCCGGCACATACAAGCTCGCGAACGAGAACGGCGAGGTCTAAAACAACGCTTGGAACATCGAACAGCTACGTCGCTTCTATCCTTAAGATTCCATGCATTGTACTATTTTGAAAATCTTGAAATCGATGAAAAGACCCGACTTCTGCTCTTTTTAACATGATTTTAGATTTTCAATCCGAGCCTACACTCGGAAGTGAAATGAACCTTTATTTCACCACGCATTAAAAGCGAGGCCCGGCCTATCCTACGGAAAGGCCGACCCTCCCTCGGGGGCTAGGACGGGGGGAACCCCCGAACTATCCCGAGTTTAAACAATTTTGGAAACGCAAAAATTTCAAAACTTGTCGAATTCGTTTCTCCCTAAAACACGCTTACTTCCGGAAATCAAGCATGAACTTATAGAATTCGAAGAATGAGGGAAGCCCCAGAAGACAGAGTCGGTCGAGTCGGAGACTGCTTATGCCCCAGGGCCACAGCATCTTCCCTCGCCACTCCGTGTTCGAAAGCTAACCCGCACTCGGAAGAAAACCTATAAGATCTACGCTCGGCCAAGGAGGAAACACCTAAGCTTCTTTTCTAAAGGATTCTTTCTGCCAAAGCTCTTAGGACGTCGGCTGCGTCTATGCCACTAAAGCTACGACACCCGAAAAGCGTCCCCCGAGGCTCGATGGCCCGGGCGCAGGATCGGCAAGAAAAAAATGCCTAAGGAAAAAAGCACGAAACAAAGCGAAACAAACAATCAGCAAATATTTACATAAATGTTAAGGCCACGAAGGGCCATATTGTTTGTTTCCTTTCAAACCACTCCCGAAAGGTTACTTTTTACAAGGGCACTATGGCCCGCTTCTTCTTCACGGCAGGTTCAGAGGAGGGAGCTCGACCTCGGCTTGGAAGAGACCCGCCATCACCGCGCACGCAAACCGCCTCGACTGAGCCGAACCGTCGCGTCCGTCAGGCTTCGCGCCTCAAAAGGTGAGCCAAATCATTACAACCGCGCGCTTCGATTCCACCTACGTTTTCTCAACGAAGAAACCCCGGGCTCGGGCGCCCGTTACGTTCCCAGGGGATCGAAGACTGGCCCTCCGAGGCTCGAACAGTCGCCCCAGGGAAATCGAGTTAGGGACAGCTAGCGGATGGGTCACGAAAACGGCCAGTATCCCGACGCCCGGAACGTCACAAGGGACATCCCATGCTGTGTCCAAGTCCCAGTAGTGAGTCGGTTACGTGGAATCCCTCCGTGGGAGGCATCATGCCCTCGGGACCCGTCGAAGGGACCCGACATCCACTAACTGACCCTCGGGAAATAATTGGAGTGTGCTCAGGCCACTAGCCGACCCTTAACGAATAGGGCACGGACCTCCACTTGGACCAACCCGTTTGTAGCTCACCGGAAATGCCGACTCGTGCCCCAGCGGGGAAGTCGAGCAGGACCAAACCTTCCTCTTCCCGAAAAAAGAGCGTGAAGGTCGAATTAAAAAAGACAGGGAGGAACCCGATCGATCTCCGATACGAAAACGGAGGCTCGGAAACTTGCCCTGCACCTTGGAAAGACCACCGAATGATCTCCCAACACGGTGGGAGGCTCGGGGGCTCCGCTTCCAAGGAAACAACCCACCTAAATAAATCAAAAAACACCCGAGGACTAACAAGCACGATTCTAAGCCTTTGAAGGGATATATCATCCCTCCAAAGCCTCGGGGGCTACACCCGGCGGGTGCGCTCGCGCGCACCCCCCGGAAAAAACAACCCACACTTTATCTTTTTTGACAGGAAGAACCAACGTGAACCTGTGGAGGAGTGCCTTCACTCCGCCACAGGCTCGGGGGCTACTGTCGGTTACCAAAGTTAGGGGTACCCAACTTCGATGCAAAAAAGCTCATTCCCAACTTGGCCTGGCCCAAGTAAGGCCAGTGGAAGCCCACGAAGGCCGCGTCTACAGAGGCCCACGGCATCATTCCACTAATGACAGCCTCCTCGGGAGAGCTCGGGAGAGCGGCGTCCTCGGCGACCCAAATCTCCGATTCGCCCGAGCCTCCTCGGGAGAGCTCGGGAGAGCGGCGTCGTCGGCGCCCAATTCCCCGATTCGCCCGAGCCTCCTCGGGAGAGCTCGGGAGAGCGGCGTCCTCGGCGACCCAACTCTCCGATTCGCCCGAGCCTCCTCGGGAGAGCTCGGGAGAGCGGCGTCCTAGGCGACCCAAATCTCCGATTCGCCCGAGCCTCCTCGGGAGAGCTCGGGAGAGCGGCGTCGTCGGCGCCCAATTCCCCGATTCGCCCGAGCCTCCTCGGGAGAGCTCGGGAGAGCGGCGTCCTCGGCGACCCAACTCTCCGATTCGCCCGAGCCTCCTCGGGAGAGCTCGGGAGAACAGCGTCCTCGGCGCCCAATTCTCCGATTCGCCCGACCCTCCTCGGGAGAGCTCGGGAGGCGGCGTCCTGGGCGCCCAAGTCTCCGATTCGCCCGAGCCTCCTCGGGAGAGCTCGGGAGGCGGCGTCCTCGGCGCTCAAGTCTCCGATTCGCCCGAGCCTCCTCGGGAGAGCTCGGGAGGCGGCGTCCTCGGCGCCCAAGTCTCCGATTCGCCCGAGCCTCCTCGGGAGAGCTCGGGAGAGCGGCGTCCTCGGCGACCCAACTCTCCGATTCGCCCGAGCCTCCTCGGGAGAGCTCGGGAGAGCGGCGTCGTCGGCGCCCAATTCCCCGATTCGCCCGAGCCTCCTCGGGAGAGCTCGGGAGGCGGCGTCCTCGGCGCCCAAATCTCCGATTCGCCCGAGCCTCCTCGGGAGAGCTCGGGAGAGCGGCGTCCTCGGCGACCCAAATCTCCGATTCGCCCGAGCCTCCTCGGGAGAGCTCGGGAGGCGGCGTCCTCGGCGCCCAAGTCTCCGATTCGCCCGAGCCTCCTCGGGAGAGCTCGGGAGGCGGCGTCCTCGGCGCCCAAGTCTCCGATTCGCCCGAGCCTCCTCGGGAGAGCTCGGGAGGCGGCGTCCTGGGCGCCCAAGTCTCCGATTCGCCCGAGCCTCGCCCGAAGCCTCCTCGGGAGAACTCGGGAGAGCGGCATCCACGGCGCCAAAGTCGGCATCCAAGGCACGGGTGATGTCAGCGGAGCAATCTTGGACCACAAGAAATCTCTCTGACCACTTTACAAGCACTGTCCCGTCAGGCGAGACTCTCGACGCGACTGTGCTTCGCACGCCCCTGATGGCCATACCACCTGTCGGGATTTCCCTGACAGCAGATTTGATGGGCCACTACGACCGTCCTCCACGGTATGGTCTACGGTGCGCCGCCCCGTTTCGGGAAAGACGCCCACTGCGCCGTCCACACGAAAGGATGAGCACGCCTTCAGGATCCCGAGCCTCGGGAAACAGCGCCCCAAGGTGACTCTCACTCTTGTCACATCGTACGGAAGGATAGCCGGCAGGTGTGAACTCACCAAAGTCGTGCGGACCACGACGGCCATATCCAGAAGACCCAGAGAGCTGACGACAAGACATGGTCAGACGACTGTTTCTACCTTGGAACTCGCGAACCAAGATAGCCATACCCATACCCCGGAGACGCGGAGAAAAGGCAGCAGCTAGTCAAACGGGGAACGGCAACTCCTCACTATTTTAATAGGTAGCGTCGTAGCCGCCTTTGCCTCTCCCTTGCGGCTATAAAAGGGAGAGCAGAGACCAGCTTTAGACAGACAAAAAAAAAGAAGGAACGAACGGACAGAGAAGTTCCAAGTTCTCGCCCACAGCATACGACTTGTAAACACTTAGACACTCACAAGAGACCTGGGAGCACTTCCCTCTCTCGACTAGCTTGTAACCCCTACTACAAGCACCCCGGTGCAAGGCAACGCGACTCTCCTCTCCACTGGACGTAGGGCTTGCTCGGCCTGAACCAGTATAATCCCCGTGTTCCCCCTTGCACACCATCCGTAGCCTCAACCGCAAAACACATATTTACTAGCCGGTGTTAGCCTCGCCAAAACTAGCACCGACACATTGGTTACCCCGGATCAATGCTCCAAAATTCTTGTTGCTATCTCTCAAAAGAAAAGAAAAAGGGAACTATTGTTGTAGAGAAAAGTCATGTGGCTATGCAAAAGAGTGAGATGAGAGAAAACAATGGGTGCAAAGATGCCCGCCTGAGAGGTAAAAATGGATAAGTGTCTGAATTTATAAAAACAATTGGTACTCTGATGCCCGCCTGAAAAAAAGAAGAAAAAGGAAAGAAAGATAGCCCATGTTGTCCTATATCACATTTCCCTAGTGTTTGAAAAAGAGAGAAATATCTTCAAGGAGCAAACGAGTAGAATTAGGATTAGCCACCATATATATATCCACCTACCACCTCACATCCACGCACATACACATCTTGATTTGATTGTATGACTTGTTCCTCTGGATCCATTGTTTGACTTTACAATACATTCATTGCAAGTATGTATGAGCTGACTCCTTACCCATGAGCTCCACATAAGCCATTAGTTATAGGGTGAGAGAAAGAGAGAAGGCATGCATCACTATTGCCTTGGTAAGGATCCACAAATACCACATATTGAGAGACTTGAGAGAGTCATACAAAGGAAACTCTGAGTTTTATTTTGAAAACTTGCAAAAGCTCCAGGATAAGAGTTGAATGACAGAGCTTGAGACATAGTGCTTAACTTAGATAGTCTATCCTTCAATTATCCAAGACTCGAGAGAAAGCTACAAGCTCCATGGTTAAAGGTAATACAGGTAAGTCTGAAGGTTACCTTTGTCTACTCTAATCCTTGAGCACTTCTTGGTTTAAAACTGAATACTTGTGAGGGGTAGCTATAACTTTTGATATATGCTAAAGTTTGGCTTTGCTAAGGGACTAGCAATGGGTAAGCTTGGGGGAACTTGTTGTCGGTAGTTATATATCATTTTTATCCATCAACTAAACATGAATTAAGGGCATAAAACAATCCACAACATAGTTATAGGGTTTGATTCTAACAAGTTCCACGAGTTTTTATGTTCTCACTTGTTTTGTAGGGTATAAAGGGATATTCAATTTTTCACCGATTAAAAGTATCTCAAATGAGGAATTAGAGCTCACCATTGCATAGAGCTCATCGAGATGATTGAAACGGACCTATGGTTGCTATTTTTGGAGTCCGGAATAAAGAGATATGGATTTTACAAACACTGGAAGATTCTAGAACCTGAGCTGCGGGATTAATTAAAGGCTGCGGGATTAATTGGGGCTAAATCAGAATTTGGCCCATTAAGGCCTATATGCACTTGGTGGAAAGGTTTAGTACCACATCCCTTGCTCAAGGTAGAGGAGGGGAGGCACCCCCTATATAAGAAGACCAGGACCCCCAGGCGCCAGGACCATCATGGAGAAGAGAGGTGTCCCTCGAATGGATAACCTCTCAACTCCAGAGAATTAGGACTAAACTTTCCAATGTAGTAGATTAGTTCTAGTTGAGAGTTAGGGAGAGCGGAGCTGTGCTCCGGTTCTGGTATATCTTTGTATCTCATCTTTGTAAGACTTATGCCTTAATATTTATTTATCTTCTTCATTTACTTTTATGCCTTTTATATATCTGGTTAGTATAGTTGTTACATCTTGGCATGGGATCTCTGCTTGTATTGAGTGCTTTAGTTATTGCGCATGACTAGAGTAGTAATCGATAGTGTAGACGTAGTGTCTAGGCTAGTGTTTACCTAAGTTTGCGCCCAATTCTTAATTCTTACAGTTAGTTATGGTAGCCCCAGAGGTGACAGCTCTGTCGGTCTTCGTATTACACTACGTCGGAGTTGGTGTTTCGTAGAGCTTTTTGGTAGCCTTCTCTCGATTACCCCTTCCCAGTCTATTCGAGAATCGGAAAGGTACTGTTGCTCCAAAGTGCTATTGTGTGATTGCTTCACCTAACTATCCTTCAGTTATCTTAGAACCCCAAGTAATAGAGAAGTAATTAGGAACCTTGAACTCTCCCGTTGTCCTCTCAACTTAGTTAGACTACTCATTTATCATTCAAGTGATTATTATGCATAACTCCTATCATTTATCACTTACCCTTACTATAGTCTAGTTGATATACTAAGTTAGTAGATACATGATGGTAGCTATCAGATTCTTTAATCATTGCTTCCCTGTGGTAAAATATAAATAACGATACTCTGGAATACTCCCGGGTAAAAGCAACAATGGTATTCTGTGCGCTTGAGGAATCTTTCATATTCTATTTGCACTTAATAAATATCAACAATATGCAAATGAAATGCAACTCTAGAGCACTTGATAACCGATTCAATTCGTATTTCTCCCCTTGATAGTCGGCTATCTATCCTAAATGTGATCACATCCACTAGATGTCTTGATCACCAAAAGAAAAGCCTATTTGGATATATCTTTGCCTCTAGCTTTTCTTTTCTTTCTTCCTTTTCACCTTCTCCATGGTTGAGCTCCTAGGAGCAACATCTTCACCACTTCTTAGCTCCACGCCATGGTTAGGACCACCTACACTTAGTCATACACTTAGACAAGTAGGTTAGTCCATAGGATGTCATCAATTATCAAAATCAAACTAGGACTTTCACCATGGCTTGGACTTCCCATTACTCAGTCATCCACTTAGACAAATAGGTTAGTCCTTAGGATGTCATCAATTATCAAAACCAAACTGGAGCTTGACAATTGATGACATCCTATACAAAGATAAAAATTAAGTTTGTTTTATGCTTGTCCAAGCAGTGTTTTCATGTTTTAAGAATGGACAAAACAACACAAATTCATTTTGGTGGTACTTAGCTCCCCCTACATATGTGCATGAGTTTGGATTTTTAGTAGCGACCGGATGCTACAATAGACATGTCTGGTGCCAACTTGAAGTGCGTCTAGTGCACATGCAGAAGCTGAGTATCAACTCTGTTTTTGAGCTACGCTTATATATAGTCTTTTGACTGGTTTGGGTTCACTCTCTCGTACATTTTGATGGTCCATACTCTCTTGTGAGCCAAGCCAAACCTCTTCCACTCATCTAAACCTTTTATTGACATCATTGGTGATATTGGGAGTGATCCAAGTGCATTGCATTGAATAATTCATCATTTGGCACTTGTTGATTGTGTTCGCTATGGATTTCTCTTATTACTCTTGGTGATTGTCATCAACTAGATGGCTTGGAGCAGCGAAGGAGGCATGGCACGAGCTGGTGTTTGTGGCTGATCTCAGTGATTTGTGAGGGGTTTGCACCTAGTAAAATGCTCGTGTCATTGAGTTGCCTTACTTGTGGTAGGTTCTTGTGGTGCACTTTTGTAGGGCTTGGCAAGCACGTGAACCACAACATAAATCATTGTATCTTGGTGTTGGCTTTCTTGGTGTTCAATTGGACTTCATTGAGATCATCATCGTCGAGTGATTGATTTACTTGATGTTCATCTTGTGGTGATTGGCTTTATCTACTCTACTTAGAGGTATAACAAGCACATCCTTTTCTTGCATTCAATTTCTAGTTGGCCTAGCTATTTAGTATAGGATTAGTCGATTGAAAGCTAGTTGATTGATTGTGTTGATTAGGTTAGTGTGGCTCTTTAGTTGGTCATTGAGAGCACACTAACTTAGACTAGGTTGCTAATTTGTGTAGGTGGCTTGTGCATAGAATAGCTAGAGTTAGAGCAAATTGCTTATCGCTGTGTTATCTACTAAAGCTTTGCTCTAGTGAATTTGTAGAATTTTTATTAGGCTATTCACCCCCTCTAGACATTTAGGACCTTTCACTTGGCCTCGTCGACCTTCTGCCAAATGAACCTTAGGTGCTGCTACTTTAAGACTCGAGGCAGATCCTTTTCTGCTGGACCTTTTTGTGCATTTGGTTCAGAGCCTTGAGCCCTTTAGCTTCATCATCCTCATCGTTGTCCAGTTGTACATCCTCTATCTCCCCCTCAACCAAAGGGTTGACCTGGGGCCAGTACCTCCGCCCTATGTTGGGGCCACGGTTTGAGTGTTCTTCATGCAAGGCTCCGAGGGTTGCTCCAGCTCGAGCGCCCGGGCTCCTTCAGTGGTGGTGCTAGCTACCGCTCGCGCTCCTCGAGATGGGGGGCTGAAGGTTGTTTCTTCGAGTAGCAGCCATGGTTTCACCACGGAAACTATGGGGTCCCCACGGATGATGCCAAATATGGGTCACTCCTGGCCTCTAACCCTTATCGGATGCAGCAGGGGTGGAGGCCAAGGGTTTCCCATTGTCTTGATGATAAGAGAAAGAAAAGGGAACGATGGCGTGAAAAATTGGAGCAATTGACAAGTAAACAGATGTCTTTGTGATTTATCAAAAAATCATGCTACAGTGTGTGCACGTCCCTAGGTATTAATAGTTTGTATACCCATGGCGTGGCACAATTACATCCGAGCGCCCCGAGGGCATGGGCCAGTGGAGCTTTACATGGGTAAAGGGGGTAATTATCCTCTTTTAGCCCAACTACTCTCATCTCTCATCCCTACGATGGTGCGAGGCTTCTTTGGCCATCTTCTGGCGAAGCCGTTTCCCTGGTTGTTCCTTAGGGCCCTCATGCCTAACTGATGGGACGTGCGTGTCGTTAAAGGATCCCCCGACCTACAACAAAAGGAGATAAGAGCAGACCTTCGTGTCGAAGATTAATCCGAAGAGCAACAAGGCTTGGAGAGGGCAAACGGGGTGGAGTGAGAGTCACCTTCCCCCAACAATAGTGTACTTCCTTCATCCTTGAAAAAGAGTTGGTATAGTATGTGTGTAGATTAAATTTTTTTAACTTTATTTAGTTTCTATAGAAAATACGTACAAAATTTATATCTCCAAATAAGGTCATTATAAAAATATATTCAATTATTTATCTAATAATACTAATTATATACTATAAATATGAAATTATTACTCTGTTCGGCTGACCTAAAATTCGGTTGGGTGGAATTGTGAATTGTTATGAGCGGAAAATACTGCTCTGTGGCTGAAAATAAGCTGAATCTATATATATATATATATATATATATATATATATATAATCAAATTGAAAGATTTTTTATTCTTTTGGGATTTGTTTAAGGGACGGAGGGAGTATGGTTTAATCAGCGTGTATAGAAATTATAAAATCTCGGTGAAACCGGGCTTACAGTATTCGGCCTAGTATGCAGTTCATGGATGGGCTAAATGACTCTTGAGGAGAGAACTCCAGCTCCACCTCCGGCCGCCGGCGCCGCGACACTATGGTCCAAACGACAGCCTACCTGCTTGCGACGGTGGCTCCTCGCCCACCCGCTCTCCTCGTCTGCACGCCTCGAGATGGGCAAGAAGGTTGCCGCGTTCGCCGGTGTGCCCTCTCCGGATGCTTCCTCTGTAAGCTCCCAGTCCTCTCGCTGACTCTCTCTCTGTCTCTCTTACTTGCCTTGCTGTTAGGGTTCTCGGCACCTGACAATTTCAATTTATTTTGCGTCGGCTTCCAGATGTGAGGATTTATGCATGGGACACATTTCGTCGAGCGAGCTGTGAAACACAGTGCCCTTTTTGCTCGGGTGAATCTGCCGTTAGTGACTAATTGCTACTGAATTGAATCATGCCGGTGAAATTTCAGTCCCTTCTGGTCGTGAATTATTCATTTGTATCAGGGCTGCCGATTCTCTCTCTCTTTTTTTTCATTAAAGAAACCGTTTTGGGGGGATTTTTGTGTTGTCATGTAATGTTCTTAGGTGTTAATTCCTGCAGATTTCGTGAAATTTTGTTGATTATCAGGTTTATGCAACCAAAACTCTTGAAATCTGATTTTGTTCAATTATTAGCCCCTTCAATGCCAGTTGTCTCTGTGTAGGCCCTTATTACAGCTACCATATGTAACTCCACTGATGTTCAGTTAATTCATTCGAATCTACTTATATGGAAAATTTGTCAGCATAACGGTTTTCTTGTGGGGCTCTGCTTGATTGGAAGTTGGTCCTAGGACACCAAGGAATCATGAAGGCAAATGACTGTTGTACCACCACCTGAAGTTCTTTTTCTCTATGCATTGTAATCAATCCTGAAATTTTGCAAAATGATGCAATGTTCGTTTTCACATCGGTGCAATATTCTTTTCAGTTTTTTTTCCCCAAAAATTCTACTAGAATGAAGCTAAGGACATAAAGGTCATTCCCATTCGCCGAGACAAGACCACAGTTTCACAGCCTCATGGGGCCAACATCAAACAAAACAGGACAATTTTCTATCAGTATCCTAAAGACATAATTGGTGGTCTATATGATACATATATGACATGAGTGCTAGTTTGAGCAAATAGAGTTGTTTACAGAATTTCGGTAGATACTTTAGTGGGAATAATTATCTTAATTTACAACAAGAAAAAAATTTAATGACAATATCATAATTATAGTACAACTTATTTATAGAACGTATCATTGGCAACAGTTGTTTGTTATTGCCTAAAAGCAACCATGATTGATAGTTCTCTGAGTCACTAGTATGTTACTTTTGCAAGCAAATCAACATAGTATGTTACTTTTGCAAGCAAATCAACATAATTCAGTAGAAGGGCTTTTATTGACAGAACTTTATTTTAGGGCTGGATCACATAAAATTAAATAGTTTCTTGCTCTTAAAATTTTTCCTTCAATTCAGCCAGTATTGTTTTGAGGTTCTCGACTTGGATTATTCTCTGCTAGGTTAAATTATTTTGTTAGGATTTCCTTATCAGGTATACATTTCTCCTACGCTTTATTACATCTCATTAAAGGACAAGCTTTGAATATATATTGTCTGTGTTAAATTTGGAACAACAGTAAACAGGAAGTATCCTTACTGGCAGAAAAATCATGGTTGAGACCAAGGAAAAAAGAGAGTTGGCTATGATTAAAATCCCTCCAGTTATGTAGAACTGATGACATCTGACCATACTACTGCTAGATGCCGGATTTACCGACTTTTGTCCATTGTGTAAGAAAGCCGAGCTGAATCTAGCTATATTTTTGGCATGCTTAAAACAGACTAATTATCACTTCATTCTACCAAATTCATTGGTGAAGTTGTTTGCTCAATTGTAACATCCAGTGTCCAAAATTATCCATTGCCATTTTGATTTGGAATCACATCTGTCTACGGATTTTAGGGATTCATTACAGAATTAGCTGTCATTTGCGTCTTTGCCTGAATTGACTAAGAACTTATATGAGTAGTCCTGCTTTGGAAGGAACTTCCGCTAGCATATGGTGTCTTCTGGCACCATGCTTTTATCTGTTACATGCAGCTGCTACTTATTTTGTGCTGGCACCTCGCAGAGTCTTTCCAAGCTGTGATTGAGAAGTTTTGACACTAGTGGATAATTATTGCAATAAGCCTCAATAGGACTTCTATAATAGTTATGCATAAACTTAAATAATAATGCCAGCTAACCAAGAGATAAGTTGCAACATAAAAGTAACCAACTCTTATCATAGGAAAATATTTTATTTTACAAAATAGACATTCTGTTTTTGGAAGAGGAATCTTTCCTAATATTTTGCTCCTTCCAATTCTTTGGGACACCAACTACAGCCCTGATGGTGCTGTTCACATTACATTTAGGAATACAAACGGTACCAGCATTAACATGCAATATAAGCTAGTCCTTCCGTAAATAGCTTAGTACAAGCTGTTCCTTCGGTAAATAGCTATATCTAGCTTTCTACTCTGCTCGATATGCAGGAGTGATACTGTTCGAACTGAGCAGACAAGAATCAACAGGTGTGGGGATTGCAGCTGCTCCATCAAGCATTTGTGTCACTTTCAGCATTGTAGGTCTGATAGTTGGGTCCTCCTGGAGACACCACAGTGCCACTGCAACAAACCTTTCCACCACCTTCAGATTGAAAATTGCTTCAGCATCACTCTCCACCAAAAGATCCACTCTGCCACACCTGTAACAATCACTTGCCCAGTAAGTCAGTATTTTTTTTTATCCTCTGCAACCTCCAGCTCAACATTCCGCCGACGACTGATGAGCTCCAACAGGATGACCCCATAGCTGTAGACATCGACCTTGGCAGTGATACCGATGCTCTTGAACCACTCAGGTGCAACATATCCTCGGGTGCCCCGTATACCAGTATTTGTTTGTGTCTGGTTGGTTTGCAGCAGTTTGGCTAAGCCAAAATCTGAGATCTTTGCTGTGAAGTTGTCATCCAGAAGGATGTTCTGCGGCTTGATGTCACAATGGATGATCTGTGTGCTGCATTCCTCATGTAAGTATAGCAGCCCCCTTGCCACCCCAAGAGCAAGCTGAACTCGAAGGTCCCACTGAAGATTGGCATCACCAAATAAGAGTCTATTCAGTGATCCATTGCTCATGAACTCATAAACCAAAAGTCTTTCTTTTCCTTCGCTGCAGAATCCTAGCAATTTGACCAAGTTCTTGTGGTGCGTCTGTCCAATGGCTCGCAATTCAACATTGAACTCCTTTTCTGATTCCTGCTTGAGCTTGTCAATTTTCTTGACAGCAATGCAGGTCCCATGCTCGTCTTCTAGCTGGCCCTTGTACACAATACCAGAGGCACCAGTGCCAAGCACCTCCTGGAATCCTCTGGTTGCCTTCTCGAGCTCAGCATAAGTGAATGCTTTTAGGGGCAACCCTAGGTTACTTGAGGACTGCAAAGGTGGGGCCAGGTTTCTAGTGACTGTATAGTTTGTGCCAAAAAGGAGAACAGAGATCAGGACAAGGATCACCAAGACGGAGATTGCCAGAAGCAATGAACCTCCAAGGATCCAGTATTTTTTGTCTTTCTTCCAGGACTCAGTGTGTTGCGACTGTGCATTATTATTTTTTGGTACTTTGATGAGGACTGTCGTATGCACAACACCTTTCACATTTCCATTTGATAAAGGAAGCTTCTTCTTATAACATGCATTGTCTTGATCATTGTATATAGCCACTGCACAGAAGCAATCTATCAGGCAGAGCTGTTGGCACTTGTCCTCAGGTATGGGGTTATACTTCTCATAGTCAGATAGAGGCCAGTTCGTGTTGTTCATAGTTATGAACTGGAACTGCATCATGGCAGCTTCTTCATCCAAGTCGCAGCTTTGTGGCAGGAAGTCTGGTTTACAGCCTTTATACCTCCTTTCATCATCAAAAAATGAGTACTGCTCTGGGCACATGCAGGTAGTCTGGCTGTTTGAGGCATTTAACATGCAGTAGCTGTTAAATCCGCATGTACCGCTGCCAACATTTGTCACTAGTGCTTCACAAATATTCGAGGGCTGCATGTCCACCACAGACCATGCCTGACTCAGGTCACTGACCTTCTTTGGGTACACATATTGCCGGAACACTCCATCTGGATCGAGTGTGGCGCGCTGGTAGCTGTCCGCCATGGAACCAGCACCAGAAGTTATATTGATTTGTGTGCCGTTACCCAAGGCAATGTATACTCTGCCCATTGGATCAAACACCACATTTGTGATGTTGCCAGGGGTGGACCAATAGGAGTCATATTTGTTTCCGGATGGCACAGCAACAAAAGAAAAGTTGACACTTGTATGTTGCAGGTCAAGGAGGAACCGGCCATTTGAGTAGTCTGTGGCAGTGATCCGGCTGCGGAGCGTCTCATTGGCGGTGAGCACTTGGTTGGGCAGGATGGTATCAGCTGGATCGTTGAAGGTTCCCCACAGGATAGAGCCATCTGCAGCAGCTAGTACAAAGTTTCCAGAGTCGAGCATGCTGGCATGAGTCACCGCACCAGGAAATTGGGGTGTTTCCCATACCTCTGTATTGGTGGAGTTGAGGAGGGAGAGAGTCCCGCCCGAGGTGAGCTGCAGGCGTGAACCAGATGAAACCTGTATCGGTAACTGTTCTTCACTTGTCTTGGCATACCAAGCCACCGTCTTGTCGCTGATCTCGCTGAACCAGACGGCAAGGAGGTAGGAGGAGGTGTTGCCCTCAATGGACGGCCGGAAGCCGAATGCGAACTCGCCGGACGGAGAGAGCCAAAAGCTGCTAGGCCCTTGGGGCGTCAAGAAGGAGCCCAAGCTGATGTTCTGTTGAGCCTGCACATATGGCCATGGCACTAGTAGGAGGAAAGGCAAGAGAAGAGGAGCCATTATTGGTTATTGTGGTTTGGCTCTGAGTTCCTTCTTCCACTGGCAACATTTATGGATCTCTCAGCGTTTTGGAGTCTTTAAGACTTGACCCTAGAACTGATTGGTCACCCGATGCTTTATGTGGTATCATGATAGAACAACACTAAACTCGTCAGAATTGGCAGCTCCACGTGCATAAATCTTTCAAAAAGGTGGTCTGAGTCAGATCAGCCAAACTTCTGCTTAGAAATCCTGTAGAAGGGGAAGGCATATTTGTCCTCTGATCACATTGGATATTTGTTGTCGGTACTCGGACTCGGACAAGTCCTACTCAGTGACCTGTCTGAAGTCCTCTTTGAGCTGTCACCATTTTCTCCTTTAATTAGCTCTTAAAAGTTTGGAATATAAACCTTTTGCTCTGGTTAGTCGTCGGGCCTTGGCTGCACAAACGTAGTTTGAATCATTATCCAGTTTGTGTTCTTATTTGTCTGTTAGTCTTCGTAATCGAGAGGAATAAATATCTGCTTGATTCATAGCCCACAAGTAGCGAATATGTATCACGACTTTTTTTGGCTGCGATTTTTTTGTAGAAATTGACGCACGTCTTGTTAAGTCATTGAGGAGGAGTCTAGGACCTATGTTGTGTCCAAAATGAAGTTGTCACTGTTAAGCCTCTGTTTAGCATAGCTTCAGATTTAGGAAATCTATAAATTTCTTGTAGCTCTATAAAAAAGGAGCATTTAGATGAATCATTTTGTATACATTTAGATTTTAAATGCTTAAATCACGTTGTCGAATCTACAAATGCAGCAATGCAAAACAGAGCTATCCAATCGAAGGCAGTGTGGATGAAACACAGATCGCACACGAATAGATATTTACAAATATGAATGGATGTGTTATTTTTTCCCTCAGATTTTAAGTACTGAACACTCATATAGTTTTGATAGACGGAGTCAGATGCTAATAAATATGCGTAAATCACCTTTTTGTGCAGCTGATTTCAGATGAAAATATGCTTTCTCCATAGAATTCTCCGCTATATCTTGTTTTCCAACTTTTTATGGGCGTTCCTGTTTTTCATCCTTAGGGTCCAATGCTATGGATGGCTAAATGGGCTAGACTAGATATATGGCACAGAAGATGGGGCACGACCCATTGAAGCACAATACTAGCATATCTTGGCTTACCTTAGCCCTGCATCGTTAACATGGGCACAATTAATGGTCTCCCGACCTCTTCTGATAACCTCCATGATGGCTCTCTGGGCAGGACTTAATTGTGAATGCGGCTGATTTGTTATGAGAGAACACTTTTCCATGTCAGAAAAATAAGGCTGATTCTGACTCATAAACTCAAACGAACAGGCTAGAAAGGTACATCACTAATACCTCATTCCTAGGCACGTTGTTACGTCCAACCGCTGCCAACCCTCTATCCCCACCTCTCCACCCAGTTCCCACTCACCCTAGGTCTCACCCTTCTCCGCTGTCCCCTCCCCCCTCCCCCCGTCTCCCATTTGCTGCTAAACGCTCTAAACGCTGCTCCTTGCTTTGGTACCTTTTATCTTTCTAGATATCAACACTTCATCATCTCCTGGAGCCAAGACTCTGGATTCCACCTAACTGTCATTGTTTGCCATCTTTTCAAGCTACGATGGACTATTGTATTGGTCACACCATGGCATGGAGCTCTTGGTTCCTAGTCCACAATCCCTAACGCAAAGAGTAGGAGGCATAGGGATGCTTAGCAGTAACATTGTAACAACGACCCCTTGGCTTTCCCTAAGCTTGTTCTCCTCAAGGCGACGCGGGATTATTTGGTTGATTGATTGGCAGGACTAAAGTACTACTCCATACATGAGTGTCATTGTCATTTTCAGATAGGTTAAATATTTTGAAGTTTATATATATATATATATATACATGTATATATATATATATGTATGTATATATATATATATATATATGTATATATTTATATATGTGTGTGTATATGTGTGTGTGTGTGTGTGTGTGTGTGTGTGTGTGTGTGTGTGTGTGTGTATGAATATGAATATTTATAGTGTATAATTAGTATTATTAGATTAGATGACTTGCTCAATATATTTTCATTAAAAAAACTTATTTGAAAGAAGGTGTTGTTAATATTTTTCTATAAATCTAATCAAACTTAAGAAAGTTTGATCAATACGACTCTCAAAGTGATATTTATTTTAGGATAGAGGGAATATACGGTGTGTTATGCCAAGGCCGAGGGAACGGCACATCGTGGTTCCACATGACTGCTAGGCCATCAATAGGCCGGCTCATTTTTATTAGTGTCGTGCCCAATCGTGATGGCACCATTCCGTCCATATGGATGGTCCTCTGTATCTAGCACTTGGCCAGCAGCAGAGAGCCGGGACTAGTACCAATGCAACATGATGAGTGGAGATATCCAGCTTGTTGCGCTGGACCATACACTGGTCTCATTCAATTCGGGGAGATCTATTTAGAAAACTTGGTAATGTGCCCTATCTTTGTTGACGATAAAGGCGACGACACGACCGGCAACACGAGATTCAGGCTCGTACGTCCCACCTAACATCGCGTACGTCCCTAGAACCATTGCTCGTTCTTGGGATCCTTTAATTCCTATATGTATCCCTCCAATCCAAGGCTCTCTGCATGATTTCGACGCATTTG
This sequence comes from Eremochloa ophiuroides, assembly GCA_038502445.1. Taxonomy (NCBI): domain Eukaryota; kingdom Viridiplantae; phylum Streptophyta; class Magnoliopsida; order Poales; family Poaceae; genus Eremochloa; species Eremochloa ophiuroides. Next base: position 9,838,979 of record JAHLJS010000009.1, on the reverse strand, counting down.
TTTTCTTGCGTAAATAACTATATGTACTCCATTCTAAATTATAGGACATATGATTTAATTTTGCTATAGTAATAACAACAATGCGTATATCGTCAGATGAGTCCTGAACAACACGTTGAGATGAGACCTAGCCTTTACTTCGTTTCCGTAGTTTTAGATTTGTATTGTGGTCAACTTTGGGCTTTTATTTACCCTTCTCTTGTTTTTTGAATGTAAATGGGGGAATATGTGGTTTCTCGTTCTGAAGCTAAAGTTTGCGCTGTTTTAGTTTTCGGGTCTGTGACCAATGTAGAGTTTGAATTTTTTTCTTTCTATGTTGGTTTTCGAAGGCTGGCGGGAAATTTACAAGTTCCGGTTGCCCGTAGTTCCCTTAACATTTTTTCTTATCCCATATGATTCCCAAAAGCAGACACAAAGAGATCGAAAAAAATAGTAGAATCGATTTCAGGCTTAGGTAATGTTATGTACGATTTCAATGCTCACCGATGGTACCATCTTATTTAGATCAACCATTTACAATGGTCTATCATTTTCCGTCGTCTCCACAAAATAGCATTTTTTTTGTTGATTTTATTCATCAAGGGTATGATGGTCATTGCGCACGTCACTAGCTCACCCCACCACCGCACGCCCTCCCCCGATATGCAACAGTTGGCTCTCCTGTAGTTGAATATATCCCCAAGAAGATAAAAAGACGCATGTATAGATTGCCAAACCATATAAAAACCGTGTCACAATTCCCTCAACTCATTACACATACCATAGATACAAAAGACAAACAAAATGAAGCTCAAAAAAATCCGCTGCAAGCACTAGCGAAACAAGTGAATGAAGGCAAGGAATATACATTCTCTCACTACCAGCTTCTACAAAGAGAACAGTTTTAAAAAAAAGCTTCTACAAAGAGAAAGTGAAACCAAAAAGAGATTCTATACCGAGAATATACAGAGACATGGTACTGCAGCAACTGAACAACTCCCTAGCCTGGGCTGTTCCAGGGAGATGAAGGTTTGTATGGGAAACCATGGGACACGGATCCATGCCCTAAATCGAGGCTGTGGAGCTGTTCCATCAATTGTGACCCGTTCTTTAAGAAATTTAGCCTTGTTAGTTCAACCAGAGTAGATGATGGCACAGACAGCGGTCTTCCATATTCGACACCCTGCTGCAAATCACAACAGGAGATTGAAAACTCAAAACTAAGTATTTTTCCTGAAAAACATTAGTGCAGCATAATAACCAGGCACACTTGTTGATGCCTCCTTTGAATCAATCAAGGAGGTGTCCAAGGAATGCTTTAGGGAGAAAGGCCTTGAAGAACCATGAGATAGCACATGCTGCCTGATGCTTCTCCAGTGGGATGTGCTTGGCAAGCTCTCCTGTCAGAATATCGGTGTGTCTTAGAGTCATAATTCAATCATTGATGATTATGTGGACAATTGTCTAAAGCTGGTTGCTACAAAACAAAATATAACAAATATGCACACGACAAAAGGTTTCTTATATTTTGGACGCATAAAGCAGACAAATCATTTGCTAGTAGAATAAGGCATACATTCTGTTCCAGAGCCACACGGTGCTCATGTAGTGCTTGTTTTCTTCTTTCCAAACTTGCCTGTAGGATTGCATAACCTCTAGCCTGAGAAACATTTATAGTTAGGTCGCAAGATTCACCTAAATCAAGAACTGATGCACATGTAGTCTTCTTTTCCTTACCTCCTTTGCAATCCTGATCTGCAAGTCATTCTCCACCAGGATGAATGACCCTGACAGTGATCGTCTCTCAAATCAACCCTACAGGGAAAAAGAAATTATAATCATTTCGATATTACGTTGTGCAGTGATTGTGTGTGCAACTCAACCAGAAGTTTCCACCTCTCATGATCAAATCATAATATCTAGAACCTAAACAATTAAAAGCTTTGTGACTGTTTCTATTTCACCGAGAAGTATGTTTATTAACTTCCAAAACCTTCAAATCATTGTAAATGTCAACTATCTAACTAGTTGCCTTGGTACGCCAGTGTAAGGATTCAAGCTCTTTCATCTAATCTAACAAGTAATAATATCAAATTGCTGCATGGATGAATTAACAAAGCAGATCAAGCAACTGTACCAGATCTAGCATTTCGAGTGCTAAGGGTGACCTATGGGCGCCGAGCATGCGGCATGGAGGACGCATCGTTCCTGGATGTTGGCGCAGAAGCCGAGCGTGATCTTGTTCTAGTCCCCCGTGGCACTGGGCTGCTCTAGACGGAGGCACCGTTGTGGACGGTGACCTGGCCGACGAGGATGGTTGGGGGTGACGTATGCGTCCACGGCCACCTTGGGTATCCACTGTCACAGCGGGATGAGCTGCCGCTGCCCGCGGTAGTCCCACCGCACCTGATCCATGCCCACGGCCACGACCGCGGCTGCGCGGGGGGAGGGGGGGATGCCACGCGGAGGCAGTGGAGGTTCCTGAGAGGAGGTGCCAGATGGAAGGCGCCGCCGTGGAGGAGGACGTGGCCCACCGCACCCGATTCGTGCGGGGCGAGGGGGGATGCCGCCGTGGGGGTGGTGGAGATGACTCAGGTGAGCACGGACGTGGTGCAGATGCTGACGAACTAAGAACAATGAGTGAATTGAATGAAGAACTGAGAGAGTAGCACGCGGACGAATGCTGGTAGGCGGTGGCAGAGACGAAGACGGCTCGAAGAACCCTAGTAGCAACAAATATTCATCTAAGTACAGTACAGTCTCAACTATACTACTTAAGAAAATATTCATCCAACTATCCAACTTGAATTATACACCCTAACTATACTGCCAAAAAGGAATTACCATTCCTCTATTTTGAGGTTCTCATCTCCACACGATTTCGGAGGCGATAGAAAGCGGCATGACGCATATGGACCCATCGACCATAGACACACCAATCGTCTCCCATCGCCTTATTCCTATCGCCTCTTATCATTTTTCATATTCTGGAGCCACCGACCATAAACACACCTATCGTCTCTCGTTTCCTCTTCAACCATTATAAAAATTCTCAATGATTATTGATAGGTTTCTTCCTGAACCTCGTAATATGGCCACCATCAATCGAGTAAAAGATGATGAGTTCTGAAAACCATACGTGGGGCCGGGGCACCCGACTCTTCTGCCAGCATTATTAATATTATATCCCAGGGCATGGAAAACATTGATGCCAAAGATCTTGGACATTCTATCTCGAGATGAGAGAAGTACTTCCTCCGTCCCACAAAGAATACAATTCTCACTTATCGAGGAGTCAACCAGTTTTTAACTTTGACCAAAGTTATACGAAAAAGTACTAAAATTTGTAATACAAAATAAATATCAATAGATTAATGATGAAATATATTTTCGTAATAAATTATATTTGAGACATAAATGTTAATATTAATCACTGTAAACTTGGTTAAACTTTAGCAAATTTGATCGGCACGAATCCCATAATTGCATCCTTTTTGGACGGAGGGAGTAATAAGGATGCTTGTAGGGTCACCTCAGAGGTTATATACGTCAAACGTGATACATCAGGGCAAATTGTGAAAGGAGAGCCAAGGAGCGCAACGGAAAATCACAGGGGACAAATCGTTGCCAGTGAATGACAATGGTCAGTGATGATGAAGGATAGGTTAGGTTACACAGATGGTTACTCGCTAGCATAAAATAAATAATTATGTAAAACAGGATCACTTGCATGTAGATAATCATAGATATTATACCTTCTCGACCGACGGCGCAGCGGAAGACTTGATGGAACCCGCGTAGTAGATGTAGTCAACGCCGAGGAAGCAGTTGTACCGTACTAGTGCCTAGCTAATCCACTCTCTTGACGGAACCTGCGTAGTCGATGCAGTCAACGCCGAGGAAGTAGTCATACCGTAGTTGATGGATGTGCCTAGCTAATCCACTCTCTTGGTTCTTGGTGTTTCAGCCCTTGTATGATTGTGCCCGTTTGAACCATAGACTTGGTACCAAACAAGTGGATTAAGCACTCGCACTATCTTGTGCAGCACTTCCTGCCAATGATCGCCCGTTCTTCTCTTTTGCTTGGCCGGTTGGGAGTATGCGCTAGAGATAATCTTAGAAATGATTGTATTGCCTTATATCCATGATATATATTGAGTTCATTGAATTTCCATTAAAGACAACTTGTATTGATTAGCAATTATGTGAATTGTTTGTGAAACTCTTTTACTTGTATGGTTATTCTAAAGTTGCCCCTGATCGAAGTTTGTGTAAGACACAAATGAATACTATATCAGCACATTATGGGTTGATGATTATGTTTCACAAGTCATAAACATGCAGATGTTAAACTAACAATGTGGGCACATGTATGACAAGGGGCTGGACTGACCCAACGTGAGATGTTGTTATTATCTCTATTCACATCATGCACGTTATGTCCTTAGACCTGAGATTGTTGTATGTATTCAAGATGTCAAACGACTTACTTAGTGACTGTCAAACGCTACTCCGTAACTGGGTAGTTATAAAGGTAGTCTTTGGGTTTGTCGAGAAACATGTTGTGAGACATAGACAATCAAGATGGAACTTGCCCCTCTCTATGTGAGAGAGATATCACTGAATCACTCGAATGATTGGATCAACAAATGCATGGCCGTGCTTGGGTTAAGTGTTAACCCACGAGTTGGACCATATATCATGTGGCAAGGGAATAACATGTATGTGGTTTGTGGTGGTTCGTCTAATATGATCTTTGCGTGCGCATAGGGGTTGTCAGGCCTTGCTAGAGGCCGATGTCAACTATTGGGCGAGTAGGAGTACTCGGGCCATGTCTTTGTGTGCATGAACCCATAGGGTTGCACACTTAAGGGTTTCTAATGGGCCTCCAACTCGGGAGCATATTAAGGATGCCTATATAAGCAGGGGTGGGTGACAAGGCTAGGTTATCCTACGCCCTTTTGGCAGTCGCCGCCGCCCTCTCACGCTCGCGCCTATTGCTCCTCACGGACCTAGCAGTCCGAAGGAGCAACGCTTCCTCCCTGTACGTGTGGATACCTCAGAGGTGCAGCATCTGGAGCACAAGGACAATCCGCACGAGAGGGACGGGCGGACGGACGACCACACAACTACACAACACTGCTGCGATGCGTACGTCTACATCGAGACGTCTTCCGCTGCACCTGCGCGTCTAGTGGTAATCCCGTTATCTATAATTAGCAGTTGATCCTGGTTTATGAGGTTAAAATTTTTGTTTTCCGGCTAGCGTAGCATCCTCATAACCCTATATGGCCGTCCTCCGATTCCGGTCTCCTCCATGATGCCCAGATCGAAAGATCGTGAGCCATGGTGTTTGCTTTGGATGAGCTCTGGCCTAAAACATTTATCATAAAGCCATACTGGCTTGGCTATGACTTAAGCTTGTGCTTAGCAAACCACCTCTCTTGTTTCTTTGGCCCAAGGAATCGGATATACGCCGAGAGGGCTAAGTTGTGTATCTTTTATTATTTCTCGAATGTTAATGGATCTTCTTGCATCTTTTCATATTTTTGGTGTATTGAGTGTTTTTATATCGCTTTGCGGAGTAGCTACTTCGGGTTAACGATGGTCGGATCAAGACCTGCTAGAGGAAGAGAACGTAGATGACGACAGGACCCATGGAATGGAGTCACTCTAGGAGGAGGTGACCCCGCTGATCGACGACACCAATAGAAGGAGATTTGTACCACTACTACCTCGACATCACAGGTGTCATGGCAGCACCTTATTTTAGAAAATCCTATTAAACATTGCATATTTAGAATTGCTAGCGCTTTATATTTACTCATTTCCTAGTATATGATGCATGCTACTGCCTAAGCCATTATTACCCTGATTGCAGCCACTCTACCATATCACCCAGCTTTGCGCTCACGCTCTCTTATACATATTTACCTGCTTGCTTGCATGTTATATCACCATACTTACTCTAACTCCACTTGCATTGTATCTGTGATGTGATGCTGGTGGTGAACCCCTGAGAATGGTTTGGCTTGGGATGCTAGACCGGTGGACTATGAGCGTGCTGCGTGTGTCTTGGGTGTGTGGTGAGGGTTCTGTCGACCGAGTAGGAATATACAACAAGCTTGGGCAAGTCTTGCCAGGGGTGCGACCTGGGCATCCCCACGAGAGATACCTGTGGTGGGTATATGTGATAAAAGGTGATCCCAGGGTGTGAGCCCTGAGGGGCGGAGCCCCAGGAGGGAAGTGCTGTGGTGGCACGGAAAGTTAATGAATCCCATGAGAAGATGGTCAAACCTAGGAACTGACTAGTAATCGGAATCATCAGGAATCCTTTATTACTCACTCGCTCCCGAATAAGCGGGAGACGATTGGGCTACTTGGTAGGGCGGTTCCACTACTTCTAGGTTGTAAGGTGATTGGATGGGTGGTGGCGGATGCTGGAAGTTCCCGTACCATTCTAGTATGGCAGTACCACTAATTGGGCCCGGTACTATCTCTCCCAGTCTCAGCATTTTGGTTCTTGCCCGAAGTTCCCGAGGGCTGAGTGTGTAACACCCCGGTATTACTGTAACTAAAACATGCCATGTCATCATGTTGCATGCAAATCATCCCGCATAAACTCATTATTAGTGTGCATCGACTAAAATAAATTTTCTTCTTGCATATGATTGTGCCTAGGTAATTTAGAGTGATTTGATATGTAAATGTCTGTATCTATGTGTAATTATCTTAATCCAATTGGTAAATAAAAAGAAAATCATTTATAAATCCTAAATTCGGACCCAAACCCTAATTTAAAAACTAAAAGGGATTAAGTGTTAGGTCTTAAACAAAAGTTGTAAAGCTCTAAAAGTTGATCAACTTCTATTTTGGGTATTTTTGAATTTATTAAACGAGATTTCAAATAAAACCCTACCCTATGTTTGAATATCTAGATTTGAAATATAAATTCAAAAACTACTAAGAATTTGACCAAATACCTTTAATGAAAGATGTAAATCTTGTCAAATTGAACAATTTTTATGTTTGGATATTTTCAAGTTATTGATCAAAATTTTAAATAAAACTCAAGTTGGTGTTTGAGAATTCAAATTTAAAATGTCATCTAAAAAATTATCAATAATCTGACAAAACTCCTTTAATACAAGTTGTAGGGCTTGTCAATTGGAACAACTTTTATTTTTGTAGATTTTCATCTTGTTGAGAAAAAGTTTGAGAATTTGATTGAATTGGAAATGGATTTCAAAATGATCATTTACCCCCTTTTGAATTATTCAAAATCTATTCAAAATTTGAGTATGACTCAAAAACCAAAGTTGTTCGGTGTGAAATTGTCTACAACTTTTATTTAACTAATTTTTTGAGTTACTATATAAAGAAAAAAGTAATTTTAGAAAATATCTGGGAACACAAGGGAATGGCTACAGTACTCCTTGTCCTCTTCTGTGTTCACAGGCATGGCACTGGCCTGGGTGCACGTCGTTGGCACGTTTCCGGCCATTCCCGCCCTTGTGGGCACCCTACAGCGAGGACGACTTCGGCATGGGGGGTCCCAGCTACGCCGCACCACCCTTCCTATCCTATTTAAGCCCTTCTTGGCCGAGCCGTCGGCTTTCTCGTTTTTCCGTTCGTCGTCGTCGAGCTCGGTCACCGGCCGAATTCGCCAACCCTGCTTCCCCATCGTCCAATTCACCATCCACGTAGCCTCGCCACACCCTAGCGAATACCTTTGAACCTTTGGCTTGAGCTATTAGTCACCGGAGAACCGTCGTCGTCGTGTTTCGTCTCGGAGTCCAACCAAAAGCGCCGCCATGCTCGGTCGAGCGTGACCGGGCCGTTTCAGTGAGTTTCTTCTCTTTCAATGGCGTGTTCTAGATCCTTGGTGATCCTATGAAGCTTAACAACTAGACGGATTTGGTGTTGGTCAGCAGCAGTCACCGGAACGGACTCGGAGCCACCGGAGCTTGCCGCCGTGGTCGCGGTCCGCGACAATAAGGCACCTCCGGCCATCCTCCGTCTCTACCAGTGCATGAATCATGCTCCAGTGAGCCTCCTAGACCTTTTCCGAACCGCATCCCAAACTCTACTGCATCCTTGCAACCGGAACGGCGTCGGACCGCCGTGTCAAGCACCACCGTGCCACCATGGGTGACACTGAGCTCGCTTCGCACGCTTGTTTGCTAGGGTAGACCCCTGGGGAGGTGTGCTAGGGCTAGAGGTGTCCGGCGGTGTTCTTCTGGTCGTGGGTGGCGTCACCGTCGGCTGGCCGCCGCAGCCGCCGCTGCCGCTGCGCGCGTGGCCGGCGCCTAGGAGGACGAGAGAGGAGGTGGGGGTTGGCCAGGCCGGGCCTTACTGGGCCATTTCAGGCCGGCCCAGTGGCTCGGTAAAGAGCATGGAGAGGGAGAGCGCGGTTGGGCTCCGCAGTGGGCCGAGGGGGCCGCCCTGATGCGCTGACCCGAGCCATTAGAATGTTTTTCCTATTTTCTAGGAATATGAATAGTGCTTAGATTTGTCATTTTTGTAGGAAATTCTTCACTGCTCCAAAAATAGTGGGAATAATTATATAGGCTCTCTGCAGTGTGTAGTATTTAATAAAAATACTAAGTAAGGAGCTGAAGCAGCCACTGCAGGAACTAAAAATTAGTCTTTTAATTAAAAAAGGCAAGTTTGATGATTTTTAATAAATTGTATATTCATCCAAAAATCATGAAATTTAATGTGGTACCATTTTAGTCTAAGCACTATTTGTTGGAGAAGTTGGAATCAAATGGAAGTAGTTTAATTGTTGTTATTTAATACCCTATTAAATGATTAATTGAGAAAAGGGTATTAGAATTAAATTTTAATTAATTGCTTGATCTTTTAAGATTGGATTAAATACCTTGGAACACATGGACCCCTGCTCTTCCAAAAATTTGTTGATCATTTACCTTGCAAACATAAAATGAATTGCTTTATGTAGTAATTAAATGCTAAAACGAAATTCTAGTTGATAAATTGAGTAATAAAAATAAATAGGAAGCCCTAACGACTTAGGTTTTTGTGGGACTTTCGGATCGATTGATGGCCCTAGGTCATTAACTTAAAATGATCCTTGGCATCCTTAATCATTGTTTGAAATCATTGTTAACTTGCTTCATAGTAGTATAAGTCGATTAATGCGGCTTTTTATAACTGTTAAAATGGTCAATAAATAAGTTATGCAACCATCACCCTGCTTAGTGAAGTTTTGATTACAACTTTATTGTGAAGAAAAGTTGTGCTCAAGGTTGTTAATTAAATGTTTGTTCTACTTTTTCCATTCATGTCATTCCACACCATGTAAGCATGCATCATCATTTTTCGTGTAGTGATCGGGTTTTTGAAGAAATTGTTGATTGATCCCCGACGGAAGGATTATTCGTCAGGACAAATCAAGTGGGTTTTCTCTGGTTTTCTGGCAGAAGTGACAGACCTGCAACACAGGCAAGCCCCGGTGCATTCAGCCATCTCCTTGTGATTTGCAAAATGTTTATAACTTGAGTTAAACAACTGCATTAAGTTGATAGGAGTTGATTGATAACCCAATTGATGCATTACCAACCTTGACCACTGAAATACCTTGAAACTTGATTTAAAAATGAAAATGTTTGGAAAATGCTTAGCCCTGCTTAATTAATTTAGTTTTTGCTCAAAATGATATTTCCTGAGCTATGGTGATATACTATTGATAATTCATTGAAAAAGGGAAATAAAAATGATTTCATTCGGTGGTTGTGCATTTGGCCAATGCATTATCATCAACGGAACGGGGACTTTCCGTTCGGTGGTTGAGCACTTGGGTTAGAGTCCCAATGCCTTGTCATCGACAGGAAGGGATTTGCTGCTCGGTGATCGTAGCTTAGGTTAGAGTCCCAACATATTGTCACCGACGGAAAAGGGATTTGAAAACCATTTGGTCACCTTGTACTTGGGTTAGAGTCCCAATGCATTGTCGCCAACGGAAAAAGAAGTAGGGACCATTCGTTGTAAGCCTGTTGGATCAAAACTTTTCAACTAGCCACATACTCCGGGAAGCCCTATCTCCGGTGGCTCTACTACTTGAACTGACAACCACGCACTAGGAGTGGAGAGATGGCGAGAGTAGCGTGTACCCTTGTGGCCGGCGTGCCTGGAGACATGAGGAGTACTGTGCTCTCGGGTGGCGCAACAAGGATTCAGGTTTTCAAAAAGCCGTGGTAGACGGGGTTGGCATATGCAAGCTTAGGTGCTACACATGCAGTGTGGATAGGGATCCCCAGCTAGGTATTAATCGATTTGAATCGTCATTGCTCCTCGGTTATGGAGACTTGATCCTCCGGCCATTCAGCGAAGAGTGGTTCAGAACTAGGATGTTTTTTAGAATGATTAAGAAATTGGAATTGAAGGATACCTGTGGAAGAACTGAGATCTATGGTTACTGATTAAAATAACATTGAGTTAAAATATTGAATGTATGATTAGTATTGCTTTTTCGCAAAATACTTTGACTCTCGCTAAGCCTTACCTTGACTCCCCTCAACCTGCATTCCGGAGTCTTCTCCCCACTTTCTTTAGTTGGGTAAGTCTTGCGATGTACCCCAGTACTCAGGGTTTGTTAACCCCTGTTGCAGGTAAGCCGAGTGTACAGTTCCGCGTGGGACCATGCCGGTTGAAGGACCGGGTATTGATGAAGGTGTGTATAAGATATAACCCTTGGGCAGGGTGTCTAGTTGTATACTGCTACTCCACTATGAAACTCTGGTTTGGGATAATGTAATTTATATTTTTGCAAACTTATGGTTATGTAATACTTCCGCACATTGTACTCTGATTCAAACTATTTGTGTAAACTGTTGTAATATTTGTAAGGTCTTTACAATAAGATCCTCGGGCGAATTAGGGTTTCTGAGGAAACCCGGCAGGCCACCTAGGTTAAAGGGAATTCGTGCACAGTAACTGGAGGTCCTTAGGGACGATGATGGTGCACGTGGGCCCTATGATTTAGGCAGTTCTATCACAGAGTGGTAGGGTGGCATCGACCTATACAAGCAAGCACCCAGAATTCTGCCTAGATGATTTTACAACGTCGATGATTGCTAATCTTGTGAGTATGTATAACCTCTGCAGAGTGTTATGGTTGATCGATCGATACATATGTCAATTTGTCGGCTATGGACCTTTCCTAATGTTTCTACATCCACTATGTAGGAGTGGAGTTCTTCTCTTCTTCCCCGGTTAATGCTTTTCGGCAGTCTGCCAGGGTGTGGCAGTGTGCCATTGACATAGGCCTGAGAGGGAGTTAGGCCTGTCGACTGAGAGTAAGGTGGGTGAGATGGTGTATGGACTGGGTGGAGGAGATGGTGTTGAGATGGGTTAAAACTTGACAAAGTATTATAATATTTACTACTTGATGCTACTTCGCATGCACTAAGGATGCAAACCGCAGCCAAATATTAGGATCGCCAGATCCCTTGTTTTCTCTTTTCCACTAAAGCTTATCGGTGCTGACCATGGCCTGCACATATCTAGCGGTGTGCAGATTTCCTGTCTATTAGAGATGTTGAGATGAGAAGAATTAGAAGGTCTCGTGCCTATGCTCAAGTTTGGTTTAGGAGATGAAGACTATGCTGCACAAAGAATAACTTTGAGGATACCCGTGAAGGAGGAGCCTTCACTCGACGACATATTCCGCCAACTTTGATGATATCTAGATATGCTTCCGCTAGATTAACTCTGTAGTAGGTGTGTTTTCAGTTGATATAATATCTTGTAAGCCTGTGAGATTACAACTAAAATATGAATGATTCCGCAAGCGCACAGAATACCATTGTATCATTTTACCGGGAGTATTCCAGGTATCGTTATTTATATTTTACCACAGGAAAACAATGGTTAAAGAAGTTGATAATTGACTATCATGTATCTACTAATTTAGTACACCAACTAGACTATAGTAGGGGTAAACAATAAATGATAGGAGCTATGCTTAAATGATATAGACACACAGAAGAATTCTATGATAAAAGAGTAGATAGCTAAAGTGAGAGGACGACATGAGAGTTCAGGGTTCCTAAATACTTCTCTATTACTGGGCTTCTATAATAACTGATTCATGGAAGATAAAGCAATCACACAATAACACTCCGGGACATCAGAACACTAGCCACGGAATGAGATGAGAATGGGACTAGAAAGTTCTGACTATGGTCCTACAATCATCAACCTACACAAGGTGGAATACGTCGGCAATCAGGGCTGTCACCTCCTAGGGCTACCACAACTATTCGTAAGGTTGAGTGCAATCTTAGGTAACCTCTAGTCTAGACACCATGCCTACACTATTAATTACTACTCTAATCCCATATGAAAACTAGAGCACTCGATGCGAGCGGAGATCCTATGCCAAAGTATAACAACTATACTAACCAATCAAATTCAAGGCATAAAGTAAATAGAGAAGATAAATATATTAAAGCATAAGTCTTACAAAGATGAGATACAAGATATACCAGACCGCTGAAGACTTCTCCAGAACCGAAGCGTAGCTCCGCTCTCCCTAACTCTCAACTAGAACTAATCTACTACATTGAAAAGTCTAGCCCTAATTCTCTAGAGTTGAGAAGTTATCCATTCGAGGGACGCCTCTACAACTCCATAATGGTGCACTTGACTCGGGGGGTCTTGGGTTCCTTATATGGGGGCGCCTGGCAAGTGATATAGTACTAAGCCTTTCCATGATGTGCACATATGCTTTAATGGGCCAAATTCTGATATAGGCCCAATTAATCCTGTAGCCTTTAATTAATCCCGCTGTTCAGGTTCTAGAATCTTCCAGTGTTTGTAAAATCCATATCTCTTTATTCCGGACTCCAAAAATAGCAAACCATAGGTCTGTTTCGATCGTCTCGACGAGCTCTATGGAATGGTGAACTCCAATTCCTCATTTGAGATACTTTTAATTGGTGAAAAATTAAATATCCCTTCATACCCTGCAAAACAAGTGAGAACACCAAAACTCGTGGAACTTGTTAGAATCAAACCCTATAACTATGTTGTGGGTTGTTTTATGCCCTTTATTCATGTTTAGTTGATGGGTAAAAATGAGCAATAACTACCATCAACAAGTTCCCCCAAGCTTACCCTTTGCTAGTCCCTTAGCAAAGCCAAACTTTGCATATATCAAAAGTTATAACTATTCCTCACAAGTATTCAGTTTTAAACCAAGAAGTACTTAAGGATTAGAGTAGACCAAGCTAACCTTTAGACTTACTTGTATTACCTTTACCATGGAGCTTGTAGCTTTCTCTTGAGTCTTGGGTAATTGAAGGATAGAATGTCTAAGTTAAACACTATGTCTCAAGCTCTGTTGTTCAACTCTTATCCTGGAGCTTTTGCAAGTTTTCAAAATAAAACTCAGACTTTCCTTTGTATGACTTTCTCAAATCTCTCAATATGTGATATTTGTGGATCCTTACCAAGGCAATAGTGATGCATGCCTTCTCTTTTTCTCTCACCCTATAACTAATAGCTTATATGGAGCTCATGGGTAAGGAATCAGCTCATACATACTTGCAGTGAATGTATTGTAAAGTCAAACAATGGATCCAAAGGAATAAGTCATACAATCAAATCAAAATGTGCATGTGTGTGGATGTGAGGTGGTACGTGAATATATATGGTGGCTAATCCTAATTCTATTCGTTTGCTCCTTGAGACATCTCTCTCTCTTTTTTAAACATTAGGGAATTGTGTTGCAGGACAACATGGGCTATCTTTCTTTTCTTTTTCTTCTTTTTTTAGGCGGGCATCAAAGTACCTATTGTTTTGATAAATTCGGACACTTATCCATTTTTACCTCTCAGGCTGGCATCTTTGTACCCATTGTTTTGTCTCATCTCACTCTTTTGCATAGCCACATGCCTCTTCTCTGCAACAATACTTCCCTTTTTCTTTTTCTTTTGAGAGATAGCAACAAGAACTTTGGAGCATTGATCTGGGGTAACCAATGGGATATTTTTAGTGTTCACTCCTAGTGTAGGAGTAGAACATTTTTAGGTGGATCTAGATGGAATATGTGGAATGTAGATGCGCCCACTCGGATATGAGTAGTGCATTATGGGTGGAGTGCATGTGTTCTTGATTGTAAAAGCATGACAAGTTTCTAAGGTATCAACAAAGCTTGACTAAACTCAAAATAAAGCAAGTAGCATATAATGTGTATGTTTTTCTAATCTAGCATGTATGGCTATGGTAGGATTATAAAGCTCTTGCATACAGGAACTCATCATGTGGTTTTATGGATTTTAAAAATTAATCTCCAGAACTCAAGTATCACTAGGAACAAGATAAATAGCAGCTCAAACTTTGCATATCGTATGCCTCAATTATTTAGACTCAGATCAAGCATTTGCTACCCACAAGTTTCAAGTTCAAAGTAAATCTTCAAGTTAAAATGGTTGGGTCTAAAACTTGGGATAACTCAAGGTTGAAAACTAAGTTGGTATGAGGAATCATGGTGAGGTGCTACTTATCAAATTCCTGAGCATGCTTTCCATCTAGTCTGAGCAAAATTATTGTAAGCACTCTCTTTTTATTTTATTCAAACACACTAACTAACCTAAGCACTATTTATTTGGTTTTCAAATTTTATTTTATTAGCTAACTCACACGAAAAGCATTATGATACAATAATAAAGATGGGAAACTTATACTTAGCTGGATTTAAATGGAGGCACGATTTAAATGGAGGGTGCCCTCCCCCAATCTGGATATTGACGAGGTCTTTGATGTTGCAAGTTGAGTGATCCTTATGGGAGCAGGTGTACCGGCAGCGTAAGGGCGTCGGGTTGACTAGCTCTTTGATCTTGTATTATCCTATAAAACTAAATTGCCAACAAGAATACCAAGTTTCATGGAGAAGGGTTAGGTTAATACCACTTCATGGTAAGTGATTGGTTTTATATTTCCAGCAGAAGTTTTCTAATTGGGTGGACCTTCATGTGCCAATATATTTTTGGGTTTTTTCTAAAAAGTGTGGACCTTCATGTGCCCACATATTTTTGGTATTTTTAGATTTTATAAAACAGACTCGATAATCGCATAGGTATAGTTACCTGATAACTAAGGGATGGTCTTTCGCCAAGTTAGATGTTTGCAATACTTGGTGTTGATGATCTTTAGAGTGGCTTACCAGCAGCAGTCTGGTGGGCGTGACTGATGGACTCACTCCTCAGACTTAGTGTTATCCTGCATAATTATACTCTAACAAGAAAACCAAAACCCGAGGCTCGAATGTGATAAGGGGTTAGCAGTCAGCCAATAAGTAATTGATTAGTCTCAGAGTTGATTTTAATTGACAGATTCTAGCAGGATTCTCTTTTTAGGGTTTTCTAACTTTCTTATACAACAATCAAATATGCATGCATGCTATATATTTTTATGCCACCATGGAGAATATTTATTCTCATGGGGCTTAGGATTTGCATAATGCAAGAAAGTAAATACAGATGCTATTATCATTTATTTATTTATTTATTTTTATGCCACCATAGCGAATATTCTATAAGTTTATTCACATGGGGCTTTAATGTTTCATGATGCAGTAAATAAGGCAATAAAGATTTTTCTCCCTTTTTTTTATATGCATAAAGATGAATATGCTAAAGTAAAATTACCAATGTAAATTATAAATACTAATTAATTAGATAACTACCATGTTACCTTATGGCAAGAGTGCGGAATTTAAAGTCTATCGACAGGACTTTTTCTTCCACTCTTGTGTATCTCTCTGTCTTAGAGATGGAGGTCTTGATGGTTGCACCTCTGATGATGGTGATGTCACTTTTGTTTTTTCCTTGGCCAGCAGGTTGAAGTAGATCATTAGTAGTGGAAGCTGGTAGCATCTTGCTCAGCGTGCAAGTTCACAGAACTTTCACTTGTAGAAATTTGGGAATTAACAAATTTGCTTGAAGTGTTGTCCTGTTTGCAAAACTAAGCTAGAGGTCAAGTGTATGGGCTCTGCTGGTGGAAAAACACCAATAGAACCGAATCTATTTCTTTATTTATTCTTCTCTAGCCTTAGGCACATTGAACAAGACAAAGTTGATGTTACATGATTTGTTTTACTCATGACATGAGTGGTAAGATCAGACAATTAAGCATTAATATTGCATTTAAGTTCATATGGCAGAAAAGATTTAAATTGCTTAATCAATGGAATGGTTGTCTATCTCTGCATAATATATAAATTTTCACATGAGTATGACTATCATCTTCCAAAGATAGAATGCAATGTTTTAGCACATTTGGTTAAGATTGAGATCAAAAGAATGATGCCATTAACAATCTTAAAGGACAAAGCATGTTGAGTTAATTAGGTTAATCAATTAAACATCTAACTCTAACATATTTATGTCTTTATTTATCTGCATTCCAAGATCAAGAGGAAAATAGTGACCACTTACCTTAAGATATTACCTTCATTATTAGAGCGTGATGGCACTAATTAATGAAGGGTAGATGACTGGTGGTCCTTTCCTTCTCTTGCATCTTGAGTTGTTCATGAGCATCTTGTCTCCTTTGTTGCTTATCCTCTTTGCCATATTTTGCTTCTTTGATCTTATGACACCTTGTCACTTCATTCATTATTATGCTTGCAACAGATTAGTAGACAACACATACCCGAAGGGATGTACAACTTTAGAACATAGGTTGTTTGTCTAGAATTTTATTAAGTTCCATCTACGCTACTAAGTAGATAGGGTTGATATTATGTTAGCATACATCATGTTCTATACCGGCATGACTTGAGTCCAAATAACTTGCAGCAGAAGATAAAGTGAATGAATCATTAATACTCACAGTTTTTCCATCCATAATGAATGAGCTATGTCTTTCTCTGCAAAGTTATTGAAGTTCAGCATGTGCCCTGTCTCATCTCTGATTTGAATTTATCTCGTGACTTACTCAAATTAAATTGGAAGTTTTCTGCAAGGGTTAGTCCAACAGAATATCCAATGTTTACTACAGCACACGAGCGGCTCAAAAATCAACTTAGACACCACGTCCAATTTGACTTAGGAAGGAATTTTAACCTAAACACCACGCTTAATTCAAAACGCTTTTGAAAGTAAAATCATCGCACCTCTTGGTTCAGAAATCAAACTAAACACCTTATCTAATTATGATTCCAGAAAATAGTTTAAACTAAACACCATGCCTAATTTAAAAGGTGTATGAAATTTCTCCAAACCTTAAGTATACTATAACGAACAAAGGTAACATGAAAGCATTACAAGGATTTATTCAAATAGAGATAATATGATCATAGTGAGGTATATATATTCTTTTTAATATGCAAGTGGTGTGGATGTATGCAAGAACTAAACATGCTATGGATTTGATATGAGGGAATATAAACTAAATGGTGTGAATGCATGGATTAAAATAAATATGCAATGAGATGCAAGAATTAAAAGATAACTACTCAAAAGTTTAAAGTCCATAAGCAAGACTTTCTCACCTTCTTCATCATACTTACTGTGACTTATGTGTAGCACAGCCTCTATATTCGTCATTTGAGATGTGATTTGAATTGTTGTGATGACGACCTCCTTCTCCTATCTACACAAGGTTAGAAAGAAATATATATATATGTGTGCAAACCTGTGAGATGGCAGGGTTCCATTAATGATGAATCTTGAATGTTCAGACACCTTGAGCTCTTCAATGTATCTTCTTGTCTTGTGGAAATTTGCTGCAAGGTCAAAACAGGTTCTGTTGTCCTATCTTATTTCACAACTCAACAGAACAGGGGTAATCATATTAAATCTAGTAAAACACTAAATTAGCCGACATCAAGATCACTATAAAACTCTTATGCCAATTGCTTCCCTGGCAACGGCGCCAAAAATGCTTGTTGGTATTTCTTATGCACAACTAAAATATGAAAGATTCCGCAAGTGCATAGACTACTATTGTAGCATTTTACCGGGAGTATTGCAGGTATCGTTATTTATATTTTACCACAGGAAAACAATGGTTAAAGAAGTTGATAATTGACTATCATGTATCTACTAATTTAGTACACCAACTAGACTATAGTAGGGGTAAACAATAAATGATAGGAGCTATGCTTAAATGATATAGACACACAGAAGAATTCTATGATAAAAGAGTAGATAGCTAAAGTGAGAGGACAACGGGAGAGTTCAGGGTTCCTAAATACTTCTCTATTACTGGGCTTCTATAATAACTGATTCATGGTAGATAAAGCAATCACACTTCGAGACATCAGAACACTAGCCACGGAACGGGATGAGAATGGGACTAGAAAGTTCTGACTACGGTCCTACAATCTTCAACCTACACGAGGTGGAATACGTTGGCAATCAGGGCTGTCACCTCCTGGGGCTACCACAACTATTCGTAAGGTTGAGTGCAATCTCAGGTAACCTCTAGTCTAGACACCATGCCTACACTATTAATTACTACTCTAATCCCATATCAAAACTAGAGCACTAGATGCGAGCGGAGATCCTATGCCAAAGTATAACAACTATACTAACCAATCAAATTCAAGGCATAAAGTAAATAGAGAAGATAAATATATTAAAGCATAAATCTTACAAAGATGAGATACAAAAATATACCAGACCGCTGAAGACTTCTCCAGAACCGAAGCGCAGCTCCGCTCTCCCTAACTCTCAAGTAGAACTAATCTACTACATTGGAAAGTCTAGCCCTAATTCTCTCGAGTTGAGAGGTTATCCATTCGAAAGACGCCTCTACAACTCCATAATGGTGCACTTGACTCGGGGGGTCCTGGGTTCCTTATATGGGGGCGCCTGGCCTCCCCTCCACCTTGGGCAAGCGATATGGTACTAAACCCTTTCCACCATGTGCACATAGGCTTTAATGGGCCAAATTCTGATTTAGGCCCAATTAATCCTGCAGCCTTTAATTAATCCCGCAGTTCAGGTTTTATAATCTTTTAGTGTTTGTAAAATCCATATCTCTTTATTTCGGACTCCAAAAATAGCAAACCATAGGTCCATTTTGATCATCTCGATGAGGTCTATACAATGGTGAACTCAAATTCCTCATTTGTGATATTTTTAATCGGTGAAAAATTGAATATCCCTTCATACCCTGCAAAACTAGTGAGAACTCCATAACTCGCGGAACTTGTTAGAATCAAACCCTATAACTATGTTGTGGATTGTTTTATGCCCTTGATTCATGTTTAGTTGATTGGTAAAAATGAGCAATAACTACCGTCAACACTTACGATATATGACTATAATATCAACTGATATATGATAATGTGATGGAATCAATCTTTGGTTTTATCACATTATAGCTCATTCTGTGGATTTTCCCTTCGTGGAAAATTGAGGATGTTTCAGAAGGGGGACTATGGTTTTATAGTGGAGCTAGGTGACTGGAGCTAGGACACTGCTCAAGGCTCGGTAGGGATATCATGCTACTACTCGATATCATTGCCCAGTCGTGGATTTATGTCAATATCGGTTTGTGGCTGGAGCATGCAATAATAGGTATCTTAACCACTGGATCAGTAGGATCCCAATCATTATATATCTGAGTCCCAAGTTTGAGGACCAATAGTGAAGCTGAAGTACCGAACTACACGACCAGTGGGGGTGAATGGGAGCCAAATCAAAATTACTTCAGAAATAGCTGTTATTCCAAATCACAACCAAAACTCCAAACTATGGTGTCCACGAGCCAAAGGTGGCTGGATATTCTCGATGATGACCAAAGAACATAGCGAGACATACACAACAATGAAAAACAACTCACAACACCAAATTGAAAAAGTTGCTCTCAACCTCGATAGAAACATGGCAAGAGCCCAAACCAACTGGTGGTTTGATGACTTGGAAATGTTACTGGGTTGATTAGGAACCCATAGGAACAAGCGTTCGCAAAACAAGCAACTGAAGCACTCGAATAAAGTTTTCATCCCATTGGTGCGAAGGCTCTGCGATCCATACCGGAGGTTCCACGGTCTGGAGGATCAACAAAACTGCCCGGAGACTCCATGTTTGTCCCAGAGGTTCTGTGGCCCTGGTGGTTTCGGTTTTGGCTCGGAGGCTCCCGAATTGCAGAATAGTAGCACGAACCAGTGAGGAAAAAGTCCAATCTCGTTCAAAATAGCTCCAATTGACTCTAAATTTTGTGGGTAAGCTCGCTCTCTAGGTAGTTATGAAATTACTCCAAGAAAATCATTGCCTTCCATGCAACACAAGTTTGGGAATCGAAGAAAATCAGTGCAAGAATGAAGAACACTCTCCCAAAATCAAAATCGGCTGATCTATGTGCTCGTCCCAAATTGGATCAAATCCTCTAGTAGATAGCTTCCTTAGGACTCATAGCACCTCACCGATCAAGTGGTTCGCAAAAAGATGGACCAAAGAGGGAGATCGAGCACTAGAAAGAGAGGGAGGAAGGGAAGAACGCAGAGAATAACCAAACGAAATCAAGAACAAAAACTTGCTCGAGATTCTTCCCTAAATCCTGGAGGACACCATGAGGTTACAAACTCACTTCTTGGATCAAAAGCATACACGGATGGATTTGTCTCTAGATCATCTGCACATCACCTAGAGGGAGAAAAAGAGGGAGAGAGGGAGCGAGAACTAAATGTTCATAATAGAAGTAATAAGGAGAGGAAGTGGCTACCCTCTACTATTTATGGAGGTTTGTTACATTTTCTACTTAACTCCTTGGTTACTCTCTAAGCTACCAAGTGAACCAGCTAATCGTAAGAGCTTCTAGAACAACCCTCTTCGCTGACTTGATCTAATGGCCCTGCTTTCTGCCTAGATTTGCCGTCGCATCGATGCAGCCTCTAGGATTCTGCCATATGTCGCTGCGCTTCCTCGGAAACTCTGCCCAAGTTTTGAGGTCCCAAACCCAAAAACCGTCCTCCACTGGTTTTGAGGCCCAAACCAGCAAACCATCCTGGACCGTGTCCGGCTCCTCGACCGCGTTGTTCCATGATCCACCATCATGTGCTCTTTCGCTCATCGATGTCCACAGGTGTCAGCCACCATGGCTAGTCACCTGGCTTCTCTGGTCCCTCGGTCCAAGCCTCAGCAAATGTCCTTCACCGCACCCAGTTCATCGTCAGGAACCCATTTGATCATCACCATCGCCGTCGACCACCGCCTCCGTGCTCCACACCTACGCACCACAAGCGAAGTGACATGTCGTGTAACACCCGTTGACAGCCACTCATTAAAAATCCGAACCACAAGGGCACATATCAACCTTGTGTTCGCAGAAGCCAGATCATTGCCGGCTATATGCCTATAACACGCCCTATATTTTTGGAAAGGGGTGAGATAAGCTGCATGGATGCATTATTCCAGTTGCCTATGAGGCGTAGTCTATATTTTTCAGGATGAACATGTGCGCTATGACCTGTCTACTTTTCAGCCAGTAATCACTATATAAACTTGTAATCACAACCCTATCTCTTTTATATTTCTGTTGAACTCCTGTGGTCGTTGTCACTGGTGCAGCAAAGTGTACGTCTCAAGAGTTTTAAACCATTTGAGTGCAACTTGACGGCTACGCATACAATACAGCTAAATTAATTTGGCACGTCGTACAAGTACCGTATATTAGTACTTTAATGCATACCATCAGCTATATATACCCCATAGAACCCTGTTCCAATCGTCAAACCAAAAGCAGAGTCCACAACAGCAGGAAACAAACAACTCAGAGAGAGCCTGCCTGATCGAGGAGCATGGCCGTCCCCAAACAATTGCTCCTTGCGATCCTCGGCTGCGTCTGCTTCTGCAGTGCTGTCCTTGCAGCTCGAGAGCTGAGCGATGACGATTCGGCCATGATGGTGAGGCACGAGCAGTGGATGCTCCAGTATGGGCGTACCTACAAGGATGACTCCGAGAAGGCACACCGGTTTCAGGTGTTCAAGGCCAACGTCAAGTTCATCGAGTCGTTCAACGCCACCGGCAACGGCAAGTTCTGGCTTGGTGTGAACCAGTTTGCCGACCTCAGTAACGATGAATTCAGAGCAACCAAGACCAACAAGGGATTCCACCCAAATATGGTGAAGGTGCCCACGGGATTCCGGTATGAGAATGTTAGCGCCGACGAGCTTCCGGCTACCGTGGATTGGAGGACCAAGGGTGCTGTCACGCCCATCAAGAACCAAGGCCAGTGTGGTAAGTAAATTAAAATTACCTAGTTTAATTACCTAGGTGACCACACACACACACATACAATTCTCCTATATATGTGTGCATATATATGTTTTATTGTTTACAACAACACTAGATTACAATGCAATGACATGCATCTGATCAAAATAAAATGAATCGAATGCAGGCTGTTGTTGGGCATTCTCGGCTGTGGCTGCCACAGAGGGCATTGTCAAGATAAGCACCGGAAAGCTCATCTCACTTTCGGAGCAAGAACTGGTGGATTGCGACGTTCATGGTGAGGACCAGGGCTGCAATGGCGGTGAGATGGACGACGCCTTCAAGTTCATCATCAAGAACGGTGGCCTTACCACCGAGTCCGACTACCCTTACACCGCGCAAGATGGCAAGTGCAAGTCAGGATCCAGCAGCGCCGCAACCATCAAGGGCTTTGAGGATGTGCCCGCCAACGACGAGGCTGCCCTCATGAAGGCGGTAGCCAGCCAGCCTGTCTCGGTGGCGGTGGACGGCGGCGACATGACATTTCAGTTCTACTCTGGTGGTGTGATGACCGGATCTTGTGGCACTGATTTGGACCATGGCATTGCAGCCATTGGTTACGGAAAGGACAGCGACGGCACCAAGTATTGGCTG
This sequence comes from Eremochloa ophiuroides, assembly GCA_038502445.1. Lineage (NCBI taxonomy): Eukaryota > Viridiplantae > Streptophyta > Magnoliopsida > Poales > Poaceae > Eremochloa > Eremochloa ophiuroides. The sequence goes on along the minus strand of JAHLJS010000009.1, from coordinate 9,816,150 downwards.
ATGAAGAACTCGTGGGGCACAACATGGGGTGAGAATGGATTCCTCAGGATGGAGAAGGATATTTCTGACAAGAGGGGGATGTGTGGCCTTGCCATGCAACCATCCTACCCTACTGCATAGGCTAAGCTTCAAATGCTAGCTACAGCTTCCGTACATTAATACATGCTGGTTGTCTGTATATTCTGTCATATGGATATGTTCTGTAAATGAATACTACCTTGTAATTGCTCCAAATGTGGAAAATTGAGTTATAATTTGAAAGTTCTATTGTGGCTTCAGAGTTGTTCTAAAATATACTGCACCATGTTTCCCTTTCCGTTTGTTGGTGCAACATGACTGGTTCTTTAGTTCGTGTATAAACTGTCAACAGATTGTTTCCATCTCTCTTAAACTACTGATAGCTGTTGGATTTTCTTTGCTGTTCTAGTTTGTCTATTGTATAGCTACAGGCTGATGGGTCGATATATTATATCGTTGGGAATAGTTCATAAACTAGCAGTAGCCAGTAGAGCAATTACTAATTATATATACTATAAAAAAACAACATAATGACTTTAATGTTACAATGGTTCGTGAGTGTCGATACATTAAGATACGAACAACTTTTGCGTCCTTCAAAGTTACATCCAACCTTACAGGAGGCGCAATGCAAATACTTGTTATGCATGGTGACCAATATATAAATACAAATTTCATAACACTATACATGCTTATTGCACAATATTATTCTTGCTCGAGTTTCCTCCTTTCTGCATTGCCATTGTCCGTATATATATTCTGCATCCACGTAGCAAGCATCAAATATATTCCTCCTAAATCCGAAAATGACCGTTGCTGTCGCCGTCATCGCCTCCAAAAAATAAGTTTTTGATATAGTTGACTGATCTAGCACACTCGGCTAGGCATGGCGCTGTCATTGAAGCCGTCTGAAATGTCGGCGACGCGGAAGGGGCTGGGCGGGGCTGGCGGCGTGGTGGGGACGACGATGTAGCGGGTGGTGACGAGCGCGGGGCGGAGGAGGCCGTGGCGGACGCACTGGAGCAGCGTCTGGCTGGTGTGGCCGGACTGAAGGGCGCGCGGAAATGGCAGGAGCAGTAGTAGTTGCGTGCAGTGGCTCTCGTTGGAGTTGGAGGCGGCGGAGAAGGAGGACGAGGAGGAAGGCAAGGTGGTGCCGGCCCTCGGCGCAGTGGGTGCTCATTGTTGGCTTCATCTGCTCGCTTGTGTCTTGTTGCAGGGAATGAAGTGAAGAAGTGGTGCGCGGTGGTGTGTGTGTGTTTCTGTTGGTAGCATGAGGCGGCGGTCAAATATATAGGTGTAAGATGTACTATGGGTGTCGGGTAGTGGAGTGGCGCGCAAGGTTCTTCGTGGTCGTGCTGCCGTCCCTGAATGTCAGAAAACTCTGCGTGGACTGAAAGCAAAGCAGCGCCGACTTGTGAATCCGGTGCAGTGCACGTGCATCATGCATGCCGAGCAATTGGTCCACAGGTCGCTTCCTTGTTGCTTCCTATCCAGTCAATTTATTTGGAGAGAGATTTCTCATTTGTACCTTTGAGGCAAATGTTTCTGGCCATCTCTCTGGATTAGTTTGAAGGAAAAGATTCAGTCTGTTGGGCCCTGGAAAATTTTGGAAAATACACTGCAAAGTCGCTATATAAACTTATGATGAACGGTGGAGTTAGAGATATCTCAATGATGACTATTTGGAAATGTAATAACCCATTGAAGGTTAAGATTTTTATTTGAATGGTGGCACACGACAGGATCCAGTCTAAAGTCCAAATAAGGAAGAAACATTGCATTGTGCGTGGTGACATTGAAACTCCTGACCACCTGCTGTTTCAATGTCCAGTGACAATCTGTGTCTGGTCTTTCCTCCGAACTAATCTCTGTTGGGTGAAATCGCCCATTTGCTGTACACTAGTATAAAAAAGCTCTACGCAGGCACTATGCAACTATTTGTATAGACGGTTTTGGTTGCCAGATGCCACTAGAAAAAAAACAGTGTAATTAATGATTATTTCTTTTTTATATTACATATATATATATATTATAAATGATTATTTCTTTTTGCATTGTAAAATGGAAAAGGCTAATAAATAAATATGTATTTGTATATATAAAGACCTTTGCTTATAATTCACTATACGTAACTAGAATCCTGCCTTGAGTTCACGCAATGAGTTCCCGCTATAATTAGTTGCCTTTGTATATGCTAGAACAATTCCGCCATGAGTTCTCCAAAACAAAGACCAAGGACAAGGGTTGCCCCATAATGACCAAGGACAAGGGTCCCCCTACAAGGACAAGAGTGCTTCGCAAGGACTTGGGCACGAGTCGGAAGACGGAGGATACAAAAACCCTAGCGATCCGTGTCCTAGCGTCGATAGGGCCGCTCACCGTGAAATGCAGCGTGACCCGAATTACAATTAGGAATGCGATGAGCTAAAGTAATATCCATGATTTTATGTGCTTACCTAATTCCATGATTTCATGTGTTTACCTAACTACATGATTTATTAAAGATGTAACATATAGGAGGTTGTTGGTATTAATTAAGTGACACTTGGTAAATTACTTAGCCATCTCTTTTAAACCTATATCTCTTACAATAACTAAGTTGTCATCCCTAAAATAAATATAAGAGACATGTATGGAAACTACCCAGAATAATACTAAGAAGTTATTATGCATGCAAGTGACTAAAGAGGATATAAAATATAAATAATCAAGTTTAAAGTATCTGCAAGCACACAGATTAATTATACCATTGTAGCATTTTACCCGAGTATTCCAGGGTTGTCGATTTAGATTTTTACCACAGGGAGAAGGTATGGAGCCAGGCATGAGTGGATAGATTCAAGATACATTACTTATGAATAGAATCAATCACATAGCACTTACTTAAACAGGGTAAGCCAATAATAAAGACATGGATATGATAATAATAAAAACTTAGATAACTTTTCTAGAGAGGTGTGGACTACTCAAAATTAAAGTCAACCAAAACATAGGATTACTTAAGGGATCAGATTCTTATATCATTCCTAATTAATTATGTTATTCATCTACTTTAACAAATATACAATCATATATAGCATAATTGACTCTTTATCTATGCATCAGGAATATTATTCAGGAAGAACAAGAACAAAGCAAGTCTACCTTCATAATTTAGTTCTACTCTCTCTACATACGGGGAGTGGACTACAAAGGACTCAACGGGAGTGTCCCATCCGCGATCTGCCACATGACCCGGCATATAAAGTGCATTCGCAGGCAAACAATATCTAAACACCATGCCTCTATAATGTCCACCACTTAACCCACTCGAGTACTGGATTAAGCACTTTGCGAACTCATGCATAAACTCATTATCAATCATAACTATATCAAATATACTACTGGAATAAACTAGGAACATAGCAAACTGAAACAGTCATAAAATAGCATAAAGTCATAATAAGAGGTAATACAGCAGAATTACGGTCTCTAGTAGACAGGCGATCCAGAATCCTAAGCCGAAGGCTCAACTCTACTTCAATCTACTATTTAGGTCTAAACTAGAACTTTGAGTGTCTAATCCTAATCTCTGGTGGAGAGCTCTTCTCTTCTGATTGATGTCTCGATATGATCTCAAAGATATGAGATATGAAACCCTGGGGGGTCTGGGGCTCGTTATATAGGCCAATGGGATGAACCGTTGGATCAAACCGACTTCGACGGGTGGTGGAGATTGCGTGAAAAATCGGGAAGTGGGTCCACGTCGAAGTGGAGGCGAGGAGGCCTCTCTGACAGGTTGGCCGACCTAGTCAGAGGGTCGGCCGACCCTTCCTCTCTGCCAAGTGGGCCCCACTTCGTCTGGCGTGTCTCAGGTGTCCTCTAGAATATTCTTGTTCCACTTTCGCATGGGAATTCGATATTTTGATCTAACATGTGGGTCTTCCTTGATTCTTTTCTGATTAACACCCTGCAAAATACAGATTCACCAAAACTCATGGAATTCTATCGGTTTAAACCCTATTCTATGTTTAAAGATGTTTTATGGCCTTTTTCATGTCTTGTTGATGTTTAAAATTGAGTAATGAGTACCATCAACAAAGGTGATGTCTCAATTCTGCCAAATTGCTGAAGAAGAAGCAGTGCCACAAGGAGACGCACCGGAAACGACCGAGACGACCACCGAGACTGGTTCAAGGAAAAGGAAGAAGAGTGATCGGGCAAGAGATTATAGGGGAGTGAACAAGTGGCCGGACGACACATATAGGGTTATAGAAGTCAATGCCAAAGGGCAACCCAAAGCTCCTCAACCAGTGCTAGCTAAGTTTCAAAACGCTATTGGTTTCTTAGTTTGGGATAATCTGGACTGCACAATATCTAATTAGAAGGATGTGCCCGATGATACAAAGACAGACATGTGGAAGGAGCTACGAGGTTTGTTTTCCCTTTGGGTTCAGAAAACCTCGTAAGGGGATATGCAATGAGGCAGATTGTGATATTGTTCCAGAATTGGAGGTATGAGCTGAATGCATACATGAAGCAAGGGTTAGACCCGACGACAAAGTACAAGATCATAGCAGGTCAGTGGGCTATTTTTCAAGAGTAGAAGAATGACCATGAATTCTTAGCTGTGAGCGAAGCCGCTTCAGAACAAGCAAAGAAGAGCGTGTACCAGCACCACCTTGGCTCAGGTGGCTATGACCGCCAGCTAGAGAAATGGAGGAGAGAAGAGGCTAAAAGGAAGGCGGCGGGGTTGCCAGTACTGTCTGAGCAAGTTGGCAAAAGGAGCACAAATTGGCTTCATGCTCGAAAACCTAGAGAAATAACAGATACCGATGTGTCCTTTCATGATCCATTGGTGGAAGAAGCTGGTAAGAACATCTAAGCGGTGGTAGCTAAGGAAAAGGAAGGATCATTCAGGCCACAAAGAGAGAAGGACACCCTGACTGTTGCTCTAGGTAACTCCGAGTATCCTGGACGTGTACTAGGCATCTCATCCAGGAAGCGATGGAAAGAAGAATTCGGTCAGGAGTGGGAGAACATGTACAAGAAACATGATCGATACAAAGAACAAATAAAGAATTATTTTGATGAAGAGGCCAAGAAGGACTTCAAAGAGATGTGTCTGCAATGCTATCTAACCCTCATCCTGACTTGGTGCAGCAATTGGAGAGTGTGATGTCCAATCAACAAATGACGACCACTCAAGCTCCCCAGATGCAGCTCGTCCCAGCAACTCAATAGATGATCACACAGATGAGTCAGTGCTGAATCAAAGCAGTGTCACATCTACGGCCAACAAGGTTTGCTATCCAGTCGATGACATTAATAGACCGACACCTTGTTCCCTAGTCATAAGGTACGGTTTTAATAATAATCGTACAAGTGAAGTGGCTAGTGGTCTTGCGATCCTAGGACGCAGGTTCCATAACTGCGACAGTACAGAGGACTACTGCAGGGTAGAAGTCTCGATAGTCGTACAAGGATATGAGGACGACATGCTAGACATCCTAGGTCTAGAGGGTATTGAGAAACTCGGCTAGGCTATAAAAAATTTCGTCCGGTGGACTCGACGAGACGTCCAGTTGACTTAGGAGCAACCACTAACTCAGGAGTCTACACATGCCGAGTCATCACATGGCCACTCTCTTCCACCATCACCTCTCCACTCCTTTCCTGACCCTCCATCACCTCAACACGCTCTTCCTGACCCACCATCAATGATTGTGTTGATACATGACGGTTTTTTGATGATGGATTTTGAAACCATCACTGCGTATCAAATCTATGACGGCCTTATGACGGTTTGAGAATTAGGTAGTAACTCCATGATGGTTTCAACCAACTGTCAGTATCGTAGTTATTTGTGATGACTGAGAATGAACGTCACAGATCAACACAGCGACTTGTATTGCTGACCTGGAAAAGGAAACTCCGCCACTACCGCTACCTACCCATCCACACTCTTCCCCACCACCCAAAGAATCCGAACAGTTGTTTACGACTCTGCCAGCACCGTCGCCTCCTAAGAAAAGAAAATTCCTGATACCCAAATTGGTTTCCCCATATGAACCGAAGAAGAAAACTGCTGGCACGGCTCTGTTTATGAAAGGAATTAGAAAGTCTCGCACGAAAAGTCTCGTTCACTTGGCTGAGCAGGAGAAGGTAGCAAAACATGTCGTACAGATCAGGAAGCCAACGAAGAACATGTCTTAGATGAATATGTGCTAACCAAGCCTCTTCTCAGTTGGCGGTGACTACAAAACATCCCTGTTGGTATAAAACAGATGCTGGCATCGACTCCATAAATGTCAGTATACCATCAGAGGCTTTTCTTTCTCCCCACAATACGTCCATGATTGACTTCGAGGACCTCTAGTTGATGATGAACCTCAAAAGACTCGATGTACGGGTCATCATATTGTTTGCATTGTAAGTGTCACTGATACTTATTACACATATGTGTGTTGTTATTATTTTGAGTTGTATGAACAAGTTTGGAACCCTGACAACATCGTCTTGCAGAATGCAATATGATGAGCAGGAGAATCATGCTAATAGAGATGTAAGCAAACTGGTTGGATATCTCAATCCAATGAAAATATGCGAGGAACAACATACATTCAGGATCGGCCCAACACACAATGACTTAAAAGGGCTTGTCTCAGGAAGAAGCTGAGAAGAAACTAGTGGACATGGAGAAGGACATGATGCCAAATTTGCCATCTACATTGGGAACGCACTGAAGAAGTGGCAGCACATGTAAGTCATAATTGCCCCGTACCGCTTAAGGTAAGTACTGTGAGAGTTTACATATGACATCAAATTAATAATTTCAATACACATCATAGTTTTAAATAGCGGACTATGGCAAATAGCGGCACATTTTTTTAGGGGCTATAAAGCTATAGCGGAGCTATAGCAAAGCTATGCCAGATAGCGTTTTATAAGAAAAATCATAAAAAACACCAATAATTGATACCAAAACAAGGCAAATATGATATTTGATAAACACAAATACGTTTCTAAGGTTGTACAAGTTTAGATAACATTACCAAATACCAATATGATATTATAAGATGGTTTATAAAAATTTAATTGTCCAAAATACCAAATTAGTAGCAAATGAAATATGAAATAGTGGTAAATAGCGGTGCTATAGCGATAAATAGCGGTAAGTAGCTGTAAATACCGGTGCTATAGCGGAAATACGAATACCTTAGCGGCGAATCCTTTCAGCAGCTATAGCGGCACTATTGCGGAGCTATAGCCCGCTATTTTAAACAGGGATACACATGCACTCACAAATTTGATTCGTGCAAGGACCACTGGATCTGCTTTTATATTTATCCAAGACAGGGACAGGTGGTGGTCTATGACTCCGCAGACTACGATCCCATAAAATATGTAGCATTCACGACCATCTTAGAGTGGTAAGACGGCCAAGATGTGTATGCATGCATATATAACCTTTACCGATGTGAGCTTGAGGTTAACTTGGTGGTGATTCTATTCGATATATAGGGTTTGGCGGTGATACCAGGTGAAAAAAGGAAAGCTCGACGACGACAACAGATGGGGCAAGCCATTGGGAATGATTCATGATTACCCGGTATGTAAACTTATAAATTAATGTCATACATATATGCTATACATGCCATATATATAGGATAATGTTGACAACTTTCTCTGTTATATATATAATATAATGCCACAAGCAACTAGTCGGATCGGTCCACTGTGGATTCTACGTGTGCAAGTTTATGAGAGTGAACGGACGATACATCAACAACCCTAAGGCAATACAAGCAACAATCTTGTGTGTGGTTCTGTCATTAATGTTCGAATTAATGTGTAATCAAGTTAAAAAAATATGATATTTATACAGGGAAATAAGACAGAAAGGGTGAAGAACATGTTAGAAGAATCTTTGCTGGGCATCGTCGAGGACATGTGCAATTTCCTCTTGAAAGAAGTCATCTCATTCGACGGAAAATATCATGATGCTACCAGCATCTTAGCACAGCCCAAGTATAGAGCGCTAACAGACATTACTAGGCTAAATCTTCAGCGTGAAGATTACTAGGGCACAGAACGATGTGAAAACTTTGATGTATATCTGTGTATATGTGTGTATTATCACATGTGATGTGACCTAGTATATTCAATATTATATTATATTATATTATATTTATTTTATTTATATATATATATAATAACAGGGTACAACCTATTTTGAAAAAAGGCGGGAAATTAAAAATAACACATGCGGTCAGTAAAGGGAACTGGCTGTAGAAAACTGATTTCTACTGGCGGTGCATAAAGAGAACCACATGTAGAAAATAGATTTCTACAGGCGGTTTTCTTTAGTAACTGCCTGCAGAAATCCGTTTTCTACAGACGGTTGAAACGCCGATTTCGACAGGCCTCTCCCGTAGGCGGCTGCGGGAAACGCCTGTAGAAACCCCTTATCAACCGCTAGCATAGAGGTTTTGTGTACTAGTGGTAGAGAGTTTTTTTTATGAGATTGTTATGAAGAGTCGAGGTATTAAAAAGAAAATCAATTTACTTTTATGCACAGGTGCGTTGTGGACCATTTGGAAAATAAGAAATGATGCGGTGTTCAACGAGAAGGTGGTTGCCTCACCAAAGACGTTGATCTTCAAGCTGCTGTCCCAGGTTAAGGTGTGGAGGCCGTTGATCAAACCAAGCCTGAAGGAGAAGACGGATGAAGTTATCGGCCTTTTGACTTCGCGGGCAGTTTAAGAAAAGCTTCACTTCTGGCCGTTTGGCCTCCTTTTTTGTTGCTTAGAGCTCCTTTTGATAGTGCTTCTGTTGTCTTTTTTGGTTGTGCACTGCCTTTCGTTTAGAGTTGTTAGAGCTGGTAGAACTCTGCTTTTGTTTCGGTCGACTTTCTTGTCGGGACAAAGTCTCTAAAACTGGTAACCCCAGTGACAATCTTGGGCTTTCGTTAAGCTTTCAATAAAGCCGGGTAAATGCCTTTGATCTAAAAGGACGGGACATCTCCAAGCCAATACTGTATTTGAAACTGAAAGTCACATGGTCAAAGGTAGTGAGAATACTACGTTTTTCAATTTCAAATGTTGGCGTAAAACTTCATGATTTAAAAGGATTTAGGCTTCAAATTCGTTTTCTGAAAAATGATCTTCGGTTCAGCGACATGCCATGGTACCAACCAAGGATGGTAGTGGGGCGGGTCTGAACCTGAAACCCGCGGGTTTTAGACCTGGTGGGGGCGGGGTGGGTCTAGACACCCCCCCCCCGCACGGGTTTTCAGGTTCGGGGACCGAAATGGGTTGGGGCGGGTGCGGGTTTTCAGTTTTCCCCATGAGTTTTCGTCGGGATCTGAAATTATGTGTAAAAAAGGCCCAATGGCCCAGCCCAACAAGGTAACTCTTCCCACCCTGCACCCTCCTCCGTCCTCCCACTGGCGGTCTCGCGGAGCCGTCGCACCCACTCACACGGCACGCCACAGCAGAAACGCCGTCGCCCGCCACTCGTCCACTCCCCTTTGGCCTTCTCTAGTTCTCCCTCAGGCCTCAGCCTTCTTGCCTGGCTGCCTCCCCGTCCCAGCCACCGGAGGCCAGTCTTGCTGCTGCTCTCGGCTCTCCCTCGACCGGTCAGTGGCTTGGCGCCCGAGCACAGTGAGTCCGGAGCACGGTGGCTCGGCGCGCGACAGCGGCGCATGGGGCCATGAGCGCTCTGTGGCACGGCACGCGGCACATGGCTCCTTGCCCTGCAATGCCCTCCCCTGATCCCTCCACAGTCCACACGGTCATCTTGCCCTGCTGCAGAGCCAGCGGCCAACCGGCGACCGTCCATGGTTTGGAGCTTGGTTTCACAGATTCATGTAAATTTTTATTGTGTTGTACCTGCTGTTTGCAACTTGTGACTACTCCTGGAATTTTTGTTTGCAAAATACTGTGAATTTCTGTTGTATACCCAGGTCTCGGGTTCCCCAATGGGTTCGGGGGCGGGGATGATTTTTCACACGAATCGGGGTTCGGGTTTGGAGCGAGTCTTTTTGGTGGGTTTCGGGGGCGGGTCCGCGGAGACTCCACCCGCCCTGAACCCACCCCGTTGCCGTCCTTAGTATCAACAACTATCCTCTAAAATTTGATATATTCATCTAAAGTTAAGGCCTTGTTTGGCAAAGCTCAACTTCACAAATGAAGCTGTTTTTTAAAGAAAATAGTTTCATGAGCAACTTTTTTTTAAGCTGAGCCATTTTAGGAATATTGTTTGGTAAAACAACTTCATAAACAACTTTATGCATGATGGGAAGAGAAATGACATAGAGAGCTAGAGAAGCTACTTTTTTCAGCTCATAGCAGCTCATCCTTTTGTGAGAGGGAGAGAAAAATAGCTGCACCCATGAAGTTGTTTTAGAAAAAAAGGTGTTTAGCAAGAAAAATAGCTCACAATAGCTTGTGGAGCTATTATGAGCCGTACCAAAACAACCCCTAAACATTGTGTCTGACACCTCAGTGACGTCATTCTTTATTCAAATGCAACTCAAAATTTTGATTTTTAGAAATTAATTTTGACTACATAAATCTCATTATGCAAAAAATATTTTTCACAATCGTTCAGCATTTTGTAGGCTGGCCCACTAGAAAAAATCCTGGTTATCTAGGGCAAAAAAAAAAAGTCGCACCCATGACTGTCTGACTTGGCAGCTCGGGTCTAAATTTTCACGCTAGGTTTGGGCCAGGGCTAGGCTTAGGCGGGACGCCCGCTCATTTTACACTATAAGTTAGGGAAAAACAATAATCGGGACGAGCTCGGGCTAGGGCTGGGCTTAAGCGGGAAACCCGCTCATTTTACACAGTAAATTAGAGAAAAAAAATATTTGGGCCGGGCTTGATTCAAGAAAAAATTTCGAGGCGGCGAGATCTCTTCATATGCCCTATCCAGTAGAGTTCATGGGCGAGCCAAAACCCGTTGGGCTCGGGACAGGCTGCTGTTCTCGGTTGTATTGGTCACTATAAATCAAAGATTTTTCCAAGACGGAATAATGGCTGTATGTACTAATAGAACACCAGATGTTGAGGGCTTACTATATCCGTTTGTACAAATGCAACTAATTTAGGGAGGCCAAGGTGAAAGTGCAATCAAGCACTAAAGTGGGTTTTAATGTTGATGACCACTGAATTAAAGAACTAATAAGATTTATCGAGTTGACAGGCAAGAAATATCAAATGGATGATGTTTTATGAAACGGAGGAGGCCCTAATTACAAATGAAGACGTTTGGCTCAAAGGGCGGTTAAATTCTCCGATATTTCCAATTTGAGTTTAGGGAATGTCATACTTTCAAGAAGGATTCCAAAACACTTGTAAAAGTATGCAACCAAGTGCTCAATTGTACACACATACATCCTCACACTCTCAGCCAAGACAGCCACTCTCCTCATTGCCTCATTCTTGTTGTCATGGACAGTGCGAAATTGTCACACATAAAGAGTGTTGTGCTGCTATATGTGGTAGTGCTGTACTTAAAGATCAGCAGTGCCGCACTTGAAGTGACCATCGGATGAGGGGGAATTTATACCTCCCCATCTCTCCGCAATGGCTAACTCTTCTTGTTCCTCTGCCCAACTCGACAGAAACAACAGAAAACTCTCTTCTGTAACACTCCCCGTTGGTGTTTTTCAAGCTCTCAAGCATCCCAAGTGATTTGTCCATCAAACCTTGATAGAGAAAGCTCCAAAACTCGAATAGAGAGCAATTTTGTTTGTACAAATGTAACTTTAGAGAGACCAAGAGTTATGTTTATGATCCGGGTTCCAATAATGGATTGAAAAACATTAAAAATTTAAGTGCAGTATCAAGGCCTACCCTAATCCACTGAGCCCAACGTCAAGTCTCGCCTTGGACTGATGCAGTCCAAGGAGGAAGGTGTTGGCATTTCTCAACGTCGTTACAAAAGATAGACTAAAAGTCCATCCCCAGCAACGGCGCCAGAAATGCTTGTTGGCGTTTCTTAGCATTACTACTAAAGATGGACTAAAGGTCCGTCCTTAATAATAATACTAGAAACATAAGTTGACATTCCCAACCACCATTACTTCAGAAAGGTAATTCTTGGCCCTTAGTGGCGCCGGCCTAGGTAATGCAGTCTGGTAATAGCAGTTAGAAGTGCCGGATTGGCCTTCCTAACCGTCATTACTTACGATATGCAAAACTGTGGCACGGTGCCGTGGGGTGCAACAAGAATTACAATCCTTAAGTAACGGTACTTAGGTACGCCAATCGATAGCTCAGTAAGGAATAATATTACTCTACAAGTGCACAGAACTATCATTGTAGCATTTTAACCCGTGAGTATTCAAGGGTGTCGTATTTATAATTTCCCGTATGAGGGCATGGTGAATTCATCTAGCTTTTTGTATAAACATGATCACTTATTGAATGCATAGGTAGGCATAGCATAGGCAAGGGTTAAAACAGGTTTATAAGATAGTGGATACACACATCGGAGCAACCTCAAGGATAAAAGATAAAATAAAGAATAAAGAATAACTATGTGAGCAGGCATTGGTCATATACAGCTATGCAACGAATAGTAATTACATCGAATTAATAAGACTAGGATCAGGACTAAGTCTGGGATGATAGGGAGATCCCCGCAGCTGGTCTGGCAGCGGATAGAGACTTTACGAACTCCTACTCAATACCCGAACATGGGGGAATGCTAGGGATGGACAAGGCTGTCACCACCTGCCCACCTACCCCTTTGCCCGTGGGGTACCGACATATCCGCAGATTCCCGCATACCCGAGCACCACGCCCGTGTAATTGGAAACAACTCCTAGCCCCCCGGGACCCCAATCCCATGGATTGATAGGCTTGGCTAGGTGCAACCATGATAGCACAATGGACTATTATCCCATCCTTAGTTCTTCCTTTATTCATACTAATTTGATGAGCGATGAAGAACTTTGATGAACATATCAAGAACATAACACATAGACTATGAACTAGTTTACATGTTATGATCATAATATGGACAAGACTATACTCTAATTCAGATGCATTGCTATATAAATAAGATAAGAGCTTGCTCATAGAGGAGAACCGATGTGTATTCATACCAAGATGTTCTTGATTCTTCCAAGGAGACAAGCTCTCCTTGATAGCTTTGCCTTGCTCTACTACTACTAAACTAGAGAGAACATGTAAGAAATGTGAGGTGTAGTGCTCCAAATGTTGGTGTGTGTTTTGGAGGGGTGAAGCACATCTATTTATAGTTGATCAAGGGCGGTTTGGGTGTTCTAAGTATGGTAGGAGGTGAAACCGCCATCAGCAAACTGCCTTGAGCATGTGGCTGAAAACTGGGCCCGGGAAGTGCCATCTGGGGGGCGGCCGCCCCCGGGGGTGGTCGGTCCCTGGGAGGTGGCAACTGGCCACCGCCTTCGGGGGGTCGGTTGCTTCCTGGGCCTGGGCCTGCCCGGCGGTTACGAATGGGTCCCGTTTGATGCTTTGATGGGCTTTTCTCTTTTATTCTTGATTTGCGCCTTTTCTGAATGCGTTTCCTGGAAGTGCGCTTTCCTTGATATTTTGATGTATTTCCACGTGCTATCTCTGTAAGTGAGGTGCACAACAAAACTCGTGAAAAGGTTAGATAAAGCCCTATTCTCTATTTGTTTTAGTATTAAAATGATGTTATATTTATGTTGCTAAGGACCGCCAACAACTCCCCCACACTTGGTCCTTTACTCGTCCTCGAGTAAAGTGCTATGGACCAAATGGGTTCATCTTCCTTGTCAAAAGAATCTGCATACAGGATATTCCAAGCTTCACCTGAATTTATGAACTTCAAAGTGTCTACCAATTCACCTTGAGTAATTGAAAAATGGAATAGCTTGGAATCAAATTCTCTTACTTTTGTTCTTGTGTGGAATACTTGGGTTTTAGTAAAATTTTAAAAACATAAAGATAGCTTGTGTTCCTTGAATGATTCTCTCAAGTCGCTCATTTTTGTAAGTGGTTCCTCACCAAGGCATGAAAAGGTGATGCCTTCACTTTGATCATCCTACCTCTAAGAAGACTTATTTGGAGTTTTAGGTAGGAATGAGAAATGATGAGGCACACTTACCCTGCATATGTTGTCAAGTCAAACCCCAGACCATACCGGAGGGAGTGCGCCATACTCCTAGATCAGAATGTGCATGTGTGTGGAAAGTATGAAGGTGGAAACCTAATTCTAAATCTTTTTGGTACTCCATGCATCATGATTCTTCTTGGATAAAACTTAGGAAGATATGGGCTATAAGATCTTTATATATATATTTTATTTTTTTAAATTTTTTTTGAACGGGTATTTGAACTTTTCTTTCCCGTTTATTTTCCTATGCCCCTTGGCATGATTTTTTTATATTATAGCCTCATATCTTTTATTGGCATATGAAAAACTAGGGAGATATCATGATGGTGGATGAATGGAGTAAAATTTTGTAGAAGGAATGCACGGTTCTTAGGATGAGAACCGACACCCCCTTTTTTATTTGGTGGATGGATGAAGTGCATGTTTTGCGCAACTCTCATGATGAGAATTGGCTTTATTTGGTGGGTGCAAGTGAAATCTGATCTTGGGAATATGAAACATCTCTCAACAGCGGTCAGAAATTTGACCAAACTCAACACAAAATAAGTGGCATATGTAGAAGGTTTCATCAAATAGAATCACATATGACCTTGGTAGGTATTTTGTTAATCATTCAAAGAGCATGCTATTGAGTTTTTGTTTTTGTAAGACAAATCCCAAGTACTTTGCAAGAATGAGTAAGCATCATGTCATTATACTATATCTCATTTGTCAATTACTTAGATAGAAATGGGTTCCTAAACAGTGTTCATAAATCTGTAGAAATTTTAGCAGGAAATAAAAAGTATGCAAACATTTCGAATGTAGGAGGACATGTTTGATGGAGTATGTAGGAAACATAATTTTAAATTTTATCTTAAAAGCTTTTTATAATGAGAGAGGGGTAAGGGTTGCACAAACCGAATTTTGATTTTTATTGTGCAATCATCTTGGAGAATCCTCCCCCACACTTGTTTTCTTCCCTGTCTTGATTAGTCACAAAATACATATATAGGGGGAGAACAAGTGCTCAACATAAAACCTTATTTCATTGATAAACTCAAATAGGCACATTTACATTGATAGAAAAATTCAAAAGATCATGTGTGCCTAATTATTCGTGCAGCAGGCGCAGCCTAAAGATACTCAAGATGATGCTCAACACCTAGGGCTTTAGCGACTTTCCTTAGCTTAAGATTGAACTTGAAGCAGAAACTATTGATGTCGTCGCTAAGGTTTTTAATCTCTGTATTCTTGTTTCTAAGTCTTCTTCTAATGCCCTTAGAAGAGTACGCAAGCTAGCATGTTTAGCTCTAAGGTTAGCGAGGATCTTAGAGTCGTCTTCATCTTCACTGCTTTCGTACTGTCCTGCATGACGTTTGATGGGAGGCCGAGGTAGATGCCTCCTAATTCTAGGAAGGGTGCTAGATGATTCTGCTTCCTTAGCCGAAAATGCGGGCTTACTAGCAGACTTATCTCCAACACGCTTGCTAGGCCTACTATCACTAGGAGTTTTCTTCATGAGGCCATTGGGAGGATGGGCAGCAGCGGTCTTCTTTGTGGCGCCTCCTTTAGGTGCATGAGAGCCCTCTGGCAAGATCGCTAGAGGCTTTTCCTTCACAACACGGGCTTTTACCCTTGCTAAAGAACTCTCTTGATAAGGTGCTATGTCTAGGTTTGCTATGGCCACTGGGGCATTGATTAGCGAGAGAGCATAGCTGGACATGGTTGGCACTTAAAGACGGGAGAGCTAAGCAAGCTTTGCTAGAGGGAGAAGAATAAGGTTGGTGTAAGGAAAAGAGAGACCTTTAGAGGTTTAAATAGGTGCTATCGAGGTCTTTGGCAAGGAAACGGCTTGATCGTAACCAGGTACGTGATGCTGAGGTGATCAAAGTGAGGTACGAAAAAGATTGGAACGGTTTGGCCTGCACAGGGGGGCGGTTGATCCTAGGGGCGGTCTCTGCCCTGGGCCCGCCTGCCAGCCTCTGTCTTTTGGCCACGTGTTAACCTGACTATGTAGAATCTTATCCCAGTTACGATCAGACTTGATGCGAAGTAGATTAGTGTGATCATGTGTATGATATGAAAATGGATTTAATTGAAATTTGTAAAAATTTGTTTTAAGATCACACTACCATGCATTTATTGAAGGAATATCCCTATGATCTCAAAGATTCATGTTTAATCATAGGGCTATTTTAGTCAAAACATAAATGCAACATTATCATCAAGCATACAAATATTTATTTGAAATATTATTTTATATATTGATATATATATGTATTTATATTTTTTTATTATTACTATTAATTTTATTTTATTAGAGGAACCAATTAATCATTTATTGAAAAGAGATTTCGAAATATTTAAATTAAAGATAATTTACCGATTTATCTTCGACAAGGGCTCAGCTTTTTAAGTCCGTTGAGCAGGACTTTTCTCCCTCCATTGTCTGCTTGATGATGGTGCATCCGTCTTGGGAGAGGTAGACGGCTGCGCTTGCTTGGGCCTTCATACTTTGTGTAACACCCTAGTGTTAGTTACTATTTTCACACTTGCATTTGCATGTCATCAAGCATAGATCATGTCATTTCATGCATCATCATCATTTCATTTGAATTGATTTCCTTTAACTGCTATATGTTTGTTTATATGTCCATAACATGCTAAATGTGTTGACATGCAAATGTGATGCTTGTTTACTATTCTAAATGCTTTAGACATGTTTGGGATAACATTTGGAACAATGTTCATGTTGGTGGAATCCCCAAAATACCCCTCTAGCTCATAGTTGACTAGAGAGCCCTCTAAAAGCTATTCTGTTTGACCAAACAAGAAGAGCATTTTAGAGATTTTGCATGTCAGTGCACCCTTAATCAAAGTTGTGTAGAATTTTATAAGCAACAAACTTTATTTTTGGGTCAACTCATGAAAATGGGTGGAAGGTGGTTAAAAAGTTGAATTAGTGCAGATTTGGAGCTGTTTTGGAGTTTCAAAAATTTCCTAAGTCTAAAAACTGGTTTTCAGTTTCGGTGTACCCATGTTCTTCGATCCATATCTCTCAATCCAGGCCGATCTAGAGTAAAGTGTTATAATATGGAATGGAGTACTCATGTAGCTCTTTGATCCATATTAGTGAAGTTTTGGCTAACACTCACTGGATCACGAGATGTGGCGCATCAAAGAATCGAGTTTCAGTCGGTTTTTAGAGCTGAATCGAGCCGATTCAAATCGGCATTCGGCCGAACAGCTGGCGCGGCCGCAGGCAAACGGCACCAAGTGGCGACCGTACGCCGGCGTCGGGCCACGCCCGCCTGCCGTTGTCTTGCAAAGGTGAAAAGGGCACCCCCTCCTGTCCCCCAGCACGCTCCTCTCACTCTCCCCCGCTCTCTCACCTCTCTGCTCGCCGTTTTCCCCTCCGCCATCGCCATCGCCGCCGAGCCAGCTCCGCGGTAAAATCCGTCGCCGTTGCTTCGCCGCCGACCGCTCCATCTCCACCATATCTCCACCACTTTCTGCTCTACACCCTCGACCCCTTTCCAAGTCAAGAAGACCTAAGGTATAGCTCCAGTGAGCTTCTCACCGCCGCGACCTCGTCGGAGCACCGCCGAGCTCTCGGGTTGCCGCGACGAGGGCAATGCCGTAGCCGTTCTTTCTAGTTCTTGCTCGTCGTGGTGTCCTCGTGAGTCGTAGATCTAGCCTAGGTCGTTGGTTGGGTCGGTCTCGCCGTAGGTTCGCCGGAACCCGAGCTCGCCGTGAACCCGCCCGCCACCGCGTCGCCATGCGCGCGGTTAGAGCAAGCTGTCGTGCACCGCTGTTCGATTCATCGAGCACGGAGCTCCGTTAGGGTCTAGGGAGTGCGGAACGTGGGTTGGTTTCGCCGGTGAAGGTCGGAATCGGCCGGCGCAAGTTCGCCGGACCGCCGCCGTCCGCCATTGCCGGCGACGAGCGTGCTCTGGTCCACGATAGGGCTCGGGAATTAGTCCATCGAGTTCGCCTCGTTGCCACGAGTCGGTAGGTCACCTTGGTGTCGCCGGAGACCTCGCCGTCGGCGAGCTCTCGTCGGTCAGCGCCGGCGGCCCTGTCTCTCTCTCTGACGGGTGGGGTCAGATTGACCCCGGGGCCCGCTGGTCAGCTGGCTGGGTGCGCCTCTGGTTCACTGAGCCGGGTGCACGTAGCAGTTAAAGCCGGTTTTGGATTTTAAAGATTTATAAAATGAATTTCCAGAAAATGTGTAAAATCTTCTAAAATTCATATCTGGAGCTAGGAGTGTCCAATTGGGGTGAACCAAATTTTGTTGTGTTTGTCTTTCTGAGCTCTATCAAGAAAAAATATAAAATGTATTTTTGGAATACTTTTTCTGTGCAGTTATATTTAAATTGTTAATTGCTTGCAAACTTAATAAATGCATAAGTAATTGTAGGAATGTGCTAAAAATGTGATTCCACTTGCATTAATCTTGTTTAGGGAAGTAGAATCTAAGAAAAATATGTTTGCTAGTGTTGCACTGTTAATTATATGATGTCGTGTATAATGTGCCTTTTATGCTTTAATCTTGCAAAAATCACCATGCTTAATGTGTTAAGGATATGGTCATGAATATTTTTCTTGAACCATATTATGTTGGGAAGAAGCTAAGAAAAATGGGAAATCTTTTGTTTGATACTTTTCACTGTGTTAAGTATTTTCCATTGCTTAAAAGGCTGGTTGTTTGTTATGTTTGTGTAGGCTGTTATACTTGTCCAAATGACTTGAAATTTTGTCAGTAGGCTAATCTAGAAATGATTTATCTACTGTAATTTTTCTAGATTTTTTGGGCATAGGAAACAGTAGGTCCAGTTATAGGCTAGGGTTTGTTTAATTGTTTTTAAGCAAATATCTTTTGGTTGGGAAGTGTTTTTATGCATTTCTGTGATGTTCAGTATTATCACTTGTTTAAAACAGTGGAGCTGATCCTAATTTAAGTTAAAGGCAGCAATGCTAATGTTTTGTTTATATGATGTTGCTCGCGCTTGTTAATTATAAGTTGATTGTGGTAAGTTAGTTGATGCATGTTAATTATTAAGTGCAGGTTGTAGACCTCTTACCTGGGACGAGAAATTGTTCTATGCTTTGCTTAAGAAGGGTGAGTATGAGTTGGTTGTCTAGAGAAGAAATATGCACGTACTCAGTAAATGAGAGTGTGGATTGTTAAACTGATTGCATATCATGGGTTAATTTGTGCATCTCTATCTTGCATTTCATGTGCATTCTCAGTTCTCATATATGCATATCATGCATACAGGATCGCCAGGAGGAGTGACGCTATTGCAGTTCGATCCACCGGAGGAGGGAGTTCCGCCGGAGATTGAGGTGCCAGAGGTTCCCGAAGGCCAGGAGGAGGAGGCTGAACTTCCTGAGTACCCATATCACCAACCTACTAATTTTGTGAAAGGCAAGCCCCGGAGCATCCCTAAGTCTCCACCTACTCTTTTTACAAATGCACTGGTCTTTATTAAATCGTATGATTGTGCACTTAAGTATAGGAGTTGATATGATACCGTTGCTGCATTTTACCTTGTTCACTTATACTTGATCCTGAAGTTATTACTAGACAAGGGATGGGTTCGATCTTATGCTTAGCCATGCTTAGACCGGTAGAAGTCGAGGGATTTCCTGTCCTTCGCGAGCATAGGTGGTTACTAATGATGATGGGGTTGGATTCCACATGATGGACTATATGTGCCACCATGCCACAGTGTCTAATGAGAGAATCAAGGCTAGATAGCGGGGAGCCACATGACATGGGTGAGGTCATGCTGTCTTCGGTGCTGCTTGCGGCCGACTAGGACTGAGGCCACCAGACATCAGTTGAGATTGAAAGACGTCGTCACATAGCTGGCCAGATACGTCATTCTAACCGCGAAGCCGAGTATTTCTTTCTGAGCCGGGAATTGGGCGTGATAAGGTAGACATATTCTGGAGGTAGGAAGGATGTGGGGAGACACCATCTTACCAAGGGCAGGTCAGGGACCTGATGCATCCTGGAAGTGGGTTTGTCTATGAGAATATGGGCCCCTCCAAGCCCGTGATACATTATGACTCAGAAAGATTTAACGGTGACCCAAGAAGCCAGTGGCTCGGCTGACAGGGTTTGTGATTGGCATATTTGCCAGCTGGTACAATCGATTCGAATCGCCATCTCTCCTGGTTAGTGAGAAACTGAACTGATCTTCTGGTGAGGTAGAGGCTAATAACTCGAACATAATGATTATGGTGAGATGAGGTTGATATCTGTGGATATCGGAAATCAAATGGTTTTATCGATTGCTATAATGTTCAGTGAATGCTTAGTATAGTGGCAAACCTTAGTTAAATAGCTAAACTAAAATCGAAGCTTATCACAATTAAAATGAATAAGTTAAGGACCTACTGTAGTAATGCTTTTGATGCAAAAATGATGCTATCCTCTGAGCTCCACCAAATAAGCCTTGCATATCCTTGAGAGTCTTTTTATTTACTCTCTGTCGGGTAAGTCTAGCTGAGTACAATTGAGTACTCAGGGTTTTATTCCCATTGTTGCAGATGGTGTAGTCTACTACGCGTATTGCAAGAATTGCTACACCCCTGCGTGCGAAGAAGACTAGACCCGAGGGCAGGGTCATTATCTATCCTTAGTTGTTGTAAGAATGTTATGACATGGTCACTTGATAGTACTCGTATTTGAACTCTGTGGTGTAAAACTATGTTAACTTCCGCTACTGCTATATTTGTGTAAAAGACTATGTTGTACTCTGATGTTTAAATTCGGTTGCGAACTTATGTGTCATGTGATCGGGTATTGCTGAATGAATGATCCTTGGGGTATGAAATGTTTGAAATCCTTCGAGATTTCTGGACTACCGGGATTATATTAGCTCAAGTGCGACTTGATTGCTATTAAAACTGCGATCGTTGTACTTGTGCTTGTATAAATTGGTCGGTTCTATGACACTTTGCGAGTAGTTTTAGGCGGTGTGGTAGTATTTTTAATTTTTATCTTGGGTTTCCACACCGTCTTCTTTGGTGAAGGCTTGGGGATTTCTTCCATCTTTTTAGGAGCCATTTTGTTTTTCTGCTCCTTTATATTTTGTTTGGGAGCCGTCTTTTCTTTTGGCTCCGGCTTTTTCTTTGATTCTTTTGAGATTTTTGATATATTTTTCAAAAGCTGAGGCTGAATCTCTACCTCCTTAATGCCTTGGGGATTCGGCCCATATCGAATGCGTATCATGTTTCATTCTTCTCGACAGCGAGGCCTGAACTCGATCTTCTCTTCTTGTCCATTGATATTGAAGCGGATTTTTCCAGCTCCAACATCAATTTGTGCTCCTGCCGTGTTCAAGAATGGCCTTCCGAGGATGAGTGGTTTTTCTATGGTGAGTTCCGTGTTGAGCACCACATAATCCACTGGAACATAATACCCTCTAATTTTTACAGGGATGTCTTGTGCAATCCCTGCTGGGTACCGAATTGAGGAGTCGGCCAACTGAAGTGTCATGTTGGTAGGCTCCAAGTTGGTGAAATTCAGTCTATCAAAGACTGATTTTGGTATTACGCTCACACTCGCCCCAAGATGGCATAAGGCGTGGTCAAATTGCTGGGTGCCTATAGAGCATGTGATTGTGGGGCACCTAGGGTCTTGTTTCTTCTCAGGTAGATGATTGAGTATAGCTGCGCTACACTCTTCCGTCAGCTTGACAATTTCTGAGGACGGTAATGGTCGCTTGTTGTTGATGATATCTTTGATGAACTTAGCGTATGATGGTATGTGCAAGACATCCATCAGCGGAATGCTGACGTGTGTCTTCTCGACCATCTCCACGAATCGGAGAAACTGTTCATCTCCGGCCTTCTTCTTTCTTCTCATCCTTGTGGGAAAAGGGAACATCGTGGTGTCCCCATAGCCCTTCGGTGTCGGCTCTTCTTCCATTGATTCTTCACGTGGTTGTGCCGAGTCAACCGGTACTTCCTCTTGCTGTCTTGGTGTTTTGCCTGTTCTTTGGTTAGGATGTGGAGGATCACGAGTGGTCTTACCCTCTCTCTTGGTCACCGAATTTATATTCTCAATAGAACTAGAAATTTGAATAGCAGATTTTGCGGCAGAGGCATGTTGGGCAATTTGAGTTTTAATTCTTTTATTAAAACTTGCTTGATTTTTAGCAGATGAGGATAGGCTATCAAGCTTAGTATTTATAGTTTCAAACATTTTATCATTTCGAGAAAGCTTGTTTGTAAGATTTTCATTTATTTTAGCCTATCCTATCGTAAGATCTTTTAATGAAGGTTGGGAGGAATTGAAATTTGAATTAAAATTGGATGAATTACCTTGGGGGTGATTCTGGCTGTTCCACCCGTTACATGGTTGTTGGTGTTGGCGAAACCCGTTGTTGACGAAGGATGCTTCTTCTAGGGTTTCGGGACAGTTGTTCCCCGAATGACCAACATCCCCACAGACTTCACACGTCATGTGCGAGTCCATGACCTGGACAGTGCCGGTGGTAGGATCGGTGGCACGTCCTTCATGTTTCTTCATTATTAATTCTATTTTTGCGGCAAGCAAATCCGTCTCCTTCACGGTGTGCATGCCTTTTTGTGTTTTGCGTCCCTCTCCCCAGCTTTGGTTGGCCACCATCTTCTCGATTAACGCCGTAGCATTCTCGATGGTGAGGGAGAGGAATGCGCCTCCAGCGGCAGCATCTATGTGCCCCTTAAACATGGCCGTGAGACCTTCATAGAAATTTTGGAGCACGAGGCATTCTTCCATCCCGTGGTGAGGGCAGGCCTGGATGTATTCCTGAATCCTATCCCAAGCCTCGGGAATGGACTCGAGTGTAGTTTGCTGGAAGTTTGATATTTTTCCCCGCAAAGCATTTGTTTTGCTCATGGGGAAGAATTTAGCGAGGAACGCCGCGGAACATTTGTCCCACGTGTTGACTGCTTCCTTGCTTTGATAAAACCATTGCTTTGCCTTCCCCGAAAGGTAGAAGGGAACAACCGGAGTTTGATGGTGTCCTGTGCGACATCTTTGATGATGATGGTCTCGCACAGCTCAAGAAAGTTTTGCAGGTGCGCGTTTGCGCCCTCACTTGGCAAACCGCTGAACTGGTTCGCCTGCACCATCGTGAGTAGGCCAGTGCGGAGTTCAAAGTTTCCATTCCCGACATTGACAGCGGGCCCAACGGGCACGTTGGCAATAGCGGGGGTGGAATACTCGCGGAGTGATTTGGCCATGGTGGTAGTAGCGGATGGTGCGGAAGTGACCGGTTTGTTTGCTGGCTGAGTAGCAGAAGAAGAGATGGTACGAGGCCTTCTCTTCCTTAGGAGTGCCTCTGGATTTTTAACGAAGTTTTCTGGTAGATTGAAACCGCTCATACACTATCCTGTTTTCATTCCAATAAAAAGAGGAAGAAAACAGCAAAGTTAGCCTGCATAAGCTATGTCTACCAATGCTTATTTTGTAATCAAAGTTTATGCCAAAGCTCGATGTTTATATTTTCCTTTTGCCCTCTCCGGCAATGATGCCAGAAATGCTTGTTGGCATTTCTTAACGTCGTTACAAAAGATAGACTAAAAGTCCGTCCCCAGCAACAGCGCCAGAAATGCTTGTTGGCATTTCTTAGCACAACTACTAAAGATAGACTAAAGGTCCATCCTTAATAATAATACTAGAAACATAAGTTGACATTGCCAACCACCATTACTTCAAAAAGGTAATCCTTGGCCCTTAGTGGCACCGGCCTAGGTAATATAGTCTGGTAATAGCAGTTAGAAGTGCCGGATTGGCCTTCCTAACCGTCATTACTTACGATATGCAAAACTGTGGCACGGCGCCGTGGGGTGCAACAAGAATTACAATCCTTAAGTAACGGTACTTAGGTACGCCAATCGATAACTCAGTAAGGAATAAGATTACTCTGTAAGCGCACAGAACTATCATTGTAGCATTTCAACAAGTGAGTCTTCAAGGGTGTCGTATTTATAATTTCCCGTAGGAGGGCATGGTGAATTCATCTAGCTTTTGGTATAAACATGATCACTTATTGAATGCATAGGTAGGCATAGCATAGGCAGGGGTTAAAATAGGTTTATAAGATAGTGGACACACACATCGGAGAAACCTCAAGGATAAAAGATAAAATAAAGAATAAAGAATAACTACGTGAGCAGGCATTGGTCATATATAGCTATGCAACGAATAGTAATTACATCGAATTAATAAGACTAGGATCAGGACTAAGTCTGGGATGATATGGAAATCCCCGCAGCTGGTCTGCCAGCCGATAGATACTTTACGAACTCCTACTCAATACCCGAACGTGGGGGAATGCTAGGGATGGACAGGGCTGCCACCACCTGCCCACCTACCCCTCTGCCCGTGGGGTACCGACATATCCGCTGATTTCCGCATACCCGAGCACCATGCCCGTGTAATTGGAAACAACTCCTAGCCCCCCGGGACCCCAACCCTACGGATTGACAGGCTCGGCTAGGTGCAATCATGACAGCACAATGGACTATTATCCCATCCTTAGTTCTTCCTCTATTCATACTAATTTGATGAACGATGAAGAACTTTGATGAACATATCAAGAACATAACACATAGACTGTGAACTAGTTTACATGTTATGATCATAATATGGACAAGACTATACTCTAATTCAGATGCATTGCTATATAAATAAGATAAGAGCTTGCTCATAGAGGAGAACCGATGTGTATTCATACCAAGATGTTCTTGATTCCTCCAAGGAGACAAGCTCTCCTTGATAGCTTTGCCTTGCTCTACTACTACTAAACTAAAGAGAACAAGTAAGAAATGTGAGGTGTAGTGCTCCAAATGTTGGTGTGTGTTTTGGAGGGGGTGAAGCACATCTATTTATAGTTGATCAAGGGCGGTTTGGGTGTTCTAAGTATGGTAGGAGGTGAAACCGCCATCAGCAAACCGCCTTGAGCATGTGGCTGAAAACTAGGCCCGGGAAGTGCCATCTGGGGGGCCGCCGCCCCCGGGGGCGGTCGGTCCCTGGGAGGTGGCAACTGGCCACCGCCTTCGGGGGGTCGGTTGCTTCCTGGGCCTGGGCCTGCCCGGCGGTTACGGATGGGTCCCGTTTGATGCTTTGATGGGCTTTTCTCTTTTATTCTTGATTTGCGCCTTTTCTGAATGCGTTTCCTGGAAGTGCACTTTCCTTGATATTTTGATGTATTTCCACGTGCTATCTCTGTAAGTGAGGTGCACAACAAAACTCGTGAAAAGGTTAGATAAAGCCCTATTCTCTATTTGTTTTAGTATTAAAATGGTGTTATATTTATGTTGCTAAGGACCGGCAACAGAAGGCTAGCACCACTTCCATCAAAGATCACCATCACGACATATCAAAACCTTTGGACCTGCGTAGTGGCTGAGGGTGACTTGGTGAGAAAGGGAGAGAGGGATGGAAGGGCCAATGCTCACCTTGGATACGTAGCTCCAACTCGCTAATGACGTTGGATCTGTGAGGAGAGCCACTGAGAACGAGAGAATGAGGGTGAGAGAGAGGAGATGGACATGGATAGAGGGAGGGGCGATGCTCACTGAAACTTAGCTCTAACTCAAGGAGGATGATACAAGCATAGTTGACGGTGCGGTCCCCTAGAGGGGATCAACATACATGGAGATCAAGGATGCAAAGCAGAGAAGACGAGGCCGAGGGCACTGCAACAGAAAAGACTGAGTGAGCATGGTGAAGAAGACCGAGAGCCCCCCCAAGAGAATAAGACGATGAAAGCCCATGTTTGGTTATGATAATTGATGAAACCTTGTTTGCTAATGGTTGGTCTAAGTGTTTCATGAGTTGGATTATCAAACACCAAGATGAAGCAAGGTGAAGGCCACAAGCGAAGGGCTATGACGGCGTCCATGTAAATAGTGTAAGTCCATCATCAAGAAGCAGTTCACAAGCTTCATCACGAGAAGAGAAAGAAGATGGAGAAAATCTTGGAGCTCAAGGCAAAGGTATATCTTGTAGGAGCTCTTTTGCTTTTAGTGATCAAGACTCTATAGAGAGAGTGATCACATTTAGGATAGACAGCCGTACTATCAAGAGGGGAGAACTCGTTCGTGAAATGAGGTTGTCAAAGTGCCACTAGATGCTCATACTTGTTGTATATGCATGTAGATTCTACCGAGTACTTTTTTGATAGTAAAATACAGAAGGGGAAACCCCCACTATAGAATTTATAATAAAAATAAAAATTTGAGAAAACTGAACAGAAGAGAGGTTTTAGGCAAGACAGCACAGAAAAGAAAAGAAACAACCGAGACAAGCACAATGGGAGCTGCAAAGCTAGAAGAGAGAATCTATACCGAGAAGGAACTCAAGGCATTTGTCTTCACTAAAGGTACAAGCCTGCAACCTTGCCTCTTCACAAACGAAGCGTTTCAAAGATTCCAAGGAAGGACGGCCCCTATCAAAGATGAATTTGTTTTTTTTCTTCCAAATCTGCCAAGCAGCAATGATGAATATCTCCATAAAGAAGAAGTGGCGGTAAACCCATGAAAAACTCTTTGAAAAATGCTAACACACGTGCACTAAGGTCTGAGACACTTTGGAGTCTTAGCACATTTGGAAACAAGGTGAAGTTTGAGGGTTAGAGAGGTTTGGTTCCCCTCTCCCTCCTGTCGAGCTTGCGAGGCAGGATTCAGCGATTTTTAGAGATGTTTAAAACTAGCGTTAGACACTAGTATCGCTAGAGTGCCGAACCATTGCTTCGGGTCCGACGGGTAACTCTAACGTGCACTGGTTCCGTGAGCGTCGAACGCTCTGGAAGAGCGTCGGACTATATGTTCGCGTCCGACGGTAGCCAGGGCTGTGAGAGTCAGACAATACGAGGGTCGTCGGACGCTCTGCGTCGGACCATTTCCTCACTGTCCGATGGTGTGCATGTAACACCCCTGGTGTTACTGTAACTAAAACCGACCATGTCATCATAATTGCATATAAATCATCTCGCATAAACTCATTATTACTGTGCATTACTAAAATAATGTTTTATTTCCACATGTGGTTGTGCATAGGTATTTTAGAGTGTTTTATTATATAAGTGTTGGTATTGGTGTATAGTTAGCTAAATCCAATTAGAAAATAAAAAGAAACTTATTTATAAATCCTACGTCGGACATGAAATCCTAATTTAAAAACTAAAAGGAATTAGGTATTAGATCTTAAACAAAAGTTGTAAATCCTTAAAAGTTGAGCAACTTCTACTTTGGGCAATTTTGAAGTTATTAAAAATAATTTCAAATAAAACCTTAATCTATGCTTTAAAGTTTAGATTTAAAACTCAATTTTAAAAACTAAAAGAAATCTGATGAAAGTGATTTAATAAAAACTATAGATATTTTAAAATGGAATAACTTTTATTTTTGGATATTTTGATGTTTACAAGTGGAAATTTAAATTAAACCCCAATTAGTGTTTGTTTATTCAAATTTAAAATGCCCTTTCAAAAACTATCAAGAATTTGGGCAAACTCCTTAAATAAAAGTTCTAAGGCCTTTCAAGTTGAACAACTTTTATATTTTGGAATTTTGAACTTATGCATTGAGATTTCAAATTAAACCCTAATGAGTGTTTTAGAATCTAAATTTGGAAATGCTATTTTGAAAACTATAAAGAATTTAACAAAACTCCTTTAATGAAAGTTGTAGAGATTGACAAATAGAACAACTTCTATTTTTACATAAACTAAAGTTATTGAGAAATTTTTAGAGAATTTTATTAGATTGCAAATCAAATTCAAATTAAAGTTTTACCCCCTTTTAAATGTTTTCAAATCTACGCCAAATTTGAAAATAGTTCAAAAAGCAAAAATGTTCTACATAAAATTCTCTACAACTTTTATTTTGGGTGTTCCTACTATTACTATTGGGAATAGGGTTTAATTTGTGTCACTAGGGTTTGACTTGGAAAGTTGCTACAGTGATGGGGGGTCCGGTCCGCGCACAGGGCGCGTGCACGCGCCGGGCGCTAGCGCCGTCCGGGGCTGGCAGGCCGCGTGTCGCCGACGGGGGCGAGGCCGTGGGGTCCCTAGTTTCATATTCAAGCCGTTTCCTGCTCTATAAAAAGCTCCAACCGGTCACCATTCCCTCTTCTCCTCGTTTGCTCGTCGCCGACGAGCCTCTGCTCGCCGGTAAAATTCGCCGTGCCTCGGCAATCTCCACCATCTCCATCTTGCAGATAGTTACACCTCCTTCTTGAGAACCTATTGAGCCTCTTTTCTCCCTCTTTCATCGCCGGATCCGTGCGAACGTCGTCTTCTTCCTCTCTGCCGGTCGAGGCGCCGCCGCGTTCGGTTTTGTCATGACCAACCTGCTCCGGTGAGCTTTGTTCAATTTCGTGGCACGTTTAAGTTTATCCTTGGTTCAGTGATGCTCAAGAGTCAGACGGTTTTCGTTTTGGTGCTTAGACCTCGTCGGAACGCCGTCGAATCCGTCGGAGCACGTCACTGTGTCCGCCATCGACGACGACGATCGAACTCCGTTCCTTCTCCGCCTCAACCAACCTGAGCCCCGTCACTTGGTGAGTACCGTGGTGCTTTAGGAGTAGCTTGTTTGGGTCGGGAAGGTCCATGCCTGCCGGAACGCGGCTCACCGCCGTTCCTGCCCACGGCCGTCCGCCATGGGCGCTGCTAAGTCCTCTGCGAACCCTAGCCAGAGCACCTAAGTCCTAGCACTGTTTGCCTTGGCATGGCACACACGTTGGTGGTCTCCCCGGTGCCGTCCGGCTTATTGTTGATGGTCGTTAAGTACCAATTTTATACCGTCAACTAATGCCTAGGGAAGATCAATAATAGAAGCATAGGGGTTATTACTGACAAATTCCACGAGTTTTGGTGAATTGTGTATTTTCCAAGGATTATTCCAGAAAGGATTAAAAGAAGGATTAAAGTGCTTAATTACCACAAAATTTAACCGCCAAGGAAACATCATCACGAGAACACTAGAAGTATCTGAAACACACCCGACGCACCGGGGCCCGAGACCCACCAGAGTGGGGCCGGCCGGCGCCCCCCGCTAGGGTTTCAGCCCATCTTCTGGAGTCTTCTTTCACTGCCTCTCTGGAGTCATCTGGGCCCTTTGTTCAAGTCGGTTTGATCCCATGGCGCACGTTCATCCCACCGGGTTATAAATAGAGGGCCAGACCCCCCTCCAGAGCACCAATTCATTCCTCCTGCTTCATTCGTCAAGAGTAGACAGAAGTTAGGGTTTCCAGAGATTAGAAATGGGGCTCTAGTTCTTCAAGTCCATAGTTTAGGCGTCCAGCAAGGTTCAAGTAGAGTTGGGCGCTACGCTCGGGATTCCAGATCCGTTCGTCTGGAGATCGGTAATCTTATTTTGTATCTCATTATGACTTTGCTTTATTTTAATATATTGCTACTTATTCAGTTCTTAGTTTATTCTAGTTGCATATTCGATATAGTTGTGATTGGTGATGATTATTGTCATTTGATCGTAAGGTGCCTAATTCATTACTCGATTGAGTTAGGTGGTATGCATTATGTAGACGTGGTGTCTAGATATATTGTGTACCTATGGAGGCACCCTGACGTGCCGGGTCGTGTGGTAGTCCACGTAGGTGACAGCTGCGTTGGTTCCTCTATAGTCCACCCCCCATACGTAGGATGAGCAGAGCGCGGTCGCGAAGGAGGTGACCCTTGTGTCTTAATATCCTCATTAGATGATGCTCCTTATAATGTTTTCTGAGTTGATTATGCTATAGATGATGTGTAATGTAATGTGGCGTAGGCTGTAGACTTTGTATTTAGTAATTACATAGGTTTCCTTTACTTTAGCTGAATCTCGAGATTGTCTTACTACATTAGTGAGTCTCTATATTCTATCTCTGAAATACCATTTACCTCATTTACTCAGTTATCATTTACCATTTATCATTGACTTATTTATCGCTAAAGCACAAGAGTTATGGATTATCATAGGTCTGCACATTTATCGTTCCAATCATTATAGTAGATTATTCTAATGAGTAGAATGCCCCTTTATCCTTTTGGCATAAAACAAATCAACGATACTCGGAATACTTACCGGATGAAATGCTACAATAGGAGAATTATCTGTGCGCTTGTGGATATATTCTATAGTATTATTTTTAGGAGGCAAGTGAAGATTATTTTACCTTTGGTTTTTGGCATCATGTTAGGGATGACAACTTAACGTGAAGTGATGTTAAAAATACCAACAAGCATTTCTGGCGCCGTTGCCGGGGATGGCAATTGTAATCATAGGGATAATTTATTGAATTTGTTGATTTTATTCGCTAGGATATTTATTCTAGAATTTCATATAGGAGAGTTCTTCATAGATAATATTAATAGAAAAACATAAAAATAACTATAAACATAAATACTTAGAGATAACCATAACCTTTTGTTTTAGCAGACTTACCCCTGTGTTGTTTATATTTAAATATCTTATATAGGGTAAGTGCAGGATTGGTCGTGTACTTTAACTCTTATCAATCAGAAACAACCATAGGAAAAAGGGTCTTACATTATTTTGTGAAGCCATGGCTGAGAAGACTCTACGTGAATTCTCTGCCCCAAGCACTGAGAATATTCGCGTTGGGCGAACTTTCAACATTGGAGATCATGATTACGAGATCAAGCCAAGCCCCATCAAAATGGTACAAGCTATTGGTGGTCCTTATGGATAAATTTTATACCACCAACTTAGACAAAAAAGAGGATTAACAATCATATTCTAGCACATATACCTTTACTACTAACAAGTTCCACTTGTACCCCTAGCATGTGGAAATACGCATCAACATGGAGAAAGCGCAAAATCAAATGACGAATCCGACAAATGCGCAAACAAAGAATACTAAAGATGCCCACCTTCAAAGCGTAATTGGATCCATCCGTAACCACGGGGGAGGCCCAGGCCCAGAGAGTAACCGACCACCTGAAGGCGGTGGCCAGTTGGTGCATCCCAGGGACCGACCGCCCCCAGGGGCGACCACCCCCCTGGTGGGGCCTCCCGGGCCTATCTTCAGAGGCGGTGCTGATGGCGGTTCGCTGATGGCGGTTTCACCTCCTTCCAAGTTTAGATGCGCCAAACCGTCATAGTTCCACTATAAATAGATGGTGCTCCATCCCCTTCAACACACACATCATTTGGAGTCATCTACCTCACACCTCTCACTTGTATCTTTAGAGTAGTATTAGTAGTTTGTGAGCAAGGCAAGAGCTATCAAGGAGAGCTTGTCTCCATGGAAGAAAAGGATCATCTTGGTATGAATACAATTCGGTCTTCTTCCATGAGCAAGTTCTTATCTTATTTATATGATCATGCATATGAACTAGAGTCTAATTATGATATTGTTATGAGCATAGTATATGAGCTAGAACATAGTTTATGTATCATGTTCTTGACTTGTTCATCATCGTTCTTCATTGTTCATCAAATTAGTATGAATAGAGGAAGAACTAGGAAAGAGGTGATGGTTCGTCGTGCTGTCATGGTTGCTCTTAACCTAGCCTGTCAATCCGAATGGTTGGGGTTCGCGGGGGTTAGGAGTTGTTTCCAAGTATGCAAGCATGGAGCATGGGTATGCGGAGATCGGCGGATATGTCGGTATCCCACGGGCAGAGGGGTAGGTGGACAGGTGGTGACTGCTATTGACACTTCTTAGCGCAACCACCAGAGACAGGGTGTTAGGCTATCTTTGATAACGGTGCCAGATGTGCCTGAGGGTATTTCTTATGTCTATTGGATAATTCTGCAAGCGCACAGAATATACCGCTGTAGCACTTCACCCGGAAGTATTCCAAGGTATCGTTATTTATTTTTATCCCAAGGGAAAGCGGTTGCTAGGAATAATTAATAAAAAGAAAGAGAGATCCTTAAGTCTATACCAACTTAGTACCAGCTAGTGGTAGGGGGGTAGATCGATAGGTAGAGGAAAGGGTAATGACACCAACACACAACAAGTATTAAGAAAACTAAAAGATAACTAGTAGAGTATAGCTAGGTGGGAGGACAACATGTGAGTATAAGACTCCTATGACACTTACTTTACTCTTATGACTTATCCTATCAAATAGATGACTTATACTAAGATAGTACCTTACTACCGGTGTGCAAGGGGTAGTGCGAGACAATAGAGGACAAAACCTCTACCCGAAGCACCTACACTCTTATGGGGGCCTACCTTTTAAGAACTTGCCTAAAGCAAGTGGAGGGATACTAAGACTAGATAGGGCTGTCACCACCTGCTAGCACCCACAAACAATCCGTGCGACAAGCGGTAACCAAAGGTAAGATCTAGTCTAAGCACCACGCTTACACTAAGTCTCACAATTCTAGTTGCGTACCAACAACTAGAACACCCTATGACAGGTGATGAACTAACACAAGTTGAGTTGGGACAAGATCACTATCAAGTATAAGACAACTATGAAATAAGACAAGACACAACAATACTATAAAGAATAGTAAAGACTAAGTAAGAACTCAGTGAAGTAAAGTAAAGATAATATATTGATAAAGGATAAAGTCTTACAGAAGGAAAGGTACAAGAGCTATACCAGACTCTCCAGTAGACGACTCCGGAGACTCCGAGCGCAGCTTGACTCGACTCTAACTCCCACACTAGACTAATACTACTACTAAAGAGTAGAACTCTTGTAACTTGTGTTGTATGGTGTATGGTGTCTTCATGAAAGGGAGTGGGCAGCCTCTATTTATAGTGGAGAGTGGAGGGATGCCACGTCAGCGATCCGTGTGCTCCTCAACTCTCCACCCTTGGATCCACCGCCTTGTAACCACCTCAAGATGGACGGCTGTGGCAATTTGAGCACATGGGAAGCATGTTTGGAGTCGGTGGAGACCAACCGACCTGACTAGGCACCAGGGGGGTTCGGCTGACCCCACTCTGACTGGTGGGCCCAGCCAGGAGCTTCTAGAAGGAGTCCCCACCAGTCAGTGATGGTGTAGGTGGCTTGGTTCCCTATCTTGTGGTTCGGGCGACCCACCCCTGGTGGGTGGGTCCTACCACAGTGGCCCCCATCTGTCATAGACTCTTTCCATGTGTTGGTCCTGTCTTGATTGCTTCGTTTCATGCCTCAATCCGTGTGCCTTTGATCTCCACCGTTGAATTAAAGCACAAGTTGATCCGATGGATGAATTGACTTGGTTGGAGTGTCACACGGATCCCGCCACGTCACCAGAGCCAGGTAGGCCCCATGGACAGTTCGGCCGACCCATGGGTGGGCCCACCCTTGGCTCTGATTTCCTTCATTTGATGTTGTATACACTCTATTGAATGGTGGTGGCCTGAGGCAACATATCATGGTTCGGCCGAACCATGTAATTAGCCCCTAGCTGCTCACTTTTGCACTGATTTAGTGTTCCCTGCAATCACAAGCTAAGAGGACATGTGGAACTAGTTATTGATAAAATATGTTCATGATATGTTTATCTTCCCTTGAATCCGAGGCCTGTTGATGGTGTTTGGATGTGGAAATTTAGGGTAATTCCACCGTCAACAAGATCCGCCAAGCTTAACTTTTGCTCATCCCGAGAAAATAATTAAACTTAGCCTCAGTGGATCAGGAGTTGCTACTATGTTCATATTTCCATAATACCATGTGTACAACTAAATACTTCTCTTTTGAATGGAAAAATTGGCTATAGAAATTCACCCATTTTACCTTAGTCCTTTATGGAGCTAATGACTTTCCCTTTTGCCTTAGGTGGTTGAGAGACAGAACAGTTTAACTTTTGAGCACTACTTTTCTCATTCTTTGCAAGTTTCATAATGGAGGTTTTAACAATGTTTTGCAAAAGAAAACCTAATGTTCCTCATATGGTTCTCTCATGTCGCTCGAATGGTGTGTGATTCCTTACCAAGGCATAAAGTAAATGTTGCCTTCTATTTATCATCCTACTTCTAAAAATAGCTTATGTGGAGCTGTAGGTAGGAATGAAAGAATATAGCATACTTACTTTGCATATGTTGTAGAGTCAAAGCCTAGATCCAAAGAGAGAAGTGTCTGCCCTTAGATCAAGATGTGCAAGTGTATGGATGATGATGAAATATAATGCTCCTCTATTTGAATTGTATCTCTCTCTAATAAATTTTAGAGACATGGCTATCATTCTTCTTTTATTTATGAGCCTAGACTTGCTCAAATATTTTTCTTTTCTTTTCTATGGACCCTCTTGTGTCCATCTTTCTTTCTTTTTATTTTTATTTTGCATAGCCCTTTTGTCTCTACTACCATAATGACTAAGAGAGATTTTCTATGACTTTAACACATGGAGCATTTATTTGGTGGAAATGAAAGGCATGTGGTTGTGTACTTCCAGTGTAAAAGTAGCATGTATATATGGTGTGTACGTGATCTTGATCTTGGGAGCATGATAAGACTCTCAATAAGGGTCAACAAGACTTGACAACACTCAATACAAAGCAAATAGCTTAAGTGGAAGGTTTTAAACATGTGTAACATATATGGCCGTGGTAGGAATTTATCACCATTGAGGAACTATATGGTTTTGTTTGTTTAAGAAATAAATCTCCAGTAATCATGCATGCTTAGAACAATATTATAGTAGCTCTTGTTTCACTATATCATATCTCACAACAACTTGGACTTAGTTCTAGCACTTAGCATCCATAAAGTTTTTAGGTTCATGATGATTTAAATGAGCCAAGTGATCCATACTCAAACAGATACTAAGATGTAAACTAGGTGTTAAAGAAATATTAACAGAGCAACTATTCATCATTTCCATGAGGAAGATAAATATTCATGAGACATATGGAAATAAGGGAAATATTTTTGGTATTTTTATCTTATGCATTTTAGATGCAATAAATTAAAATAATGTAAATAGTTAGGATAGAATACATACCTTGGTGGGGGAGAAGATCTCCCCCAAGCTTGTCCTTTTGCTCATTGTGGTGGCGGGTAGTATTGGAACCATCCCGCCCAGCGTTGTGCTTCTTCATCTTGGATAGCTTCCAGTAGTTGAGCATTTTGTTGTGCCATATTCAAAGTTGCATCTTGCTCGACTTACATTGTGCCCATGTCATTGATAAGTTGGTCCATTTCTGATCCTTGGCTTCAACGGCCCCTCGCCCATGTGGACGGACGGGGAGTGCGCACTCTTGGAGTGTGCTGTTAAGGCCGTTCCGTGGACCTTCAGATGTCCATGGAACTTGCCTCATCGCCTTCTTCTTCATATCTCCCTGCAGCTCGTGATGTGCCACCTTACTCAAATTGAGCGGCTTGTGACATGCTCCTTGTCACCCTTCTTGGTCCTGCAACATTTTGGCTTCTTGCCTCTCGGTCCCAATTTATGGTTAGTGTGCGCAGCGCATACAACCGACGCCTCTCACAAGGGAGAGAGATTTTGGCTGTATGGCCGGAATAAATCATTTTTATATCACCATTTTCATCTCTTTTTAGGACTTGAGTGCTTATGAAGAAATCTTCGGTTACAATATCTCTAGGAGAGGCAATGTATTCAAAGTAATGTTTTTCATCTAGCAAGTCCATTGTTTCAGCAATTCGCGTGATAAAAGAAGTGAAGAATATGGGCTCGCTTCTATGAAAAATACCAAGCCAAAAGTGGACTAACATCTTAGCAGGTGTCACACCCAATTTTAAGGATAAAATGGGATGCATAATCTTATGTGCGCCCAGAGATCAGTCACACACATAAGCCAACAAATTGCATAAATTGTATCATAACCAATGTTTAATACATAGCGAATAATATCAAAGTCATTTCACAGCGGAAAAATAAAGATAACTCTCGCGGTAGCTCCATAGCACAGGGACGTCGACTGGTGAAGCACAAGTCTAGTAATCCTCTGGGTAGTCTTCATCACTATCACCATCTGTTACCCATCCGGGATTTTTAACCGAGTATTGAAAAATAAACAAGCGTAAGTACATGTCGTACTCAACAAGACTAGCATGGGTTAATGAGGCTCAAAAGGTTGACACGGTTTTAACAGCAGGTTGCTTTTAATTAATCATCTTTTATGCAGTTGGATAGCAACAAGTTAATATGCCCAATCTCATGATCATAGTAAACATAATTAACGAGCAGCAATATATAGATTTTGCAACAAGTAAGCATCACCCCAAATGAATAACTACTCCATAAGACGTCCAAGGCCGCTTTTGACCGTGAGCTCGGCTAGTATACCAGTTTTACACTCTGCAGAGGTTATGCACTTTCACTATGAGCCATGATTCCCATCTGCTCGGGTTAATTACTCCCATAACACTACCAAGGTGAGAGAGCAGGGTTTCACTATGAAGCCTTTCAAAGGTTCGTCTAACATGTTAGGGCCGCGAGGTTTCCTCGGCAAGCAGATGTAGAGCCCCCCTTCCATATGGCACAAGGTCACGCAGGTTATACACATATGGACAGAGGCCGCACTATACCCGAGTCGGCAAGCCCCTCTTGCGCCTTTCGGTAACCTCTAACAAGCTAGAAAAGGTCCTCATACTGAGCTAAAACCAGAGCCATATAGCCCTCATAGTTGCACTGTAAGTCCCGGTGTCATACTTACAGATCATTATCAAAGGTGAAAGATTTTGAGCATCACGAAACTATGCTCGAATCCTCTACCTACTTATTGCTAAAAAGGCATCTTATAATCATATTGCATAATCAATTAATCAAGTTCACATGATCATGATATCAATAACGCACTAGCATCAATTACCACATGCATAATCCCATAGGTAGCAAGAAACAGGATAACAAAACTAGGAAGTAACTATGGTTAACAAGGAAGACACATGCAAATGTAATTATTTATTTGGTGAATAGGACAACAAGGATGATCCATGCTAATACTTGCCTTGATCAGCAAACTCTTGGTGATCCGGGTTGTCGCAGTATTGATCTTGATCACCCACGTAAAGCTCACCGTCTATACTCGATCCATCATAACAACACACACGCATACAGGGGCAATCATGCATACAAACAAGGGTTTTCATTAGAACAGTACACCAACAGAGAGAAAATAAATTAAAAAGGTTATAAAACAAATCTACACATTGCTACGATCACATCGATATCAAGTTTGCGCAAATCGGATTTGAAACGAGGAAGATATGAATTTTACAAGATTTATAATAGAATGATAATAGATTAAATATAATCTCGAATTTTAAGAGTGGAAAATATATGAAACAGTGGTACCATCAGATCAATTATGAAATTACGAATCTAACGCAATTTGAATCGTTCAAATCGGAGCTAAAACGTGGAAATTATAAATGAAACAATTTTGAATTCAAATCTAAAAAGACATTTTCATGTATGCCGAAAATAAATAAACCTTCAAATGTAATCTACTGATTATGCTGAGGGCTGCGGCTAAGCCTTAAAACTGCAGGGGGTTATTCGCAAAAACGCCGGCCGAATCGGTATGGGCTGCTCTGCGGCCGTCCGATTCAAAATCGGCGGATCAGATTAAAAGAGAGGAGGGGTGGCGGTGCTCTCGGCCGGAAAACAGAGGCCGACGGCGGCGCCATGGCCAGAGGGCCGCCGGAGAAGGAGAACTCATCCTTTGGTGCATGAAATAGGTCGGGAAGGGTACCCATAGATCGGGAAGAGCATCGCAAGCTCACCTAGGGTGATGGGAAGGTCGGAAATCGACTCGGAGATAGCTCGCGGCGTGATCCGGCGGACGGTGGATCTCTGCAACGGCGGCGGAGGCGTGTCAGTGCACAAATCGAAGGGGGAAAGTGCTCGGGAACCTCACAAGATCACAGCGAAGCTCCTCAAAGGCTTACCGGGAGGAAATTGGTGGCGAATCGAGCTAATTGCTCGCGGCGGCGGCTGCTCGGTTCTCGCGGGAGCTCGGCAATGGCGGCGAGAAGAGGCGGCTAGGGTTAGGTGATGGCTACGGGGGGTGTGGCGCTGCTTAAATACTCCCGAGGTGTGGCGTCAATCTCGGAGATTGAAACAAACTCGGCGAGCGGAGAAATCGGCTTCGGCCGTTTCTTCTCTGCTTCGGACTCTCGGCGCGGCGACGAACTCGGCTTCGGCCGTTTCTTTCTTGCCCGCGTCGGACTCTCGGCGAGCAGCAGAGGGAAACAGGGAAGGGGCTGTCCTGTGGGTCCACAGGTCGGTAGCACCGAGCGCTGGGGTCGGGCTGGCAGTCACGGCAGAGGGACGCTTCGCGCGCGCGTGCTCGGCCACGGCGGATGAACACGGCAGCGGCGTCTCTGTTCGCGCGGCGAGGGAGGTGTAGAAGGAAGGGCTAACCCGTGGGTCCCACTCATCAGTCAGATGGGGTAAGGGGAAAGGAAGGGAGCAGGTCGGCCGAGCTGTCCTCGGGCCATCCGACCTGGGTCTGCTGGCCAGGGAGTGGAAAACAGGCCAAGCTGCTGCTCGGGCCAGAAAGGAGAGGGGAAGGACTCTGCTCTATTTCCTTTCCATTTTCCAAAAGGATTTTCAAATTGGGTTTTGAAATATTTGAGAAATTCAAATAATCTACAACAGTACAAAGAAGAAATGCTCCAGCATGAATGCATCATACATGTGTATGACCTAGGTTTGATTTTAGATTTAAGAAAAATTATTATTTCCCTATATTGGAATGATCAATTAATTGCACAATTAAATAAATTTCTACTATTTAAAAGAATGCAATTTTTCGGGTGTTACAATTCTACCCCCCTTAAAAATAATCTTGTCCTCGAGATTCAGTTGGTGCTTACTCAAACAACTCCGGGTACTTTTCTCTGAGATCTTCCTCTCTTTCCCAAGTAGCTTCTTCCTCAGAGTATCGATGCCACTGCACCTTACACATCTTTATAACTCGACTTCTTGTAACTCTTTCTGCGGTCTCCAAAATTTTCACTGGATGTTCCTCATAAGTGAGACCCTTCTTGAAAACTATTTCCTCGACAGGAACCTGCTCTTCCGGTACTCTCAAACACTTTCTCAACTGAGATATGTGGAACACATCATGCACACCGGACAAACTTTCCGGAAGTTCTAGCTGATATGCCACTTCTCCACGTCTCTCTAGGATCTTGAAAGGACCAATATACCTTGGTGCCAATTTTCCTTTGCTGTTGAACCTTTTCACACTTCTCATCGAGGACACTTTAAGATATACATAGTCTCCTACATTAAAAGCTAGTTCTCTTCTCCGTGTATCCGCATAGCTCTTCTGTCTAGATTGTGCTATTCTCAAGTTCTCTCTTATTGTCTGGACTTGCTCCTCTGCATCTCTCAACACATCCGGTCCAAACACTTGACTTTCTCCAGTTTGATTCCAAAACAAGGGTGTCCAGCACTTGCGTCCATACAATGCTTCGAAGGGTGCCATCTTGAGACTTTTCTGGTAACTATTATTATAAGAGAACTCCGCATACGGCAGACTCTTATCCCAACTCGTTCCATACTGTAAAGCACAAGCTCTCAACATATCTTCCAAAATCTGATTAATCCGTTCAGTTTGACCGTCCGTCTGAGGATGATATGCAGAACTGAAATTCAGCTTAGTACCTAGAGACTCATGTATCTTTTGCCAGAAATGTGAGGTGAATTGAGTGCCCCTATCAGACACAATTTTCTTTGGAACTCCATGCAGACACACTATTCTCTCCATATACAACTCTGCTAGTTTAGGACCTCCATAAGTGGTCTTGACTGGAAGGAAATGAGCCACTTTAGTCAGTCGATCCACAATTACCCAGATTGAATCATAACCTCTCTGAGTACGTGGCAATCCAACTATGAAGTCCATACCGACTTCTTCCCACTTCCACTCAGGTATCTTTAGTGGTTGTAGCAATCCTGCAGGTCTCTGGTGTTCAGCTTTAACTCTCTGACAGGTATCACATATAGCCACATATTCTGCTACATCACGCTTCAGTCCAACCCACCAATATTTTTCCTTCAGATCCAAATACATCTTGGTACTTCCTGGGTGTATAGAATATGCTGACTCATGAGCTTCACGCAATATAGCGTCTCGGATGGATTTCACTTCGGGTACACAGAGTCTCTTCCCAAACCATAAGGTTCCATTCTCATCTAGCCTAAATCCGGGTGATTTTCCAACCACAATGTTCTCTGCTATTTCTTTGAGCTTCTCATTTTCCAACTGAGCCTTTCGTATCTCTTGCTCTAGTGTGGGTTCAACCTCCATCTCAACAGCATTGATCACAATTCCCAAGTTGAGACGCTCCATCTCTGCACACAACTCTGCTGGAATAGTGGTTGTTCGAATCTCATTAGCATAACTTTTTCTACTAAGAGCATCGGCCACAACATTTGCTTTGCCTGGATGATAATGCAATTCCAGGTCATAATCCTTTATCAATTCCAGCCAACGACGTTGCCTCAAATTCAACTCTGACTGGGTGAAGATATACTTCAAGCTCTTATGATCTGTATAGATGTCACACTTATGACCAATTAGATAATGCCTCCATAACTTCAGAGCGTGAACCACAGCTGCTAGCTCCAAATCATGAGTAGGATAATTCAATTCATGCTTCCTCAACTGTCTTGATGCATATGCTACGACTCTTTCTTCTTGCATGAGAACACAACCAAGACCTAGGCGGGAAGCATCACAATAGATAGAGAACTTCTTACTCAGATCCGGCAAATCCAACACTGGGGCTGTTGTCAATCTCTTCTTCAATTCTTCAAAACTAGCTTGGCACTTCTCAGACCACACATACTTGGCATTCTTCTCTAGCAAGGAAGTCATTGGCTTCGCAAGCTTGGAGAATCCTTCAATGAACCTTCGGTAGTAACCAGCTAAACCAAGAAAACTACGAATGCTAGTCACATCAGTTGGCGGCTTCCAATTCAACACGTCCGCCACCTTGCTTGGGTCTACAGAAATCCCACCATTGGACACAATATGTCCTAGAAAAGCAACTTCTCTCAACCAGAACTCGCACTTGCTTCGCTTGGCATACAGCTTATGTTCTCTGAGCTTCTGCAAAACCAATCTCAGATGCTCGGCATGCTCTTCTTCATTCTTGGAGTAGATCAAGATATCATCAATGAACACCACAACAAACTTATCCAACAATTCCATGAATACCTTGTTCATCAGATACATGAAGTAGGCAGGTGCATTAGTCAAACCAAAAGACATTACCGTATACTCATACAATCCATACCGAGTAGTGAATGCAGTCTTAGGTATGTCAGAGTCATGAATCTTCAACTGATGATAACCTGAACGGAGATCAATCTTGGAAAACACACAAGCACCTCTCAACTGATCAAATAAGTCGTCAATTCTAGGCAACGGATACTTGTTCTTAATGGTGACCTCATTCAGTGACCGATAATCAACACACATCCTTTGACTACCATCTTTCTTATCAACAAAAATAACCGGGGCTCCCCAAGGTGAAGAACTAGGACGAATGAAACCTTTTTCTGACAGTTCTTTGATTTGTTTCTTAAGTTCTTCTAATTCTTTAACTCCCATTCTATATGGACGTTTAGCTATAGGTGCAGTACCAGGTAACAACTCAATGATAAATTCAATGTCACGGTCAGGTGGCATACCTGGTAACTCATCTGAAAACACGTCTTCAAACTCATCCACTACTGAGTTATCCGGCTGCACTTCTTCTCGGAGCTGATGTACTGTGGCTTGTTGTTGCACTTGCAGAGCAACCTCAACTCGGACCTCATCTCCCTTTGGTGTAGTGACAGTTACAACCTTCTCCTTACACCCTATGTTCGTGTTGTATTTCTTCATCCAATCCATACCCAGGATAAGATCAATTCCGGCAGTATTTAGCACAGTAGGGGTTATCTCAAATTCTACCTCCCTTAATGAGATGGTAATCGGGAGACACTGAAGAAGAGCTTGCATAACACCACCCGGAGAAGAAACCATAATAGGATGTTTCATGACACTAAGGGGAATACCATGCTTTCTAACAAATGTGTGCGAAATGAAAGTATGCGAAGCACCATAGTCAAAAAGAACTGTAGCGGGGATGGAGTCGATATTGAACGTACCCATCATGACCTCTGGAGTCTCCTGTGCCGTATCAACCGACACATGGTTCACCTTCCCGGTGCGAGGTGGCACTCTTTGCTGGTTGTTCTGCTTCTGGGAGGCTTGGGGATTCTGCTTCTCAGGACAATTGTAGGACAAGTGTCCTTCCTTGCCACAGCGGAAACACTTGTTGGGGGCACCATTCTTCACTGGGATGTTGTTGGGAGCAGTCAGTTGTGGCGCCTGGTTGCCACCTTGTTGCTGGTACTGGGAACGCTGCTGGTTCTGGGAACGTTGTTGATTCTGGAAATTGTTCTTGAATCCAGACTGTCCCTGGAAACGTTGTTGCTGCTGAGGCTGCTGTTGGTTGTTACGGAAGCGGCTGTTGCTTCCAGACGACTGTCCTTGAAACTTCCTCTTCTTCTTCTCATCTATCTCACGGCGCTTGCTCTCGATGATCAAAGCTTTGTCCACCAACTGTTGGAAGTTGACGAAAGTGTGGGAGAGCAACTGGTACTGGAGGTGATCATTCAGTCCTTCCAAGAAGAGCTCTTGCTTCTTGGCATCATCTTCAACCTCTTTTGGAGCATAGCGCGACAATTGGATGAACCTGTCACGGTACTCGGCAACTAGCATTCCTCCCTGCTTCAGAGAAAGAAACTCCTTCTTCAGCTTCATCAACCCTGCAGGCACATGGTGATTGCGGAACCCCTCACGGAATTGCCGCCAAGAGATGGGGTCGGCACGTCCAAAACGGAAAGACTCCCACCAGTCCAGAGCAGCTCCCTGCAACTGCCCAGATGCATAGAGAACTTTCTCGACGTCGTTGCATTGGGCGATCTCCAGCTGCCTTTCTATTGCACGCAGCCAATCATCAGCTTGGAGAGGATCACTGGAATGATCGAAGGTGGGTGGGCGTCCCTTCAAGAATTCGCTTCTCTTGTCACGGGTGGTGGAGGTGGGTTCCCATTGCCATTGTTTCGCTGCAGCAGTTGAATGTTCTGGGCCATCTGCTGCATCAACTGTGTTTGCATCATCATCAGCTGCTCCATATTAGGCTGTGGCGGAGGTGGCGGTGGATTAGCATTTTCTTCAGAGGTACCATCACCCCTTGGGTTCCTCCTGGTGTGGGCCATCTGCTGTTCAATTCATTGAAGTGAGGTTTAGAATTCTTTTCCATTATAATAACACTTAGAAGACTAGAACAGGAAATTCCGAACGCAATCCAACAACGGTAGAGTAGAAAAACAGTCATATCTGGAGTTCCCGAAGTCAAACAGAGACATGCTATACATGGTTGGAAAGCATGAGAAAAACTCTACATCTTTTATTCAGACCATCTCTCCAGATTCTGCCGTTAAGTTTATCAAAAGCAGATTTGATTTGAAACTGTTTCAGAATAACAGACAGCGCAGAAACTTTGACTTGTGACATTTGTTTCTCACAAACCGTAACTGATATTGAGATGATTCTTGTGGCCAAAGAAAACTACAGAAGTCTAGTTTTTCACAAAAATTTCTCATGATTTTTGGTCGTATATAATTAAATAGGAAAAATAACTAAGGCAGAGAGGTCTGAAAAACAGTACTGCTGGAAACTGAGATAATCAACCCAAACTATTATGCATTAATTCAAACCTATATAAAGAGATTTGCGGATATGCCCACAATCTCAGCACTCATTACAAACTCCAAATCAAGCATTGTTCATAAGGAAAAGCAATCTAGCACAAAAGTTCACAAGACACGAACTAGACTCGACTTGACTCAACTTGCGCTTCTAGCGTCTTTTGCTACTAACTGGGGGTAACTCCTCTAGGGGTCGATGTCGGTGCGGGTGTGAGCATCTCCATGGTCTCCTCGGTTCCTTGGCGGCGATTCAGCTGGACACCTTGGTGATGGCGGAGGGGGTCCAACACCGAGTTGCCTGTTCAACCCATCCACTGCCCGGCTGAGCTTGTAGTTAGCTTCAGTCCTGGTGTTCAGCTCATCCAGTGTCTGGTCCAGAAAAGTGTTGGTCTGAGCCAAACATTCCAAGGCAGCGTGGAGTCGGGCGTTCACTTCTCCAAGTGGACCGGCGATACTGCAGTTAGCTTGGCCACTCTGACGGCGGGGAAGGTAGCGGTGCATCTCCCACTTGATGATGTCCCAATTCTCATGGCGGTGCACCATAAGAGCTTGTCGTGCGGCATCCTTGATGGCGGCAGCTTTGGAGAGTCGAATGGAGACAGCATAGTGAATATTCTTCACCTGGCTTCCCTCCTTGATGTACACCCTCGTCTCATAATAGGCGGCGTAGTCAGGGTGCTTCCAGTACTCCGTCTTGTACAGCACCGAGGCGTTGGGGTAGAAACGGCGCACCAAGTCGAGAAGCAGCGGGTGGTAGTAGTCATCCCCATGATGATCATAGTGAATCATTCCCACCCAGGGTTTTCCACCTTGGTTTCCATCATCATCGCCATCGTCTTCGGGGTCGTCGGAGCCATCCGAGTTGCCTCCATCATCTCCGTCGTCAGGGTCGCCAGCACAATCCTGGTCACCCCGCGGCTCCACCTTCTCAGGTTCATCTTTCTGAGGGCCCTCCATAGGTACGTCTTCAGAGCTGTCGCCCAAGGGCTCTTCACTGGGCTCCTCTGCGGGCACCTCCTGCTGGGACTCCTCCACTGGTACGTCTTCCACGGGTACATCTGGTCGGGTAACACGTCCGCCAGAGATGAAGCGCTGCAGGTATCTCTTAGGTGGCATGACACGCTTGCGAGC
This sequence comes from Eremochloa ophiuroides, assembly GCA_038502445.1. NCBI lineage: Eukaryota > Viridiplantae > Streptophyta > Magnoliopsida > Poales > Poaceae > Eremochloa > Eremochloa ophiuroides. Next base: position 9,771,237 of record JAHLJS010000009.1, on the reverse strand, counting down.
AGTGCGCTTAAGATTGGCCATCTACAAGAATTAAGATTAAGTCAAAATTTTGCAATGGACAAGGGTAGGATATCATCAAAAACTTGTAGCAAATTAATATAACAAGTAAAAAGAGATAATAAAGCTAAGGGCTATCCAGTGCTAACTAGGCTTGCGTCCTACAGTCAACACGGCTCTGATACCAATTTGTCACACCCAATTTTAAGGATAAAATGGGATGCATAATCTTATGTGCGCCCAGAGATCAGTCACACACATAAGCCAACAAATTGCATAAATTGTATCATAACCAATGTTTAATACATAGCGAATAATATCAAAGTCATTTCACAGCGGAAAAATAAAGATAACTCTCGCGGTAGCTCCATAGCACAGGGACGTCGACTGGTGAAGCACAAGTCTAGTAATCCTCTGGGTAGTCTTCATCACTATCACCATCTGTTACCCATCCGGGATTTTTAACCGAGTATTGAAAAATAAACAAGCGAAAGTACATGTCGTACTCAACAAGACTAGCATGTTGCTTTTAATTAATCATCTTTTATGCAGTTGGATAGCAACAAGTTAATATGCCCAATCTCATGATCATAGTAAACATAATTAACGAGCAGCAATATATAGATTTAGCAACAAGTAAGCATCACCCCAAAAGAATAACTACTCCATAAGACGTCCAAGGCCGCTCTTGACCATGAGCTCGGCTAGTATACCAGTTTTACACTCTGCAGAGGTTGTGCACTTTCACTATGAGCCGTGATTCCCATCTGCTCGGGTTAATTACTCCCATAACACTACCAAGGTGAGAGAGCAGGGTTTCACTATGAAGCCTTTCAAAGGTTCGTCTAACATGTTAGGGCCGCGAGGTTTCCTCGACAAGCAGATGTAGAGCCCCCTTCCATATGGCACAAGGTCACGCAGGTTATACACATATGGACAGAGGCCACACTATACCCGAGTCGGCAAGCCCCTCTTGCGCCTTTCGGTAACCTCTAACAAGCTAGAAAAGGTCCTCATACTGAGCTAAAACCAGAGCCATATAGCCCTCATAGTTGCACTGTAAGTCCCGGTGTCATACTTACAGATCATTATCAAAGGTGAAAGATTTTGAGCATCACGAAACTATGCTCGAATCCTCTACCTACTTATTGCTAAAAAGGCATCTTATAATCATATTGCATAATCAATTAATCAAGTTCACATGATCATGATATCAATAACGCACTAGCATCAATTACCACATGCATAATCCCATAGGTAGCAAGAAACAGGATAACAAAACTAGGAAGTAACTATGGTTAACAAGGAAGACACATGCAAATGTAATTATTTATTTGGTGAATAGGACAACAAGGATGATCCATGCTAATACTTGCCTTGATCAGCAAACTCTTGGTGATCCGGGTTGTCGCAGTATTGATCTTGATCACCCACGTAAAGCTCACCGTCTATACTCGATCCATCATAACAACACACACGCATACAGGGGCAATCATGCATACAAACAAGGGTTTTCATTAGAACAGTACACCAACAGAGAGAAAATAAATTAAAAAGGTTATAAAACAAATCTACACATTGCTACGATCATATCGATATCAAGTTTGCGCAAATCGGATTTAAAACGAGGAAGATATGAATTTTAAATGATAATAGATTAAATATAATCTTGAATTTTAAAAGTGGAAAATATATGAAACAGTGGTACCATTAGATAGATTATGAAATTACGAATCTAACGCAATTTGAATCGTTCAAATCGGAGCTAAAACGTGGAAATTATAAATGAAACAATTTTGAATTCAAATCTGAAAACACATTTTCATGTATGCCGAAAATAAATAAACCTTCAAATGTAATCTACTGATTATGCTGAGGGCTGCAGCTAAGCCTTAAAACTGCAGGGGGTTATTCGCAAAAACACCGGCCGAATCGGTATGGGCTGCTCTGTGGCCGTCCGATTCAAAATCGGCGGATCAGATTAAAAGAGAGGAGGGGTGGCGGTGCTCTCGGCCGGAAAACAGAGGCCGACGGCGGCGCCATGGCCAGAGGGCCGCCGGAGAAGGAGAACTCGTCCTTCAGTGCATGAAATAGGTTGGGAAGGGTACCCATAGATCGGGAAGAGCATCGCAAGCTCACCTAGGGTGATGGGAAGGTCGGAAATCGACTCGGAGATAGCTCGCGGCGTGATCCGGCGGACGGTGGATCTCTGCAACGGCGGCGGAGGCGTGTCAGTGCACAAATCAAAGGGGGAAAGTGCTCGGGAACCTCACAAGATCACAGCGAAGCTCCTCAAAGGCTTACCGGGAGGAAATTGGTGGCGAATCGAGCTAATTGCTCGCGGCGGCGGCTGCTCGGTTCTCGCGGGAGCTCGGCAATGGCGGCGAGAAGAGGCGGCTAGGGTTAGGTGACGGCTACGGGGGGTGTGGCGCTGCTTAAATACTCCCGAGGTGTGGCGTCAATCTCGGAGATTGAAACAAACTCGGCGAGCGGAGAAATCGGCTTCGGTCGTTTCTTCTCTGCTTCGGACTCTCAGCGCGGCGACGAACTCGGCTTCGGCCGTTTCTTTCTTGCCCGCGTCAGACTCTCGGCGAGCAGCAGAGGGAAACAGGGAAGGGGCTGTCCTATGGGTCCACAGGTCGGTAGCACCGAGCGCTGGGGTCGGGCTGGCAGTCACGGCAGAGGAACGCTTCGCGCGCGTGTGCTCGGCCACGGCGGATGAACACGGCAGCGGCGTCTCTGTTCGCGCGGCGAGGGAGGTGTAGAAGGAAGGGCTGACCCGTGGGTCCCACTCGTCAGTCAGATGGGGTAAGGGGATAGGAAGGGAGCAGGTCGGCCGAGCTGTCCTCGGGCCATCCGACCTGGGTCTGCTGGCCAGGGAGTGGAAAACAGGCCAAGCTACTGCTCGGGCCAGAAAGGAGAGGGGAAGGGCTCTGCTCTATTTCCTTTCCATTTTCCAAAAGGATTTTCAAATTGGGTTTTGAAATATTTGAGAAATTCAAATAATCTACAACAGTACACAGAAGAAATGCTCCAGCATGAATGCATCATACATGTGTATGACCTAGGTTTGATTTTAGATTTGAGAAAAATTATTATTTCCCTATATTGGAATGATCAATTAATTGCACAATTAAATAAATTTCTACTATTTAAAAGAATGCAATTTTTCGGGTGTTACAGCAGGTGAAACTTTTATTTTCTTTGTCATGGCATAGAGCAGTCTTAATTCATCATTGTAAAGAACTTGCACATTAGAGCCAGGAAGAAAAGTTATAGCCATCCAATATCGGATCAAGCGCAAAGTAGGATTATGAATTTCATCGGTTTTAGGGTCAGAGCAATCATCAGATCCTGTTATAACTTTCCAAAATTTAGCTTTATCAAATCTTCTTGTTGCATTAACAAGGTCTAGATGACAGTCATTATCAAAACCAAGTGCCATGCTAAAAACTCCCCATGTTAAATTATAGTCTTGGTTAAACATGCGGAAGTAGACATTATTTTCAGTGGCTTGTAAAGAGCATAGAAATTCAATGGTGAGCTTTTCTATTCCAAGTTCTTGCACTTCTCAAAAACTTCCCTAACTGATTGTATTGGAAATAGTATTGAATTCCGCGGTCATACCTGTGCTGTCCAAAAGGACAGGGTCGATAATGCCGGTATGTTCATACCCTCGGTGTCGGATGGAGGTGTACCTTTGGTACTCTTCTTGATTTAGCATGAGGCCGCTTTCGGGGTCGAACGTCCTCTCGGAAGGCACTCCAAAGCTACTTCTTGGTGGAGCTTCTCTTCCTTCATCTTCATCATGGCGGGGTCGTCGGGAGGAACTCCCTACGACACTCTTGGCCTTCTTGAGTGAGGAGGAGAACTTCTTCATCCTGCAACAATGAGCTAATACAAGAACACACTACAACAACAGGGATTAGCGTTAGCTATCCCACTATTAGTAGTCCTTGCGGGGTATGGCTACCTCCACAAACAAGAGTTTGAGAGCAAAGTTGAGAGTGAGACAAGCTTCTACTACTACACTATTTTTGGGTTTTTGGCTTGAGTGGCTAAACTTAAACTAAACTTGAGAAAGATCTTGCTCAAATGGAGAGAAGAAGGGAGATTATGTGCTTGAGAGGATTCAGCTGGATTGGGTGTGAAATTGAGCACACGTTGGAAGGGTATTTATAGGGGGAGAAGGGCTGGTGGCCAGGTCACTAGGACCAGTTCGGCCGATCCCCCTGGCCAGATTTTTGTTGCTTTCTCCCTTGGACATGGAATCTAAGTTATTTCAAATTCAAATTTGCCGACAGGGCTTTATTGATGGGTCGGCTGAACCAGTTATTACAGGATCAAACTTGCTTTTTCGTTTGGACAGGGAATCTAGTTCAATTCAAACACAATCCTGCAGATAGGACCCAAATAGTGGGTCGGTCGAACCCATTTATGGCAGGTTTAGTGTTGGTTTTACCTTTGGACAGGGAATCTATTTGAATTCAAACTCTACTTTCGTGAAAGGAGCCAAAACATGGTTCGGTCGAACTAGGGTTTGTCCCCTTTCAACTTTAAACAGTGTGTCCAATAAAGTAGAGACTGGTGGTGGACCAAAAGTTTTGAAATTTTCAGAGATTCCCTTGTCTAGTGTTTTGTGAAGGTAAAAGGTATATGACAAAAGTGGGGACATGTTTAAAGTGATTCCCATGGACCATGGGAGCACTCTTGCATGCCAAAGTGTCCACTTTTCAGAATTTGGATTAATGTGGATGTTGGATTCTCCTTGAAGCATATGAGAATGGTCATGACAAAAGAATGGTCGACCAAAATTCAAAAGGAGCTGGAGTTCAAATTTTGGGAACATGATCAGCACACCAGGCCAACACCACTAGAGGTGGGTGGGCCCTATGGTGGGGTCGGCCGACCCCACCTAGGTGGTCCCACCACCTCAGGTGTGAGTAGAAATGATCTTTATCAAGTTTTATTCATCTACTTATTTTATTTTGTCGAAATAAAATATTGCCAAAATTAAACATGAAATGCAATGAAGAAAATTCAAAATTGAAATGCACGAATTAAATATGAGATAAATACTGATTTACCTTACCAGCAAGGGCTCCATGTTTTAGGTCCGTAGCTCCAGTTCGGGTTCATTCTTCGGGTGCTTCGATCGGTCCCGGAGATGGAGACCGTGATGATCGCACCTCTTTCTTCCGCCATTCCTTCTTGGTTGATGCTTGTGATTCGACGGAGGCAGCCTTGTTTATCACCTCAGCCTTACTTACCGGTTCGGCCTTTTTGGACCTTGGTGGTTGATTGTTTCGGCGGGGTGCATATTGTGGCTTGTTTCTCCACAGATTCTTCCATGCCTGGTGCATTGATTTATAACCATTGAAAGGACATTTAATTCTCTTACCTGGGAGTTGGAAGTGGACTTGGCCGGATCCCACGTAGATGATGGCATTCACGGTGTTGAGGAACGTCCTTCCCAGGATGACTGGGACTTCGTCATCGGCCCCCATGTCAAGAATGATGAAGTCGGCGGGGATGTATTCATCTTGATCTTTGATAAGGATGTCCCTTGCCAATCCCTCGGGGAACCGGATTGATTGATCGGCCATTTGCAATTTGACAAAAGTGCGGTACAAGGGTCCCCCTAGCAAGTTCTCGTACATTACTTTAGACATGATGTTCACTCCAGATCCAAGGTCGCAGAAGGCGTTGTTGAAGGTGTGTGGCCCGATCTCGCAGGTGATGGTAGGATGGCCAGGGTCACTCTTCTCGGCCATGAATGGCGGATCAAGAGGACAACCCAGGTTTTGTCTAACCGGAGGCTTACCAAACCTCGTGGAAATTAACATAACACCTTCAATTGGTTCCTCAGGTTTCCCTGTGATCTTACCTTGTTCGAATGATGGGACAGCTGCTGCTATTTGAGCTAATTGGGTTTCTAGCATTTTATTAAAGCTCAATTGATTTTTCATAGCAGTGTTAAACCTATCCATTTTCTCACTAAGATTTTCAAGAATCTTATCATTAGCCATTATTTTCTTGTTTATGTTATCATTGATTTTAGATTGGCCTAAGACAAGATCTTTGAGAGAAGGTTGATTACCATAAGAATTATTGAAATTATTGTTGTAACTATTACCTTGGTTTCCTTGGTAGAAGGGGTGCGAGTTCCATCCTCCTTGTTGCTGGGGTCGATACCCATTGTTGTTGCTGTTGTTGATGAAGCTCACTTCCTCCTTTGTCTCGGGACAGTTGTTGCCCAAATGATCTTCTCCACCACATACCTCGCACTATGGATCAGCTTCAATTGCTCGTGCGGTGGCAGTGGGTCTAATGGCCCCTTGTTTCTTCTTGGAACTTTCTTCGATCTTTTTCATCAAGAGGTCCATTTTTGCTGAGAGCATGTCCACCTCATGAACAGTGTGCATACCCCTTTTCTTGGGCTGGAGGCGTTCCTCATTCCATCCTTGGTTGACAACCATCTTTTCAATGAGGTCCTTAGCTTCCTTGACATTGTGTTACAGGAATGCCCCTCCGGCTGCAGCATCAAGGTGACTACGGGCTAATCCGGTCAGCCCATGGTAGAAACCTTGGATTAGGAGCCATTCTTCAATCCCATGACGAGGACAAGCACGAATGTACTCCTGGAGATGTTCCCATGCTTCGGGGATCGTCTCGTCAGCTTGTTGTTGGAAGCTTGAAATTTTACCACGGAGAGCGCTTGTTTTGCCTATTGGGAAGAACTTCTTGAGAAAAGCGTTGGCACACTTCTCCCAGGTGGTGACTTCACTCTTGTTGGCATAGAACCATTGCTTTGCCTTCCCAAGTAGTGAGAATGGGAATAGACGAAGGCGGATGGCGTCAGCCGAGACATTCTTGATGGTGAAAGTCCCACACACCTCCAGAAAGTGCTGGAGATGGGCATTGGCATCTTCGTGTGGCTTTCCACAGAATGGATTAGCTTGCACCATATTGATGAGTGCAGGCTTGAGCTCAAAAGTAGCATCTCCAAAGTTGAGCTGGGGTTCGGTGGCAATGTTGTCAGCGGATGGCGCAGAGAACTCAGAGATGGTCTTTTGGACCATAGCTTCCTTAATTGATAAGCGGAGCCTCTTTCCTCGAACGGATTCAAGTTTGAGATGAACCTTTGAGGTGGAACTTGACGACGTCTAGTTCTTCTCAACAATTGCTCGGGATCTTCAATATAATTTGATAGCAATTGGAAACCGTTCATGCACTGTCTAGCTTCACGATAACGAGGAACACAGGCAGGGGTAGGCCCCTAACACTAATCGATAACTAAATTGATAATAGACTTCGGATTCAATTTGTTAATATTCCTAGACTGATGCTTTCCCCGGCAACGGCGCCAGAAATGCTTGTTGACACTTCTTAGCGCAACCACCAGAGACAGAGTGTTAGTCTATCTCTGATAATGGCGCCAGAAGTGCCTGAGGGTATTTTTTATGTCTATTGGATAATTCCGCAAGCGCATAAAATATACCGCTGTAGCACTTCACCCGGGAGTATTCTAAGGTATCGTTATTTATTTTTATCCCAAGGGAAAGCGGTTGCTAGAAATAATTAATAAAAAGAAAGAGAGATCCTTAAGTCTATACCAACTTAGTACCAGCTAGTGGTAGGGGGGTAAATCGATAGGTAGAAGAAAGGGTAATGACACCAACACACAAGAAGTATTAAGATAACTAAAAGATAACTAGTAGAGTATAGCTAGGTGGGAGGACAACGAGTGAGTATAAGACTCCTATGACACTTACTTTACTCTTATGACTTATCCTATCAAATAGATGACTTATACTAAGATAGTACCTTACTACCGGTGTGCAGGGGGTAGTGCGAGACAATAGAGGACAAAACCTCTACCCGAAGCGCATACACTCTTATGGGAGCCTACCTTTTAAGAACTTGCGTAAAACATGTGGAGGGATACTAAGACTAGATGTCACACCCAATTTTAAGGATAAAATTGAATGAACCAACTTATATGCGCCCAGAGATCAATCACACACATAAGCGACAAATTACATAGTACCATCACAAGGTTCAATATATAACGAATAATATCACAGAGTCTTTACATAAATAGCAGCGGACTAATAATTATAATCTCTCGCGGAAGCTCCAATTCACAGGGAAGTAGTTGACTGGTGAACCACAATCCTAGTAATCCTCAGAAGAATCATCATAATCATCTGTTACCCATCCGGGATTTTTATCCAAATATGAAAAATAAAGCAAGCGTAAGTACATGTCGTACTCAACAAGAATAACATGGGTTTATGAGGCTCAAATGAGGCTTGACACTGTTTTGACAGCGGTTGCTTTTAATTGATCATATTTTAGCAATTTGAGTAGCAGCAATAGAATATTCCAAGGAACAAGATTTGCATGATCATATAAACATGATAATTAATATGGAATAAATATCAACAGAAACTTCAAATAAATCAATATTAAATTAGTTAAGTTCCTGTAAGACGTCCAAGGCCGCTCGTGACCGTGAGCACGGCTGATATATCAGTTTTACACACTGCAGAGGTTGCACACTTTCACCATGAGTCGTGATTCCCATATGCCAAAGGTCATGACTCCCATGTCACCTCACCAAGGAAGTGCGGCAGGGTACACTATGAAGTCTTTCAAAAGCCTTCCTAACATGCCACTAATCAATCCAGGCGCAATGGCAAGGGGCGGTAGAGCCCTCCTTCCAGTGGCACACACACGCAGCAGTACACACAAGGACAGGAGCCGCAAAACAACCAGCTCGGCAAGGAACCTTTCAAGATTAACAATATGATAGAAAGTAACTCCATACTTGACTAAAGCCAGAGCCATATATCCCTCATGGTTGCGCTGTAAGTCCCGGTGTCATACTTACAGTTAAGTCCTTAGTCCATGTTGCTAAAAAGCATCTTTTAAATCTTTATTTCATAATTAATTAATCAAGTTCATAAGATCATGGCATCATCCAGCGCTAGCATCACTACTCAAATGCAATCTCATAGGTAACAAGGATCAAGTGATCAAAACTTAGGAATAAATACTATGGTTGCCAAGGTAGACACATGCATCATGAATTTAGTGATTAAGGTGAATAGGCAACAAGGATGGTCCATGCTATACTTGCCTTGATCAAAGTGCTCTGGAGAACTTGGATCCTCCGTGTACTCTTGATCACCTACGTATTGCTCACCGTCTGAACTCGATCATAAAATCACCACACAATCATCGTAGCAATCATACACAAGCAAACAAGATCTATATTAGAAACAGTACACCAACAGTGGAAAACAGATTAAAAAGTGTATAAAAATAATCTACGCGTCGCTACGATTCCAACGATATATAGTTCATGCAAATCGGAGTTCAAACGGGAAAGTTATGAAATAAACAAGTTTTACTTTAATAAAATAATAGATTAAATCTAATCTCGAATTTTAAAAGTTGAAAACATGAGTAACAGTAGTATCATTAGATAGATTACAAAATTACGAATCTAACGAGACTTGAACGGATCAAATCGGAGCTAAAATGAATATAATATGGCCGAAATAAACTGAGTGGCAAATCTGTAAATATTGAAAACGTATTTTTGAATCTAAACCGAGGAAAATACGTTTTCTAAAAAGGAAAGCGTAATATGAAAAATACGCCAAAGGATCGCGGGTTAGAACATTAAAAAGCTCAGGGGCTCTTTTGCAAAAGTGCCGGCGAAAGGGTATCTCTCACTGTGAGCCGTTGGATCGGCCGTAGACGGCGCAGGTAGCTCGGGAAAAGAGGGGCGGCTCTGGTCGCCGGAGTCGGGCGGCGCCCGGCCGATTCCTCGCCGGCAAGGTGGCCGAAGACGGCGTTTTCGGGGCTAGGAAGCTCGGCATACCTCGGGACCTGGTCGGGAAGCAAGAGGAGTTCAAGCCCAACCTATCTATGGTTTCGGTTGCCACAGAGGTAGCTCGGGGAGGATGCGGCGAGCTAGGTGGCGGAACTATGGTGGCGGCGAAGCTCGGCATCATGGCTGTAGTGCACAAAATCGAGGGAGAAGGGGTCGGAAAGGTCCCTGACCTTGCTGCAAAGCTTGGAGAACAACCAATTTCGACGGAGAAGTCTTCCCGAGGAGAAATCGACGGCGGTGGCGGAGCTCGGGGCGACGGCGGAGCTCGGGGCGGTGGCTAGGGCAAGATTGGAGGGCGTGGCTTGCTCGGGAACTTGTGGGGAGGGACGGCAGAGCTCGGCCGACCTATATAGGGGCGCGAGGGAGGCGTACTTGGGACGGACTCGGCCAAAAAATCCGGCGGTTGCCTTCTGTCGGAGGCGGCGCTCGTGCTCCGCTCGGACTCCGACTGGAGGAAGGGGATGGCGCGGGGTAGCGGGCCCTACGCGTCAGCGGCGGGGGAAGAGGGTCGCGGCTTCCTTTTACGGGCCAGTGGAGGCATGCACGGGATGGACTCGGCCACGCCAAGAGAGGAGGCCGGGATAGTTACGGCGCGGCCGTGTCCGCTTCGAACACGAGCAGGAGGAGAAGGAAGATGACTTGTGGGCCCCGCGTGTCGGTCACAGACGGAGAGGGATGGCGCTGCGCGGCTGGCTCGCCAAGTTTGGGCCCTGGCCCAAGCGGGAGAGAAAGGAGGAGGAGGAGGAAATGGGCTCCGAGCTGGGCTGCAGCGCGAAGGAGTTGGGCCTCGACTGGGCCGAAAGAGAGGAGGGGTGAGGTTTCTGTTTCCCTTTTTTTTCAACTCATTTTCAAATAGGTTTCCAAATACATTTGTATATTTTCAAATCTCAATAAAGTGCAAATCAAACAAAATATCTTTGAGCAGCATGGATGCAACAAATCATGTTTCTATGCCCAAGGGTTTATTTTAATTCTCAAAAAAAATATTATTCTATATATTAAATGCTCAATCAATTGCATAAATAAATCAAATTAAATTCCTATTTTAAAAATTGAAAATTTCCGGGTGTTACACTAGATAGGGCTGTCACCACCTGCTAGCACCCACAAACAATCCGTGCGACAAGCGGTAACCAAAGGCAAGATCTAGTCTAAGCACCACGTTTATACTAAGTCTCACAATTCTAGTTGCGTACCAACAACTAGAACACCCTATGACAGGCGATGAACTAACACACGTTGAGTTGGGACATGATCACTATCAAGTATAAGACAACTATGAAATAAGACAAGACACAACAATACTATAAAAAATAGTAAAGACTAAGTAAGAACTTAGTGAAGTAAAGTAAAGATAATATATTGATAAAGGATAAAGTCTTACAGAAGGAAATGTACAAGAGCTATACCAGACTCTCCAGTAGACGACTCCGGAGACTCCGAGCGCAGCTCGACTCGACTCTAACTCCCACACTAGACTAATACTACTAATAAAGAGTAGAACTCTTGTAACATGTGTTGTATGGTGCATGGTGTCTTCTTGAAAGGGAGTGGGCAACCTCTATTTATAGTGGAGAGTGGAGGGATGCCACGTCGCGATCCGTGTGCTCCTCAACTCTCCACCCTTGGATCCACCGCCTTGTAACCACCTCAAGATGGACGGCTGTGGCAATTTGAGCACATGGGAAGCATGTTTGGAGTCGGTGGAGGCCAACCGATCAGGCTGGGCACCAGGGGGGTTCGGCCGACCCCACTCTGACTGGTGGGCCCAGCCAGGAGCTTCTAGAAGGAGTCCCCACCAGTCAGTAATGGTGTAGGTGGCTTCGTTCCCCATCTTGTGGTTCGGCCGACCCACCCCTGGTGGGTGGGTCCCACCACAGTGGCCCCCATCTATCATAGACTCTTCCCATGTGTTGGTCCTGTCTTGGTTGCTTCGGTTCATGCCTTAATCCGTGTGCCTTTGATCTCCACCGTTGAATGAAAGCACAAGTTGATCCGATGGATGAATTGACTTGGTTGGAGTGTCACACGGATCCTGCCACGTCACCAGATCCAGGTGGGCCCCACGGACAGTTCGGCCAACCCATGGGTGGGCCCACCCTTGGCTCTGATTTCCTTCATTTGATGTTGTACACACTCTGTTGAAAGGTGGTGGCCTGAGGCAACATATCATGGTTTGGCCGAACCATGTAATTAGCCCCTAGCTCCTCACTTTTGCACTGATTTAGTGTTCCCTGCAATCACATGCTAAGAGTACATGTGGAACTAGTTATTGATAAAATATGCTCATGATATGTTTATCTTCCCTTGAATCCGAGGCCTGTTGACGGTGTTTGAATATGGAAATTTAGGGTAATTCCACCGTCAACAACAGCCCTGTCCATCCCTAGCATTCCCCCACGTTCGGATATTGAGTAGGAGTTCGTAAAGTCTCTATTGGCTGGCAGACCAGCTGCGGGGATCTCCCTATCATCCCAGACTTAGTCCTGATACTAGAACTACTAATTAGATGATTTGCTAACAGTTCCTTGCATAATTATATATGACCAATGCCTGCTCAGTTAGATATATTCTTTTATTCTTTATTTTCCTTTTATCCTTGAGGTTGACCTAGATGTGCGTCCACTATCTTGAAATCATGTTTTATTCCTGTTTACTCTATGCCTACCATTACACTCAATAAGTGATCATGTTTACACCACGCTTGATGAATATTGCCCTCCTATGGGAAATTATAAATACGACACCCTACTCACGGGTTGAAATGCTACAATGATAGTTATGTGCGCTTGCAGAGTAATCTTATTTCTTACTGAGCTATCGATTGGCGTACCTAAGTACCATTACTTAAGGATTGTAATTCTTGTGCACCCCACGGCGCCGTGTCACAGTCTTGCATATCGTAAGTAATGACGGTTAGGAAGGCCAATCCGGCACTTCTAACTGCTATTACCAGACTGCATTACCTAGGCCGGCGCCATTAAGGGCTAAGGGTTACCTTTCTAAATTAATGGTGGTTGGGGATGTCAACTTACGTTTCTAGTATTATTATTAAGGACGGACTTATAGTCTATCTTTAGTAGTAATACTAAGAAACGCCAACAAGCATTTCTGGCGCTGTTGCCGGGGTTGGACTTTTAGTCTATCTTTTGTAATGACGTTAAGAAATGCCCACAGAAGCTATCACATTTACTGAAAAGAAAGATGAAGATGCAAGTGTCCATCTGCAGAATTTTCTGAAGATTGGCAACACCATCAACATCAAAGGCATTCCTCAAGACGTCATGCTACTTCATTTGTTTCCATTCTCATTAGAGGAAAAGGCGAAGCAGTGGTCTTATCAGAATAAAGATCGAGTCAAGACATGGGTAGAATGTTCAAAAGCTTTCCTAAAAAAGTTTTTCCCAGTAAGCAAAACCAATGCTCTACGAGGAAAGATTTTAAAATTTTGTCAGCAGAAAGGTGAATCTATTTCAGAGGCTTGAGAACGTTTTCAATATTACAAATTAGATTGTCCCCATCATGGAATGGAAAAGTGGTTGCTCATGCAAATATTTTATCACAGACTAACTCAAAGGTCATGTGAGCAACTAGATGCCATTGCTGAAGGATCATTTATGTCACTCACTCCTGGAAGAGCTGAAGATATTATGGCAAAGATAGCAGAAAATCAGAATTGGACAAACAACACTCAGACATGCCATAAGAGTGAAGAAGTTCCAGAGGAAGTGTGTGCACTGTCAACCAAGATGGATATACTGTTGAACTGGTTAGAGCAAAGAGCCAATCATAAAAGAGATCGTCAAGCTATTCAAGATGCATTCAATTTCCATAATCAATACGAAGGATCTTTAGAAATTGAGTTTGCAAATTCCCCAGAAGATAATTAGTACAGTCATCAAATCTACTTCTCAGAAGTAAGGATGGAATCAACCTCGGTCAACCAGTCAAAGTAAGTACCAAGGCAATTCTAATTTTTCAAATCATAGACAACCACCCTTGAGAGAATTAATATTAGAACAAGCTAGAATTAATGAAAGTATTTATAAGAAGCTTGCTTTTAATGATAAAGTTTTAGAAGGAATTAATTCTAAGTTGGATAATTTCTCTTATGCTGTTAAAGATCAAATATTATTTAATAAAAAGATAGAATTACAAATTTCACAATTATTTTCTACTTTGTTTACCACTAACCATGAACAAATAAAAGGAATATCTACTAGAGGAGGTAAGTCTACACGTGATCCACCTTACCCAAAAGGGGCAAGTAGACCATCACATTTAGTGCAGGTAGAAGAAGAGATTGAAAAGGACAACAGAGAAGAAGAAGTTATACCACCTTCACCACCAGTTGAACTACAAGATCAAGAATTAACTCAAGATTTTCATGACATAACCCTCCTACCATTTCCACGCAGAAGAAGAGTTAAAACAGATGATCAATTTGGTAAGTTTGTAGAGGTAATTCAGAAGTTATATGTTAATATCCCGTTGTTAGATGCCATGTAGGTACCTACATACACGAAGTGTCTTCTCAACAACAAAGGACCACTACCTTCTACTGAAGTTGTCAAGCTAATGGAGGACTGTAGTGAGGCAATTCTGAGTTCTTCTCCTACTAAGAAGAAGGATCTAGGGTGTCCCACTATTGATTGTTCAATAGGAGACCAGATGTTCGAGAATGCTTTATGTGATCTTGAAGCAAGTGTCAGCGTCATGCCCAAGACCATCTTTGACAAACTCAACTATTCTATGCTCACACCAACCATGGTGTGTTTGCAATTAGCTAACCAATCGGTTCACTATCCCGCAGGAATCGCAGAAAATATTCCGGTAAAAATCCGCAACTTTTTCATTCCTATAGGTTTTGTAGTACTTGACATGCAGGAAGAGAGGAAGATACCCCTCATCCTCGGACGACCATTCCTAAACACTGCAAATGCAACCATCAACGTTGGAGCTGGAGAGATCACATTCACCATCAATGGGAAAGAGGAGCAATTCGCATTCAAGCCAAAACTGGAGCAATGCCAAACATTGAAGTGTCATGAAGAACAAGATGCAACAACATCTCCAACACCGGAGATGAATCATGAAGAATAATTCAACTGGAGAAGTCCGGATCGGCGGACTCAAAAACCTCGAACCATCGTCGGGAGGTAACTCGGTAGTTATCGGTAATTTAATTCTTGCATTAAAATTTGCATATTTACTTTCTCATAAATTGCGTTATTAAAAAGAACTAAAAATAAGCATAGCATGATTAAATCTTAAGCCCCATGTGATTATTACTAACAGAGTGTTAAACCCCCGTTAGTGAAATTTACTGTGGTGGCAGAAAATTATAAAAAGACCATCATTAGAATTCTAATTTTTCATAGATTCTACAAGTAATTTAGTTTTTTATTCTTGTGTCATTATACGGTATAAATACGGGAGACATATGGGACCCACATACATCACATCAAGTCATCTCAAGCCTTATCACCAACCATTACTTTTCACTACCATACAAGCTCTATCATTCATGCACTACCCAACATTCATCCAATTCACCAGAGAAAGCAATCAAGCACATGCATCTGTAGGTGGTGTCAACATTTTTCAAAAGTTGAGAGCCAAATGGCACAAGGTGGGGCCGGCCGGCCCCATGGCCACACCGGTCGGCGCCCCTCCTCCACTTCTTTGCCTCTCCTTCCTCTCACTCATTCATTCATTCACACACACTCCAGAGAGCACGTACTCAAGTTGCTTAGCAGCTCGTGACTTCAAACTCTCATAAACTCTTCATTTGATTCAAGTTTAAGCAAGGAAAAGGGTAGAGAAGAAGATTAGCAAGAAAACCTAAAAAGAAAGATCACCACCTTGATTCCTTCTCTTCACTTGTTCTTGCTTGTTATTGTTTTATTCTTATGTTCTTGTTCGTTCTTGCCGTGTTCTTCGAGTTCTTTATTTTACAGGCAAGATGAGCAATAGAATGAAAGGTGCCATTCGATCCCTTGGAAGAGCCCTCTCACGCCGCACAACAAGAAGCCAATCATCATCACAAGTGCCATCGTTCGTCGGCTCCGACATGAATATCGATCCTCCGTCACCCTTCACGTATGATAATCCGTCATCCTCTTTCCAACTGGAAGAGAGATATGAACTCACAACCATAACTCAAATTTCATTATCAACTAGACCCCAGAGAGAAATTTTAAATGCGGTTAAAAACAAGGAATTTATGCATACTCCAATTTTTTATGCCAATTTACTCCATGAAACCGGAATGGACTCCGAGTTTCAGTTTATTTTTAGAAATGTTGAATGGGAAAATGCATGGCAAATTAATGAGCAGGGTAGCAAGTTACTTACTATAGAATTTATTAGCACCCTAGACTTTGATGATGATGAGGTTAATTTTAGAATGTTTAATAAACCTTTCACTCTCTCTTGGAAAACTCTTAATTAGTTTAACATTGGGATTCAATAATCAGTGTGTAGTCAATATTTCTGAAACTCTCCAAGACTTTGATAAAGATGATTTTTGGGAGAGTATCACTGCAAAGAAACCAGAGAGAAAACAAAAATATACTACTGAAGAAGTTCATCACCCCACACTGAGATTCATGCTTAAATGGCTAGCTTTTACATTCTTTCCTAGAGAGGAGTTAAATACTATTAAACAAGATGAGCTACATTTGTTATATATCATGATTAAAAAGAGAAAAGCGTCACCTGTAAAAATGATGTTGAATTATTGGAGAACTGTTCCTTCGTTAAAAAAGTGCAGTATTTCTTTTACTTCCTGGATTACACGTTTAGCTGCAAGGCTAGGATTATTATCAAATGGTTCACTTGTTTATATTTCTGATGCCTGCAGAATTATTGGTTATGATTTTTTCTTTCGTGCTCACATGCTCAAACGCCGAAATAATAAAATAGTTATGATTTATAAAAATTATGACAATGAGTACGAACTGCCAGACAGGGAGTTAGGAATTTATTCTGTCCAGAATTTTGTTTTTCCAGCTGTTAGAGCTAATATTGGCAGGTATCCGTTCGCGCGCATCAGCAGGACGCCAAGAGCTAATTTCATTGGAACTGACCCAGCACCATCTGAGTCAGCTTATTCCCACCATGTTAATTTTGGTGAACAGGTATCGACGCAGGAGCCACGCCAGCAATGGACTGCACATACATGATGGGAGGAACAGCCCACATTTTAGCAAGAAGAATCTTCGTCAGCAGCAGCAGCAGCGGGTTGGGGAGCAACTGATTTTCAGAGAGGACGAGCATCTTTTTCTACACGCGGGAACATGGATTTCACCGCTGGTGGACCGTATCCGTTCCATGCACCACCAAAAGATGATTACTATCGGCCACATGAACAGCATTTTACAGCTACCACTAATGATTTTTCAACTTTATCTATGCATCTCACTAACATTGAACAGGGACAGAACACGATAAGCGACACACTGCACCAGCACGAGCAGTGGCAGCAGCAGGTCGACGACAGGTTCTACCAGCATGAACAATGGCAGCACAGCACGGACCAATGACTGGATCAGATATATCAGGGACAGCAGCAGACGCAGAGCGGATTGGAGTATTTGATACATCAGATGGGATACCCGCCGCCACCTCCACCACATTACTGAGCAACATCCAGTTTGGGGGAGATCCCCGCTAGGTGAGTATCTCTCACCTTTATATATACTTTTTATTTCAGTATTTAATTCAGTCTTTAATTATGTCAATTTCAATATTGCTAAAAACAACAAGAAAACCAAATAAAAATTTATTTACCGCTTTCTTTAGTTGTTGCATTAAATTTCTGCTTCTTAAAAAAATAAAAATCCAAAAAAATAGATTGTATAATTAAGTTTGCTTTAAAATTCCGCATTCGCTTTGTCTTTAGAATAATTAGAACTTGAAGCTAGATAAAAAATCAAAAAGGTATTTAAATTGTTTAAATATAATTTCCTACAGTTGCTTAGTATTTAAATTTAAATTCTCCTACGAATTGCATGAAATTTATCTACCATGAAAGTTTATTCTAAAACTTGATATCAGTGGGTAGCATAAGATTTTCTAAGTAATTGATGGATATGTTATAAGAAGGTTTGAGTTACTATTTACTTCATTCTGAGTGATACCTAAGCTCCAGACATTTCAAAAAATTAAAGTCAAAACAAATATAATAATTTGTTCTACTAATATGATTTAAGTAGACTATTCTGTTATGCATTCATGATTGAATTCACATGCACAAAAAAGTTTTCACTCTATACACAAGTCTCTCTCTTAGAAGTCTAACAGAAAGTGTGGGTTCTAAAATTAAAAGATGTCATACCAAAAAAGTATGGACCTGAAAGATGTCATATCAAAAGGGTATGTGCCAAAAAAAAGGAAAGAGAGAAAAACAATGGGTGCATAGACACCCGCCTGAGAGAAAAAAATGGGTACAGAAAGTATCCGCCGGGAGATAACCCACACTCTTCAGGAAGACAGAAAAGAGAGGATAATGCATAGGAGTACAAAAATGAAATTTAATCACATTCACACATTCAATCATGATGTATAGCTTAGTAGTCCTCTGCAATCTTATTAGTAGGCTCTCATTATTTCCTAAATAAAAATTATATACTTATTAAAAAAAATCTATCTGGAGCAATGGTTGAAACAAAGGATGAAAGACTTAGTACTTGCTTGATTATTCTGTCTCTCAATTACCCAAGACTTAGTTTAAAAGCCCCAAGATTGAAAAGAATAGGAATAAGTTTGAAGGGTGGATTAATGAATTTCAATCCGAAAAAGAATTTTTGTTTAAATATTTAATTGTTTGTTGG
Source organism: Eremochloa ophiuroides (assembly GCA_038502445.1). NCBI lineage: Eukaryota > Viridiplantae > Streptophyta > Magnoliopsida > Poales > Poaceae > Eremochloa > Eremochloa ophiuroides. The sequence goes on along the minus strand of JAHLJS010000009.1, from coordinate 9,752,496 downwards.
AAGTTATTGTTGGTATAAATTAACTGCACTCTACTTAAATAAGATTGTATTCAGATTATCCGCAAGCGCACAGATATAATATCGCTGTCACATTTCACCCGGAAGTTTTAAATATCGTATCCATAAGGAACAGTAGGTGATAATGACCAAGCCGATGACTTAACCCTACAATTAGGCTAGATAATATCAAGAAAGAGGAAATAGCTAATGATTATCTAGTTCCAACAACCGGTAAGCTTTGAATAATATTGTTCTAACTGGGCAGTGACATGAATAAGAGGAGAAATCAGAGTTCCCTCCTAACAGACACTTATACACCTATCGATCCTGTCAACGGGAAGTAGACTACAGAGGACTCAACGCAGCTGTCACCTACGCGATCTACCACTATCCGGCCAATCAGGGGACATTCACTTTTAAATTCATTTTTTTTCAAGAGTGGTTATTTTAGAACACAAAGTTATTCTTGGGAAACCTTCTAATTATTGTACTTTAAGTTCATGGCGTGGTTTCCTCTAGAACACCAGCCTATGTGCACCTATCTTAAGATTACAACGAGATCTACAATATTTATGATAAACATATGCATCTACAACCACCATTTCAAAAAATTTATGAACAGGTAGAATGAGGGGGTTGAAGATCTCGTGTGTGATAATGTTAGAGAGACCAATTGATCCAGGAGATTTCTCATATGAGCATGGATTCGATGAGGTGTTAATGAAATAATTTCCATGCTCATCGATATGATCTCCCTTTTCAAACTCCAAGGGTGTTTCTTCATAGATGTCTATAGGCAACAAGTTTGTCTCTATTATTTCATGTCTACGACATTCATTGGATGTTTTATTTTCTAGGATTTCCCATGGATTGGTATCTCTAAGTTTGGTCTCGTCTAAGGCTTTCTCTAAACTTGGATGAGTTATGTTTATTACAGAAATTGATTTAAGCTCACCATTTGAATCTAGACCAAGTTTAGATGCTAGTACTAAGGCTTCGTCCGCTTCCATCCATTCTTTGACAATAGCATATGTGTTTCTAGTATATTCTATGCATTCCTGCCATTGTCGTAGCTCTTCTTGGTCATTTCAAAAATCTTCATGACTCCTATTCTTGGGATGTCTTAATGGGATCCTAGGGTCATTATGAGACTTAGGAGAGAGAGCATAAGAAGGATCATCAGGGTCAAGGTTGGGTTTAGATATGGGTTTAGATGAGACATTTAATGTGGGCATAGAAGGGGAGAAGATTGAATTGATTACTATGTGGCTTGGCTCTCCTTCTATGGCATCACTAGACATGCCATCCTTGCATTCTTCCCAATGTCTTTCAGGGGGAAAGGAAGTTGATGACATTTTTTCAAGATGCTCTTCTGAGAAGATCTGATGTACATTGATTGATAAGCATCTTAGCTAATTGGAAGTCTAAATCATCAAAGTGAGGTTTCGATGGTTTAGGATTGACAGCTAGATCTTAGGATTGGAGTGATTGTGTTTTAGCTACTAAAACTTCCTCTGCTTGTTCGGGGTATGATTCCTTCTCTTCCTCGGAGAGTTCAGAATTGGTTAGAGCAACCTTGTTAATCATTACTCTTGCTTTACTTATAGGCAAATAAGGAAAGGCTCCTCCAGAGGATAAATCAAGGGATTCCCTAGAGTTCTTGGTAGGACCCAAATAAAAATGTTGAATAAGTACGGGGTCCGGAAAACCAAGGTCAGGGCCAGATGTAACAAGTTCATTAAAACGATCCCATGATGTACTTAGAGATTCTTATTCTAGTTACCTAAAAGTTAGAATCTCTTTTCGAAGGTTAACTACTCTATGGATGGGAAAGAAATATAAACAAAATTCAGAGCATAATATTTCCCATTCACCTTGCACACTTCCTACAGTTCGATTATACCACCGTTTATCTCTTCCGATCAAAGAGAATGGAAAAGCTTTCACCTTAAAGTTTTATCAGACATGCCAGCAATGTACAAGCATGCACAGGTCTGCTCGAATTCTCGTAGGTGTAAGTATGGGTTTTCGTTACCTTCTCCCAAGAAGGGTTTATCCCGAATCATATTAATTAGACATGGGCGCAGCTCATAACCAGGTGTTATGATAGGCTCTATAGATTTTGGTGGTCCGAAGCTTTTGCGCATGCCAAATAGATAGATAGGCATGGAATTTAAAGCATCCATAAGGATGAACATAAAATGATGAAAAGGTAGGGATAAAATAGAAAAGATAAAAGTATAATACAAGATTAAGCTAAACTAAGTCAAAATCAGCAAACCGTTCCCCAGCAACGGAGCCAGAAATGCTTGTTGGTATAAATTAACTGTACTCTACTTAAATAAGATTATATTTAGATTATCCGCAAGCGCACAGATATAATACCGCTGTCACATTTCACTCGGAGGTTTTAAATATCGTATCCACAAGGAACAGTAGGTGATAATGACCATGCCAATGACTTAACTCTACAATTAGGCTAGATAATATCAAGAAAGAGGAAATAGCTAATGATTCCAACAACCGGTAAGCTTTAAATAATGTTGTTCTAACTGGGCAGTGACATGAATAAGAGGCGAAATCAGAGTTCTCTCCTACCAGACACTTATATACCTATCGATCCTATCAACGGAAAGTGGACTACAGAGGACTCAACGAAGCTGTCACCTATGCGATCTACCACTATCCGGCCAATCAAGGGACATTCATAAGTAAACCTAGCATAGGCACCACGCCTACACTACGAAATACTACTTCAATCAAATAATGACCAAGATCAAAACACTCAATATGAGTTGCAAACTTAAGAACGAATAAGAACAAATGCTTACTTGAATTAGAAGTTGAATACAAAAGTACCTCAGAACGCTGCTCTGGGCGAGGAAGCTGAATCTAGAAGAATACAGCCACGAAAAAGCACCGACAGGCCAGAACTCCTCCAGAATCTCTACTCTCCTACTCTATCTCTCTAATCTCTAAACAAGACTAGATCTAGATGAACTAGTCTCTCCTAACTGCTACAATAGATGAACTAGAACTAGATCAACTAGAGGGACCTTAACCCTAATTTATGTAGAGAATATGAAGCACCGGGGTGTAGAATGCCTTCTGGAGGGGGCCTGGGCGTCCTTATATAGGCCAAGGTAGAGTAGAGGGCAAGGAACCGCCACATCATCGATTCGCGTCTCATGTTATGTGCACCGTCGGATCAAACCGACCTTAGATCGACGTAGGGATGCGTTACTTGGGTGCCAAGGAAGCGTGGGAGGAAGATTCCAGAAGCCGAGGGACAAAACCCTAATGGTGGGGCTGGCCGGCCCCACCTTGGCGCCGGCCGGAACCCAAAGTCGGGGTCTCGAGCCCAATTTCGTCGTGTTGTCTTCTTGGGCCTCCTGCAGTCCAATGATGCATATGTTGCCGCAGATTTTGATTTCGAACTCTGAATATAGTAAATGATAGGTCCGTTTCAATCGTCTCGATGAGCCCATCGCAATGGTGCAGTCCAATTGCTTGTTTGAGATACTTTATTGATGGAAAATTGCGTATTCCTACAATACAAGTGAGAACACCAAAACTCGTAGAACTTGTTAGAATCGAAACCTATAACTATGCTTTGCGATTCATTTTGTGTCAAATCATACTACAGTTGACGGTTATTTTTGGTACTTAACGACCGTCAACAGTTATACATTTTATGGAACCCTGAATAAATTATTTCAAGTCAACTTTGCTAAGGGACTAGCAAAGACTTAGTTTTGGGGTATTATTCACGGTCATTAAATACCAATTTTATACCGTCAACTAATGCCTAAGGAAGATCAATAATAGAAGCATAGGGGTTATTACTGACAAATTCCACGAGTTTTGGAAAATTATGTATTTTCCAGGGATTATTCCAGAAAGGCTTAAAAGAAGGATTAAAGTGCTTAACCGCCAAGGAAACATCATCACGAGAACAATAGAAGCATCTGAAACACACCCGAAGCACCGGGGCCCGAGACCCACCAGGATGGGGCCGGCCGGCGCCCCCCCAGGGTTTCGGCCCATCTTCTGGAGTCTTCTTTCACCGCCTCTCAGGAGTCATCTGGGCCCTTTGTTCAAGTCGGTTTGATCCCACGGCGCACGTTCATCCCACCGGGCAATAAATAGAGGGGCAGACCCCCCTCCCAGGGCACCAATTCATTCCTCCTGCTTCATTCGTCAAGAGTAGATAGAAGTTAGGGTTTTCAGAGATTAGAAATAGGGCTCTAGTTCTTCAAGTCCATAGTTTAGGGTCTAGCAAGGTTCAAGTAGAGTTGGGCGCTACGTTCGGGATTCCAGATCCGTTCGTCTGGAGATCGATAATCTTATCTTGTATCTCATTATGACTTTGCTTTATTTTAATATATTGCTACTTATTCAGTTCTTAATTTATTCTAGTTGCATATTCGATTCGATATAGTTGTGATTGGTGATGATTATTGTCATTTGATCGTAAAGCACCTAATTCAGTACTCGACTGAGTTAGGTGGTATGCATTATGTAGACGTGGTGTCTAGATATATTGTGTACCTACGGAGGCACCCTGACGTGTCGGGTCGTGTGGTAGTCCGCGTAGGTGACAGCTGCATTGGTTCCTCTATAGTCCACCCCCCGTACGTAGGACGAGCAGAGCGCGGTCGCGAAGGAGGTGACCCTTGTGTCTTAATATCCTCATTAGATGATGCTCCTTATGATATTTTCTGAGTTGATTATGCTATAGATGAAGATGTGTAATGTGGCGTAGGTTGTAGACTTTGTATTTAGTAATTACATAGGTTTCCTTTACTTTAGCCGAATCTCGAGATTGTCTTACTACATTAGTGAGTCTCTATATTCTATCTCTGAAATGTCATTTACCTCATTTACTCGGTTATCATTTACCATTTATCATTGACTTATTTAACGCTAAAGCATTAGAGTTATGGATTATCATAGGTCTGCACATTTATCGTTCCAATCATTATAGTAGATTATCCTAATGAGTAGAATGTCCATTTATCCTTTTGGCATAAAACAAATCAACGATACTCGGAATACTTACCGGGTGAAGTGCTACAATAGGTGAATTATCTGTGCGCTTGCGAATATATTCTATAGTATTATTTTTAGGAGGCAAGTGAAGATTATTTTACCTTTGGTTTTTGGCATCATGTTAAGGATGATAACTTAACGTGAAGTGATGTTAAAAATACCAACACCTATCTCCGGCATCCGGCGAGGCTGACGTCGACCGAGCCGGCACTGCTCAGGCCGGTCGTCGTAAGGAGGACGAAGGGGAAGGTTGGGGCTGTGCGGGCCGTGTTGGGCCGGCCCAGCGATGCGTGGGAGCGCTGAGAGAGCTAGCAAGGCGCTGTGGGTTAGCTGGGCTGGCCTGCTGCTCGTTGGGCCAACTCGGTCACTTCCAGTCCAAAAGGGTTTTTCCTTTTACAAAATGATTTATCAATTTTAAATGTGCTGAGATTTGATATTTTTGTAAAGAAATAAATGTAGCTCGCAAAATTGTAAAAATTTGTGTGTAAGCTCTTTGTGTTGTTAGCTACCCAGGAAAAATACAAAATAAATATTTTGAACACTTTCTGCAGACAGTAAAAATCAGTGCATTAATTAATAAATGCACCTTTGAGCAATTTTAATAAACTCCCCGTTAAGCCAAAAATCATGAAATTTATTTTGGTGCTGTTTTAGGGCAAGAGTTTTCTGTAGGAAAAGTTTGGCCTCAAATGGAAGTAGTTTAATTGTTTATTAATTAAATGCCTGATTAATTGATTAATAAAAGAAATAGAAAACAAGGATGACTAGAGTATTGTGTGATTTTGGGGATTGTATGTTAACCTTGGGTCATTATCATGTGCGAACCCTTGGTACCTTGTTATCTTGCTAAGCTTATGCTAATCTTGTTAATTACAATATTTAAATGTTATTTTATGTAATTAGTTACTTGTTTATTAATTGATGCTCTATTAAATGATTATTAAAAATAAATAGAAAATTCTACTGACTTAGGTTTTGCGTGACTTTCAGATTTATTATGGACCCTGAGTCATTAACTTAAAATAATCTTTAGCATCTTTAATAAGTGTTTGAGTTCGTTATTAACTTGTTTAAGAGTAGAATGAATAGATTAATGCGGCATTCTATGACTGTTAAAATGATCAATAAACTAAATTACGTAATCAGCACATGGATTAGTGGAATTGGCTTGCAAATACATATTGAAGAAAAGTTGTACTCAACTTTCTAAAATAAGTTTACTTTTAAATTTAGTGTATCTCATGCATCATGACATACATATCATAATGTTAAGCATGCGTTATCAACTGAAGCAAGTCTCGAATAAGGTCTTCACTCGGTGGACGTGGATATTTCTCAGTGATTGACTTCAGAGTTCTATCTACTTCAAGCAACAGACAAGCCCCGGTGCATTCAGCCCCTTCCTTGTGATTTACAAAATGTTTATAACTTGAATTAATCTACTGCATTAGGTTTATAAGAGTTCATTGATAACCCAATTGATGCATTACCAACCTTGACCACTGAAATATCCGAAAACCATTTTAAAAATAAAATATTTGAAAAATGTTTAGCCCTGCTTGAATAATTTAGATTTACGCAAATGCTATTTTTGAGCTATTGTGATATATGTTGTTCATTAATTCATAAAAAAAGGGGAATTGGTAATGTTCTCATTCGGGGGCCGTGTACCTGATCAGTCCATCGTCACCGACGGGAATGTGTTTTCCATTTGGTGGTCATATGTTTGGGTTAGAGTCCCAATTTATCGTCGCCAGCGGAAAAGGGATGTGAAAACCGGGTGGTCACCAGTGTACTTGGGTTAGAGACCCAATGCATGGTTTTCAACGGAAAAAGAATTAGGGACCGTTTGTTGTCGGCCTGCTGTGATCGAGACTTTGCAACTAGCCACATACTCCGGAAAGCCCTATCTCCGGTGGCCCTATTGCTTGAACCAAAAACCACGCACTGGGAGTGGAGAGATGACGAGTGTAGCGTGTATCCTTGTGAACGGTATGCCTGGAGACGAGAGGAGTACTGTGCTCTCGAGTGGCGCAGGACCGGTTCAGGGATAGAAAAGCCGTGGTAGACAGGGTTGGTATATGCAAGCTTAGGTGCTACATATACAGTGTGGTTCGGGATCCCCAGCTGGGTACTTAATCGATTCGAATCGTCGTTGCTCCTCGGTTATGGAGACTTGATTCTCACACCTACATCGAAGAGTGGTTCGGAACTAGGATGTTTTTGAGAATGAATAAGCAATTGGAATTGAAGGACATATGTGAAAGAATTGAGATCTATTGATTAAAATAATAATGAGTAAAATATTGAAAGCAGGATTAGTATTACTTTTCTACAAAATGCTTTGACTCTTGCTAAAGCCTTATCTTGATTCCCCCTCAGTCTGCATTCCTGAGTCTCATTCCTTTTTCTTAGTCGGGTAAATCTTGCGGAGTACCCCATGTACTTAGCGTTTGTTAACCCCTGTTGCAGGTAAACTAAGTGTGCAGTTCTGCGTGGGACCGTGCCGGTCAACGGATCGTGCATGGATGAAAAGGTATATGATATCACCCTTGAGTAGGGTGTCTAGTTGTATGCAGCTACTCCACTACGAAACCCTTGTTTGGGATAATGTAATCTATGTTTGTAAACTTATATTTATGTAATACTTCCGCACCCTTTACTCTGATTTAAATTATTTGTGTAAACTGTTGTAATACTTGAAAGGTCTTTACAATGAGATCCTCGGGTGAATTAGGGTTTCCGAGGAAACCCGGCAGGCCACCTAGGTTAAGGGGAACTCGTGCAGACTGATCGTGGGTCTTTAGGGACGATGACGGTGCACGTGGGCCCTATGATTAAGGCGGTTATGTCACAAGTGGTATCAGAGCATTTCATTGTAAAGTACTTACAGTATTATTTTACAAAACTTCAAAATGTTTTGAATCAAGTAAAACCAATGGGGCAGTTTGATCCGAGTTGCTTCTGAACTTTCCTTATTCACTCTATAGCATCTTTCGTTGATTATTTCTATAGGTCTGTAGTAAAAATTTTAGACTTCGTAGTGGACTAGCACTTTAAGTATGCCCTATATTGCAAAACATTTAGTGAATGTCACTCTACTAACTAATTTACCTAGTATGACTCGTATATTTCAGAGTATTCTGATTTCCGTTGGAACGCTCATGCATCATGACATTACAACTATTAATAATCCCCCTTATGGAGTATATCTCTACTTTCCTAAATAAAACTTATTTCAAAATATATTTTGGTTAAAAATATAAAATCCCACCTTTCTTCTGAATAGATGGATCCACAAGACCCTGCTACTGGGAATGACGACTGCTTGGCTATGTTTGGAACCCCTACGGTGCTGTGGCAATTACTGCAAGAAGTGGGCTACTCAGAACCACCCAAGTATCATTGGTTCCGTACCATTCTCCTTGGTCGGCCGTGGTACGAAGTGTCCCTCCAGATCTCAGCTTGTACCACCGCTCCGTTCTGGCCAGCTTGGGAAGCACAGGCTGAAGGTATGAGTCCCTGGGAAGGAGCTCAGGCTACAGCATTAGAAGTCCTGAGAAAGATCTGCTTTAGGTGTCAGAAAGAGGTCAGAGTCTCTACTCTAAGAATGTTTCTGTCAGAGGCACCAGGAAACTAGGACGGTTTTCAACAACAAGCCAAGCAACTGGAAGAAAATTCTGATCAACAGGATCCCATATTGGTAGTCACTACTCGAGCTATGCTAGCCGTCTTTAATTTCCATCTGACCCGTGAGCGAGGACGTGAGGAGTGGCTGGAACTTTACTCAGAATGCTATAAAGCACCCAAGAGTACAGAACTAAACAAGAAGAAGGCAAATAAGAAAGCCCTAAAGTGGCAAGAGGCTGCTCAGAGTGGTAACGTTGAAAGGATCGGTCTGGATGTCCAGATAGAAGCATTCGAAGCACAGCGACAAGCAGACCAGCACTGCATAGAAGAGCTAGAGAGTCTGGTGGATAGTCTTCATCTTCAGACAGGACTTCTCATCCAGCAGCGTGAAGAGGCTCATTCTTATGCCGTAATGGCAAGGAAAGGCCTTAGAGAGACCATTGGATATTTGCAGCATCAGGATGCGATGTTTTGGGGCCTTTACAACACCTATCAGCAACAACTCCAGACAACCCATCAGAATATCGCTGATCTACAACGAGAAGTGCAAATGCTCCATGCCATGAATGATCCAATACAGGAAATGGGGTTTGCAGAAGCTGACAATCAAGAAGAGTTTGGTTCAGCAGAGAATGCAGATGAAGAATTAGAGGAAGCAGAGAATGACTCAGAGTCCGAAGTAATGAGTGGTCAGGTCGATTAACTTATGAAGATAGATAGTTTCTTAGACCCAGTGTCAGATCAGGTCAAATCTGAGGTTAAGTGTCTTTGTAATCCAAAACCCTGTGTCAGTAGGAAACTGGTGTAATAGTAGTTCAATAAGTTGGAGTAAGTCGACCTAAGCTGGTTGTCAATGTTAACTAGTATGAAAACCGTGTACAATCCTTTATCGTTTGCAAAAAGGTTTGCTACTTAAGTTTATGAGTGGTGGGTGTATTCAAAAGGTGATAAATTTTCCATAGACTAAGTTTTTACCAATCCTCGTTAAACTTCGCTCCAAAAGTTTTCCAGTCCTTGGGGAAAACTTCTGGATGCACTCAACCCAACACAAGAACTCGATAAATCTTTGACTATCTAAATCTACGTATGTGTCAGCCTTGATTCTCTCCTTTCACGACACATGCTATTTCCTTGAAACCACCAATCAACATATGTTGGTTGAAAGCTATTGTAATTGTAGTCTATGGGATATCATGCTCCAAGACCATGACACAGCGTCGAAATCTGAGGTCTCCTATGGATCGCAACCATGGGAAATTACTACCGGATGCTCGCTGCTATCAGGGTTGATGGTCATGATCCTAGCCTGCAATTAATGTGCTTTCACCCTCTTCAAATACCTTTCACAAAATTCATATCCATATTTCTTCAGGAATTTCAAAATTCTTTTGCTATTTATAACTGTATTAAAACCTACTTTCAGAATTCACATCTGATCTCTCCGAATTCTCAAAATTCTTTGTCCTTGCAATCATCTTAATCTCATCTGATAAAATAACGGCAACGGATTTAAAAATTATACCTAAGATCCAATCACTTGGAAATGGTATCTGCGATCCGCTGAGGATTCCCTGTTATTTTACGGATTTCTGGTTATTTATAAATGCCTTGAGATCTATTTGAAAATTCACTTCTTCAGAAACTTTAGGACGCACTTAAATTCGCCCACAGACTCAGTACGAAAACCGAGCACTAGACTACAACTTTTTATCTACATACGTGTCATGCCTCGATCCGACACGTACCACTCACTCAAATTCAACATGTTATTCTAAAATCGTTATGGTTATGCCTATAGTGGTGCCATGACCTGTGACCATGGTGTCACGTCGAAACCTAGGGTTCCTGGTGTACCATGGCCGCACAGAGATTCTACTAGGCATGCGCAGGTATCGAGGTTTAGGGTTGTGACATACTATAGCTTCACAATTAATAAAATTTCTTTGTTTGCACTTTATGTGAAAACAAATCCATCTCTCTACGATGCAACATGATCTACGCCTGCAGTACAATATAGCAACCTGGGATCTCCTGTAACTCACAATCACATGAGATTCTGAAGGGTATATGCTTGTATCAAGGTCTGTGGTCATTTTTATCATAGCCACAATCAATATACTTTCCCTCTTTTTACTGAGGTTACTTTAATTGTGTTCTATGATGGTATTCCGACCCATGACTATAGTGCCGTGTCAAAACTTGGGCTCTTCAGTGGGCTGCTGCCACATAAGATCTTACCCACGTACGCACTGGTATCGTAGTCGGTGCTCCTGAACCATTATAACTCGCAATTAATGTGTTCCCACTCTCTTTGAAATCACCCTTAAATAATACTTCTCGTAAAGGTTTATTTTGAAGAAGTAAATTTTAAAGTTTTTCAGTGTTGAGAGACAACTGATTAAGTCAAATGAGAATCTTCCTTATAACAGATAGGAACAGAAGTGTGGGCTAGTAGCTTATGAACTCAAGCGTCTAAACACTTGTCAGTTGCGTAGGCTGTATTTCAGGTATCACCACTTGAGAAGTGTCTTCAAGTGCCAGATCGAGTTATTGACATGGTAGGGGTTGAATTGAACCAGATCTAACGTGCTCTAAATATTCAGTGTGGGTCTTAGACCGGAAAAGATCATGTCACTCGAAGAACCGTAACAAGATAGTACAAAGTATAGTGGAGTCAGCGTTCAAAAGCAGAAGTCACTTGAGAGCCGAAAAATCTCCCATCTGAAAACTTTTCTAAGTTCTTTGCTATTCTTTAAACGTAATTTATCCCTTTCAAGTTTTATAAAATATAAACCCCTACTTGTTTTTAGTCAAGTCTGGAAAAATGCTTACTTAACGCATTGTCTTTTACATTACTAAACCTAAGGCTTTGACCGTATCTTAAATCTCGAGACAAGATTTATTTTAAGGGAGGAAGGATGTAACACCCCTGGTGTTACTATAACTAAAACCGGCCATGTAATTGCAAATAAATCATCTCGCATAAACTCATTATTACTGTGCATCGCTAAAATAATTTTTTATTTCCACATGTGGTTGTGCATAGGTGATTTAGAGTGTTTTATTATATAAATGTTGGTATTGGTGTATAATTACCTAAATCCAATTAGAAAATAAAAAGAAAATTATTTATAAACCCTACGTCGGACCCGAAACCCTAATTTAAAAACTAAAAGGAATTTGGTGTTGGGTCTTAAAAAAAAGTTGTAAATCTTTAAAAGTTGAGAAACTTCTATTTTGGGCAATTTTGAAGTTATTAAAAATAATTTCAAATAAAACCTTAATCTATGCTTTAAAGTTTAGAGTTAAAATTCAATTTTAAAAACTAAAAGGAATCTGATGAAAGTGATTTAATAAAAATTATAGATCTTTTAAAATAGGACAACTTTCATTTTTGGAGATTTTGAGTTTACCAGTGGAAATTTAAATTAAACCCCAATTAGTGTTTGTTTATTCAAATTTAAAATGCCCTTTCAAAAACTATCAATAATTTGGGCAAACTCCTTCAATAAAAGTTGTAAGGCCTTTCAAGTTGAACAACTTTTATATTTGGGGATTTTGAACTTATTCATTGAGATTTCAAATTAAACTCTAATGAGTGTTTTAGAATTTAAATTTGGAAATGCTATTTCAAAAACTATGAAGAATTTAACAAAACTCCTTTAATGAAAGTCGTAGAGATTGACAAGTAGAACAACTTATATTTTTATATAAATTAAAGTTATTGAGAAATTTTTAGAGAATTTCATTGGATTGCAAATCAAATTCAAATTAAAGTTTTACCCCGTTTTAAATATTTTCAAATCTAGGCCGAATTTGAACATGGTTCAAAAAGAAAAAATGTTCTACCTAAAATTCTCTACAACTTTTATTTTGAGTGTTCCTACTGTTACTATTGGGAATAGGGTTTAATTTGTGTCACTAGGGTTTGACTAGGAAAGCTGCTACAGTGATGGGGGGTCCGGTACTTGCTCTGTCCTCGCACAGGGCGCGTGCGCGCGCCGGGCGCCAGCGCCGTCCGGGGCCGGCCGGCCGCGTGTCACCGACGAGTGCAAGGCCGTGGGGTCCCTAGTTTCATATCCAAGCCGTTCCTTGCTCTATAAAAAGCTCCAACCGGTCACCATTCCCTCTTCTCCTCGTTTGCTCGTCACCGACGAGCCTCTGCTCGCCAGTAAAATTCGCGTGCCTTGGCAATCTCCACCATCTCCATCTTGCAGATAGTTACACCTCCTTCTTGTGAACCTATTGAGCCTCTTTTCTCTCTCTTTCATCGCCGGATCCGTGCGAATGTCGTCTTCTTCCTCTCTGCCGGTCGAGGTGCCCCCGCGTTCGGTTTTGTCGCGACCAACCTGCTCCGGTGAGCTTTGTACAATTTCGTGGTGCGTTTAAGTTTCTCCTTGGTTCAGTGATGCTCAAGAGTCAGAAGGTTTTCGTTTTGGTGCTTAGACCTCGTCGGAATGCCGTCGAATCCGTCGGAGCACGTCACTGCGTCCGCCGTCGACGATGACGATCTAACTCCGTTCCTTCTCCGCCTCAACCATCCTGAGCCCCGTCACTTGGTGAGTACCGTGGTGCTCTAGGAGTAGCTTGTTTGGGTCGGGAAGGTCCGTGCCCGCCGGAACACGGCTCACCGCCATTCCTGCCCACGGCCGTCCACCATGGGCACTGCCGAGTCCTCTGCGAACCCTAGCCGGAGCACCTAAGTCCTAGCATTGTTTGCCTTGGGATGGCACACATGTTGGTGGTCTCCCCGGTGCCGTCCGGCTTATCGCCGGCATCCGGCGAGGCCGACGCCGACCGAGCCGGCGCTGCTCGGGCCGGTCGTCGTAAGGAGGACGAAGGGGAAGGATGGGGCTGTGCGGGCCGTGTTGGGCCGGCCCAGTGGCGTGTGGGGGCGCTGAGAAAACTGGGATGGCGCTGTGGGTTAGCTGGCCTGGCCTGCTGCTCGCTGGGCCGAGTCGGTCACTTCCAGCCCGAAAGGGTTTTCCTTTTATGAAATGATTTATCAATTTTAAATGTGCTGAGATTTGATATTTTTGTAAAGAAATAAATGTAGCTCTTAAAATTGTAAAAATTTGTGTGTAAGCTCTTTGTGTTGTTAGCTACCTAGGAAAAATACAAAATAAATATTTTAAACACTTTCTACAGACAGTAAAAATCAGTGCATTAATTAATAAATGCACCTTTGAGCAATTTTAATAAATTCCCCGTTAAGCCAAAAATCATAAAATTTATTTTAGTGCTGTTTTAGGGCAAGATTTATCTGTAGGAAAAGTTTGGCCTTAAATGGAAGTAGTTTAATTGTTTATTAATTAAATGACTGATTAATTGATTAATAAAAGAAATTGAAAACAAGGATGACTAAAGTATTGTGTGATTTTGGGGATTGTGTGTTAACCTTGGGTCTTTATCATGTGCTAACCCTTGGTACCTTCTTAACTTGTTAAGCTTATGCTAATCTTGTTAATTATAATATTTAAAAGTTATTTTATGTAATTAGTTACTTGTTTATTAATTGATGCTCTATTAAATGATTATTAAAAATAAATAGAAAACTCTACTGACTTAGATTTTGCGTGACTTTCAGATTTATTGTGGACCTTGAGTCATTAACTTAAAATAATCTTTAGCATCTTTAATAACTGTTTGAGCTCGTTATTAACTTGTTTAAGAGTAGAATGAATGGATTAATGCGGCTTTCTATGACTGTTAAATGATCAATAAACTAAATTACATAATAACCACATGGATTAGTGGAATTGGCTTGCAAATACATATTGAACGAAAGTTGTACTCAACTTTCTAAAATAAGTTTACTTTTGAATTTAGTGCATCTCCTGCATTATGATATACATATCATAATGTTAAGCATGCGTTATCATTTCGTGTAGTGAACGCGGGATAATTTATTAACTGAAGTAAATCCCGAGTAAGGTCTTTACTCGGTGGACGTGGATCTTTCTCAATGATTGACTTCAGAGTTCTATCTACTTCAAGCAACAGGCAAGCTCCGGTGCATTCAGTCCGTTCCTTGTGATTTACAAAATGTTTATAACTTGAGTTAATCTATTGCATTAGGTTTATAGGAGTTGATTGATAACCCAATTGATGCATTACCAACCGTGACCACTGAAATATCCGGAAACCATTTTAAAATAAAATGTTTGAAAAATTCTTAGCCCTACTTGAATAATTTAGATTTGCGCAAATGTTATTTTTGAGCTATTGTGATATATGTTATTAATTAATTCATAAAAAAGGGGAATTGGTAATGTTTTGGTTCGGGGGCCGTGTACCTGATCAGTCCATCGTCACCGACGGGAATGGGTTTTCCGTTTGGTGGTCATATATTTGGTTTAGAGCCCCAACTTATCGTCGCCAGTGAAAAAGGATGTGAAAATCGGGTGGTCACCAGTGTACTTGGGTTAGAGTCCTAATGCATGGTTTTTAATGGAAAAAGAATTAGTGACCGTTCGTTGTCGGTCTACTGTGATCGAGACTTTGCAACTAGCCACATACTCCAGGAAGTCCTATCTCCGGTGGCTCTATTTCTTGAATCGACAACCACGCACTGGAAGTGGAGAGATGACGAGAGTAGCGTGTATCCTCGTGGCCGGTATGCCTGGAGACGAGAGGAGTACTGTGCTCTCGGGTGGCGCAGGACCGGTTTAGGGATAGAAAAGCCATGGTAGACCAGGTTGGTATATGCAAGCTTAGGTGCTACATATACAGTGTGGTTAGGGATCCCTAACTGGATACTTAATCGATTCGAATCGTCGTTGCTCCTCGGTTATGGAGACTTGATTCTCACACCTACATCGAAGAGTGGTTCGGAACTAGAATGTTTTTGAGATTGAACAAGCAATTGGAATTGAATGACATATGTGAAAGAATTGAGATCTATTGATTAAAATAATAATGAGTAAAATATTAAAAGTAGGATTAGTATTGCTTTTCTGTAAAATGCTTTGACTCTTGCTAAAGCCTTACCTTGATTCCCCCTCAGCCTGCATTCCTGAGTCGGGTAAATCTTGCGGAGTACCCCATGTACTTAGCGTTTGTTAACCCCTGTTGCAGGTAAACTAAGTGTGCAGTTCTGCGTGGGACCGTGCCGGTCAATGGATCGTGCATGGATGAAAAGGTATATGATATCACCCTTGGGCAGGGTGTCTAGTTGTATGCATCTACTCCCCTACGAAACCCTTGTTTGGGATAATGTAATCTAAGTTTGTAAACCTATATTTATGTAATACTTCCGCACCCTTTACTCTGATTTAAATTATTTGTGTAAATTGTTGTAATACTTGTAAGGTCTTTACAATGAGATCCTTGGGTGAATTAGGGTTTCCGAGGAAACCTGGCAGGCCACCTAGGTCAAGGGGAACTCGTGCGGACTGTTCGTGGGTCCCTAGGGACGATGACGGTGCACGTGGGCCCTATGATTAAGGCAGTTCTGTCACAGTGCACCTGAGAGCAGCTTGCCTGCACGGTGTTTGTCGGACACTAGCGCTTAGTCCAGTGGCTGGCATCTGACTGCGTCCGACGTGTTTTTAATGCTCGGGGACCTCTCTGGAAGTATTGGACGGTGGTGAGCGTTAGTCCGACGCTAGAGTATTCACGTCCGAGGGTTATCGTTTGACGAGGCGTGAAGGAGACCATTGCGTGCCAACGGTCGAATTCAAATGGTTCGCACACGTGGCACTCGCTGATTCACTGTGAGACAGAGTAGGACGCTTGACCTTAGTCCGACACCCCCGACTCCGGCGTTCGACGGTGTGTCCGACGCCCTATCAAGGAGCCCAACGGCTATACTCCCTCCATCCCTAAAGTACTAATTATGTATCATAAAAATTAATAAATTTTAATATATATTTAGTTAAAGGAATTTCTTGGGAAGCGAAAACGACACTTTTAAGGGAAAGAGGGAGTACTTTGAGAGAGGCTTATAAATAAAGGTTTGGTTGGTGTGTGTACTTTCTCTTGGCCATTTTCATTGACATAGCAACCAAGTGAGCTTCTCCACTCCTCTCTCACTCATTCTATTTGATTATGATCATCATTTGGTGATATTGGAGAGTATCACACTAGTACAGAAAAGCTTTTTAGGGGCGGTTAAAAGTGATCTTCAGAAACGGTTAAAAAAACCACCACTATTCTAGCGATTGTAAAAATAAGTGATTTTGAGAATCGGTTTTAAAACCGTCTCTAAAAATAGATTTTCAGAGGCAATTTTGTTAAGTCAACCGTCCCTAAAAATAATTTTAATTTTTTAAAAATCATTTATAGTGTAATAAAAATAAGAAAAAATATTTTTATTATAGCCAAAAAGGCCTAGGACTAGCCATACTCGCAGGATTTATTTTTAGTTTGTTTTGATTAGGTGCCGAGACTGAGATTTGAACTCACGACCTCTCCCTCACACGGTACCTTCTCTACCACTACACCATACATTCACTTGTGTCCAGCTCTTAGCATGCTATCTATTTATACTAATAATTATAAATCTTATTATTAACAAATTAACACATATAAAAAATTTTAAATGAGAAAACTTTCAACTACAAAGTTTTAGATCTCATCGAGCACTACAACTTTGATACAGAACATTTGTCCATTTATGGTCGTTTGAAAATTTTTAAAATTTGAAATTCAAAATTTGAGACTTAATTATATATTTGGAACCCTAAATCGTCTTAAACAAAAATTTAATGAATTACAAAGTTTTAGATCTCATCGAGCTGTACAATTTTGATATAAAATTTGTCTTCATCTAACTTCAATTTAAAAAGGTATGAATTTATTGTCCTGTAGGTATTTTTAAGGACGGTTGACTTAGTCATCCGCCTCTGAAAATTGATTTTTAAATAAGGTTGACTTAAAAAACCGTCTCTGAAAATCACTCATTTTTAGAGGCGGATCTCTTAACGGAACTACCCCTAAAAATTGATTTTCGGATGCGGTTGACGTAAGAAAACCGTCTCTGAAAATCACTCATTTTTAGAGGCGGATGTCTAAACGTAACCGCCCCTAAAAATGGATTTTTAGCTGCGGTTATGGATCTACAGTACTCTCGAGAAACATTAAAGGCGGTCTACTAGTTTAACCGGCTTTGATAGAAAAAAGTGACGTTCCTAAATATCTTTTCTGTACTAGTCTCAAGTGCATTGCATGAGTGTGTTCATCTAGAGGCACTTGGTGATTGGATTTTGCAACGGGTTTTTCTTTTTACTCTTCAAGTTTGCCGACTCCTAAATGGCTTGGAGCAGCGAGGATCGTTGAGGAGAGTTGGTGATTGTCACCGTCTCCAATCGATGAAGTTGTAAAGGGTTCTTGAGCCTTCTCCGCGGGAGATCGTATTGGTTACTCTAGTGAATTGTTTGTAACTTGTGGATCCCTATCTTGTGTTGGTTGTGCGGCACCCTTGAAAAGAGTTTGGCATGAGATGCCAATTAACGTGTGACCTCCAAGTGGGTGTATTGCTATAATGAGGACGTAGTTTGCCGGCAAACAAATGAACATCGGTAAAAATTCTTGTGTCATCGTTCTCTTGCTGAGGATTTATCTTGTGATTGTATTCTTATTGATTGGTTCATCTTCTCTACAACCGGCTGTATAACAAATTTCACTCAACTCTTTACATTCTTATATTTACCTTTGTAGGAATATACTTGTGTAGCTAGCTCACCTAGAAGTAGAGTAAAGTAGTGACTTAGACCTTGTTGGTGTGAAACTAGAGACAATAACTTAGAATGGTTAGGTAGCTTGTATCTTTTAGTAGGCTACCGCAAAATTCGCTTCGCCTCATAATTATCTAACCACTTTGTTTAAGTGTTGTTTGTAGAATTTTATAGGCTATTCACCCCCTTCTAGCCATTTAGAACCTTTCAGACGATACTAGAAGTAGCGACTATGGGACAATGTTTTGTGTAGAAGTCTAAGGTGCAAGTAATGTTTTTATGGGGCCATGCAGTAATTTACATGGCTTGCCTCAGAATTTATTTCTTTAGAGGCGATCTTCTTATTATGCCGTGTCTATAAATAGGGTTTTTATAGAGATTATTACACACTTAAGAAGCTTCGCTTTGAAAACTAATTTTGAGAGGTGGGAATATCATGTTACTATCTTCTAAATTTATTTACAAAAATGGTTGAATAAAAGTGCCTCCTCTGAAAATAAAAACCACTATCTCCTAAAATCGTTTATGTAGTAGCAATGCAAATGGATTTCTCACCACAACTGAAAATAGATTTATGACTGCCTATAGTGACATTTACTATTTAATTAATGAGACTTCCATATTTAAAGTCACTAGTGTCAGCAATTGCAACTCAAAATTGATTTCTGTCTCCAGAGATATCTTAAGTTCTTGAGGCGGTCCGTAACACTAGGCACCTGTAGATATTGAAGAAATTTCGAAAGGCGATTCATACAGTTTTTTTCATAAATATTTTTGTATTAACCGCAGCCTAAAAAATGATAAGCCTTTGAAATGTAGTAGCCACTGTTGAAAATAATATATGTATGTGTTAATTGAATGTCTTATTTAAATGTTTCAGATATTGAGAGCTAAATTTTACCCTCATTTTTTTATTTTTAATGTAAATATTAAAGTTTCATTGATTCACTTTTCAAAACATTCGGGTTCGAATTAGTTGTGCTTTGCGGCTTAAAATGGGGACTGAGAGAGGCAAGTCAACCATGCAAAGGAGACAAGCGGAAGAATACAGCGGCAAGGTTGTGAGGCCTCCACCAGCTGCAGGCGGAGGAGGATAGTGGTTGAGATACGATGGAGCAGAGGAGGAGGAGATGTGGAGCGGGGTCCAACGTGGCAGACATGAGCTGCCAAGGACATACGTCGATTGGTCGGTAAATACTAAATAGTAGCTCAAGTAAACTGCATAAGAAATATGTTAAAGAATAATATGAGAGCATCTCCAATAGATCCTAAAAATAAACAAAGCTTGCAATGAAGAGGACAGCTGAATACACTAATCGAGTTTTCAAGTGGTTGAAGAAAAATTAGGAACATATTTGTTGGGTTCCATCAGTAGTTTTTAAAATATGGTTCATAAATGAGATAATGTAATTCGGCATCTGATATCCTGAACTATTTTCACATCGCCCGACAACTATATAGTTTCTTTGTCTCTTGTATTTTCGCATTGAGCACCCTGTCTTGCTTACGTTTCCACACTAGATGCTGTACTATTTTAACAAACTCCATTATTTTACGGCAATCTTCGGGTCCGGTCGCACCCAAGCATCGCACCGACCTCCAAGCAACGTACTCCGTCCTGGCCTGAACTTGCCTGCCAGGCAAACGATCGCAGCCCCAGGCCATCCAAATCGAACGCCTGGGAACGTTGCCTGGCGTCCTGACATGCCTGGGGAGCAGCATCCAAACATGCCCTGAGCGGCTGTTGACATAAGGGCAACTTATGCTATAGAAACCAGCGTGCTGTGTAAACTATAAAAACTCTAATTAAGACCATAGTAATCTAATTGATGGCTAGAGGTAAAGGTGGGTTATTTTAGCACTTAAACCCCCCACTCATTGCAAAACACCCCCAGCATGCTCCTCGCAATCGTTTTGGCTCACTTCCGTCGTGCGGCTCCTCGCAATTGTTTCGGTGTCCTGCTCGAGGCCGCCACCGCCGCCTTGTCGCGATGGTTTCTAGCGCCGCCACAGCCATGGAGACCCTCGCCGCAGAGGAGGGCAACGCAAGAGTCCCTCGTGCGCGACCCTACCACAGCTCCGTCATAGAAATACAATGCTATGATGTTCTGGTAAACTGCGTTCACATAGAATATATTTAATGTTCTATGTATTTGATGCTCTATGATGTATGTTATGATGTTCTGCTAGATTGCATTCATATAGAATACATTTGATGGTCTACGATGTATGCTATGTGGTTCTGGTAGACTGCGTTTATATAGAATATATTTGATGTTCTACGATGTATGATATAATGTTCTAATAGACTGATAGTATACATGAGATGTTCTACAATGAATTCCACGATGTTCTGTGATGTATGTTACGATGTTCTAATAATATACATATGATGTTCTACGATGAATTTTATAATGTTTATATAGTATACTTATAATGTTTTGTGGTGTGTTATATTTCAAGTTCTTTCCTCCTATGTTTTATTATATAACTTATTTTTTATTTGACTATAATTAATTACGCTACTAATTTTATTTTTTTTACATTTTATTATGTATGTGATGTTTACACACTATATGTTCTGTGCTTCTTTATGAGAGGACATAGGGGAGAACATTATCTGGGCCAAAACAGAGATTTAGAGGGCCGAGCCGCACGGGGTTTTCCCAATAAAATCAGTTACTTCTAAGCACGTGGATCTACAAAGAGAATGCGACACGCCTGTCACCTACGGTGCCATGAATAGATTCGGTGATCTCACAAAGGACGCGATGTTATCTAAGTGTAGTTGTAGTTTTGTTTGTGTATGCGTGGTGTGCGTGTGGAGTGCATGTGTGGGGTTGGTGTAGTGTAGTTGTAGGTGTGTTTGTGTACGCGTGGTGTGTGTCAATTTTTTTTTATGGAAGAAAAATTATATATTATATGATAGCTGGGTACATCAATACGTTACAAGCACTCTGAATAAAAAAAATACCCGCACTGAGAATAGCACAACTCAACATAACCTGTTTGATGCTTTGCAGAGTGGATGACCGTACAGGCAAATACTCAGCAAATGGCCTGAGAACAAATACGCAGCGAACAACGGTCAACATTCCTGTAGATGGAATTGAGGAAATTCTTCTTTTTGGCGCCTTCCTTCTTCTTTTTTGTGCCACCAAAAAATGAGTAAGACTGATCTGAAACTTAGTTCTCCCTAGTCTGGTATGTAAGTGTAGGATTGGTGTGAGTTTGTATATGAACACATACTAAAGCTGGAGTTAAAAAAAAGATATTAAGGCTGTGTTTAGTTGCGAAAAGGTTAGAGAAAAAGTGCACTATAGCACTTTCGTTTGTATTTGACAACTTTTGTCCAATCATGGTCTAAGTAGACTCAAAAAATTCATCTCGAGATAGACAGCCAAAAAGTACAAACATGCAATAGGTACTACTTTATTTAGTGCTCTATACAGATAGAAAATACAATCGATATCATAGGAAAAGAGAAGGAAAATTTTCAAACTAAACGGAGCCTAAGCCCAATAAAACATGCGGACAGAACGACCACCATGTGCGCCGGCGAAGCGTCTGCGGGGTTTCTGGCCACCGGGTGGGATGCTAGCAGCCCCCATTATTTTATTTTATCTCTCTATATCTGTCTTTTGTTGGCATGGCGGCGAAAAGAAACAGAAAACAAGGGAGACAACTCCATCAACCCAGGACCCACGCGACGACCGTCAACCGACCAACTCAGACTTCCCAACCAACGAAACACCTTGCGCGCCACGCCTCTGTGCCTATATAAGCCTTGTTTAATTATCCTTTCCCAAACACGGCAGCCTCTGTTGACTGCGAGCTACTCCTAGACAGCAACAACAGCAAGCAATGGGGAGCACGAGCGCCACCTGCACCACCTCGTCTTCCTCCTCTGCTGCCGGCGGGGGCGGCGCCGCACACGTGCTGCTCCTGCCGTACCCGGGCGCGCAGGGCCACACAAACCCGCTGCTCCAGTTCGGCCGCCGCCTAGCCTACCACGGCCTCCGGCCGACACTCGTCACTTCCCGGTACGTGCTCTCCACAACGGCGCCACCAGGGGAACCCTTCAGGGTGGCGGCCATCTCGGACGGCTTCGACGGCGGCGGCGCGGCCGCGTGCCCCGACGTGGGCGAGTACTGGCGCCGGCTCGAGGCCGTCGGCTCGGAGACGCTGGCGGAGCTGATCCGCTCCGAGGCCGCCGCGGGGCGGCCCGTCCGCGTGCTGGTCTACGACCCGCACCTGTCCTGGGCGCGCCGCGTGGCGCAGGAGGCTGGCGTCGCGGCGGCGGCGTTCCTGTCGCAGCCCTGCTCCGTCGACATCGTCTACGGGGAGGTGTGGGCGGGGCGGCTGCCGCTGCCGGTGGTGCACGGGAAAGAGCTGTCTGCGCGCGGGATGCTGGGTGTCGACCTCGGGCCCGACGACGTGCCGCCGTTCGCCGCGAAGCCGGACTGGTGCCCTGTGTTCCTTGAGGCGACGGTGCGGCAATTCGACGGGCTGGAGGACGCCGACGACGTGCTCGTTAACTCGTTCCACGACATCGAACCCAAGGTGAGGTCACCGCGAGTGACCACGGCCGCCACCTGTTTGTTGTTTTGCTGACAAGTGAATTTTCGGTGGTGCTACCTGCACAAGACATACTCTGTTTTCTTTATTATAGATAGAAAACGTCAAGGCTATCGTCCATACTCACGTTCCTTTACTGAATAATTGATGTTTGGTTTTTTTTTGTTGCGATTCTTTGATTCCACTTCACGATCATGTATAGGATCGATTTTCTTTTTGACACATTTTGCATTGTTAATTAACTGAGCAGGAGGCAGATTATATGGCACTTACATGGCGTGCAAAGACAATAGGCCCAACCTTGCCATCGTTTTATCTTGATGATGACCGCTTGCCGTCGAACAAGACTTACGGTTTCAACCTCTTCAACAGCAGCGAGTCATGTCTGCCTTGGCTTGACAAGCAGCTTCCGTGTTCTGTAGTTCTTGTGTCCTATGGAACTGTCTCTGATTACGACGAAGCACAGTTAGAAGAGCTTGGCAATGGCTTGTACAATTCTGGCAAACCATTCATTTGGGTTGTGAGGTCAAATGAAGAACACAAGTTGTCCATTGAACTTCGTGACAAGTGCAAGGAACGCGGCTTCATTGTTTCTTGGTGCCCCCAGCTGGAGGTTCTAGCACATAAAGCCACAGGTATGACAAATGATTATTCTTTCACGTATAAGGGAAAAAATGAGACAAACTGTTAAGGAATATGTGAAATTTTGTTGCATACTTTTAATATGCAGGTTGTTTCTTGACACATTGTGGATGGAACTCGACACTGGAAGCAATTGTTAATGGCGTGCCAATGGTGGCAATACCACACTGGGCAGACCAGCCGACCATATCAAAGTATATGGAGAGCATGTGGGGCTTGGGTGTCCGGGTGCGCAAGTATGAGAAAGGCTTGGTGACGAGGGACGAAGTGGAAAGGTGCATCAATGATGTTATGGATGGGGATAGAAAGGATAAGTACAGGATGAATGCCACTATGTGGATGCAAAAGGCGAAGGAAGCTATGCAAAATGGAGGGAGCTCGGACAAGAATATTGCAGAATTCGCCGCGAAGTATTCATCAAGTTAGTTGTCAAAGATATAATGATACTGCATTAGTTATTTTATAACTTTGTCAATTGTATGTGCTACTGTATGTTACATTTTGTTTGGGGTCTGTATATGCTACTGTCATACATACATGGAAAATGCTTCTTTGCTCTACTACTCTAATGAAATAGGGATCTTCCAGATATAAAAATAATATATTTACTATTATGCAGCCTTTGAAACGGTGAGCATATAGGTTTTTTTTTATTTTTTTATTTTTTTATTTTTTTTTTATTTTTTTTTATACTGTGCCTTGTACATGTTTCGTTATACTAATTCAGAAGAGAACCCGATAGCTAGTAAACAAAGAAACAAATAGAAGAATTGGAAGTTCCTTGCAGTGTAAATACCAAGGCTTCGTTCATGTATGTTTATTGAATTTCAACATAGAAAAGAATAGCGAATTTAAGAGCCTAGCAACTAATAAATTTGTTAGCTAGAGCAAAACATAATCTCTACAACAAAAAGGAGCTAAGTTCATCATCAACTGGCCAGGAGGAACTGAGGTAATCATCAATGTTTCTGATGAAAGATTGGATGTTCCATCTGCTAATTTTGGATGTTCTAAGGGTGTCTTGCCTATTCATAAGCAAACTGCCAGTCCATGAAGCCAATACTATACAAGAGGCAAACTGCCAGAACATGAAGCCAATTTCAGAAGTTCCTTCTGGTGGCATGACATTATTAAACTTTTGAATCAGTTGAAAGGCATTGCAATGGTTTCAGTACAGGATGGAAAATCCTGCTTTTTGTGGCCAAGCTTTTCCTGAGTTGTTCTCTTTTGCAAAGAATCAACTCATCTTAGTTCTAGGGGCTGTGAATTCGCCCCTTTTTCATGATCTTTTTCATTTGCCACTTTTATCTTAAGCTTAGGGTCTATTCTTGGAACTAGCCATCATCTTTCAAGATCTACAAACTCTTCATGATTAGTGGAGTTATAGTTAGGGATCCTCTTGGTTCTCCTCTAACAAGCATGTTTGCACCTCATTGGGCATTGCCAGGTACATAAAACTTTTAAGTAGTTTGGAAATCATCTTGTCAGAACAAGAGAAAGTATTCTTATGGCTAATCCTTCAAGACGGTCTAAGTACCAAGGCTTTACTACGAATACGCAACATGCATCTGTCGGATTATAAAGGTGTTCTTTGTAATCTGAATGTGGATGAAGATTTGGTTCACCTTCTTTTTCATTGCCCTTTTTCTTTGTTTTCCTCGTTCAACTTACATCTTCAGATTCCTGATAGCCTTGACATTGGGGTGAGTGTCAAAATGCATCTTCGGCTGCCATTCTTCGCGGAAGTTCTAATCACAATGTGCTGTCTGGAGTATTCCCCAGTTGGGCCAAAGATGGCAAGAAGTTTGTACGAAGGAATTTGCTCTGATTATTCTCAGAGAAAAAAAACAAAATTACACCCACAGATTGACTTATGGCTAGAAGGTTTTGTGGATCCATCACCTTGCTACACAAAATATCCATCACCGCGTTTCTTTGTATGTGGATGACGTGGTATTATTTCTCCGCCCAGTTGCATCGGAACTGCTCATGGTTGAAGACCTGCTGTAGCTTTTTGGTTCGGCGACGGGCCTCAAGACCAACATACAGAAGAGTAATGTGCTGCCCATTCGTTGCTCGGAGGAAGATATGGCCGTAGTTCAAGCCTAGCTACCTTATGAGGTTCAGGATTTCCCTTGCAAATATCTTGGACTCCCACTGTCTTTCAGGGAATTAACCCATGCACAGCTTCAGCTTCTCATTGACAAAGTTGCAGATCAACTCCCGGGTTGGAAAGCAGATTTGTTGAATCGGGCAGGAAGAGCCATTCAAGTGCAGCATGTCCCTACGGCTATGATGATATATATGGCTACGGCCTTGGACCTTCCCCAGTGGTTTTTAAAGGCAGACAACAAGATCCGCAGGGGTTTCTTATGGCGAGGACGGAAGGAAGCAAATGGGGGGCATTGTTTAATAGCTTGGCCAAAGGAGCTTGGTGGTCTGGGAATATTAGATTTACAGTGTTTCAGCTGGGCTATTAGAGTAAGATGGCTGTGGTTGGGTAAAACTTGTTAGACTATTATTAGACTATCTAGTTACTCATGTGAACACTCTACCAGTTAGGCCCTTTCCTGTGTGATTGCGGGCTCCAATATATTTGTAATCCCTCTGTAAACTCTAATCAAGTAATGCAAGCATGTTGGCTTTCCTTCTATCATGGTATCAGATTAATCGGTCTTGACGACCTTTCCCACCCACCCAATCCTCTGCTTCCGCTTTCCTTGGCGCCCGCATCCACCCGTTCGGTTGCCGTGCCCAAGTCTGCTCGCTCGGCCGCCGCGCGCCCCTCGGTTGACCGCTGCACGCGTGTGCCCCATCGGCTGCCGCGCCCATGGCCGCCACCCCTGCCTCTGGCGCCTCCGCCGCCACCATGCTTCGTGATGAGGCTCTCGCCGCCGCCCAGAAGCTGGGGGACGAAGCCACTTCCCTGTGCTCCATCAACACCGAGCGCAGCCTGGAGCTCCAGACGGAGGCCGACCTCCTCAAGTCCGCAGCCACGGCCCAGGACCGCTTACATCAAGAACCTGATCCCGATCGTCCTCGATCTTCAGTCTTCCTACTACTCCAAGTGGCTCGGCTGCGTCCTCCTCATCCTCGGCCGCTTTGCCCTGAAAGATCACGTCCTCCGCGACGACTCCCGCCTCTATGATCCAGCATGGTCTCGCATGGACTGCGTCGTCGTCTCCTGGATCTTCAACACCATCTCCCCCGACCTTCTGGACGTCGTCCATGAGCGGGACGGCATCACCGCTCAGGCAGCATGGCTCGGGCTTGAACAGCAGTTCCTGAACAATCGCGAGTCACGTGCCATGCTCCTCGACGCCGAGTTTCGCACTCTCTGCCAGGGTGCCCTCCCCGTCGACAACTACTGCCGCAAGATGAAGTCTATGGCCGATGCACTTGCTGATCTTGGCGAACCTATCCAGGACCGTACTCTCGTGTTGAACGTCCTGCGCGGCCTCAACGAATGCTTCCAGTTCATGTCTCAACTCGTCTCTCGCCAGAAGCCATTCCTATCCTTTGCTGATGTTCGCGCTGATCTGCACCTGGCCGAGCTCGACATGGCGCCTCTGTCGGCTCCTCCCTCAGCCCTCGTCGCCCCGTCGTCCACCAAGTCGCCCACTCCTCTGCTGCTCTCTGTGCCTAACCCCCGTGCCGTCATCAGGCCGCTGGAGGGAAACGACCTGGCAACGGCCGCGGCCGACACCGTCACGGAGGGCGCGGCCAAGGCGGTCAACACAGTGGCACACCCGGCAGTCCGCAGGGAGGCCCTTCAGGCAGCCAGCCATGGCCCTCCCTCCTCAACCCGTGGACTGGGTCCCTCCACATGTGGCCCGGCTCCACCCCCGGAGGTGCTCACGGCCAGCCTCCTCGCGCTGTCCAGCCTACTCCGCCACAGCAAGCTTTGGTGGCCAGCGTGCCTCCTTCCTACATCAACCCATCGCCAGCTCCTAGGACATACTACCAGGCGCCCCAGGCCCTTACATGGTCGCCATGGACTCCTGAGTCTCTCGCCAACACCTTCAGCATCGTTACCCTCACCCCACCTCCGAACTCTTCGGACTGGGTGATTGACTCGGGTGCCTCCTATCACATCGCCTCCAACCCCAGTATGGTCACCTCGTTACCATCCTCTTCCTTCCCTTCCTCCATTGTTGTTTTCAATGGCGCCACCCTTCTGGTTGTTGGCACCCGCTATTCCACTCTCCCTGGCCCTTTTCACTTGAACAACGTTCTTATAGCACCTGACATCATTAAGAATCTCCTTTTTGTTCGCAAGTTCACCACTGACAACTTTGTTTCTGTGGATTTTAACCCTATTGGTGTTTGTGTGAAGGATCTCCATTCCAGGAACACCCTTCTTCGATGTAATAGCTTGGGGCCCCTCTACACCCTGCAGCTTCTGTCATCACCTTCCGGTCCCTGCGCTCCTGTGGCCACTCCCTCTTCAACCCTGGCATCAGCGACTCGGCCACCCCGGCAAGGCTACTCTTCAGAGCCTCGCCCAGTCATCCTCGATTGTCTGCAGCAAGCCTGAAGACGACTCCCTCTGCCATGCATGCCAACTTGGGCACCACACTCGTCTACCTTTTCCTAGTTCCCTGTCAAGAGCATATAAGAATTTTGATTTGATACATTGTGATCTGTGGACATCACCTATTGTTAGTGTATCAGGTTTCAAATATTACTTAGTTATCCTCGACGATTGCTCATGTTTTCTTTGGACTTTTCCTCTTCGCTTAAAGTCCGATGCTTTTCTAACAATCTCTAATTTGTTCGCTCATGTGTCCACTCAGTTCGGCTGCACCATCAAATCCGTGCAATGTGACAACGGTCGTGAGTTTGACAACTCCGCCTCTCGCACTTTCTTTCTCACCAAAGGTGTTTCCCTTCGCATGTCCTGCCCCTATACCTCGCAGCAGAACGGGAAAGCCGAGCGCATGATTCGCACCACCAACAACGTCACTCGCACCCTTCTCTTCCAGGCTTCCATGCCTCTCTCTTACTAGGCCGATGCTCTTGCCATTGCTACCCACCTCCTCAATCGGCTTCCCACCAAAACTCTACACATGAGCACCTCTTTCTTCGCCCTCCATGGCACTCTCCCTTCTTACCATGACCTCCGAGCTTTCGGGTGCACCTGTTATCCCAACCACACCGCTTCCACCCCTCACAAACTTGCCCCACACTCCACTCTATGTGTGTTCATTGGCTACTCGCCTGATCACAAGGGTTACATGTGTCTCAATCTCACCACCAACCGTGTCATCATCTCCTGCCACATTGTCTTCGACGAAGCAACGTTTCCTTTCTCCCTTGGGCGGCCCTCGCTCCCCCATGGGAGCTTGATTTTCTAACTAATGACGACACCATACCAGTGTCTCCGTCTCCTCTCCCTGCAGGTACCTCCAGTTTCATTGGCTCCTTGCCCGTGACTGGACTGGACACGCCGGCCTCCAGGCCTCCTCCACCAGGTTTTTCCGTACCTGGTCTAACCTCCATGACCGTGCCTCGGTCGCCCGTTCAGGCGCCCCCGGTGCTCCCGGCGCCCTCGGTGCCCCCGACGTCCGCTGCTCTGGCACCCCAGGCGCCCACGGTACCCCAGGCGCCCCTGGCTGAGTCACAGGCGACTCCGACGCCTCCTGTTCAGGCACCCCCGGCTCCCCTCTTCAACAAGCCGCCCATCGTCCACGTCTACTCCTGGCGTGCTCCCGCACCGTGCTCCTCGTCCGAGGCAACTGCGGGGGCCCCTTCTCGACACTCCAGCATGGTTCCGTCTCTGCCTCGCTACGTCAAGAGTGGCCCTCTGATTCCGACTGGCGTCGTTCCCATCCCGCCGGTGGCCAACTCTCATGGCATGGAGACCCGCAGGAAGAGCGGGTACAGGCAGCCTCACCTTGCCTTGCACACTGATGCCCTGTCTCCGCTGCCGTGCTCCTGTCGTGATGCCCTTGCCAATTCTAATTGGCGTTGGGCCATGGAAGAAGAACATGCTGCTCTCCTGGACAACCACACTTGGGATCTCGTCCCCCGTCCTCCCAAGGCAAACGTGATCACCGGCAAATGGATCTTCAAACACAAGTTTCATGCTAATGGATCCTTGGACAGATACAAGGCTCGATGGGTACTTCGTGGGTTTACTCAGCGTCCTGGTGTCGACTACGACGAGACCCTCAGCTTCGTCGTCAAGCTGGCCACTATTTGCACCATTCTGACTTTGGCTCACTCACGGAGTTGACCGATCCATCAACTTGATGTGAAGAATGCTTTCCTCCACGGGACCCTATCTGAAACAGTGAATTGCTCTCAGCCCACTGGCTTCACTGATCCTGCTCTACCTGACCACGTCTGCAAGCTCAACAAGTCCCTCTATGGCTTAAAGCAGGCCCCGCGTGCATGGTACAGCCGATTTGCTTCATATCTGCTCTCTTTGGGTTTTACTGAAGCCAAGTCAGACACCTCCCTGTTCATATATCACCATGGTGCTGAGGCTGTCTACTTGCTCCTTTATGTGGACGACATTGTGCTTACTGCCTCCTCTCAGCCGCTCCTCCTCCGAGTCATTGGTGCACTGAAGAAAGAGTTCACCATGAAGGATCTCGGTCCCCTGCATCATTTTCTTGGTGTGGCTGTTCAGCGGCACACGGACACCCTTTTCCTCTCACAGTGACAGTACACCCTGGACATCCTTGCCAGACATGGCATGAGTGATTGTAAGCCTTGTTCCACACCTATCGACACTTGTGCCAAGGTTCCAGCTGATGCCGGTCCTCCTATTGCTGATCCTACTGCCTACCACAGTCTTGTGGGTGCTCTTCAGTTTGACCTTCACCCGGCCTGACATTGCATACGCTGTTCAGCAAGTTTGTCTGCACATGCATGATCCCCGGCAGGTGCACCTTGTTGCTGCCAAGTGCATTCTCCGCTATCTGCAGGGTACCATCGGCCATGGCCTCGTCATCCCGCGCTCTGCTCCGACTCAACTCGTTGTGTAAACCGACGCCGACTGGGCTGGATGCCCCCAACACTCGCCATTCCACCTCCGGCTAGGCTGTCTTCCTTGGAGGTAGCCTCGTCTCCTGGTCGTCCAAGCGCCAGCCGACCGTTTCTCGGTCTAGCACCGAGGCCGAGTACCGTGCTGTTGCCAATGGTGTCGCCGAGGTCTCCTGGCTGCGTCAACTCCTACTGGATCTACATCAGCCACTGCAGTCTGCCTGCCTCGTCTACTGTGACAACGTCAGCGCCTTCTACCTCTCCACCAACCCCGTCCAACATCAGCGCACCAAGCACGTGGAAATCGACCTTCACTTCGTCTAGGAGTGGGTCGCCATTGGGGCTGTCCGTGTTCTTCACGTTCCCACCACGTCGCAGTTCGCCGATGTCTTCACCAAGGGGCTCCCTTCCTCTGTTTTCTTAGATTTTCGCTCCACGTTAGCGACGTTCCGACTGCGGGGAGGGGGGGTTAGACTATTATTAGACTATCTAGTTACTCATGTGAACACACTACCAATTAGGCTCTTGCCTGTGTGATTGCGGGCTCCTATATATTTGTAATCCCTCTGTAAACTCTAATCAAGTAATCCAAGCCTGTTGGCTTTCCTTCTATCAAAACTGAACCTGAGAAGCCATGGGCGTTCCTCCCTGTCCCTGTCCCATCCTGTGCACAATCCCTATTCGCCTCTGCTGTTGTCTCAGTTGTTGGCAATGGAGTCAACACAAAATTTTGGACTGACAGATGGTTAAATGGATGCTCAATTGAGTTGTTGGCCCCTCACCTCTTTTCTTGTGTCCCTAAGAGAAAGGCCATCAACAGATCTCTCCAGGAAGCTTTATCTAATAACATGTGGCTTGGCGATATCTAGGGCGACTACTTGGTGACAGTTCTAGCAGAATTCCTTGTTATTTGCAATTTGATTGAGGAAGTGGTATTACAGTATTACAGCCAGACACTGAAGATGTTCATCTGTGGCGCTTAGAGGCCTCGGGTAAGTTCTCCACCAGATCAGCGTATGAAGCTTTCTTCAATGGGTTGACCTTATTTGCACCCTATAACCTGAATTGGAAAACCTGAGCTCCACGAAAATGCAAGCTTTTTCTATGGCTAGTGGCTCACAACCGCTGCTGGACAGCATACAGGTTGGCTCGCCGTGGCCTCCCTCATCCAGACCACTGCCCTCTTTGTGATCAAGAAGACGAGACGTTTAACCATCTTCTCTCGGCATGTGTCTTTGCTCGTCAACTGTGGCTTCAGTTATGGAAGTCCTTTGGTTTCCCAGATGTTACACCACGGTTCGACTGTAACAATTTTTTCCTTTGGTGGCAACAAGCAAATGATACAATGAGCAATGGTATGCAGGATGGTTTCAACACTCTGTTCTTTTTAGGTGCATGGTCCATATGGAAAGCAAGGAATGATGTGGTGTTCAATGGGCTTCCCCCTAGTGTGAGTAGAACCTTGCTTTTGGCACAGAATGAAGCTGAACTATGGATGCTAGCAGCAGCGAATGGGCTGAGTACCGTGGTTGCCAACAGAACCCCGTCCAGTAATTAGGAGGTTGCCTTGTCTGGTCACCTTTTTCTTGTGTAAAAGTTTTTTCTGAGAGCAGTCAGGTGTTGTGAGTAGGAGTATGTGTGTGTGTCCTTTTTCTGTATGACTATTTTAGCCTAACCTTTCTTCTATCTTAATGCAATAATATGCAGTCCTCCTGTATATTCGAGAAAAAACATTGATGTAAAGTTCAACTTCATCTGATTTAATTTAAAAAAAATTATGAATTTCACTATGATGTGCCTAATTTTAGAGGTGAGTCAAAATCCCAACAGCCCAAAAATCAATTTCTAGCGATGGCTGACATTTCAAACCATCTGAAAAACTGCCTTTTTTCTAGTGTTGGCTTGTAAAGCTCAGTTGCCTCTAATAATGCCATTTTTGTGCCACTAGAGATCGATTTTCTGGAGATGCATGGCTAGATTCAGAAACTATTTTCAGCCATCTCTACCAAAAAAGAGGGATGTCTCTAAAAATAGTTTTTGTAATAGTGAAGTCAATACGTATGAAATGGTCTGGACTTCTTGATCACAACCTTATGTGAATATTTGAGAACGCTCCAAGATTCAAGGAAATCTGTACGAAGCTTTAAGATACACTTTGACGATATTAACAATGAGAAAGTTCAAACATACAAGGATTTTTAAAAAACATAAACATAATAAGTCACACGTATATGTAACAAAGTGTGTATAAGAGTACAGACTGTAGAATGCACACGCTCAGTACCAACAGATGATGTTTTCTTGGTTTTCTACTCGGTAGGGTAGGAAGGTTTCATAGCAAGCCCACACATTCCCCGTTTGTCAGCAATGTCCTTCTCCATTCTCAGGAATCCCTTCTCTCCCCATGTGGTGCCCCATGAATTTTTCAAAATCCAATACTTTGTGCCGTCACTCTCCACGCCATACCCAATTGCAGCGATCCCATGATCAAGCTCAGTGCCGCAGGAGCCAGTCATCACACCTCCGGAATAGAGCATAAAGGTTCTATCACCCGCATCAACGGCGACCGACACGGGTTGATTAGCCACGGCCTTCATGAGTGCGGCCTCGTTGTTGACTGGCACATCCTCGTGACCTTTGATGGTCGCTGCACTCTTTGCTCCGCCCTTGCACTTGCCATCCACTGCCTTGTATGGATAGCTGGACTCAGTGGCAAGGCCTCCATTCTTGATGACAAATTCAAAGGCACTGTCCATCCAGCCACCCTCGCAGCCCTCGTCCATGCTGTGGGTATCACAGTCCACCAGTTCTTGCTCTGAGAGTGAGATGAGGTTCCCGGTGCTCACCTTCACAATGCCCTCCATGGCAGCTACGGCTGAGAACGCCCAGCAGCAACCTGCAATAATATTTGCTCGTGTCACTACTTGTAGATAGATGTCATCAGAAAAGCTTAACCACCATGTACATCGTGAAAATAATCAAGTCATTCAAGTATGACCAGAAATGCACATTACCACATTGGCCTTGGTTCTTGATAGGTGTGACAGCTCCCTTGGTCCTCCAGTCCACAGCCTTCGGAAGCGCACTGACACTCAAGTTCTCATACTTGAATCCAGTTGCTGGAACCTTTTCTGCTGAAATTGGTTTGAAACCTTTGTATGCTTTGAACTCTTCAGTTGTCAGGTCGGCGAACTGGTTGACACCAAGCCAGAACTTATTGTTCTTATTGGCGTTGAACGACTTGACGAATGCGACATTGTCCTTGAACACCTCAAAGCGCCGCGCCTTCTCCGCTGCATCCTTGTACACACGGCCATACTCAGCCATCCACCTCTCATGCCTCTCGACCATGGCCGCATCGCTCAGCTCATGAGCCGCTTGGACAGAACTGCATAAGGACGGCAAGGAGGAGCAGAGCTCTGGAGGTGGCCATGATCTATTCTGCTGCTGCTTCCTACTGTTTGCTGTTGCTAGCTTTTGTTTACTCGCTTCGTTATGGATGTGTGGAAGTGAGGAGGTGGTTATGTCTTTATATAGCCCTCCAATTGCCATGATGTGTATAAATCACTGAAGGTGTGGTATTTTTTAATGATGTGACGGTGAGTACACACATATGGACCGCAGCGTGTAGGTCAAGTACTACTGATTGTATTTTTATTGTTCTTGCTGAACGAAGGAACGTATGGTATCTACTGAGGTTGACCCACAATCAACTAGAAATAGAAATTAAAGTAGTCCTAGAATGCTGTGTGATATTGACAGGACGGATTCCATAGCGCCTAACCTCCACGTTAGTTAACTAATAAAGAATTAATATTACACGGAGGCCGAATCACGCGCACGCTTGTCCACTGTAAGAAAGAAAACCGACCACCCAAAGCCATCAAGACATGCCTACAAAATCAATGCCTTGTATCTCAACGTTTAATAATAAGCTGTAAACGGCGTCCGTCATCCTCCGTTGTGAAAAAAATAACCACCATGCCATTTGTTAGATGAATACTAATTTGTTTTTGTTTCTGCTTGCGACAATTCGTGATGATTTTCAGGCGGTTCAGTAGGCTTGGTAGCAGTGACCTGCAGTTGTGTATCTTACTTTCTTCCTTTCTTTTGGCTAACTATTTGGCCCCTCTTTTTCCTTTTTTCATGTTCCTTCAAGGTTTCCTTTAACTTGGTGTACTTACTGTCACTGCTATCTACAAATTGAAAAGGCAGAGCACTGGCCATCCCTGTTAAAAAAAACTCTCGATACACTAGCTTTGTCGCCTCCATCTTCTAAACCCTCTAGATGCTGGCAGACGGTGTCGATCAAATCATTAGAGGAGACCGGTGAGCCTGGCGGACGCCTTTGTTAAGCGGTGGCTGGCCTACCTCCTTAGTGCCCCAGTTAAAGCTTAATAGATATGACCGTTATAAAACAACTGCCTCGATTAATCTTTACTAACCAAGACGGTTGACTTACAACAACCTCCGCCGTTAATCAATTAGATGAAGTGGGCAGCATAACAAAACCGCTACCATTAATACTTGATTAATCGAGGCAATTACGTTACGGTGACCGCCTCAATTAATCAATTAACGGAGGCGGTGTTTTAACTAAACTAGAGATGAAAACGGGACAGATATTTCCGATATCCGTCCGTTCTAAAACTGTCAAAACCTAATATGAATATTCGATATCCGAATTTGAATATCTAATATTTGACCATATCCGAATCCGAATACTGAAAATAACATTTTTTGGTAAGTGTATGAGATAAATATTAATATCCGTAATGATCCGTATCGGGATCTAATATCCATTTAAAAATATAGGACGGAATATGGGATATGGGACAAAATACAGGATCATTGGTATCTGTCTGTATCTAATCTGGTTTCATCCCTAATTGTAACTCAACCGCCTCGGTTAACGAAGGATTAACCATGGCGGTTTTACTTATGTTACCCGTCTCCGTTAATCCTCCCCCCTATAAATGCAGGCGCCGGTCCCCTCTTCTTCCTCATGGCTTCTCCTCCATTATAAGACTTTGAGCTCTAATAGGAGGGAAGTTTTGATCCTAGATTTCTTCAAAGGAGAACACTACAGGGGATCGCTAGAGGTTGGTACACATTCTCCAATATATTAGCTCAAGTTTTTCATGGACAAGACAGAAACTAGTTGTATGCAAATTTGCTATATTTTCTTGCAGGAGGACACCGCAGGGTTGCTAGAGATTGGTATACACACTCCCCACCTCCTCTCCATCATCATTCTTCTCTCTTTTCTAACCGATTTGTGCTTAGATTTAACATAGATCCTAATTTCAAAGGAAGAAGCCAAAGTTTTCGAAAAGGTCTACCCAAAGTTTTAGCTGAGGACGAGCTGATTCTCTAGGCGGGGAGTGATGTGATGGCCAGCAAGACCTATTCCTAGTAGAGACGTCGCGATACAACTAGTGTCTGGATAATTAGTATTAGTTAATTTCTTTAATAGATGAATAAACTGTTGGGCTAGGCTCATTAGTAAATTGTATCCCCCTTATATATGAGGGATACTATTAAAGAGAGGGCAAACAAGAATTATGGTTAATCACTTATCTTCTCCCCCTTCCCTCTCCTTCTCAGTCACCACCTCCCATTGTAACACCCTAAATTTTGCTAATTTTAAAATAGAGCTAAATTGATTTGATTTTTTATTTTTGTGTTCATGAAAACATAGGGAAATTAAAAAAATTATTAAGTTAAAATTTATCTAGGGTTTAGCAACATGTTTGTGCACTCATGCTCTTGCATATGATTTATTTTGGTTGAGTGGTCTTTGCCGAAACTAAAAATTATTCAAATTTTTTTGTAAATGATTTTATGATGTGAGTGAATAAAGTTTTAAAATGCGTTTAGTACAACGATCTTCTCTGCGGCATGTCTCTGTCTCTTTCTATAATCAAAATCCGTGTTTCTTAACTCCATCCTTTCTATCGAAGTTCATCAGAACCTTTTCTTCAGCTCCAAATCACTCTTTGATGCTCATCGTTCATCAACTTATTTCTAAAAACTTTCCGAAAATTTTTCTTGGCTTTTCCGTCCCTTTTTCCTATTTTCTTTGAGTAAAATCTAATTTTTA
This sequence comes from Eremochloa ophiuroides, assembly GCA_038502445.1. Taxonomy (NCBI): domain Eukaryota; kingdom Viridiplantae; phylum Streptophyta; class Magnoliopsida; order Poales; family Poaceae; genus Eremochloa; species Eremochloa ophiuroides. Next base: position 9,715,821 of record JAHLJS010000009.1, on the reverse strand, counting down.
GATGCTCAAAAATACCTTTTCATCACTTCCAAATACTTTATTTCGGTTCATCATGTTCCAAAATGTCTCCGAGAATTTTTCCATAATTTTCAGAGCCATCGGAATATTTTTCGGGGTCCAAATATCAATTCTGGACTTTTCTGAAATTATTTAATTCGGAATATTTAATAATTCTGAAAATAACAAAATATCTCGTTTTTTTTACCGTCCTCAAACCCTACAATTATATATATCACCGCGTAGCCCTTGATGCGCTGATTCCGAAAGTACGGCCCGTTTTTCCAGTCGCCGCTCGTAGCCTTCTACATCTAAAGCCGAAGTTTAGAAAAGTTAGGTTTCCGGCGAACTCTCCGGCGAGCTTTTTCGGTCATCTCGACCGTCTCCGGCGAAAACCACCACCACCCCGAGGTAGCCCTCCTCGTTCTCTACATCGTGATGTATTCTTTTCATGAATCCATCTTCGTTTGACCGTTTTCATTCATTTTTCTTTCTCCGATGAACTTTCCAGCGATATGATCATTGGAGCCACCCTGTATTCTTCGTTTTCCGGCCGTGCCGTGCAGCAGCCTCGACACCGCACCAACCCCGAAGCCCCCATGCTCGCGCCCACTCTGTGCCGCTGGCCGAACACCGCCTGCCACCCGCGCTCTCCTCTCCCTGCCGTGCAGAACGCAGAAAGCAGCGCATCAGGGAGCAGCCGGCAAAGCCGCAGAAGGAAGGCAGCAGGCCGACCTTCAGCGCTGGGCCTCACCACCGGGGCCAGAGACGCCCTGCTGCAGGCCAGAAGTGCTGGTCGAAGCCCACCTCCCCTCCCCACGTACAGCAGCAGCAACAGGGATCACCATGGACTGCCTGTACGTGCACAGCAAGAAGGAAAAAGATGACCAAGGTTGAAGACGATCTATTTACGAGTATGTCATCGGTTCATATTTTCCTCCATCGTTTCATCATTTTAATTCCGATTTAGATAATTCAAATTGCATTAGTTCCGTATTTTCATAATCTATATGTTAACACTACTATGTAGTAAATTTGACACTTTTAAAATTTCGAATTAATAATATATTAATTATTTTTCTATACCAAATCATGAGAAAATCATAACTTTCGTATTTTAAATCCGTTTTTCGTGAACTTTATACTGATGCTATCGTAGAGACGAGTATAAGGGTTTTATGAACATTTCAAAACTGTTTGAAGAGTTTGAACTAAATGTTATTTTATAAATCTATAAAGCCACTGGTTTTTTTATATAAAATTAATTCAACCTTGGTCTTTTATTAATAACTATAATTGATCTTTATTTTGTTTTCTTGATATAATATGATTTTAATATAAATAATATTCTCTGAAAACTTATTATAATGTATTTATATATATAAATTTTATAGTTTTCTTTTGTTTCTTTTAAAAAAATCAAATCCTCCGGTAGTTGTATCTTTTCAACCGTAATTCCGATTAGCGTGATCTTCGCGTCTATGTGCTCGTAGCAATACGTAGATTCATTTTCTAAACTTTTTTAACTTCTATTTTCATTGATTGGTGTATTGTTCTAATAGAATATTATACTTGTATGTGATGCATGAATGTATTGGATGGTTGTGGTGCATTATGATCATGTCCAGTCGGTGAGATGTACGTGGTGATCAAGAAGCAATTCATTAAAGGTTTTGGATCAGAGAAAATGATCTCAAGTCTAAGGCAATTATAGCATGGGATCTTCCTTGTTGTCCTATTCACCGCAATAATTAATTTTATGTGCATGTGTCTACCTTGTTAAACATAGTTTCTACCGATTATTATTATCTTATTCCTTGATTACCTATGAGATTTATGCATTGGGTAGTTGATACTAGCGCGCTACTGAATCATGATCATGTAAACTTGATTAATTGAATATGCAATAAGATTAAAAGATGCCTTTTTAGCAACATGGAACTAGGGGATTGGAGCATAGTTTTTGTGATGCTCTAAATCCTTCACCCTGGGTAATGATCCATCAACAAAAGCTAGGACTTACAGTGCAACTATGAGGGCCTACATGGCTCTGGTTTTAGTCAAGTATGGACACTTTTTCTAGCTTGTTAGAGATTACCGAAAGGCGTGATGGAGCCTGACGACTCGGGTGTAGTGCGGCTTCTGTCCGAGTGTGTATAACCTGCGTGACCTTGTGCCACGAAGAAGGGGGGCTCTACATTTGCTTGCCCGGTTCCTACCGGCCCTAACTTGTTAGACGGAGTACTTTGAAAGACTTAATAGTGAAACACTGCTCACTCACCTTGGTAGTGTTATGGGGCTAGCTACCCCGAGCAAATGGGAATCACGGCTCATAGTGAAAGTGCACAACCTCTGCAGAGTGTAAAACTAGTATACTAGCCGCGCTCAGAGTCACGAGTGGCCCGGAAAACTCAGGAACAGTTATCTTTGGGGTGATGTTGACTTGTTGCTAATTTATTGTTGCTATTCATTAATTATGTTTACTTTGATCATGAATTATGGGCTTATTCAACTTATTGCTATCCAATTGCATAAAATATGCTTAAGCAAACTGCTGCTAAACCTGTGTCTATCTTTCTTGTGCCTCATAAACCCCATGTTATATTTGCTAAGTTCGACATGGACTCACTCTTGCTATTCCCCCCATACCTCAGGAGAAGTTTAGGCTTGTGATCAGCCAGTCAGCTGTGTCCATGTGGAGTTGGCGTCTACACGCGAAGATCGGAGTGTCTTTCCGTTGTTTGCTACTTAAAGGTTATATTCTAATTATTATTACGTTATGTATTTGAGGATTGCCTTTCGATATTACCTTGTATTTGTCGGCTTATGTGTGTGACTGATCCTTGGGCGCACATAAGATTATGCATTCAATTTTATCCTTAAAATTGAATGTGACACCCATCTTCTCCTTCCCATGCGCCGCCCTTCTCCCATCCCTCTGCCGATGCCGCCAGCCATTGTCACCCTCATCTGGCTGTAGATGGCCCCCAGCCACTGCTGTCCCTCTGCTAGCAAGCCGCCCGCCAGCCCTAAACCAGCCACGGCGGTAAGTTGGCCAGTTATCGCTGCAAAGTCGTTAGCACCATCAGGCATCTGACAGTTTCCAAACAGTGTTCTCTCCACTGTCTACAACGAAAGAATTATGGCCTAAACATAGTCTTGGAGCCATGAAAACCAACGCCACTAGACTCCTCATGTTCCCAAGAGTTGAAAACCAGAACTCTAGCTATGACACACATGATGAGTGGAGATTGTTGGCAGTCCAGATATATCTGCTCCCTGATCTGTGCAGCTCTGCCAATGTAGTCTTATCTATCATCTTATTAAAGGCATCCATAAAAACAACATTTACATTGCCCCAAGATTCTCTTCTATTCTTCTCACTAAATTGAGATCTCCTCCTTCAATCAAACGCCAACTTGTGTTTTGGATTTTAACATGTATCTCCTCTAGAAACTCCCCTCTTTTATCATCATGGGCTAGGTCATATACTTTAATGAATTCCCACCCAACATTTTCACTTAGCATAGTTCATTTCACACATGGATAAAACACTCCATGGTCTTCAGCAAATCTGTCCAGTGCATATCTTTCTGACTAGCAAATCTGTCCACTTCTCTGTCTAACGGAGCTCTTAATGGTTTTTGGCAAGCATATGCAGTCAAACTCATATTTGGAGCTTAACTATACTAGCAATTTCCTTCTACCAACATTTCCCATCCCTCTAATGTTCCGGAATGAAAGAATGATTATGGCCAGGTCAGTCATGGCAAATTCCTGCTGAAGGGAGCCAATAATATGTTGAAGAAGATGATGAGAAGAAGCCGTCAAAATGATGTCATCCACATACAGTAGAAGTATCACATTGAGAAGCCTGAAAACCAATGGAGGTAATGAACGCCTGGAAGTGGCTATACCAAGCCCGGACTTGCTTAAGACCGTATAGAGCCTTGTTGAGCTTGCACACATAGTTAGGACGAGCAAGGTCAACAAACCCAGTTGGTTGTTGGCAATAAACAGTCTCGTTGAGAGTACCATGCAAGAATGCATTTTTGACATCCAGTTGATGAATATGCCAATCATTGGAGGAAGCAAGTGATAGTACTGTAGACGGTCGCTAACACCATATTTTACCGTCAACATTTCACCTATAATCAAGGTAAAACCGCAAGAAAAGTAAATAAATCACTTTGAAACTTATCTAGTTCCACATGTCCTTGAAGAAATCTTGTGTATGTAGGAAAAATGGTGAAAACAGGAAAAAACAAAGCAAACCAAGACACCTCAGTACCTTAGCTGCCACGTGGGAGCCAGAGGGGGGCGCCCGCCCTACCACATAGGGCACCCGCCCTATGAAAGTTTCCAAATGGGCATGCCACCTCACGGATCCATGTGCCATCCTTCCAAATGGCCCATGGCACGTTGAAATAACATCAACGGCTCATAAACAAGACACAAGGATCCGGTGGCCCTACCAACAGGGCACCCGCCCTGTCCAAACTAGGTGCCACGTCCACAATCCGAGGGAAGGTGTCCAAGAGTCATCCAAGCCATTAAATGAAGTCGGTTTTCATCCAGCGGTGATCAAGTGATGTGCCATGGATCGAAGGACCCACATGTCATCCTCCCGGGGGTTGCAAACCGCCATTTCAGGACACCAACTGACCTTGCAATCGCTTTTGAGGAGGAAGGAGGGTCGTTGGATGCAAGACGGTGCATCTAAGGGGGCGCCCGCCCCCCTAGGAGGGCGCCCGCCCTGCCTCCTCACGGCACCGACCTCCAGGACCCCTACAAGTACCCCTGGAGCTCTCCTACACTATAAATAGGACTTGATTCCTCACTTGTAAGTAGAAAACCACTAGAGAATCACTAGAGATTCAGTTTAGAGTTAGTAGTAGCTCCTCTCTCTCTAGCGAAGCTCTGCTCTTAGGAATAGTGTTAGCTAGAGAAGAGTAGAGTAGTGAGAGAGAAGTCAGGAGAAGGACGAAGTCGGTAGAGGAGCCGGGCTTGTCGGCGACCTCCTCTACGGTGTCCTTCACTCTTATTGGTAATAAAGATCCCCTTCTTTATTTATTTATTTATTGGTATACTTTAAGCAGCTGTATACTTGCTCATTACTTGATTAGAGTGCTCTAATTCTTAGGCCTGAGTTAGAGTAGTAAGTTTTATAGATTTAGCACGGTGCTTAGGCTATAGCTTACCCTTGAGTGTGGCTAGGCCCACAGATAGTAGTGGTAGGTTCTAGCTGGTGACAGCACTGGAATCCTCTGGATTCCACCACGTTCGGCCTGGTTTTATCAGCGTAGAACTTGTAGGTGTACGGGGCCTATTCAGTCGGATCCCGGCTAGTTTAGGACTTTGCACGTTCCTACTATTGTAGACTCTTTGGTATAACAAACAATTGATCTTTTACCAAGTTAGAATTCTTCCGCAAACTCAAGAGCTACTTTAATTTATCCTAGTGTGTTTTGCACCTTAGTTATACTTCATTGATTTATCCTCACTAAGGTTGTTACCCCTATTTATCCATATCTAGATCCTTGACTATCAGATCCTTGGAATCACAAACCCAGCCTTCCTTTGGGAAAATATAAATTCGACACCTGGTACTCCTAGATAAAGTGCTACACGATAGTTCTGTGCATTTGCAGAATCCCATTACCTATCCTATAGAGCTACCCATAGCATTTTTGGCGCAGTTGCTAGAAATAAACTTTATTCCTAGTAGCAACATTAGAAGTGTCAACAACCACATACTTTGTGCATAGGGATTGACAACCCCCGTGATTGCGTTGAGAAGTATCGTTACCATAGCTAAAGGATAGATTTGGCTACACTCTTTTGGTAGCGTTAGTAACTGTCAACAAGCATTTTTTTGGCACCGTTGCCGTGGAAGGCAACTGTTGAATTCCTCTGATTTGAGTCAAGGCAAAGATAGTTATCCTTTGAATCACGAATATGGCCGAAAGGACTATCCGTGAATTCTCTGCACCTTCTGCCGCTAATATAGCAACGGGCCCTGGTGTCATCAAGGCGAACACTCAGTTCGAGTTAAAGCCTGCATTGATCACAATGGTTCAAGTAGCCCATTTTGCGGCAAAGCTCATGAGGATGCTAATGCACACCTCCAACACTTTCTAGAGATATGCATCACCTTTACCATTAAAGGAGTAACCCCAGACGCAATTCATTTGCAACTTTTTCCTTTCTCCTTGTTAGGAAAAGCCAAGCTATGGTTCTATACGAACCGAAATGATGTGGACACATGGGAAAAGTGTTCCAACTCTTTTCTAGTAAAATTCTTTCCTCTAGGCAAGACCAATGCTCTTCGCAATAAGATCTCTAGTTTCCAACAACAAACCGATGAATCGATTCCCGAGGCTTGGGAACGAATACAAGAGTATGTCGCTGCCTGTCCACACCATGGTATAGAAGATTGGCTTTTGATCCAAAACTTCTATCATGGATTAACCCCTCTTGATAGAAGCCATCTAAATGTTGCCGTCGGTGGAGCATTCTTTTCTCTTAAAGTTACAGATGCAAAGGCTTTGATTGAGAAGATGGTGTCCAATTAAGGATGGAACGAGGAATGTCTGCAACCGCACAAGCGAGGTATGCATTCTTTAAAGGAAGCTGTCATGATTGCAGCTAAGGTGGACCTAATGGCAATTAGTAGATGGACCAACTAGAAGATGATACCTATTGAACAGATATGGCGCTCTCGCTCTCCCTACTATGCGTCCTGAGCACCTACTCGTTCAAGATTGGCCTTCCCTGCCTCTGCCATGGATCTGGTGCTGTGATCTTGGCGGTTTGATCCTCTGGTGCTACTCTTCCAGCTAAGTTCTCTTGCCGCTTGCTGCCTTTGGTTTCTTTTTGACTTCCGGTGGATCGGTTTTTTCTCTCGTCTGGTCTTGCTCGCTTGGCGAAGTCTTCATATGTGGCTCCGCTCTTGGATTTTGATCTTGGTGATTGTTTTGAGAAGAATCTGTTCAAATGTACTAGAAGAAGGACCCATGACCCTTTTGGATTGGGCTCTAATCGTTTTCATCTCCTCGCCACATTCGGAAGGCATCTCTTCTAGCTCAATGAGAACTCTGTGGCTTTAGCTTTGGAATCCTGCCTTGGGGGTTTAGCCCCCCTTTTCAAGTCTCGTTCCAAAGTCACAATCACTTCAGATTTTTGGTCTCCTGCAAAGATGTGGGCTTTGAAATTTACAAGCTGCGCAGATTTATTGTTCGCTCTTTTGATGTTTATTTTCACCTCTGGAGCTCGGGTGCTCCACATTGGGAGCGTGAAAAAAAGGCTTTGGGAAGAAGAGGAGGAAAAGAGATGGTCATTAGTTCTCTCTAAGAGACAAAAAAGATTGATTAGGCAGCCCTCAGGTAAAAAATTTCGCTTTGCTGATATCCCAGTGCTGAAATCCCCAGTTTTGAAGTCGAAGCCTGCCTCTGACTGTTCTCGTATCAAAATTGGCTCAATTGATTTGGATCTTTCTAGCCTAGCTACCCTGAATCACTTTCGCCTTCTTGGCATCTTGAAGAAATCTTCAAATTGGATATGGTTTCTCATGAGAACATTCAAGAATCAAGCAAGGTTCAGAAGCACAGTCCTGATCATTCACAAGCTCCTTGCGCCTTCACCACTGGCAAGCACAATTCAAATTCAAAATTTGGTTTTTCGTAGCAGTTAATGATCAATGTTGTTAAACGCGCCAGAAGCTTGGGAGGTTGCACCAGATGTTTCAGTCTTGACCATAATTGCTTTAATTGTTTTCTGGCTCCACGATGCGCCGCCTGCTTTAATTTTGGGCACATATTCAAATTCTGTAAACTGAAGAGTCAGCCTAGAGCCTATTGGTAGCCCAAGAATACGGAGTGGTGTGAAAAGCCCACACTGGTACTTGAGGAGTTGAGCAGCCATGCTGGCCAGCCCATGCAGGAAGGCGAAGAGCCAGGTGGGAACAGTGTTTCTTCCCCAAATGTGTCCATGGAAGCACAAAACCCCAATGTCATTAGTCCGCCTCACCATGGCTTGGTAGCTCCTGAGCCTGTACTTTGCCAAGTTGATCAACCCACCTCCTCTCAACTCCTTCAAGAAAAGCAACTCGAAGCTCTAGAAGTCCAAGCTGAAACGGCCATGGCCAACTTCGTCGTCGACCCTGCGCCATACATTCCGCATGGCCTGGAGGTGGAGGATTGGGCGGGACCAGCGCGGGGCCGAATCATCATCTCCGGCAATCCGCCCCAACGCCATGAAGAGTATGCTATTATCTGTCCTGCCTCCTCCACAACAGAATCTCCTGTATGAAACAATGGATGAAGTAGTTCATTTCTTTGAGGAGGAGCATGATGTCAGAGTGGTGTCTAGTTACCTCTCGCCTCTTGGGCTATGTTTGATTCAGTTTAGCACCCCTGTCGTTCGGCAAATCATGGTTGATCATAGTCCTTTTCAACTTGATGCTATCCGGGAGATTGTGGTTGAAGAACACGATAGGGAAATTAACCTGAGAAACTGCCCTTTCTCGAGAACTTGCTGGGTCATGTTTCTAGCTTTTCCGCTCGATTTTCAGTCCAGAGAAATCATCTTGCAAGTGGTAGGACACTTTGGCACCGTTATCACTTGGATCAACAATCATCACTGCAAGTCAAGGATTCTGCTTAATTGCAAGGTTACACTGATGAGTAGAATTTTGAGAAGTATCTTGATCTGTGAGGGAAATCCTACTGGTGATAATGGTAACTCATGGACAATGCCAATTTTTGTTCTTAGCAGCCACGCAACAGATGTCTTTGGAGGTGATGAGGATTCTATTCCTCCGAATGGTAACCCACACCCTGTCAATGGTCACTTCCTGAATGAAGAGCATGTTTAGGAGAACAACTTTCCTGGTCTCTTTGAGGATGTGGGAGATCTCAATCAGGTTCATCAGGACAATGTCGATCAAGGATGGGAAGCTCCTCCTCCCCCCAAAACAACGTAGGATGGGAACCCTGGGTTCATCCAGAAGGTGATCAGATGGGAGAGAATGAGATTCTGAATGTGAACAATTTGGCTGATGCTGCTGTAGCCAATGCAGTTGCTAATGGTTTCATGCAGCACCCAGATCAGCCATAAGATAGTTTTTCAGTCAGCAGTGAGTGCAATGCCTTCTTCGGTGCCCAAGGCCCCCCATTACGCTGGAGCTCCCCCTGCTTGCTAACTTGGATGCTTCTGCTGACAGGGTCTTGGCTATATCTAGAAACAATATCCAAAGGATTGACAGTGACTACCAGATTCGGGAATTGGCCAGAAACCTTGGGCTTCTTCAAGGATTTGACCCAAGCCCTTCTGTTGAAATGCTGCTGGCAGAATTGGCTAGGGTGGCCCATGGTGTTAACAGTCTCCTTCCCATGAAAAACCCTCTCCCGGCCAGATTATGGAATTTTATGCCTGATAGTACTGCACAGGACAACTGGTTCCTCAATGTGGATAATCCTATTTGGGGAAATAACGCAGAAGCCTCTACCTCTTCGGGCTACAGAAGACCAAGACTTGAGCTGATCTGTAACCTGTCAACACCAAATCAAACCCAGGAGGTTTCCACTGACAGTGACCTAAAAGTTGGGTGGGAATTGGTTTCTTATGACCAAAAGTTTGCTATTGAGTAGATTCTAAATAATATACACTCCCAGACCCCTGGTGCTAATCTGAACTCACATCAAAGTGAAGATCCCTCTAGTTTGACACCTGCCATGGAGGATGACACAGAAGAAGTCACCCCAAGCCCAAACAAGAGAGAGAGGAAGGGCAAAGCAAAAACCCCCTGGTTGAGGATGAAGTCAGAAGATGCTCAAGATTTAGAGTGAGTGACTCTTTCAAACATGTTCAGCTGGAAACAGAGCCAAGAAGGAAAAAGGGGGAAGTAAAAAAAATAGTGCTTTTCTCAACTGTTGATGAGATCAAGAAGGCAGCTATCAGTAACATTCTTGCTCTCGATTTGGATATAATGGATGTTGAGCCCATTCACGCTGCTACTCTTGTGGAACTGGGACTCCCTTTCTGTGGTGTCTCTCCTGGGGAGCTGACTGAAGCCACGCTGGCCCCCCCTCCCGAAGATTAACCAATGATGTGGTCCTTCCATCTTCTGCGATGCCGAGGTCTTTTGAAGCTTCATCTTCGGCCTGAGACTTCTTATATTTTGTTCTACATTTTGATGTTAAGCAAACATCTTAGGCCTTGGTGCCGATTATCTGAACAATGTCTCTTTCCTATGGTGGTTATTCCCCATAGTGTTTACTTTCTCTGCATTTGGTTTTATCAATGAATAGTCATTCTTGGAATATTCTTTGTTGGAATGTTCGAGGTGTGAACGATAGGGACAAATGGGACCTGATTAGAAATAAAATCGAGGAAAGTAGCGCTAACATCTTCTGTTTGCAAGAAACAAAGCGAGAAGACTTTGACCTAAAATTTATCAGAAATTTTGCTCCCAAAAAATTCAATAAGTTTGATTTCTACCCCTCGGTAGGGGCCTCTGGGGGAATTTTGGTTTGCTGGGCTTCTTCTCATTTTAATATTAGTGTGCTGGAAAAGCAATGTTTTGCTATCCGTTTGTCTGTTTACTCAGTGCATAATGCTGAATCTTGGGTGCTGGTTGTGGTTTATGGGCCTTGCAGACAGCCGGAAAGAGATGTTTGTTCATTGGCTTCATGATCTGGATATTGGTGATGATGATCTTTGGTTGCTTATAGGGGATTTCAAGTTTGATAGATATGCCGAGAATACAAATAAACCTGGGGGAAATTTTAATGACACTCTGATCTTCAACAATATTATTATCCATCTTGGTCTCATTGAATTGCCTATTAAGGGGCGCAGTTACACTTGGAGTAACATGCAGGATTCTCCTCTCCTTGAACAAGTAGACTGGTTTTTCACCTCAGTGGCCTGGACAAATCATTATCCTTCCTCTATGGTCTTGCCTCTAGCCAGGATCACATCTGATCATCTTCCTTGCAAGATACAAATTGGAAATTCCATTCCCAAATTGAATATCTTCAGATTTGAAAATTATTGGTTTAATCATCTGGGCTGTATTGAGCAAATATCTAATGCTTGGGCTCCCCCCTGCAGAGTAACAGATAGTGCTCAAATTGTTAGTGCTAAGTTCAAGTTGCTTAGGGGAATTTTGAAGCAGTGGGCAAAGAATTTTTCCAATCTCTCCAAGCTCATTGCAAACTGTAATCTTACCATAGCCTTCTTTGACAAGTTGGAAGAAATTAGACAGCTTTATCCCCAGGAATCTGCCTTCAGAAATTTCATCAAAGTCCACATTAAAAACCTCTTGTTCATGCAGAAGATCTATTGGAAGCAAAGGTACACACAGAGGGCTACCCAGTTTGGTGATGAAAACACAAAATTTTTTTATGCTATGGCTTCTGAAAGTTATAGAAGGAATGTGATAAGTCAAATTGTGGACAGCAATGGCAGAATGGTCACTGACCACAGTGAGAAGAGTGCTTTATTCTATCAAGAGTTCAAGAGCCGATTGGGGTCCACTGTCTAGACATCAATGCAATTTGATCTCTCTCGAATTGTCCAGCCCACTGATGACTTAGTGACTCTGTGTCACCCATTTACAAAGGAGGAGATTGATGCTATCATTTTGGACTTACCTATTGACAAAGCTCCAGGGCCTGATAGTTTCAACAGTCTCTTTTTTAAGAGAGCTTGGCACATAATTAAGGATGGCATTTACAATCTGTGCTCTTGCTTTTACTCCCACCAAGCCAACCTTAAAAGCATCAACTCTTCCTTCATCGCCCTGGTTCCCAAAAAGGATAATCCAGAAACTGTCAAAGATTTCAGACCCATCTCACTGCTCAATTCCTCTTTCAAAATTATCACCAAGCTGCTTGCTAATAGGCTACAGAGGAAGGCCCTCCAAATCGTACACCCCAATCAATTTGGCTTTATCAAGGGCAAAACCATTCAGGACTGCCTTGGGTGGACTTTTGAGTATCTGCACAAGTGTCATTAGTCCAAAAGGAAAATAATTATCCTCAAACTTGATTTTGAAAAGGCTTTCGATTTAATAGAGCATTCTACTATTTTGGAGATGTGCAAGGCAAAGGGCCTCCCACCTAGATGGATCAATTGGACTAAGGATATTCTATCCTCTGCCACTTCCTCAGTTCTTCTCAATGGGGTGGTGGGCAAGGAATTCAAATGCAGAAGGGGTGTTAGGCAAGGAGACCCCCTCTCACCACTTTTATTTGCCATAGCTGCAGATCTTCTTCAGTGTGTAGTTAACAAGGAATATGAGATGGGCAATCTTCTCCCCCTTTCCCACAAGATCCAGCCACCCAATTCCCAATAGTCTAATATGCTGATGATACTATATTGATCATGAAAGGATGTGAGTCCCAACTATTGCTCTTAAAGGACATCCTCCATAAGGTGGCCACCTCTAGTGGCCTAATTGTCAACTATAGCAAATCTTGCCTAATTCCCATCAATATGGACTTTGATGAGGCTACTGCTCTTCCAAATGCTTTTGGATGTTCAGTTGGAGCCTTCCCCTTCACTTATCTTGGGCTACCCATGGGCCTTACTAAGCCTCAGGTGAAAGACTATGCACCTTTAATCTGCAGGATTGAAAGAAGACTTTCTACTTCGTCTCTCTTTCTATCACATGCTGGAAGGCTGCAACTAGTTAACTCTGTTATCTCCTCACTCCCCACATACTATATGTGCTCTCTAAAGCTGCCTGTCACTGTGATAGATATTATTGATAAGCATAGAAAAAATTGTCTTTGGAGGGGCAAGGATGTTACAAAGAAAACTTATAGCCTTGCAGCCTGGGATTTGGTGAGGAAACCAAAACTCAAGGGAGGTCTTGGGGTGATCAACCTCAGCTTGCAAAATGATGCTCTTCTTCTCAAACAGTTATTCAAGTTCTACAATAAGGAGGACATCTAGTGGGTCAGACTCATTTGGCAAAAATATTACCAAAGGAATGTCCCTCATCTTTTTGGTGGAAGGATAGGCATTGCTATCTACAATCCAAGAAAGGGAGACACTATTGGATTCTGGGATGACCTCATTGATGGAAGGATCTTTTCTATCTCTTTCCCAAACCTATTCTCTTTTGCCAAAGACCCAAAAATTTCACTATGAGGACTGATGAATGCTGAAAGGCTGATTGATTGCTTTAGAATTCCCATGACCATACTGGCTTATAATGAATTATTGGACATGCAGCCTATCTTTAATCAATTGTCTCCTATCCACCATGCAGAAAAAGATCGATGCCAGTTTATCTGGGGCCATGAGAGATATACTTCATCCAAGTTCTACCATCTCCAGTTTGCCTCTTTGCAGCCGCCCAAGACCCTAAATTGGATATGGAAATCCAAGTGTATCCCGAAGATAAAGTTCTTTGCCTGGTTGCCATCACCCTCTCCAAGACACACAAGACACCCAAGAGTCACAAGTCACAAGAGTTCCACTCTTTAGTAGTAGTATTAGTATAGTGTGGGAGTTAGAGTCGAGTCGAGCTACGCTCGAAGTCTCTGGAGTCATTTGCTGGAGAGTCTGGTATAGCTCTTGTACCTTTCCTTCTGTAAGACTTTATTTTTATCAATATATTATCTTTACTTTACTTTACTAAGTCTCTACATAGTGCATTACTATTCTTTATAGTATTGTTGTGTTTTGTCTTAACTTATAGTTGAGTTATATTGGATAGTGATCCTGTAACCAGCTCAGGTGTGTAGTTCATCGCCTGTCATAGGGTGCTTTAGTTGTTGGTATGCAACTAGAGTAGTAAGGCTTAGTGTAAGCGTGGTGCTTAGGCTAGATCTTGCCTTTGAATGCCGCTTATCGCATGGATTGCTTGTGGGTGCTAGCAGGTGGTGACAACCCTGTCTAGTCTTAGTATCCCTCCACGTGTTTTAGACAAGTTCTTAAAAGGTAGGCTCCCATAAAAGAATAGCCGCTTCGGGTAGAAGTTATATCCCCTACTGTCTCGCCTATCCCCTACACACCGGATGTAAGGTAGCTATTTTAGTATAATTCATCTATTTGATAGGATAGTTCACAAGAGTAAAGTAGGTGTCATAGGAGTCTTATACTCACTCGTTGTCCTCCCACCTAGCTATACTCTACTAGTTATCTTTAGTTATCCCAAAACCTTGTCGTGTCTTGGTGTCGTTACCCTTTCCTCTACATATAGATTTACCCCCCTATCACTAGTTGATACTAAGTTGTTGTAGACTTAAGGATCTCTCTCTTTTTATTAATTATTCCTAGCAATTGCTTTCCCTTGGTTTAAAAATAAATAACGATACCTTGGAATACTCCCGGGTGAAGTGCTATAGTGGTATATTCTGTGCGCTTGCGGAATTATCCAATATACATAAGAAATACCCCAGGCACTTCTGGCGCCGTTATCAGAGATAGCCTAACACCCTGTCTCTGGTGGTTGCGCTAAGAAGTGTCAACAGTCATCTCAGTACCCATTGTTTTAATTGCTGGGACACTTGTCCATCTTTTACTCCCTTTTTTTCTTTTTTTTTCAATACTTTTGCATAGCCACATGCATCCTTTGAATATAAATAATTGGAGAGGTAGTGATAAGAGCTTAGAGCAGTTAAACAGGGGCTGTCCTATAGGGTATATTTTTGGGTGTTTACTCCTAGTGCAGGAGAAAAACATTTTTAAGGTGGATCTGGATGAAAGTGGAAAATAATTGCGCTTACTCCCAGAGTAGGAGTAATGCATATGTGGGTGGAGTGTATAAGTGATCTTGATTTTAAAAGCATGAGAAGACTCTCATAAGGTATACAACAAATGTTGACTAAACTCAATGCAAAGCAAGCAGCATAAATGTGCAAAGGTTTTCCTATCTCCAAATGTATCATATATGGCTTTGGTAGGAATTCACACTTTGTCATACAAGAGCTCGTCATGTAAGATTTTAAATTTTCAAAATAAATCTTCGGAGCTTAGTATTGCTAGGTATAAGATAAATAGCAGCTTAGACGTTCATGTACCATATCAATCAATTACCTAGACTGAGCTCAAGCTTATGCCTCCACAAGTTTCAGGTTCAGAGTAAATTTTTAAGTCAAAACAGTATATCCAAAACTCGGAAGAATTTGAGGTTGAAAACTAGGCACTTGAAAGGAATTACGGCTGAGCAACTATTCATCATCTCCAAGATAAAATTTTAATGTTCTCCAATTTTTATTTGACTCTAACCTAGACTGACTATAGACACACTCTAAGACCACTCTAATATATAGCTAAGTTTTTATTTGGTTTTCAAATTTTATCTTACTAGCTAACTCACGCAAAAAAGGTGGGAAACTTATACTTAGCTGGATTTTAAATGGAGGGTGCCCTCCCCCAAGCTGGATGTTTGACAGGGTCTTTGATGTTGCAAATTGAGTGATCCTTCTGGGAGCAAGTGTATCGGCAATGTAAGGGCATCGGGTTGACTAGCTCTTTGATCTTGTATTTTCCTGTGAAACTCAATTGCCAAAAAAAATACCAAATCTCATGAGGTGTTAGGTTTAGTACCACTCCATGGTAAGTGATTGATTTTATATTTCCAGCAGAAGTTTCCTAATTGGGTGGACCTTCATGTGCCCACATATTTTTGGGTTTTTCTAAAAAGTGTGTACCTTCATGTGCCCACATATTTTTGGTATTTTTAGATATTCCTATGATACTATTGTGAATCTTCATGTGCTCACATATTTTTGGTATTTTATGACTTTATAAAATAGACTCGATAATTGCCTAAGTATAGTTACCTGATGACTAGGGGATGCTCCTCCCCCAAGCTAGATGTTTGCAATACTTGGTGTCGATGATCTTTAGAGCAAGCTTGTCAGCAGTAGTCCTAATGGGCTCCACTGATGAACTCACTCCTCACACATAGTGTTATCCTTCATAATTATACTCTTACAAGAAAACCAAAACTCGAGGCTCGAATGTGATAAGGGGTGAGCGGTCAGCCAAGTAATTGATTATTCTTTTGAGTTGATTTTAAATTAATAGGTTCTAGCAGGATTCTCTTTTTTAGGATTTTCTAGTTTTCTTATGCAGAAAAGTAAATATGTATGCCTGATGTATATTTCATTTTTATGCCACCACGGAGAATATTTATTCTCATGGGTCTTAGGATTTTCATAATGCAAGAAATTAAATACAGATGCTATTATCATTTTTTTATGCCACCACAGTAAATACTCCTACAGGGTTATCATAATTTTATTCACATGGGGCTTTAATATTTTGTGATGCAGTAAATAAGACAATAAAGATTTTTATTTTTTTCTTTTTCATTTTGGTATGCATAAAGATGAATATGCTAAAGTGAAATTACTAATATAGATAGAAATACTAATTAATTAGATAACTACCATGTTACCTTATGGCAAAGGTGCGGGATTTAAAGTTTACCGTTAGGACTTTTTCTTCCACTCTTGTGTATCTCTCCGTCTTAGAGATGGAGATCTTGATGGTTGCACCCCTTGTGATGATGATGTCACTTTTGTTCTTTGCTTGGCCAGCAGGTTGGAGTAGAGCATTAATAGTTGGATCTGGCAGCATCTTGCTCAGTGTGCATTTTAACAGGACTTCCACTTGTGAAATTTTGGGAATTAACAAACTTTGCTCGAAGTGTTGTCCTGCTTGCAAAACCAAGGTAGAGATCAAGTGCATGGCCTCTGCTGGTGGAAAAACACCAATAGAACCAAATCTATCTCTTTATTTTCTCTATCCTTAGGCACATTGAACAAGACGAAATTGGTGTTGTATAATTTGTTTACTTATGACATGAGTGGTAAGATCAGAAGATTAAGCATTTATGTTACATTTAAGTTCATATGGCAGAAAAGATTTAAATTTCTTAACCAATGGAAGGGTTGTCTATCTCTACATAAAATATAAATTTTCACATGAGTGTGACTATCATCTTCCAAAGATAGAATACAATGTTTTAGCACATTTGGTTAAGACTGAGATCAAAAGAATGGCGCCATGAACAATATTAAAGGACAAAGCATGTTGAGTTAATTAGGTTAATCAATTAAAACTGTAACTCTAACATGTTTGTGTCTTTATTTATCTGCATACCAAGATCAAGAGGAGAATAGTGACCACTTACCTTAAAATATTACCTTCATTATAAGAGCGTGATGGCACTAAGTAATGAAGGGTAGATGACTGGTGGTCCATTCCTTCTCTTGCATCTTGAGTTGTTCATGAGCATCTTGTCTCTTTATTGCTTATCCCCTTTGTCGTCTTTTGCTTCTTTGATTTTATGACACCTTGTTACTCCATTCAATATTATGCCTGCAACAGATTAGTGGACAACACATACCCGAAGGAATGTACAACTTTTTGGAATAGAGGTTGTTTGTCCATTATTTTATCATTGTTCTATCTATGCTTAATAAGAATATAGTGTTGATATTGTTTTAGCATAGATTATGTTCTAGACAGGCATGGCTTGAGGTAAAGTAACTTGCAGTAGAAGATAAACTGAATGAATCATTAATACTCACAGTTCTTCCATCCATAATTAATGAGCTGTGTCTTCCTCTGCAAAGTTATTGAAATTCAGCCTGTGCCCTGTCTCATCTCTGATTCGAATTCACCTCATGACTTAACCAGATTAATTTTTGAAAGTTTATTGCAGGGGTTAGTCCAACAAAATATCCAATGCCTACTACAACAATTTCTAGTTCAATAACCAAACTAAACTCCATGTTTAGTTTTAATTAAGGAAGACGTTTTTAACCTGTGCACCACGCTCAATTTAAATGCCAATGGAAGTATTTGCAGTACTTCCAAACCAGATCTTACTATAGTAGACAAAGGTGAAATAAAAGCATTTATAGAGATTTAGTCTTTTAGAGATGAAAAGGCGAACAATTGAACATGGATTAAAAATGTAGATACAAGCAATATTAGCAACATAGGATTTTCTAAATAAGGCCATTCCTCCAAGCTTGAATTTTGCAAGGCAAATTTAAGTTTGGATGGATTAATATTGCATGATGATTGGTTGGACATACCTGATGATATCATCCTTCTGTTTCAAGCTTGGAATGGTTAGTGACAAAAATACCCGAGGGAATATTTTTATAATTTTAATTCTATGCTCAATTCAAAAGAGCATTATATTAAAATTAACGGTGCAAGCTCAGTTCATTTTTCAAGAGCGGTTATTTTAGGACACAAAGTCATTCTTGGGAAACCTGCTAATTATTGTACTTTGAGTTCATGGGGTGGTTTCCTCTAGAACACCAGCCTTTGTGCACCTATCTCAAGATTACAATGAGATCTACAATATTTATGATAAACATATGCATCTACAACCACCCTTTCAATAAATTTTTGAATAGGTAGAATGAGGGGGTTGAGGATCTCGTGTGCGATAATGTTAGAGAGACCAATTGATCCAGGAGATTTCTCATATGAGCATGGATTCGATGAGGTGTTAATGAAATAATTCACATGCTCATCGATATGATCTCCCTTTCCAAACTTTAAGGGTGTTTCTTCATGGATGTCTATAGGCAACAAGTTTGACTCTATTATTTCATGTCTACGACATTCATTGGATGTTTTATTTTCTAGGATTTCCCATGGATTGGTGTCTCTATGTTTGGTCTCATCTAAGGCTTTCTCTAAACTTGGATGAGTTATGTTTACTACAGAAATTGATTTAAGCTCACCATTTGGATCTAGACCAAGTTTAGATGCTAGCACTAAGGCATCGTCCTCTTCCATCCATTCTTTTACAATAGCGTATGTGTTTCTAGTATGTTCTATGCATTCTTGCCATTGTCGTAGCTCTTCTTGGTCATTCCAATAATCTTCATGACTCCTATTCTTGAGATATCTTAATGGGATCCTAGGGTCAGTATGAGACTTAGGAGAGAGAGCATAAGAAGGATCATTGAGGTCAAGGATGGGTTTAGAGATGGGTCCAGATGAGGCTTTTAATGTGAGCATAGAAGGGGAAAAGATAGGATTGATTCCTAAGTGGCTTGGCTCTCCTTCTATGGCATCACTAGACATGCCATCCTTGCATTCTTTCCAATGTCTTTCAGGAGAGAAAGTAAGTTGACGACACTTTTTCCAAGATGCTCTTCTAAGAAGATCTGATTTACATTGATTTACGAGCATCTTAGCTAATTGGAAGTCTAAATCATCAAAGTGGGGTTTCAATGGTTTAGAATTGACAGCTAAATCTTAGGATTGGAGTGATTGTATTTTAGCTACCAAAACTTCCTCTGCTTGTTCGGGGTATGATTCCTTCTCTTCCTCGGGGAGTTCAGAATTAGCTAGAGCAACCTTTTCGAGCATAGCCCTAGCTTTACTTATAGGCAAATAAGGAGAGGCTCCTCCAGAGGATAAATTAAGGGATTCCCTAGAGTTCTTGGTAAGACCCAAATAAAAATGTT
The DNA here is from genome assembly GCA_038502445.1 of Eremochloa ophiuroides. Taxonomy (NCBI): domain Eukaryota; kingdom Viridiplantae; phylum Streptophyta; class Magnoliopsida; order Poales; family Poaceae; genus Eremochloa; species Eremochloa ophiuroides. The sequence goes on along the minus strand of JAHLJS010000009.1, from coordinate 9,696,355 downwards.
GAATAAGCACAGGGTCTGAAAAACCAAGGTTAGGGCCAGATGTAATAAGTTCATTAAAACAATCCCATGATGTACTAGAAGGTTAACTACTCTATGGATGGGAAAGAAATATAAACAAAATTCAGAGCATAAAGTTTCCCAATCCCCTTGCATACTTCCTACGGCTCGATTATACCACCGTTTAGCTCTTCCAGTCAAAGAGAACGGAAAAAGCTTCCATCTTAAAGTTTTATTGGACATGCCAGCTATGCGCAAGCATGCACAGGTCTGATCGAATTCTCGTAGGTGTAAGTATGAGTTTTTGTTACCTTCTCCCGAGAAGGGTTTATCCCAATCATATTAATTAGACATGGGCGCAGCTCATAGCCAGGTGTTATGATAGGCTCTACAGATTTTGGTGGCTCAAAGCATTTGCGCATGCCATAAAGACAGATAGGCGTGGAATTTAAAGCATCCATAAGGATGAACATAAAATGATGAAAAGTTAGGGATAAAATAGAAAAGATAAAAGTATAATACAAGATTAAGCTAAACTAAGTCAAAATCAGCAAACCGTTCCCCAGCAACGGCGCCAGAAATGCTTGTTGGTATAAATTATTAGCACTTCACCAGACAATCCCGGTTTTAATATCGAACCCAAAGGAACAGTAGGTGATAATGACCAAGCCGATGACCTTAACCCTACAATTAGGCTAGATAATATCAAGAAAGAAGAAATAGCTAATGATTATGTAGTTTCAACAACCGGTAAGCTTTGAATAGTATCGTTCTAACTGGGCAGTGAAATGAATAAGAGTGGAAATCAGAGTTTCCTCCTACCAAACACTTATACACCTGTCGATCCTATCAACGGGAAGTGGACTACAGAGGAATCAACGTAGCTGTCACCTATGCGAACTACCACTATCCGGCCAATCAGGGGACATTCACAAGTAAACCTAGTGTAGGCACCACGCCTACACTACAAAATACTACTTCAATAAAGTAATGACCAAGATCAAAGCACTCAATATGAGTTGCAAACTTAAGAACGAATAAGAACAAATGCTTACTTTAATTAGAAGTTGAATACAAAAGTACCTCAGAACGCAGCTCCGGGCGAGGGAGCTGAATCTAGACGAAAACAGCTACGAAGAAGCGCCAACAGGCCAGAACTCCTCTGAATCTCTACACCTCTACTCTATCTCTCTAATCTCTAAACAAGACTAGATCTAGATGAATTAGTCTCTCCTAAACTGCTACAACTAGATGAACTAGAACTAGATGAACTAGAACTATGTCAACTAGAGGGACCCTAACCCTAATTTATGTAGAGAATATGAAGCACTGGGGTGTAGAATGCCTCTAGGAGGGGCCTTGGGGCGTCATTATATAGTCCGAGGTGGAGTAGGAGGCAAGGAACCACCACATCATTGATCCGCGTCTCATATTATGTGCACCGTCGGATCAAACTGACCTTAGATCGACGTAGGGATGCTTTACTTGGGTGCCAAGGAAGCTTGGGAGGAAGATTCCAGAAGGCGGGGCCCAGACTCAGCAGGGGGCGCCGGCCGGTCCCACCCTAGGGCCGGCTGGCCCCACCTGGTCAGGTCTGGGGCCCCAGTTGCTTCGGGTGTCTTCTAGATGCTTCCCACGTTCTGATAACAATGTTGCCTTTGCGGATAAGTTTCGTGATATTTAAGCACTTTAATCCCCCTTTTTTGCTTTTCTGAAATAACCCCTGGAAAATACAGAACATGCAAAACTCGTGGATATTGTCAGTTAAAACCCTAGACTAGTGTGTATTCGTGTATCCTTTTATGTCTAAAGTTCTAACAAAAGTTGACGTTATCCACCGTCAACAACAACATTGCAAAAACCTCCAGTACGAAACTTGCAAAGAATGAGAAAACTAGTGCTCAAGTTAAACTATTCTGTCTCTCAACTACCTAAGGCCAGGGAAAAGCCATTAGCTCCATAAAGGACTAAGGTAAAATGGGTGAGTTTTTATAGCAAATTTTTCCATTTAAAAGAGAAGTATTTTGGTATACACATTGTACTATTGAAATAAGAACATTGTAGCAACTCCTGATCCACCGAGGCTAAGTTTAATTATTTGCTCGGGACGAGAAAAGGTTAAGCTTGGGGGATCTTGTTGACGGTGGATAAACCCTTAAATTCCACATTCTAACACCGTCAACCTGCCTCGGATTCAATGAAGAATAAGCATAACATGAACATATTTTATCAATAACTAGTTCTACTTGTACTCTTAGCTTGTGAATGTAGAGAAGACCAAACAGATCATGAAACTTCAAGATACGGTGTACAAAATCACATGGAAGTGATTGGAGCTCAAGGTGGGCCCATGCATGGGTCGGCCGACCCATGTATGGGGCCCACAGGGCTCTGGTGACGTGGCATGATCCTTGTGACACTCCACTCAGTCCATTCCAACCCTCAGTTCAACTTATGTTTCCTTTCAACGGTGGAAAATCAATGCACATGGATCAAGGATGAACCAACGTGACAAACACTCAGCAAAAGATGGAGCCACTACTTATGACAGATTAGGACACCTTCTAAAAGCTCCTGGCTGGGCCCACCTATCATAGGGGGATCGACCGACCCCTCCTGGGGCCCAGCTAGGTCGGTTACCTCCCCACCGACTCCTGCATGTTTCCCCACATGATGGTTTGTCCATGGCCGTCCATCTTAAGGCGGTTTTGAGGCGGTTCATCCAAGGGAGGAGAATGGTGGAGCACACAGATCACTGACGTGGCACCTCTCCACTTCCCCCTATAAATAGAGGCCACCTCCACCCATTTCAAGAGATAGAAGAAACACAAGAGACAAGAGAAGCAAGCTAGAGTGAAGTCTCACTCTTTAGTAATAGTATTAGTCTAGTGTGGGAGTTAGAGTCGAGTCGAGCTACGCTCAGGGTCTCCGGAGTCATCTGCCGGTCTGCTGGAGAGTCTGGTATAACTCTTGTACCTTTCCTTCTGTAAGACTTTACTTTTATCAATATATTATCTTTGCTTTACTTTTACTAAGTCTTTACTTAGTGCTTTACTATTCATTATAGTATTGTTGTGTCTTATCTTAGTATTATAGTTGGCTTATACTGGATTGCGATCCTGTAAACAGCTGTTGTGTGCTGTTCATCGCCTGTCATAAGGTGCTCTAGTTGCTTTGTACACAGCTAGAGTAGTGAGAGTTAGTGTAAGCGTGGTGCTTAGGCTAAATCTTGCCTTTGATTGGCGCTTGTCGCACGGATTGTTAGTGGGTGCTAGCAGGTGGTGACAGCCCTGTCTAGTCTTAGTATCCCTCCACTGTTTTAGGCAAGTTCTTAAAAGGTAAGCTCCCATAAGAGCATAGCCGCTTCGGGTAGAGGTTATATCCTCTATTGTCTCGGGCTATCCCCTTCACACAATAAGTAAGGTAGCAATCTAGGTAATTCATCTATCTATTGAGATTAAGTTCATAAGAGTAAAGTAAGAGTCATAGGAGTCTTATACTCACTCATTGTCCTCCCACCTAGCTATACTCTACTAGTTATCCTTAGTTATCCTAAACCTTGTCCTGTTTCTGTGTCATTACTCTTTCCTCTATATATCGATTTACCCCCTATCACTAGTTAGTACTAAGTTGCAAGTAGACTTAAGGATCTCTCTCTTTTATTAATCATTCCTAGCAATAGCTTTCCCTTGGGATAAAATAAATAACGATACCTTGGAATACTCCCGGGTGAAGTGCTACAACGGTATATTCTGTGCGCTTGCGGAATTATCCAATAGACATAAGAAATACACCTCAGGCATTTCTGGCGCCGTTATCAAAGATAGCCTAACACCCTGTCTCTGGTGATTGCGCTAAGAAATGCTAACAACCACCTTGGGTGTAGTATGGCTCCTAGTCTTATGAGTATAGCCGTAAAGGAGTGTGCCATTTAAGAAAGGGGGGTTTCTATATCTCGCTGCCACTCACCCTTGCGGCCCTAACTTGTTAGACGAATTTTTAAATGGCTTTATATGGTTAGCTAGTGTTTGGGCGTAATTAACCCATGCATTAGAAAATCATGACTCATAGGTAAAGTGTACACCTCTACGCAAAGTTTAATAATCTGTCATGAAGCCGTGCTCACAGTCACGAGCGGCCTTGAAACTTGTACAGCTAGATGGTTACTGTGGATTATATTATGTTCATTATTGCTGTTAATATCTTTGCTATTTATTAACCTTATTATAATTGATCATTGGATTAATTATGGGATTTGGAATACTTGATGCTACTCAACTGCTAAAATGAATATGAATATTAAGCTAAATGCAGTCAAACAATGTCAAGCCTATTTGAGCCTCATGAACCCGTGTTGGACTTGCTGAGTACGAAATGTGCTCACCCTTACAATTCCCCACCACAGATGAAGATTGGAATGAAGTCTATCAAAATGAGTATTAGGCTTGGTGTCTCCCAGTCGACGTGTCCCTGTGTTGGAGCTTCGGCCAGCGTTTCGGCTTAGTTATCATTTATCTATTTGATCTATATTTTTTCAAGACTATGTAATATATGTTTATTCGTTATGTAAGCACTGTGATGATACTATTTATAATTTATCAGCTTATGTGTGTGACTATTCCTGGGACACGTATAAGTTATTTAAGCATCCTATTTTGTTCTTAAAATATGGGTGTGACAGATTGGTATCAGAGCTGTGTTGGCTGTAGGACGCAAGCCTAGTTAGCACTAGTCAATTTGCAATGCTTATTTTGCTATGAAACTATTTTTCTACCACCTTGGCTCATTCTTTTGATTAATTCCTATCCTTGTCATATTATTGTGTCTCCCCTTGATAGCTCCCTTAACCTACTTATGATTATCTCCTTGAGCTATTATTTTAATTGCTTTACAAAATTTTCTATACTCATCTTGCTCAAAATCTCGATGGCCTATCATCATATCTACCTTTTAGGATGTCTACCAATTGAGGAGAAGCACGTGTGTGCTTGGATGAATTGTTATTATGTTAATGTGTGATTTGGATCTTGTGATGATTTCTGAAACTTTGTGGGCATATCTACAAGTTTCTTATATAATAATATTGAGTTATAGTCATAATTATACTGTGGATTTAGTTACAATCTGTTTCTGCCCTTGCTGTTTTTTCTGGAGCAGCCTGTGATAATTCTGTTATATCTCTAACTATAGTAATGCAAAAATCATGAACATTTTCTAGGAAAAACTAGATTTCTATATATTTCAAACCCCACAAGTTTTACCTTTTTATCAATTTTGAGCTGAGAGATATATCTGTTCTAAGATGAGGTTCTGTGTAGTCTAGAAATCCTGAATCAGTTTCGGTTTTTATCTGTTTTGATTAACTTAACGTCCTAATCTGGGCAAGTGGTCTAAATAAAAGTTGTAGGCATAAGCTTTCCAACCATATATGGTACGCATCAATTGGATTTCTAGAGCTCGAGATATGTTGGTATTACTAAACTGCTGCAGTTGTACCTCGCCAGAAAATTTCAGATGAACTTATATGTTGGTATTTTTGAGTTAATGAATAATTCTAAAGAATTTTTCACTTAACTTGTAACGCAGATGGGCGGAGGAAGAAGAACTGCTGGAGCTAATCCACCACCACCCATGACAGCAGAACAACTGATGGAGATGCAAGGACAGCTAATGCAGACTATGATGCAGTTCATCCAGAATCAGCCTGCTGGAGGGAATGCACCTCCTCCACCACCAGTGAACAAGAGGAGGGAGTTCATGCAGGGCCACCCTCCTGTATTTTCTCATGCTGCTGATCCATTAGAGGCCGATGACTGGCTTCGTGCTGTGGAGAAACAACTCAATATCTGTCAGTGTGATGACCAGCAGAAGATGCTCTATGCTTCTGGGCAGCTTTAGGGAGCAGCTCAGACTTGGTGGGAATCATGCCAAGCCGCTCGTCCTAACAACGCTCCTCCCGTCCCCTGGGCAGAGTTTGTTAGGGACTTCAAGGCTCGACACATTCCGGAAGGTGTGATTGAGCTCAAGCAGGAAGAGTTCAGGAATCTCAGGATGGGTCAGATGACTATCAGTGAGTACCATGAATAGTTCTCACATCTGGCTCGCTATGCACCTAATGAAGTCAGAGAAGATGCTGATAAGCAGCGCATGTTCCTCAAGGGTATCTAGTATGATCTCAGACTGCAACTGAAAAAACACCTATCCAAACTTTCAAGCTCTGGTGAACCGTGCTTGACAATGAGCCTAGGGAGATGAATAGGAAGAGAAAGTTGAGGGGACAATCCTCAGGAAGTAAAACACGTCAGTGTCTCAACTCTCAACATGGCTTTCATCAGAGGTATCAGGGACCTATTGGCCAGTCGGACCGCAACACAAATCAGCAAGGCAACCAGTTCAAGCAATGCTCCCAGTTTTAGCAGCGCCCTCAGGACCAGCAGCAGAGTAGTCAGCAGACTCAATGTCAGGGAACTCCTAACACCACCCCAGTGAAGACCAGTGCACCTAGTACTCCTAACTTGTGCTACCGTTGTGGAGAGACAGGTCATTACTCCTATAATTGCCCCAAGAAGAGAAACCAGCAGACCCCCCAGAGCCAGGGTAGCAGTCAGAGGCCATTTCACATTGGAAAGGTGAATCATGTGTCTGCCGACACCGCTCAGGAAGCGCCAGAGGTGATGATGGGTACGTTCAGTGTCAACTCCATCCCTGCTACTGTCCTTTCTGATTCTGGTGCTTCACATTCTTTCATCTCGCACAATTTTGTTAAGATACATGCCATCCCCATAGTACCAATGACAAACCCACCTATAGTAAATTCACCGGGTGGGGCTTTGCAAGCTGGATTTTATCTTCCATCGGTTAGTATTGTTTTAAGGGGTGTAGAGTTCAAAGAAAAGCTTACAGTGTTGAGAACTGCCGGTATTGATGTTATTCTGGGATTGGATTGGATGAAGAGACACAAGGTAGAAATTAAATGTGCACAGAATATAGTTGAATTGACTGCACCCAATGGAGATAAACTCAGTGTTGATGTGATTATGCAAAAACCACCGACAGCTGATGTAAATCAACCGAATGAAGATGGGAATCAACAAGATCATGTTGTGGATGAGTTTCTGGATGTTTTTCAGATGAATTGCCAGGTATGCCACCTGACCGAGACATTGAATTCCTTATTGAGTTGTTACCTGAAACTGCACCTATAGCTAAACGACTTTATAGAAGAACTTAAGAAACAAATAAAGGAATTGCTAGAAAAGGGTTTCATTAGACCTAGTTCATCACAATGGGGTGCACCAGTTATTTTTGTTGATAAGAAAGATGGTGGTCAGAGGATGTGTGTTGATTATCAGTCACTTAATGAAGTCACCATCAAGAATAAATATCCATTGCCTAGGATTGATGATCTGTTTGACCAGTTGAGAGGTGCTTGTGTGTTCTCTAAAATTGATTTGCGTTCTGGTTATCATCAACTGAAGATTCGTGCTTCTGATATTCCAAAGATAGCCTTTACTACTAGATATGGATTATATGAGTATACTATCATGTCTTTTGGTTTGACCAATGCACTAGCCTACTTTATGTATACGATGAATAAGGTGTTTATGGAGTATCTGGATAAGTTTGTGGTAGTGTTTATTGATGATATACTGGTTTTCTCTAAGACTGAAGAAGAACATGCTGAACATTTGAGGTTAGTATTGCAAAAACTTAGAGAACATAAGCTATATGCTAAATAGAGTAAATGTGAGTTCTGGTTAAAGAAAGTTGCTTTTCTTGGTCATATTGTGTCCAATGGTGTGATATCTGTAGATTCAGGCAAGGTGAAGGATGTGTTGAATTCGCAACCACCTACTGATGTGAGTCAGATTCGTAGTTTCTTGGGATTGGTTGGTTACTACAGAAGATTTATTGAAGGGTTCTCTAAACTTGCTAAGCCTATGACAACTTTAGAAGAATGTCAAGTTTGTATGGTCTCATGCCTGTCAATCTAGTTTTGAAGAGTTGAAAAAGAGATTGACTACTGTGCCTGTGTTGATATTACCAGATCTAAGTAAGAAGTTCTCTATTTATTGTGATGCATCTCGTCAAGGTTTGGGATGTGTTCTTATGCAAGAAGGTAGAGTTGTGGCTTATGCATCTAGGCAGTTGAGGAAACATGAACTAAACTATCCTACTCATGATTTAGAGTTAGCAGCTATGGTTCATGCTTTGAAGATCTGGAGACATTATCTGGTTGGACATAAGAGTGATGTATACACCGGTCATAAGAGTTTGAAGTTTATCTTCACTCAGTCTGACTTGAATTTGAGGCAACGCAGATGGTTAGAGTTGATTAAGGATTATGATTTGGATGTGCATTATCACTCAAGAAAGGCGAATGTTGTTGCAGATGCTCTTATTAGGAAGAGTTATGCCAATGGGATGCAATTGTTGCCTACATCGAGCGAGTTATGTGCTGAATTTGAACATCTAAACTTGGGAATTGTTATCAATGCAGCTGAACTGGTGATAGAACCTACACTTGAGCAAGAGATTCGTGCGGGACAGTTGAAGAAATTGAAGGAGATAGCAGAAAACATAGTGGTTGGTAAGTCACCTAGTTTTAGAATGGATGATAATGGAACTCTGTGGCATGGCAAAAGGTTGTGTGTACCTGAGGATCCAGCAATAAGATGGAAGATTCTGCGAGAGGCACATGAGTCACCTTATTCTATACATCTTGGTAGTACTAAGATGTACCTTGATCTTAAAGAGCAGTATTGGTGGGTTGGTTTGAAATGAGATGTGGCTGAATATGTGGCAGTGTGTGATGTTTGTCAAAGGGTGAAAGATGAACACCAGAGACCTGTAGGATTGTTGCAACCAATGAAGATTCCTGAATGGAAGTGGGAAGAAGTTGGTATGGATTTCATAGTAGGATTACCCCGTACTCAGGTTATGATTCTATTTGGGTGATAGTAGACCAGTTAACCAAAGTTGCTCACTTTATACCAGTCAAGACTACTTATAAAGGACCAGATTTAGCTACACTGTATATGGAGAAGATAGTATGTCTGCATGGAGTACCCAAGAAGATCGTGTCTGATAGAGGTACCCAATTCACATCTCACTTCTGGCACAGGATACATGAATTATTAGGGACCCAATTGAATTTAGTACAGCATATCATCCACAGGCAGATGGGTAGACTGAAAGAGTCAATCAGATATTGGAAGATATGTTGAGAGCTTGTGCATTGCAGTCTGGTACCAGTTGGGATAAAAGTTTGCCATATGCGGAGTTTTCATATAACAATAGTTATCATCAAAGTCTTAAGATGGCACCGTTCGAAGCTTTGTATGGACGTAAGTGTAGAACACCATTGTTTTAGAATCAAACTGGAGAAACTCAGGTGTTTGGATCAGATGTTCTGAGAGATGCAGAAGAACGAGTGCAGATAATCCGGGAGAACTTGAGAATAGCACAGTCCCGTCAGAAGAGCTATGCTGATAATCGGAGAAGAGATTTGGCTTTCGAAGTAGGTGATTATGTCTACTTGAAGGTGTCACCAATGAATGGCGTGAAGAGGTTCAATATGAAAGGAAAGTTAGCGCCTCAGTATGTTGGACCATTTAAAATTATAGGTAGACGTGGTGAAGTTGCTTATGAAATAGAATTTCCTGAAAATCTAGCCGGTGTGCATAATGTGTTCCATGTCTCTCAACTGATGAAGTGTTTGCGGGTGCCTGAAGAACAAATACCTTTGGAAGAATTACAGATTAAAGATAATCTCATATACGAAGAGTATCCGATTAGGATCTTGGAAACCGTTGAAAGAGTCACAAGAAGCAGGATTATAAAAATATACAAGGTATAGTGGAACCGTTATACAGAGGCTGAGGCAACTTGGGAAAGAGAGGATGATCTCAAAAAGTCATATCCGCAGCTATTTGAGCAAGCACACCTCAATCTCGAGGACGAGACTATTTTAAGGGGGTAGAATTTGTAACACCCTAAAAAATTGAATTTAAATAAAGCATAGAAACTTGAATAGTTTTATGTGAATTTATAGCTATTTAAATTTTGATAGTTTATTAAGCTCTTATAATTGTTTTAAAATATAGGAGTGGTGTTATTTTTTTTAATTTAAAATAAATTATGAACATGTATTGTTGCACCCATGCTGCTGCATATTGTTTTGAATGACTGGGATTTTTGTTTTGCTAATAATTCAAAGTTTACTCTTGAAAGCTACTGGGAAAATTCGGTTGGTGTTAAAAAAAAAGAGAGAAATAACTTTTCTTTTGTCTTGGCCGAGAGGGCCTTGTTGCTTCTCCTCTCTGTTAATCCAAAGGCCTGTTTCCCCCTCTGCGTTGGGGCTTTGCCCTCCTCTCGGCGGCACAGGCAAAGGAAGCCGCAGGCAGATGGCCACGCCGAGCCAACCAGCAGGGTAGCCGGGCACGGCCTCTCCTTTCTCTGCTGCGAGTACGACCTGGGGAACCAGCACGCCGCAGCCTTTTCTCCTTGCCGTCGTGGGGCCCAGGTGTCAGCTCATCTCTCCCTGAGTCCCTGTGATCGAACCCGAGACGAGCTCGAACTGCCGCAACCGACCAAGTCAGACGAACCCTGTATTTCCTTCCCTGCGCCCCACCGTCACCCTATAAAGCATCAAGAGTTCACCTCGCCCTAACTTTTCCCTATCTGTTAGCCGCAGAGCCGCCTTTGGTAGCAGCCGCCGCTCCTCTCGCAGCCGCCAAGAATAGAGCCGCCCGCCGCCGCAATTCATCGAAGCCACTGCCTTCCGGCCAGTGTATGGTTGCTCTCGAGTCTCACAGTAGCACGTTGAAGTTTTTCCCTCCCCCAATTTTGCGTTGTTCTCATAATTTGGTGGTGCTCCGGTTTGCAGTGAGGAGGATTCCGCCTCTCTTCATCGAGGCCTGCGCTGAAGCCCTAATCGACGAAACCGGTGCCCTAGGTGAGTTCGTTGCGAGCTCCTCTCCCTTCACGATCAAATCCTGCGCCAAATAGTGCACCGTAGCGCTAGATCGAGTTATCCGGCTAGCCGCCGGCCATGGCGCCACCGTGGCCCTTTTCTTCTTCGGCAGGGGCGCCTCCCCTTTTCTCTCCCATCTCCAACTTCTAATCCGAGCCCTCCATCGTCTGATGAATGGCCGAAAGAGAGGATACCCCTTCGGGGTCGATTTTGTTAAAGAGACCCTGCTGTTTTTGGTATTAAACCCGCAGTCCAAAGCGCCCAGCCCGCTCTATGCTTTCCGATCTGGAAACCCAGCCCTCTCTATGCTTTCCGATCTGGAAAGCGTATTTCCGCACGGTTGAGTTCAAATACGTTTTCAAAAATTTCAGAAATAAGTTTGAACCCTATTTTGATCATATTTTGCTCATTTTAAATCCAATTTAGTTGATTCAAATTCCGTTAGATTCGTATTTTTGAAACCTACGTGTTTTTTCCACTGTTCAGTAAGTTTGGCATATTTTAAAATTCGAGTAATTATTATATTAATTATTTTTGTATAATAAATCTTTGGAAAATCATATCTTCTACTTTTTAAATCTGTTTTCTTGTGATCTTTATATCGGTGTGATCATTGGAACGAGTAGAATAGTTTTATATCACTTTCAAACTATTTTTATTCTGCTGGTGTACTGTTCGAATTATTTTTCTTTGTTTGCTTCGGGTATGATTGCCCGATGTTTGTATGTGATGATCGTGTGAGTAGACGGTGAGCAGTTCGTGGACGATTCGAAGCATTTCTACGAGCAGGACCAGCAGGTATACTCGGATTAAGGCAAGTATAACATGGACCATCCTTGATGTCCTATACACGATAATTACAATTCATATATGCATGTGTCGACCTTCACAACCTTAGAGATTATAATACAGATTTGATATCTTGATTCCTTGTTCACCTATGGGATGTGAATTAGGTAGCTATTGCTAATGTTTTATTAATTCTATTAATCTTGTGATATGATTAATGAATTATGAAATGAACAATTTAATATGATTTTATTTCTGTCCAAAGGGGTCTAGAGCCTTGGTGTTGAGAGTCTTGACTCTAGTTTCTCTCCATAGGATTTCTGTAAGTGTTTAATCCGGGACATACGTATAGCTGCCAGGGCTACATGGCTCTGGCGCTAGTTATTTAAAGGACCTTTTCTAGCTTGTTAGAAGTTACCCGAAAGGGCGTAGTTGGGGGTTTGCCAGCTTGGGTGTAGTATGGCTCCTATTCTTATGAGTAAGCCGTGAAGGATTGTGCCATTTAAGAAAGGGGGGTTTCTACATCTCGCTGCCACTCGCCCTTGCGGCCCTAATTTATTAGACGAACTTTTAAATGGTTTTATATGGTTAGCTAGTGTTTGGACGTAATTAACCCATGCATTAGAAAATCATGACTCATAGGTAAGGTGTACACCTCTGCGTAGAGTTTAATAATCTGTCATGATAGCCGTGCTCACAGTCACGAGCGGCCTTGAAACTTGTACAGCTAGATGGTTACTGTGGATTATATTATGTTCATTATTGCTGTTAATATCTTTGCTATTTATTAACCTTATTATAATTGATCATTAGATTAATTATGGGATTTGGAATACTTGATGCTACTCAACTGCTAAAATGAATATGAATATTAAGCTAAATGCAGTCAAACAATGTCAAGCCTATTTGAGCCTCATGAACCCGTGTTGGACTTGCTGAGTACGAAATGTGCTCACCCTTACAATTCCCCACCACAGATGAAGATTGGAATGAAGTCTATCAAAATGAGTATTAGGCTTGGTGTCTCCCAGTCGACGTGTCCCTATGTTGGAACTTCAGCCAGTGTTTCGGCTTAGTTATCATTTATCTATTTGATCTATATTTTTTCAAGACTATGTAATATATGTTTATTCGTTATGTAAGCACTGTGATGATACTATTTATAATTTGTCAGCTTATATGTGTGACTATTCCTGAAACACATATAAGTTATTTAAGCATCCTATTTTATTTTTAAAATATGGGTGTGACAGAAGCGGTAAGGTTGTGAGGCACTGAGGCTTCCACTAGCCGCAGGCGGAAGAGGATAGTGGTTGGGATATGAAGAAGCAGAGGAGGACGACTTGTGGAGTGAGGTCAAACGTGGCTGCCATGAGGCGTAGAGGACAGAGGACGATTGGTCAGTTGATGGTAGCTCAAGTAAACCATATGAGAAACATGGTAACAATATGGAATTTTTTTAATTTTAACCCTTTTTAAAACCATTTTTAAAACTAACATTGTCTGAGTTTTAGTTTTCAAACTAACTCTTTTCGTCGAGCCAAACGCCATGGCGCGGCTAAAACACGCTGCCGCGCCACATGTATCGGTGTGGCATGATGTGCCACGTTGAATAGCGATTTCGACGCGAAAAACCTTACCACACCACTCTCAATGATGCAGCAGAACTGTAGCACCACGCTACCCCAGATGGCGTGGCAAGGTGAAAACTTCAAAAAATTATACTTTCTCCATACGATCTCGGATGAAAATGATTCTTATATGAAAATTGTAGCTTCCGATGAGATCAACAACTTTCTAGTTTTGAGTTTTTTCATTTGAGGTCGTTAAGATAGTAAAAAAATAAACAAGTTTTAGTAGTACATTAACCGCGCGTATACTAGTAGAGAACGGACCTTTGACCCGAGGCCGGGAATGGGCTTTAGTCCTGGCATATTTTGTGTTTGAGAATAAAGAAACATTTAGTCCCGGTTCCAGATACAACCGGGACTAATGTTCCAAGCCCAAGGGCTAGTGGCTCGGGCAGGTGTGTCAGGGGACCTTTACCAACCGGGAGTAAAGTTCCGCCTTTAGTCCCGGTTGGTGGCCCCAAATGGGAGTAAAGGTCTAATCCCGGTTAGGGCCACCAATCGTGTCTAAAAACCGGCCTTTATTCCCAGTTGGTAATACCAATTGGGACTAGACGTCCCCACCTATATATGCCCTAATTTTCCTTCTTCCACCTCCAGCCCGAACAGACTTTGTTCTTCCTGTGTTCCTGGGTCACCACACAATTTCTTCCACTTCTCCATCAATTCTTTGGTTTTAGATGTTACTAACTTCATTCTCACACCTTCATTACTTATATATCTCATTTTATGGTCATTTATGCTTGATTTTAGGGGTTATCTAGCTAATTTCACAACTTTGGTTGATTTCTTGATTTGTGAGCATTTATACTTGTATTCACTTGATAGTTTGTATTTTTGGATGGTGAAAGCTTGTAGTTTATTTCAACTAGTATGCACTTTTTATTTGTTTTCATATATATACCTTATAGTTGTTTTCATATATAGCTTAATAATTATATTATTAGTCAATATTCTTAGAAATTTACAAAAATGAATATATATATATTAGTGTTTTTTTTTGAATATATCACTTTACAAAATGAGGAATTTATAGCAATTTATGTAGTGTATTTTTTAATTTGTGTGCATTTAACCTTAAATTTATAGCAATTTTAAAAATGAATATAGAGAGTAGATGGCGACTCCTTCTGGGTCCACGAACTCTTATCGGGTCTCTAAGCGACTTAGGCCGCACCTCCCTCTCATTGCGTGTGGCAAGTGTAAGCAGAAGATTTTCATAGAGTTCTGAGTGAGGAAGGAGTGTCTCAACAAAGGTCGTATCTTCTACAAGTGCCTAGATCGCAATGTAAGTTATTGGACCTCATTTGACGTACTGAGGTTACTTTTTTTACATTCTCTTGATGGTTTTAATTAAAGTTCTTAATTTGTTATTCTAATTTTAGTGGGACGACATCGGATGTAAAGGATGGTACTGGGAGGAAGAGTATGTTCAACACGTGCAAAACAATCAGTCGGGTGAGGCAGTGAGCCAGCACAAGCAGCCCGCCGAGGCAGAGGAAGCGAATGATCTGTCTATTCTAGTTGGGATTGGTCACCAGATCCTTATGCTATTGAAGTGCATTTTAGTTTTAGTCTGTTTAGTGCTAGTTGGGATTGTGTACATTGTAGTGAGCCTAACATAAAGTAATTAGTTTGTGTCTGTACCCTAGCATTTTAATTGAACATGATGATTAGTGTTGTCCAATTAAGTAATTATATTCAAGGTTTTCATACGGTATGTCATGTAATGCAGATGAGCCGAAACTGGATGTACAACGCTGATCGTCGCTCGTGAGAATTCATTATGGGCGTGCATTATTTCTTGAGTGTGGCCAAGGAAAACAAGCGTGATGGTTTCATGTGTTGTCCATGTGCTGTATGTAAGAATTTGAAGGAGTATGGTTGCTCAAGGACTCTCCATTCACACATGTTTAAGTCGGGTTTCATGCCAAGCTATGTATGTTGGACCAAGCATGAAGAGAACGGGGTTGTAATGGAAGAGTGCGAAGATGAAGAAGAAGGGGATGACAATATATTTGCCCAATACAGTGCCTTACATGATATTGCAATGGGGGAAGCCGAAGAAGACATAATTAAAGAAGATGAGCCCACTGATGATCTTGGTCAGGCCATCTGTGATGCACAGAGAGAATGCGACAGTAAAAAAGAGAAGATCAAGTTCGATTGCATGTTAGAGGATTACATGAAATTGCATTACCCAACCTGCGATGCGGGCAAGAAAAAGTTGGGTACCATAATGGAGTTGTTGCAATGGAAGGCAAAGAATGGTTTATCCGATAAGGGGTTTGGGTAGTTACTACAGATCCAAAAGAGGATGCTTTCAAAGGATAACGAATTGCCCTCCACTACATTTGAAGCAAAACAGGCTTTATGTCCTTTGGGGTTCGAAATCCAGAAGATACATGCATTTCCTAATGATGACATCCTATACCATGGCAAGAACTATGAGAATATAGGAACATGCTCGGTATGTCATGCATCACGCTATAAGATTCGGAGAGATGACCCTAATGATGCCGAGGGCGACGGAGAACATCGCAGGAAGAAAATCCCCACGAAGGTTATGTGGTATGCTCCTATAAACCATGCTTGAAACGTTTATTCAGAAACAAAGACCATGCAAAGTTACTGCGATGGCACAAAGACCGTAAGGTAGACAATATGTTAAGACACCCTGCAGATGGGTCTCAGTGGAGAGCAATTGACAGAGAATTCCCTGAGTTCGCAGCTGATGCAAGAAACTTAAGGTTTGCTTTAAGTACAGATGGCATGAATCCTTTCGGGGAGTAGAGCCGCAGTCATAGCACTTGGCCTGTTACGCTATGTATCTACAATCTTTCTCCATGGTTGTGCATGAAGCGGAAGTTTATGATGATGCCAGTGCTCATCCAAGGTCCAAAGCAACCTGGCAATGACATCGATGTCTATCTGAGGCCTTTAGTTGATGAACTTAGAATTTTGTGGAGTAAACCTGGTGTACGTGTGTGAGATGAACACAAGTAGGAACACTTTCACCTACGAGCATTGTTGTTCGTAACAATTAATAATTATATATCCTACCTCACAATACATATATGTTCTTCAATATATATCCAGATATGCGATGGGGGTCATCAAAAATAGAAGGGACAATACCATTGGTTTCATTGATCCGTATATCGTATTCAAAGACCCAGTTACTCCTGATTGGCAAGTGCAAGCGGAGGTGAATATCAAGATGATGATAGAGAAATAAAGCAAGTAGACAACGATTCTCCTCCCGTACGGCTGCGAGTGAGTGTTATATATTAATTATAATGTCATTTTTTATACGTGGTCCATAGAGTTTATCGAGTTATGATTCGTATGCAGCAACCACTGGATCTTGATGGTCATCAACCTATCCACCAATCAGTTATGGATCTTTGACTCGATGAAAAAGGAGCTGGGACGATACCAACTAATGATAGACATGATCCAGCGGTAATCTAATTTCACTCTTCCACAACTCACTATATATTTATACATACCTTCTCTCTTTTTAACTTCAAAATGATTATTTTGGATATTGGGCAGTGTTTGGGCAGAACTCATTTCAAAACATTGTCCTGAGTCCAAAGCGCCGCTGCAAATAGTCACACCCGTAGTAAGTAGCACTTTGCTATATGTAGTGTCTAGCATCTTCATTTGCCATAGTTCAAATCACTGGATGACAAGAGAATTCTTTTCTCGTATAGTGGTGTCTGCAGCAGGAGCCGAGGAATAACCTATGTAGATACTACGTGTGCGAGTTCTTCAAGGTGCACTCTAACAGAACTCCCGAAGAGAGGATCAAAGTAAGTACCAAAATATATTTAGTGCTATACATGATTATCATATATATGCATACTAATATTTTTCTCTCTTAATTTAACTCAAATTGAAGACTGATTGGTTGAGGCAGAGGACAATACAAAACCACCACGTCAAAGCCATCCAAGAGACAATAGCAGGCTTTCTTAATGACCAAGTCTTGAATCCCAAAGGAAAGCACTACTGCGGCGGGAATTAATTTTCTCGGCTTGTAATAATTCTAGGTTAAGGACACGAACAAATACGTGTGTATATTTTATGTACAATATGTGTATATTCAATCATACATGTGATTTATATATAGATAGTTTTCTATACTATACTTGCGTTAATTATTTACATATGCTTGATACGTGTATGCATATAACATTAGCGTAGAATGCGTATTCAAATACCTATATTGAGCCCTAAACCCTAAATATGAACTAATAAGATGAAATGAGCCAAAAAAGGAAAAACACCTTTAATCCCGGTTCGTATTATGAACCGGGACTAAAGGTTCCTGCCTGGGACTAAAGGTTCTTGCCAGCGTGGGATTCAGGTGTTTAAACGTACCAGGCAGCTGCTTGGGAAAAAATCATTACTATATATTTTTTGTCTTCTTTTAACGGTCATTAACTTTTTTGAGTAAGCACACGCCTTAATTCGTGAAGCTTGTCTACCCCATAAGACTCACATGGTCACGTCAATGAAACCTCTAAATCCTACGCTAGGGATTCAAGTGCTTAAACGTAACAGCCTGCTGCTCGGGAAATTAACCGATCTACCAATGAAAAATCATTATTATGCATTTTTTGTCTTTTCTTAACGGCCATTAAATTTTTTGAGTAAGCACACGCCTTAATCCGTGAAGCCTGTCTACCCTATAAGACTCACATTGTCACATCAATGAAACCTTTGAACCATACGCCAGTGATTCAGGTGCTTAAACATAACAGGCTAACTACTCGAAAAATTTACACGTCCTAACAAGAGAAAGACGCAAAAAAATTACATGCATATTATAATGCTGGGATCCACTCCCTACTTGATATCTTGAATATATCAATTATTATATACATTCCTATGATTATCTTACGGGGAACAAAAATTGGAATCATAATCCGCTGGATAAGGTACACGCCTCCATGAGCTACCCTACTCGACTACTATCACACCAGACGGAGCATGTTCCAGTCCGCTGTTGACATCTACTAATGTCGCCAAATATAACTATATAACTTTTAATGCTAGAGACGAGATTAGAAGATGTATGGTGATTAATTAACTGATCATTAGCAACTAGCCACTTCTCTATTACCAATATTCTTATGCATGAACTAGGTTGTCATCCCTAATTATATATGCTAAGAATAAACAAAGGTTTCATATATTATTCTATGTGACTAGGCAGAATTAAATAATAATATAAACTAAGAACAGTTCTGCAAGCGGACAGATAATTATACCATTGTAGTATTTTACCTAGGAGTTCTACCAGGTTGTTGATTTATATTTATACCACTGGGAAGGATTAGGATAAACTACAATCTATTATATTGATAGTGAATATATAGAATGAATAAGTGGTGATAACGATGTCATTCTCTTTACTCATAATAAGTAGAGGTCACGAGATAATAAAGATAAATAAAGGTGATAAGTATGATCAAGCATCATTAATAAAGATAAACATCAGAGCACTTTCTAGTCATAGTAATAGCTAGCCAATGGATAAACTAAGGAATTAATATCTAAGGTAATTCTATAACTACATCAATGAATAACTCTAATTAGTGTAATTACATCTAGCAATCATTGTTAGATTAGTCCTATATCATGATCACATGCAAAGGGTATCATCTAAGAAGGATGTGAAACAGAGTCATCACCCAACTTCGCGACCGTGCCTGCTTGCCTACATACGAAGGGTGGACTATAAAGGACTCAACGCAGCTGTCACCTACGCGATCTACCACACGACCCGGCACATCAGGGTGCACTCGCAGATAAATAGAATACCTAGACACCACGTCTACATATTGTTCATCATCTACCCAACGATCGTTTGGATAAACGCTATACGAGCAATTACATGAATTCAATAAGATCAAACCAACTATACTAGGCATATAATCAAAGTAGACAAAGACTATTGTAATCAAGAACATATGAACTATTAAGAACAATGTTTTCCTAATCATAATGAAGAATAAGTAAGAGAGAAAGAACTAGAACTATACCGAACTCTACGCTCCAGATGATCGCCGGGGCTCCAGATCCCGCCGAAGAACTAGAACTCCTCTACTTCTAATCTAACTAGGCTAGAACTATGAACTACAAGGCTCTTGATGGACTAGTAGGCTCTTGATGGCTTGAAGACTTGATGCCTTCGATGAATGATTGATTGATTCCTCCAGGGGGTCTGCCTCTTTATTTATAGCCCGGTGGGATGAACGTGCACCGTAGGATCAAACCGACTTAAAGCAAGGGCCGAGATGACTCCTCAAAGGCGGCAGAAGAAGACTCCAGAAGGCGGGGCCAAACCCTAGCCGGGGGGCGCCGGCCGGCCCCACCCTAACGCCGACCGGCCCCACCCTGGCAGGGTTCGGGCCCCGGTTGCTCGGGTGTGTTGCAGAGGCTTCTTGTGTTCCGATGATGTTGTTTCCTTCGCTGTCAGGTTTCGTGTCTTTTATGCACATTAATCCTTCTTTTATGCTTTTCTGAAATAACCCCTGGAAAATACAGAACATGCAAAACTCGTGAAAATTGTCAGTTAAAACCCTAGACTCGTATGTTTTCATGTATCCTTTTGTGTATAAAGTTATAATAAAAGTTGATGTTATCCACCGTCAACATCTGCTGCCCTTCCTTCAACCCTTGTTGTGATAATTTCGAGTTCTGATCAGGTTGGGTGATACAGGGTCTCCGATGAGGAGATTGCCCACCCAAAGGCTCAGGCTCGCAAGTACCCAATTCGGATCAGCATGCCATCACATACAAGAACAACTCAGCATGATCAAGAAAGAACTCAACCGGCAGTTGATAGGGCCCGACAAGATAAGAACCTGGACAACCACAGAAAGAATCTAGACAATCTCAGAAAGAATTCGAATGGCCTTAGAAAGAACCCGGATGACCTCAGAAAGCTCCTGGATGATCCCAGAAAGAATCTGGATGACCTTAAAAAGAACTTGGATGATCCCAGAAAGAATCCGGGCAATCTCAGAAAGAACCCAGACGATCTCAGAAAGAACCTAGATGATCTCAGAAAGAACCTGGACGATCCTAAAAAGAACTCGGATGACCTCAGAAAGAACCTGACGATCCTAGAAAGAACCTGAATGACCTCAGAAAGAACCTAGATGATCCCAAAAAGAACTTGGATGACCTCAGAAAGATCCTGGACAACCTCAGAAAGAACCCGGCTGATCTTAGAAAGGACCTGGACAATCGCAGAAAGAACCTGGACATCCTCAGAAAAAACCCGATTGGTCTCAGGAAGAACCCGGACGACAAGCGCAGAAAGAATCCGGTTGATCGCAGAAAAGAACCTGGTTGATCGCAGAAAGAACCTGGACGATCGTACAAAGAACCTAGACAATCACAAAAACAACCTGGATCATCACCCAAAGAACTCGGATCAGCAGGCCGACACATACAACAACTCGGTACAACCAAAAAAAGAACTCGGTAACAGGCTCGGGGGCTACACCCAATGGGTATACACATCCTCAAGGGAGAATTTTCAGAATATCTAGACCCTCCAACTCTTTGTTCCAAACAGCAAGAGGCTCGGGGGCTGCAAGGTACACATACCCTCCAAAATTTTCCAGAAAAAAGACCGTCCAACTTCTTTGTTCCAAACAAGCAAGAGTCTCGGGGGCTATACCCAATGTGTGCACTTTTCAGAAAGCGCACACCATTACAAGATTTCAAGACCACTTCATGGCTTCTCTTCAGATGACATCTGAAGCTCAACCATGAAATGCTCGGGAGCTTGTCGATACAGGACACTAAAGGTTCCCCATGGAGGAGAGAAAAAGACCTAGTCCAATTAGGATTCCTTTTACGCAATCCTACTATGACTAGTTTATAATCCTACTAGGATCTCTACCCTGTAATCGACTAGGACTCCTGCCCTCTGGACTATATAACGGAGGACAGGGCTCCCTAGATCGACACATCTTGATAGATATTCATACAGCTCCATACACAGCAGACCTCACGGTATAGAAGCGCAGGGTGCAACATGTTATTTACCCCAGACTGGACGTAGGACACTGTGATTTTCCGGCGTACCAAACCAGTATAAATCGTTGTCTACCTGCGTTTACCATCGAGTTCCTTCATACATCGAAACCCCTCCAAATAAATAACCATCCTGGGTACCCCCGAGACTGGGCTATCGGTTGTAAAGCACCGACATCCACAGTTCCACCCCAAACCTTGCACTTTACTTTTGCAGGCCCTTCAAATTCGCCGTTTGCACAATGAGGAATCTACGCAGTTGCCTGATGGGAGAGGATAGAGTGGCATATAAAATTTTAGTGACATGGGTTAGTACCTTATTCTATGCTATGTAATTAAATAAATGCCCAAATACCTATGTGGCTCCAAATAATATAGTGCGTTCTCCCTAAAATTTGCTTCCATATCAAATCTTGCTGCAACAGGTGATCATCATAGTCTTTGAGCATGTACATGAATGGCAGAATCAGTCACTCGGCTACTGTTGACATCTACTAACGTCACCAAATATAACTATATAACTTTTAATGCGAGAGGCGAGATTAGAAGATGAATGGTAATTAATTAACTTGTCAATAGCAACTAGCCACTTTTCTATTACCAACATTCTTATGCAAGAACTAGGTTGTCATCCCTAATTAACAATGCTAAGAATAAATAAAGGTTTCATATATTAATCTAGGTGACTAGGCAGAAATAAATATAATATAAACTAAGATCAGTTCTGCAAGCGGACAGATAATTATACCATTGTAGCATTTTACCTAGCGAGTTCTACCAGGTTGTCGATTTATATTTATGCCACTGGGAAGGACTAAGAATAAACTACAATCTATTATATTGATAGTGATGGTATACAATGGATAAATGACATTACCGATGTCATTTACTCTACTCATAACAGGCAGAGGTCACAAGGTAAATAAAGATAAAGATAAAGGTGATAAGTATCATCAAGCATCATAAAAGATAATCATCAGAGCACTTCTCTAGTCATAGTAATAGCTAGCCAATGGATAAACTAAGGAATTAATATCAAAGGTAATTCTATAACTACATCAATGAATAACATTAATTAGTGCAATTACATCTAGCAATCATTGTTAGACTAATCCTATATAATGATCACATGCAAAGGGCATCATCTAGGAAAGGTGTGAAATAGAGTTATCACCAAACTTCGCGACCGTGCCTGCTGGCCTACATACGGGGGGTGGACTACAGAGGACTCAACGCAGCTGTCACCTACGCGATCTACCACACGACCTGGCACATCAGGGTGCACTCGCAGATAAACAGAATACCTAGACACCACGTCTACATATCATTCATCATCTATCCATCGTACACATGAATAAACGTTATACGAGCAATTACATGAATTCAATAAGATCAAACCAACTATACTAGACATATAATCAAAGTAGACAAAGACTATTGTAATCAAGAACATATAAACGATTAAGAACATTGTTTTCCTAATCATAATGAAGAATACAATAATAGAGAAAGAACTAGAATTATACCGAACTCCGTGCTCCAGACAGACGCCAGGGCTCTAGATCCGCCGAAGAACTAGAACTCCTCTACTCTCTAATCTAACTAGGCTAGAACTATGAACTAGGAGGCTCTTGATGAACTAGGAGGCTCTTGATGGCTTGAGGACTTGATGCCTTGAATGAATGATGGGTTGATGCCTCCAGGGGGTCTGCCCCTTTATTTATAGCCCGGTGGGATGCACGTGCGCCTTAGGATCAAACCGACTTGAAACAAGGGCCAAGATGACTCCATAGAGGCGGTGGAAGAAGACTCCAGAAGATGGGCCGAAACCCTAGCAGGGGGCGCCGGCCGGCCCCACCCTAGGGGTCTCGGGTCCCGGTGCCTTGAGTGTGTTCCAGATGCTTCTAGTGTTCTCGTGATGATTTTTTCCTTGGCGGTTAAGTTACGTGGTAATCATGTTCTTTAACCCTTCTTTTATGCTTTTCTGGAATAGCCCCTGGAGAATATAGAACATGCAAAACTCGTGGAAACTGTCAGTTAAAACCCTAGACTAGTGTGTATTCATGTATCCTTTGGTGTCTAAAGTTCTAATAAAAGTTAACGTTATCCACCGTCAACAGCTGCCTTAGAAGAAACCCATGGATCCAATTCATCACCAACCCATTGTGGGTATTGTGCCATCCCCTGGTAAGAGGTACCATGATAGCTTCCTTGTGATGAGAATGGGAACTATGGGTAGTTTGATTGAGATCCAAATGGATTGAACATGTGTGAATATTGGGGGTGGAAATTGGCAGGAAATAGTGGTGGATAGTTCATGGGGTTTTGAGGTGTAGGGAAATGTTGTTGTTGCCTAGTTGGATTTTGTGGCTCACCACTTGTCATTGCAGCGTTCATCATATTGGTGAAAGATGATGCTGTGTTCTCCATGGCTACGGAGGGAGAGAAATAGAGAGAGAGAGGGAGAGAGATATTTGTGTGTTCATGTATAGATAGTCACTTGTATATATATACCTTTGTCAACGGGCATATGCAGTTTGAAGGAAGGCTTGTGTGCCCAGCACCCGTGAGGCCAACGATCGTGTGTGTGAAATGTGAAATGTAACCGTTATGAAAGTTCTGATAGCTACAGTAAATTATTATATTTTACTCTTTTGGCACCGGTGAATGAAGATTCACCACTCCCACTTTTGTTGGCTCTACTCCAAATAGGCATCACTAGTTGTAGTTTGGGGAGTGATGCCCAAACACTCTCTCTCTTCTTTTGGGCATCACTCCAAGACCACACTGCAGAAGGCGTAAGGCCCTCTCCAATGTGTCACTAGAGTAACACCTAATAAAGAGGAGAGAGAAGATATAAGCGTCACTTCCCACACTGCAGTATGCGGTGCCAATTCCTGAAAAACTTAGAGCAGCACAACTACTTGCAACGATTCCTATTAAGTGAAAAGCTGATAAAGGTACTGCTCTAGTCCCACTTTTCCTTGTTGCATTGCTGTAGTATTGACGGTTGAGGATTTTTTAAAATATTTTTGATGTATGGTTCTACATACTTAAGAATACGGGCAGTGCAATTGCACACTGCAAACTTCTAAACCAATGCTTAGTTACTGTTGATGGTCCCCCAAAGATTATTTGGGCACCGCTCCATGCTGTGGAGGGTCTAAATATAGGCAATCACACTGCTCTGTTCGTTTGAACTAGGTTCAGGTTATTTTTAGTCACAGAACGGT
Organism: Eremochloa ophiuroides; assembly: GCA_038502445.1. Taxonomy (NCBI): domain Eukaryota; kingdom Viridiplantae; phylum Streptophyta; class Magnoliopsida; order Poales; family Poaceae; genus Eremochloa; species Eremochloa ophiuroides. Next base: position 9,671,669 of record JAHLJS010000009.1, on the reverse strand, counting down.
ATTTTCATCTTACAACAATTTAGCCGTAGAATTTATTTCAGCCGAATTTCAGCTCAGCTGAAGTAACAAACTGCCAATGATACAAGTATTTCAACTCCTCAGGCACCAACACAATCTGAAAGGATCTACAATGGCCTAGAAGGGGTGAATAGGCCCAAATAAAAATCTGCACACACTCTAATTCAACTTTATCAGAGACAGCCGGAAGTTCTGGCAGTTTGTGTCAGAACATCCGATGGAGTCAGAACTTCCGATGGAGTCGAAAGTTCCGGCCCAAACTCTCGGAGGTTCCGACACCTACAGTAAAACCAGCCCTAGTGGCTAAATGGACTTTGGAGGGGTGCGAATTCTTACAACCTTTTTATCCAGTGATGAAGTGATGTAGCAGGTGTGGTTCCTCGACTCCGGAGAAGCTCCAAACCATAAGTGTAGCTCAAACCCTAGAAATAGAGGGAGGTAGAGAGAGAGAAACACAAGAGTAATATAAAGCAAATAATCCAACAAGTAGCACAAGAGACACAAGGATTTATCCCGAGGTTCGGTCACCCCACAAAGGAGCACCTACGTCCTCGTTGTTGAGGTGACCACAAAGGTCGGAGTCTATTTCACCTCCTTAGTCTCTCTCAAAGAAATCACAAAGGTAACTCGAGTTTTTCACAAGAAATCACGGGTAATACAAACTTCCCAAGGTGAATCCACAAGCTTGGATGCTCTTGGGCAACGCCTGGCCGGCTAGGGGCAAAGCCCCAAGAGTAACAAATGCAAAACCAACCGGCAGGATGGGGAGAATCAAGTGCTCAAGCTCAAGATGTGATTTTCTCACTCGATCCGCTCACTCTTCACTTAAATCCTTGCGGAAATCGAAGTTGGGAGCAAAGGGGAGAGGAGAGGAGAGCCTTCAATGCCTTGGAGCTGTTTTGGACAGAGTTTGGTCGCAATGAATTAGTGGTAACGGTTAGAAGTGAGTGAGGTAGCTTTTACAGTCAAGACCAAATCCAACCGTTCAGATCTACGTCGGAACTTCCGACAAGAGGTGTCAGAACTTCCGACCCTGTTATTCAAATAGGTCACAGTACGGGAGGGTCGGAACTTTTGGCGCCAACCGGAACTTCTGACGCGTCGGAACTTCCGGCCTAGGTTGGAACTTCCGACAGGTCAAGTTCCAGCAGCTCTCGATCATGTTCGTGCAGTGCTTTGAGTGTCTCTCTTTTGATTTTAAATTAAAGCCTGAGCACTCTATCTTCATCAAACCACTTAGTTTTGCATCCCTCTTAATAGTACGGCATCCCTAACTCAAGGAAAGAATAAAAGTAGTTCTAACCACCGCTTGAGTTGAAGTGCTGAAGTTTAAGTCGAATTGAGGGGCACCATTTAATCCCAAATAGACTTTCAATATGCTCTCATGAGATTAAACCTGCGCATAGTCTTAGTAGAGTTCATTAGTCCCTAATTTAGATGTCATCAACTAACCAAAACCCACGATGGGGCAAATGCACTTTCAATCTCCCCCTTTTTGGTAATTGATGACAACTAACTTAGGCTTACATAAGATAGAAAGAATTGAAACTTTGAGTTGCAAGTTTTGTGAAGATCTCCCCCTTAGTGTATGCTATGGACTTGAATTCCAAATAGATCTTAAAATCATCCATACACTATGAATAAGAGACTCCCCCTAAAACTTGCGATACGTGGGGTGCAAAACAAGGTGTGTACAATATATAAAAATCGTGATGCAATATGACAAGTCATAATTCACACAAAAACATCATGGCTAGTAAGGATAGAGTGAAGTTCATCAACACTTAGCCATCAAAAGAAAACATCACAAGCGAGGAACAAGTTACCAACTAGATAGAAAATTAAGCATTAAACTTATTCCACAACCATTCATTACACAAATATAGTTGTCCATCACATAGTGTGACCACGAAGGTTTTTAATACAAGCCACAAAGTTTTCAAATTACGCTATTACAATAGGATAACTAGCCTAACACTCCCCCTTTGGCATCAAGTGCCAAAAAGGGTAGGCCATGGGCAAATCTCACTCTCACTCATCATCGTCTTCATCGTAGTCGTCGCCATCATCCTTGTCGTCGTCAAAGCGGATCTCGGCGCCACCAACGTCCTCCTCCATGTCCTCCTCATCGGAGTCCTCCACATCGGAGTCCTCCTCCTCATCACGAGCGGGACCCTTGCCATGGGGGCATGAAGAGGAGCCATACTCCTCATCATAAAGCGTAAAAGGGTCACGAAACTCATGAAGAGGAGAGGAGGAAGGAAGATCAAGCTTCTCCTCCATGCGGCGAAGACGGCGATCATCCTTCTCCATCTTGTAGCACAAGGTCTCAAAAATCTTGAGCACAAACTTGACCTTGGAGGGCTTCTTAGGCGGAGGAGAAGGAGGGTCATGGCGCTGCCTAGCGGGAGCGGAGGGGCGCGAGCTGGACCGAGTGCAAGAGATATGAGCTTGGCCCTTCTCCTTCAAAAGATCCTCTGCATGCTTGGAAATCTTGTTGGTGATCTTGAGGACGGTGTGCTTGGCATCATTGGGAAAAGTAATGCCGGAGACTTGCTCAATGATATGCATGATGTAGGGAGCATAAGGAAGAAGCTTCACAGTGTTCTCACTAGCATCATGACTCTTGTTCCAAATGTAGCGACTGATGGAGAAAGTCTCATCCTAGGCAAACCGGTCAAGAATCTTGTAAGAGTCCTCCCTAAGATACGTTGCATCCCCAACCTTCGGATAGAGAATCTGGCGAAGGATGGTATTGAGGACGTAGAAGTAGGGCAGCAGGTAGGACGTCTGACCATTTGGGTATTGACCGGCAATATACACGTACTGCAACATGCCCTGGACAGGTTCCTCAAAGTCAATCAGCTGCTAATCATCACGATCATCCTCACGAAAGCCAAGCAAGTGAGCAAAGGTGTCAAAGTCAACACGGTAGTGCTTGCCCTCAGTGGTCCAATGAATTTCATCCTTGTCATCATCATAGTTGTAAGCATGATAGTATGAAGCATAGAATTGGCAGATGATCTCATTGTTCCAATCATTGTGAAAACTCATGGGGTGGCTAAGGCGATGGGTGGCAAGGTCATGAACCATCTTCTTCATTTCTTCCTCATGAAAGTGACCCAAATGATATGAATCAATGGCCTTCATGGGAACGACAGGAGGTTCCCGCTAGTGTAGTAGAGCGAGCAGTACACGTGAGAGTGAAACGCCACCCAAAACCAATACTCCAACCTCAAGTCCTTCTCATACTCCTAGAAGAAGTTCCGCTGCCGGTTGGAGCGGAGAAGAGTGGTCTGGTGACGATAGTCCACATCAAGAGGTGGTGCCCATCCGCCATCATTAGGTGCAAGCTGCGGCTCCCGAATCACTGGCATAGGGAGGTTGGCGGGGTAGCGGGTGAGCTGCACTGGGAAGATAGGGCCACCAAACGGAGAGCGTGCGACCGGATTAGATATGGTCCGGCCGGCACGGTCAAGCGCCTCCTCCTCCGCGTCCACAATCGGGTCCATGCCCACAAAGGGAGCCTAGGGCCCTGCGGCAGCAGAAGAGCTACCAGCACCAGCACTCTAGGGACGACTGCGGCGATCTTGGTTCCTATTGGAGCGGAACTCGCTGGACGCTGCAGACGACGGTGGCGGCGGGGGCTGCCTCTGGTGCTGCGAGCGACGGTAAACACCACCACCATCGGCCATGCTGCAGAGAGGGCAAATAAGAGAATAAGAAAGGGAAAAGTAGCAAGAATGGGTAGAGTACACAGAGATGAAACAAGGCTGATCACAACTTTGCTGGGGGTCGGATGTTCCGGCTGCAGGTGTCGGAACTTTCGGCGAGCCAGAAGTTTCAGCACGAGTCGAAAGTTCTGACCGACCCACTGAAGTTAGTGAGCAAACAAGTTCCAAGTCATCGCAATCCACACTATACCATGAGAAATAGAGAGAATAGAGATAGGAGAAAGCATAACAACAAGGTACATTGCACGGGAAAAGAACGGAAACCATGGTATACCTTGGAGTAGGGGGAAGAAGAGAAGGAGAAAGAATCCGCAGCAATGCCGAGTTTTCCGATCGAATCCACACCCAACAAGCCACCAAGAACAAGAGGAGATGAGCCCTAGGATTCACCACGAACTTAGCACCAAAGAGTACCAAGAGACATGGAGAGAGGGGTCACCTCGGAAGTTCTGGGAAGAAGGGAGGGTAGGGAACGCCGGAGGAGATCGCCAGAGGGCCTTCGGAACTTCCGGAGAGGCCTCACCGCCACCCATCGAGCACGGAGAAGCGGGGGGCGACGGCAATGGCGACTACGGTCACCTCTAGGTCGTGGACGGGTCAAAGGGTGAAAGTGAAGGGGGTGAGAGATGAAACCGAACCGGTATTGGGTTTTAACCCCACGGTCAAATCTGTGTCGGAAGTTCCGGCGGCCATAGCCGGTCGGAACTTCTGGCCGAGACCGGAACTTCTGACACAGCCAGCTACAGCCACAATGGATAAAAAAATATTGTGGGGCACATTTATGATGAACAAAGGAACTTTCAGGTGTGATTGGGTTTCAAAACATCAGTACAAGACTATAATCACACTTTAAAGACCTAGAAAGTAGTTTTGAAAGGAATTATGCAAATTTGATAAGCATTTTCGCATTCAAATATGTGCAACATATCAATCAAAGTTTCGAGAATCAATGATATTTAGTTCACTCCTCAAAGCACAAAATCTTGACTCGTCTAGAGGCTTTGTAAAGATATCAGCTAGTTGAAATTCAGTGCTCACATGACGCAAAGCGATATCTCCTTTGGCTTCGTGGTCTCTCAAAAAGTGATGCCGGGCATCTATGTGCTTTGTACGAGAGTGGTTCACGGGATTGTTTGCCAACTTGATGGCACTCTCGTTGTCACACAAAAGGGGAATCTTGGTTACCTCACAACCAAAGTCTTTGAGTGTTTGCTTCATCCAAAGTAGTTGGGCACAACATGCACCGGCCGCAACATACTCGGCTCCGGTGGTAGACAAGGGAACGGTGTTTTGCTTCTTAGAGCTCCAAGACACCAAGGATCTACCAATAAATTGGCAAGTCCTGGTAGTACTCTTTCGATCTATTCGGCAACCTACATAATCTGAATCGGAGTAGCCAACTAAATCGAAAGTGGAGCACTTAGGATACCACAAGCCAAGATTAGGGGTGAAAACCAAATATCTAAAGATTCTCTTAATTGCCATTAGATGACATTCTTTAGGATTTGCTTGATATCTTGCACACATGCACACACTAAGTATTATATCGGGCCTAGATGCACAAAGATAGAGTAGGGATCCAATCATGGAGCGATATACCTTTTGATCTAAGGCCTTACCATCCTCATCAAGATCCAAATGCCCGGTAGCCGCCATAGGGGTCTTCATGGCTTTGGCTTTGTCCATGCCAAACTTCTTCAACATATCAAGTGTATATTTGGTTTGACTTATGAAAGTCCCTTCCTTGTGTTGCTTGATTTGAAATCCAAGAAAGAACTTCAACTCTCCAATCATGGACAGTTCAAACCTTTTGGTCATGATCCTACTAAATAATTCCTCACAAAATGCCACATTAGTACTACCAAATATTATGTCATCGACATATATTTGGCAAACAAAAATATCTTTATGAACTTTGCGAGTAAAGAGAGTAGGGTCGGCCTTGCCTATCTCAAATCCTTGTTTGAGTAGAAAGTCCTTGAGACAATCATACCAAGCTCTAGGGGCTTGTTTGAGCCCATAGAGCGCCTTGGACAGCTTGTAGACATGGTTGGGGTACTTTGGATCCTCAAAACCTGATGGTTGTTCCACATACAACACCTCGGATATGGGGCCGTTGAGAAATGCACTTTTCATGTCCATTCGATATAGCTTGAAATCATGGTGAGCAGCAAAGGCAAGTAATATACGAATTGACTCAAGCCTAGCTACGGGTGCATAGGTTTCACCGAAATCCAAACCTTCGATTTGAGTGAATTCTTTGGCCCCCAATCTTGCCTTGTTTCTTGTGACTACACCATGTTCATCTTGCTTGTTGCAGAAGACCCATTTGGTTCCAATCACATTCTGCTTGGGCCTTTCCACTAAGGACCAGACTTCATTCCGAGTGAAGTTGTTCAACTCTTCTTGCATCGCCATCATTCAATCCTCACTCTTGAGTGCGTCTTCAATAGCCGTGGCTTCCTTGGGAGAAAGAAACGAGTAATGTTGGCAAAAAGTTGCTAAAGTGAACAAGTAGTTACCTCTCGTTGTATGCTTCCCAAGATGTTGTCCACGGGATGGTCCCGTTGTACACTTTGATGAACTCTTGGATGTGGCACAAGTGATCTTCTTTGTATGGGTCTATAATCATCATCTTCATCTTCATCATGTAGTGCTTGATCATTGCTTGGATTGGCTTCACTTGACTCTTCATCAACTTGATGAGTCTCTACTTGGTCATTTCTTTGATCTTCTTGTTGTTGATCTTGTGGTTGGCTTGTGTTCTCTTCATTCGGAGTGGTTGATGTGGAAGCTTGATCATGTGCATTGTCATGCACATGATTAGATATTGTATCTTGAGTAGGGAACACAATTGAATCTTCTTCTTCATCTTGAGTCTCCTTTGGCCTCACATCACCAATTGCAAGCTTCTTGATTGCTTGACTTGGAGACATATCATTACCTATAGGGTCAACATTGACATGCTCCTTTTGAGAGCCATCAGATTCATCAAAAGATACGTCTACCGTTAACTCAATATTGCCGGTGGCATTATTGAATATTACCATAACCAAGTAGAAAACCTTCATGTACCTTAGGTGCAAACTTTGACCTTTTGGTTTTCTTGTTAAGTATGAAACACTTACAACCAAAGACTCTAAAGTAATGCACCTTCGGTTTGTTACCAGTTAGAAGCTCATATGGGGTCTTGTTTCTAATCTTGTGAAGATATAGGCGGTTGATTGCATGACATGCGGTGTTGACCGCCTCCGCCCAAAAATCACGTGGAGTCTTGTATTCATCTAACATTGATCTTGCGGCTTCAATGAGAGTTCGATTCTTCCTCTCCACAACACCATTTTGTTGTGGAGTGTAAGGAACCGAGAACTCATGCTTGATGCCTTCATCATCAAGGTAGGCTTCAATGTTGGTGTTTCTAAACTCCGTCCCATTATCACTTCTAACTCTCTTGATCTTCAACTCAAACTCATTTTGAGCTCATCTTGCAAACTTCTTGAAGATGACTTGTGTTTCACTTTTATCTACCATAAAGAATACCCAAGTGAAACGAGAATAATCATCAACAACTACAAGTCCATATTTGTTACCACCAATGCTTTGGTAAGCGATGGGTCCAAATAGATCCATATGAAGAAGCTCCAATGGTCTTGAAGTTGTCACGACATTCTTGATTGGGTGCTTTGCTCCAACTTGCTTTCTGACTTGGCATGCACTACATATTGTATCTTTCTCAAAAGAAACATTTGTTAGTCCAAGGATTTGCTCGCCTTTTTGAAGTTGGGCCAAGTTCCTCATCCCAACATGTGCTAGCCGGCGATGCCATAGCCAACCCACATTGGATTTTGCCATTAAACAAGTCTCGGGGTTTACTTTATTTGTTGTGAAATCAACTAAATAAAGTTTGCCCTTCAAATGACCTGTAAATGCAATAGAGGAATCCCTTCTTCTATAGACGGTCACACGCTTATCCGTAAAGAGACAATCGTAGCCCATTTCACAAAATTGAGAAACGGACAACAAATTGTAACTCAACGAATGCACAAGTAAAACATTAGAAATAGAATTGTCGGTTGAGATAGCAATTTTACCCAAACCAAGTACTTCTCCTTTGCCATTGTCACCAAACAAAATGTTTTCACATGAATCATTGTTTGGTTGAAATGATGTGAACATGTCCTTTGCCCCGGTCATATGATTGGTGCATCCACTATCCAACACCCAACTCGTTCCATCGGAGGCATATTCATACAAAAGCAAATTAAGTTCTTGTTTTAGGTACCCAAATAGATTTGGGTCCTAGGGGGTTAGTAACATAAGCTTTGGGCACCCAAACACTCCTCATGATCTCTCTTTTCTTGAGTGCACCAACATATTTCACCACAATCTTCCCATCTTTGCCCCAACAACACATGTAATCACTAGCATAGCTACGTGATATGGGCATTTGTTGCTTGGGTTGCTCCACTTGCTTCTTCTTGTTGTTCTTGTCATTTGCAAGTGTTGTGGTTGGAGTGGCAACCTTGTTTTCCTTGTTGATGAGGTCAAAGAGAGGAACTCCCTTGTTGAACTTCACATAAGGTACTCCATTTACCATGTTTCTCCCATTGGCTTTACCATCATACTTACTATAGCCAACACCTTCCTTGATGGATGGATGCCTTGCGGACTTGAGAGTGAGTCTTGGTTGTTGATCTTTGCACTTGCAACCATTTCTCAAGATCATGTTCAACCTTTGAATTTCATTGTCCCTCTTTTCTAGCTCAACAAGGTTAGTTGCACAAGCATTTGTATCAATGTTATGACATCTCTTGCAACTTTTACTTGTGGAGGTGCTAGATTCATCGGATGCCTTGGATAAGGTTGAAGTGCTAGTGTAAAGAGCATTATAGTTTAGCTCAAGATTTTGATATTTCTCTTGTAAGCTTGTGAGGCTTTCTTGAGCTATGCTATAATTGTTCTTTACATTAGCAACTAAGTCATTGGCCGTGGAGCACTCTTTAGTCAATCTCTTGATAGAGTCATTGGCTAAAGGTAGATCCACGGTCAACTTCTCAACCTTCAACCTTTCTTCGGCTAGAGAGGCTTCAAGTGCAAGATTCCTCTCTCTCTCTCTTGTGAGATTAAGTCACCTTGCATTTCAAGACTTTCGTTCTGACTCTCTAGTTTCATTAGCAATTTACTTATTTTGTTGCCACCTTTCTTTTCAAATTTTAGTGTCAAGTTTCTTTTATATTCATCCATTTCATCATTTTCATTGTCACTATATTCATCACTAGAGTATGTAGGAGAGTTAGGTGGTACCTTCTCCCCCTTAGCCACAAGGCAAGTTAGAGTGACGTCATCATCATCGGAGAGGATAGGTTGGTGAAGAGCTTGGATGACGATGTATTGTTGGCGAAGAGACTTGGAGAAGATGTTTTGTGTATGGCAATATTAGCGGCACCCTTCTCCTTGTTCTTCCCCTTGGTCTTCTCGTCATCACTTGAATCATCACTTGAGTACCATTCTTGGCCAATGTGAGTGTTGACGGTATTTATACCCTGTTTTCTACCATCATAACCGTCAACAAAACACTCTTTTCAGGGAAGAAACAAGCAAACACATAGTGACTTAGGTACAAATAACTTGGTTCCACATGTACATGTTAGTATTTGTTTGCAGGTGCTCAAACTAGGTGTTTTCAGAGTAGAGAAGCACCAAGATGAGAGTGGAGCACCTGGAGGGCCCACATGTAGGTCGGCCGACCCACATGTGGGGCCCACCAAGGCTCTACTGACATGGCACGATCCATGTGACATCCGACTCAGCTCAACCCCACCATCAGATCAAAATTGTGTTTCCAATCAATGTTGGGAGATGAAAGCACATGGATCAAGGCGTGAACCAACAAATACCAAAAAATCAAGTACACAGACATGCTCTATGACTGGTGGGGACAACACCTGGCTAGGCCCACCTGTCATAGGGGGTCGGCAGACCCACCTATGGTGGGGTCAGGCCACCGCCATGCTCCACCGCCTTCCTGCATGTTTCACACGTGCTGGTTTGATCATTACCGTTCATCTGAGGTGGTTTCAAGGATGGTTTATCCAAGGGCCAAGGTGGAAAGGCACATGGATTGATGACATGGCACTCCCCTTCATCCCCCTATAAATACCCCCTAGTCCTTCACTGTAGACATCAAGGAATAAAGTATCAAGTGTATAATAGAGAGAAAGACTACTTTAGTAGCTTTAGTGTTAGAATAAGAGGGAAGAGAGTGAGGCAAGTCTTCAGGAGAAAGCCCCGGGCCTGTCGGGAGTCTTCTCCAAGGTGTACCTCAGCGGATGCAAGCTTCTAGTAAGTTTTACATCTGAGTCCTTCTAGTATTTGATATTCTGGTTCTGGTACTTTCAGTATATACTTACTTTACTTGCACATTGCTTTACTTAATGAAGCACTCTAGTCTCTAGCTAAGATTAGAGTAGTAAGTATAGTGTAGACGTGGTGTCTAGGCTATATCTTATCACTGTGGGCCGCTTGTCACAAGGATTGTTTGTGGGTGCCAGCAAGTGGTGATAGCCTTGTCTGGTCTTAGTATCCCTCCACTTGTGTAAGACAAGTTATTAAAATGGCAGGGCATCAATACAATAGCATAGCCACCTCGGGAGGAGTTATATGTCCTCCTATTTCGCTTATCGCCTCTTGTAAAGGGAGGAGGTGGTAAACCTCTTTATACTTAGAAAGTCAAGACCAGATATCGTTTGCTACATAGAACCTCTCTATACCTATATCCTAAACCTCTTTGATCACCAAACCCTTTGATCACTATCTGACGGCCTTGGACCTAGTTAGTTCACTTCATGTTCCCCGTGAAAAATACGATACCTGGAATACTCCCAGTGAAGGCTACATTGACTACCGTACGCTTGTGGTATATCCGTTTGCCACCTTTGGTGTCAACAAGCTTTTTGGCACCGTTGCCGAGGAACGGTAGCTGTCTTAACTAGAGTCGAGTCGTCTTAGTTATCCTTGTTTGATCAACACTATCTCTTTCATATACACATGGATCAAACACCTATCTTCGAGTATGCTGCTCCATCGGGCGCTAGTATGGAGCCACCTAGTTCACCACAGGCCATTTTGGCCGTTCGTTATGAGCTACGCCCGAGTCTCATAGCGATGGTTTAGGAGAATTCTTTTTCAGGGGATGAAGATGAGAACCCTTACACACACCTACAGGATTTTAAACAATTATGCTCTTGCATACATATCCAAGGGATGAGACGAGGTACCCTTAAGTGGAAGCTATTTCCGTTCTCTTAAACAGGAATAGCCAAACGATGGTATACTCATCACGTAGGTAGTGTAAATGGAGAATGAGAGAAGCTGCAATCAAAGTTTTGTATCACCTTCTTCTCCATTCCCCGAGTTGCTCATCTTCGTGTAGAGATCCTAAACTTTAGACAAAAGGAAAAGGAGCCTCTAGGTGTGGCATGGGCCCGTTTTACAGACTTAGTATCTTCTGGCTCTGATTTAGCTATAACCGAGCCGGCACTCTTGCAACATTTCTGCCTCGGTCTTAGCCAAAATTCCGCACAATTTCTTGATTTAGCCTCTAAGGGAGTATTCTTGCATCTCCCCGTTAGTGAAGGTAAGGAAGTTCTTACGAAAATTCTCGAAAACACCCCCTATACTAATATCTATGATGAAGCCCCCGAGGAAGATCAAACCCCGAAGGACGAACCCATGATAGCTAGAACCTCACCACTCACATCACAAGCTATCGAACCTGAACCACAACCACCAAATCCCCCAGAGGAAGTTAAACCTCTAGAATTTCCTTTTGATATCGAGGCCGATCTCTTCTACGATTTTGGAAATGCCTCGAATCAACCTGTGCAAAAGAAGTCTAAAACACATACAGCTCCAAATAATCATATCCCACATCGCCTTGAGACTTGCTATCTCAAGGAGACTGTTCAAGAGCTCGCGTCTATTATGAGTGACGAATGGCTGAAGGAAGCTGAAGCCTCACCTGAAGTTATTAGGACCCTATCTTGCTTCACAACCATTCCTTGCATCATAAATAGGACCACCATAGACTCTCTTTATGACCCCACTGTAGGAGTAAGCATTATGTCTAAATCCTTAGCAAATGCACTCCTAAGAGAGGAACCTCTAGCCCCTGTAACACCCCAGGTGTTAGTCATGAGCTAACCAGCGAGTGTGGCCCTAACCAAGTTATGTCAATAACTGATCTTGATCACTATCTCACATTCATCTTCATCTCCCATAGCTTTTGGAAAAGTCTCATAAAGATCCAAATCAAGAATCCACTTGAAATAGCAAATCATATGCTTGTTTGGATTTATTGATTTAGGAAAGATGAGCATGCAAAGTCAATCAAATCTTGTAACCTCGGCCAAACAACACTATTTGAACTCTACAACAAAAGTCATGAAGGACTCATGTTGAGCAAATGCCAAGAAAATACCTTTATTGGCCTAAACATCTACTTTGAGCTCTCTAATTTCATTAGTTTGACCAAAGTAGAAATATTATTTTGGAGCAAGAAATCAAGTTTGACCCAAAATAAAAGTTACAGATATTTTGGAGTAGAACAAATGTTATTTATGGACCAAGTCATGATTCAACTCCTAAGTGCCTCAAATAGTGGATACAATATAGAGGAAAAGCTGATTCCAGAGTTTGAATTAATTCTAAGTCTGGAATTCTATGCCGATTGCATTGACGTGCCACTTTCTTCAAATTCCTTTAAGCAACTCAAGTTGGGCCCAAAAGAGAAATTGTTGCACACTTCTTGGGGCACAACATACCAAAATTTGGCATCAATCCGACCTTGTTTGACAAGGTTGCTACTCGGTCTTCGATCGTAATTAGTATGTCGACAACATCAAATTGACAGCTAATTATCTCCTAATCTCTTTTTCAAATGGCTGAGCTACCTTAATAAAAGTTGTAGAGTGCTCTGAGGTAAGAAAATTTCATAATTGGCCCTTTGCCTAATTCGGCCCAGAAGCAGCCCAAATCGGTGCTCCAAACCCGCACCAACACGACCTGCCAGATGCTTGATAAAATGCCACAACGGGTGGACGTGTCGTCCATGCATCCAGAGCAGCAGCTCCATGGCTGCCACCTCGCCCAGCTCCTCTGTCCTCGCCTCTGCCCGAGATGGGAACACCAGAGCGCCTCTCTGCCTCTCCTAATTCCTCTCCCATTTCCCCTCGTCCTCTCTGCTCTCTCTTCCTCGCCAGAGCGAGCACGCAGAGCGCCGCCGCCATGAGAGCCAGCGAGCAGAGCTCCGAGCTGCCACCGTTTCCCCTCCTCCTTTGTTCCTCTGGCCAAATCCGCAACACCATCACCTTCCTCGTTCCCTCACCGCCCTTTTGAGCTCCTTCCCCGGCCGTTTTCGTCGCCGTAGCGGCTTCGCTGCCGAGGCCGTCGCCACCGGCCGCCTCCCTGCAGGCCGCGGCCAGCCATGGGCGGGTGCAGCGCGCCGCGGCCGCCTGCAGCTAGCCAGGGCAGGGCGCAGCGTGCCGCCGCCGGACTGCTGCTGCTGCTGCTGTCGGCCAGGGCAGGGCCGAGCCCTCCCTCTCCTCCCCAGCGCCCGACTTCCTCCATTCTCTGCTCTGTTCGATCGAGCAAAGGATGAAGAAGGCCTTTGAGCCTATGACGAGTGGGCCCCACCTGAGCTCATTTGTGTCCCAAAAATGCAGATCTTGCTATTTATTCCCAAAATTCATATATAGAGTTTGGTAGCTCCAAAAATAGTGTGGTTTATTTTGTTAGATTGCTTGTGAAGTGCTCTGCATGTTAGATCCATAAAATATGCTATATTATTTACATTTATGTGCTGTAGAAATTATTCTTAGAAAGTGGTCTAAGAAAAGAATTAACTTGCTTTTGTCAATATCTCAAGTTTTAGAAGTGCAAAAATAGTGGTTCCAATTTTGTTAGTCTTCTAGTAACATGCACTTGCTCATAAAAATATAAAACATATAGGTTGTTTACTGTTTTAATGGTGTTTTTCTTTAATCTTGTTAAATAGAAAATAAATGGCTGTTTTACTTGTCATTTTTGTTTCTGGAGTTCTTGTGCTCCAAATGGTATGAAACTTTATTTGTAGACTCTTCGTATGTTGTGTGATGTCTGGTTAAATTTTTGGGATTTATGGCATAAGTATGACTGAGTTGTTGATTTATCTTGTTTTATGTCTATTAAGTAGATTTAAATGCTTTATAAATAATATATTGGTGTAAAAATAAAAAATGGTGCTCCAATACCTTTTTATAAGGTTGTTCTAACCTGAGAAAACATAATATGGCCATGTTATTGCAGAAAGTATTGAGTTTCACATTTATCTTACTCTCCAATGCTTCATTGCATTATAAACTTGTTTATTTTTTATTAATTAATGTATAATACCTGAGCATGTAAGATTTGAACCTTGGTCATGTTTTGTAATTATCTAGCTCTCATAAAAATATTGGCTCCATTTGAGATGTTTATCACGTGACTTAAATAATTAAATAAATGACTTTTATGTAATATTTAGAAGGAGATTGGAGGTAAATAGACACATGCATGTTGTTTATGACTTCTTGCCATGTCTTAATCTGATATGAGTGTTATTGATCATGCTATGATTGTTGGAGCTATGTCCATGGCTCATAAGTATAGGTATGCTTTGATAGAAATCAAATTAATGTTGTTTTGCTTATATGCTGAAAATGGCTGCAGGAGCAGCACCTGTTGTTGTGATGATTTACCTAGGAAAATGATGTTGCATGAGAATGTGTTCTATACAAAAGTTGTAGCCAACTTCTATGTCTAGTTTGTCCTAAAATTTCATGTTCATAGGCCTAATAGTTTAGGAGTTATGGCTTTTGGATGACTGCTGTCAGGTTTTGCCAATTTTCTGTCTAGATCTGATTGATTGCATTATTTGACTGAGTTATGCTTTGTTCTTGGTGATAATAGATCAGTTGTAGTATATTTCTATGTCTTTCCAAATTATCTATGATCATCCATTTTGGTGGTCTAAATCTCTAGTTATGATTGTTTGAGTTGGGAGGACAGAATCTATCCAAATTTAGACAGAGCTGCCTTCTTTGTGTTGTTTGACCTTTATATGAATTAAATCATCTGAAGAGGATAATACCAAAGTTGTAGACAATTTCAATAGCTTTCTAGAAAAGCTTAGATCACCCTGGTTGGATGTATATAGCTTCAGTTATGGTTAAATCTTGTGCTTGCTGTCCTGCTGTCCTTAAACTGCATATGTGAGATTAGGATTGCTTTCATGTTGCCTTGCTTGGTGGCATTGTTAGCTCATGGTTCAGTGATGCTAGATTAACATGTCTTGTATTACTTTCTCTTATTCATACATGTGTATTGTGCATCTCATTTAGGTACGATAGATGATGAACACGTGGAGTGAAGGACATGATGATGGAACTAACCACAAGACGGTGTGGTGGACTAATCACGAAGGTGGAAGGACTAATCGAGTGCTTGGATGGGAAATGCTCATCGAACAAGTGTCATCTAACAAATACTAACTTAGTGTTGAACCCCAGGCAAGCCCCGGAGCATCCCTAAGCCTCCACCTATCTCTTTTTATAAATGCACCGGTCTTTATTAAATCGTATGTTTGTGCATTTAAGTATAGGAGTTGGTTTGAAACCGTTGCTGCATATCTACCTTGTCTACTATATATGTGAACTTGATACTATTACTAGACAGGTGACCGATCTTATGCTTAGCCCTGCTTAGACCGGTAGAAGTCGGGTGATTTCCTGTCATCCGCGAGTGTAGGTGGTGACTGACGAGATCCACATGGTTGGCTATATGTGTCACCATGCCACAATGAAATAATAAGAGAATCAAGGCTAGGTAGCGGGGAGCCGCATGACATGGGTCATGTTGACTTCGGTGCTGCTTGCGGCCGACTAGGACTGAGGCCACCAGACATCAGTTGAAATTGAAGGACATCGTCACATAGCTGGCCAGATAAGTCGTTCTGACCGCGAAGCCGAGTATTTCTTTCTGAGCCGAACTTTGGTGCGACTAGGCAGACATATTCTGGAGGTAGGAAGTATGTGCGGAGACACCATTTTACCAAGGGCAGGTTAGGGACCTGATGCATCCTGGAAGTGGGTTGGTCTCTGAGAATATGGCCCCCGCCAAACTCGCGACATATTGTGTCTCAGAAGGATTTAACGGTGACCCAAGAAGCCAGTGGCTCGGCTGACAGGATTTGTGATTGGCATGTTTTGCCAGCTGGTACAATCGATTCGAATCGCCATCTCTCCTGGTTAGTGAGAAACTGAACTGATCTTCTGGTGAGGTAGAGGTTAACAACTTGAACGTGATTAATGGTGAGATGAGGTTGATATCTGTGGATATCAGAAATCATATGGTTTATTGATTGCTATAATATCAAGTGATTGCTTAGTATAGCTACAAACCTTAGCTATAATAGCTGAACTGAAAACGAAGCTGAACAATATCTAAAATTGATAAGTTGAGGGATTATTGTAGTAATGCTTTTTCTGCAAAAATGATTCCTGTCGGGTAAGTCTAGCTGAGTACAATTGAGTACTCAGGGTTTTATTTCCAATGTTGCAGGAGGAATGTTTTGCTGACTAAAAGAATTACTTCTATCCTTCGGAAGAGGAGGACTAGACCTTGGGCAAGGTCATGTTATCTATCTTACCTTTGTTGCTGTGACTGGTCGACACTTGGCACTGTATTATGAACTTAAGTATGTGTAAATCTATTTTGTTTTCGCTATTGAACTTTTATGTAAAAGTTTATCTCGTACTCTGATGTATTTGAAATATGTGCAAATCTATGTATCATGTGTATGTGTACTGCTGAGTTTCTGCGATCCTTGGGGTATGTACTGTGTAAAAGTTTGAAATCCTTCGAGATTTAATGGACTACCGAGTTTATATTGGCTCAAGTGTGGCTTGATAGCTGGAAAAACAGCTGTCGCTGTACTTGTGCTCGTATAAATTGGTCGGTTTTGTTACAGCCCCGACCAATAAATTTCTTAAATTGCCCTCTGGGAAATTGGTCGAGAGCTGCGGGATTGCACAGACCATTCCTGTCACAATTAACAAGGTCCATATCCTCTTACACTTCTTTATTTTTGATATAGAGGAATTTGACTTGTTGATTGGACACCAGCTCATAAGATTCCATGATGGATTTCATGGAGGGAAACTTGAAGGTCATCTCGGGAAGAACCTTTGTCTTTCAATTCCACTAGTAAATTATGCCAATTCTAAAGCAGAATTACATCCCGAGTCTGACCCGATAGAGGAAGTAATGGTTGCTTCTCTTCTAGAACCTTCTCATCCTGATCTAGAAGAGGATGCTAAGAATTTCATCCAAGAAGAGGCCGAACTAGAAGAACCTTTAGACTTGGACAAATCTGAACCCCCATCAAAATCCTCTATAGAACTTGAGCCCCTTTCTTCTGGGCTTAAGTATGCCTTTCTTAATGGTAATAGAGAGACTCCCGTAATCATTAGTGACCAACTTTCTGAGGAGAAAACCTCTAAACTCATCACCATTCTAGAGAAACACTGCTCTGTCTTAGTCTACTCTCTTCAAGATCTTAAGGGAACTAGTCCCACTCTCTGCACCCATCGCATCCCAATTGAGCAAGATGCTGCACTTTCTAGGGAGCCGCAACAAAGGCTAAATAATGCGATGAGAGAAGTAGTGAAGAAAGAGGTCTTCAAACTCTTGCACGCAGGCATAATCTACCCTGTCCCTAATAGCGAGTGAGTTAGCCCCGTCCAGGTTGTGCCTAAGAAAGGTGGGATGACGGTCGTTAAAAATGAGAAAAATGAATCAATCCCTCAACGAACCGTCACGGGCTGGAGAATGTGCATAGATTACCGAAAACTTAACAGGGCCACAAAGAAAGATCATTTTCCGCTACCATTTATCGATGAGATGTTGGAACGGCTTGCAAAACATTCTTTCTTCTGTTTCCTTGATGGGTATTCGGGTTATCACCAAATCCCCATCCATCCCGATGATCAAATTAAGACAACCTTCACATGCCCCTATGGGACATATGCATACAAGCGTATGTCTTTTGGCCTATGCAATGCTCCTACTTCTTTCCAAAGGTGCATGATGTCCATCTTCTCCGATATGATCGAAGAAATTATGGAGGTGTTCATGGACGATTTCTCAGTCTATGGCAAAACCTTTGATCACTGCCTAGAGAATCTGGACCGTGTCTTACAAAGATGTGAGGTAAAGCACTTAGTCTTGAACTGGAAGAAATGCCACTTCATGGTTCGAGAAGGAATAGTGTTAGGACATAGAGTGTCCGAACGTGGGATAGAGGTGGATAGAGCTAAAATAGAGGTCATAGAGTAACTTCCACCAACCACGAATGTTAAGGGAGTTCGCAGCTTTCTTGGTCATGTAGGATTCTATAGAAGGTTCATAAAAGACTTTTCCCAAATTGCTAGACCTTTAACAAACCTGCTTGCTAAAGATGCAC
Source organism: Eremochloa ophiuroides (assembly GCA_038502445.1). Classification (NCBI taxonomy): domain Eukaryota; kingdom Viridiplantae; phylum Streptophyta; class Magnoliopsida; order Poales; family Poaceae; genus Eremochloa; species Eremochloa ophiuroides. The sequence goes on along the minus strand of JAHLJS010000009.1, from coordinate 9,653,378 downwards.
CCTTTAACTTTGATGATGAGTGCTTAGACTCCTTTTATTATCTTAAGAAAGCACTCGTCTCTGCGCCAATCATACAACCCCCTGATTGGACGCTTCCTTTTGAGATAATGTGTGATGCTAGTGATTATGCTGTAGGTGCTGTCTTAGGACAAACCAAAGATAAGAAACATCATGCAATCTCATATGCTAGCAAAACCTTAACTAGGGCACAACTGAAAAAGAATTGTTGGCCGTAGTTTTTGCTATAGACAAGTTTAGATCTTACTTAGTTGGAGCTAAAGTAATCATGTACACTGATCATGCTGATTTAAAATACTTGCTCACTAAGAAAGATGCTAAACCAAGATTAATAAGATGGATATTGCTGCTCCAAGAATTTAATCTTGAAATTAAAGATAAAAAGGGAGTAGAAAACTCTGTAGCTGATCATTTGTCTAGAATGCAATTCAAAGTCAAACAGGATCTGCCCATCGATGACTTCCTGCGAGACGACGCGCTCCTCATGGTCACGGACTCCAACCCCTGGTATGCAAACATTTTCAATTTCATGGTCACAGGATATGTGCCACCAGGAGCAGACAAGAAGAAGCTCATCCAAGAAAGCAAGGTACACCTCTGGGATGAGCCATATCTGTACAGAGTCTGCAATGATGGAATATTGAGGAGGTGCGTGCCAATGAATGAAGCAATCAAGATCATTGAGAAATGCCATGGAGCAGAGTATGGAGGCCATTATGGGGTATTCAGAACCCACGCAAAGATATGGCAAAGTGGATTCTTTTGGCCTACCATGTACAAAGATGCACAAGACTATGTGAAGAGATGTGTAAGATGTCAGAAACATGAAAATATCAACACCCGGGATGCAATGCCACTCACAAACAACCTTCAAGTGGAATTATTTGATGTATGGAGAATTGACTACATGGGTCCATTCCCCAAGTCTCAAGGTTGTGAGTACATCCTGGTGGCAGTGGATAATGTGTCCAAATGGGTGGAAGCTATGCCATGCACAACCGCTCATGCTTCACATTCAAAAAGGATGTTTAAAGAAGTCATATTCCCAAGATTTGGCACCCCAAGACAAGTCATAAGCGATGGAGGATCACACTTCATAGACAGAGGCTTCCGATGTTACCTGGCCGACATGGGAATAAAGCATAATGTTGCAACTCCATACCATCCCCAGACAAGTGGCCAAGCGGAGACGTCCAATAAGCAAATCAAGAACATCCTACAAAAGACAGTCAATGAGATGGGGACAGCTTGGAAGAGCAAACTACCGGATGCACTCTGGGCATACAGGACCGCATACAAGACCCCAATTGGTATGTCATCATACCAGCTTGTACATGGGAAGACATGCCATCTACCGGTAGAGCTAGAGCACAGAGCACATTGGGCAATCAAACAATGGAATATGGATCTGCCCTCTGCTGGAAGAAATAGAAAGATGCAGATCTCAGAGCTTGAAGAATGGAGTGAAAAAGCCTATCACAATGCCAGGATCTATAAAGAGAGAACCAAAAGGTGGCATGACAAGAGGATCAAGCCCAAGGAATTCTATCCTGGAGACAAAGTCCTAATGTTCAACTCAAGGGTCAAGCTATTTGGCCATGGAAAGCTAAGGAGCAAATAGGAAGGACCGTACCTGGTAATCAATGCAGCAATGCATGGAGCCGTCATGCTTCAAGACAATGACGGCAACATCTTTAAGGTAAATGGTCATCGTCTCAAAGTTTTTCATGAACATGCACCAATAGAAGAAGAAGTTGACCTGATAGAATTCATCCCTGATAATCAATTAACATAATTAAAATCTACTTGTCTTACTTTCTCTTTTCAATTGTTTGCATAGCTTGATCACTAGGTAGGTTTCAAATAATTAGAAATTTCTCCTTTTAACACTTTGGGTCCCCAAAACCCCCAAGTAGAAGTGGATAGACAAAATTCGGTGACCACTTGGGATCAAAACTGGTCCAAGTTATAAAATTCTCAGAAATAAATAATCTGGTCGCACTGGGCGATCCAAACCCAGGTTGGGCGACCCCCATGTTAACGGTATTTATATCATGTTTTCTACCATCATAACCGTCAACAACACTCTTTTTCGGAAGAAACAAGCAAACACATAGTGACATAGGTACAAATAACTTGGTTCCACATGTAAATATTAGTATTTGTTTGCAGGTACCAAAAACAGGTGATTTTAGAGTTTAGAAGCCCAAGATGAAGATATAATGCAAATCCAATTATGACGAAATGGCTAGGCAATGTCACAGTCATCAATGTCTTCACTCCAGGATCAAGTGGACACTGGGTGGACACTATTCATGGTCTAGCCGAACCAAGAATAGTGGCCTCAGCACTCCACCTTCAAGAGTCAAGCAAAGGAGTGATGCAGGAGAGAGCTGAGGCCACGTGGGGCCAAGGCATGGTTCGGCTGAACCAGGCATGGTGCCCTCTTGGCTCTGCTGATGTGTTACAATCCGTGGCACACCTCCTGAAGTCCATTTCTACCCTTGGATCACAAGTGTGCATTCAATCAATGGTTAAAGAGCAAAGCACATGGATCCAGCCGTGAATCGACAAGACCAAGGCAAAACAAGTACATAGCCACGCTCTATGACAAGTGGGGACCACAGTGGTGGGCCTACCTTGCTTTAGGTGGGTCGGCCGAACCAGCTATGGTGGACCCAGGCCACCTTCACACTCTAGGACAGGTGGGGACATCTTCTAGAAGACCCTGGCTAGGCCCACCTGCCATAGGGGGGTCGGCCGAACCCCCATGGTGCCCAGCCAGGTCGATTACCTTCCCACCAACTTGAGCACACTTCCCACGTGCTGGTTTGGTGATCACCGTTCATCTAAGGTGGTTTCAAGGGTGGTTTATCCAAGGGCCAAGGAGGAAAGGCACATGGATTGATGACATAGCACTCCTCTCATTCCACCTATAAATACCCCCTAGTCCTTCACTTTAGAGGCATCAAGGAGTAAATATCAAGTGTATCATAGAGAGAAAAACTACTTAGTAGTTTTAGTGTTAGAATAAGAGGGAACAGAGTGAGGGAAGTCTTTAGGAGAAAGCCCCGGGCCTGTCGGGAGTCTTCTCCAAGGTGTACCTCAGTGGATGCAAGCTTCTAGTAAGTTTTCCATCTGAGTCCTCCTATCATTTAATATTCTGGTTCTAGTATTTTAAGTATATACTCGCTTTACCTGCACATTGCTTTACTTGTGAACTGCTCTAGTCTCTAGCTAAGATTAAAGTAGTAAGTATAGTGTAGACATGGTGTCTAGGCTATATCTTATCAGTGTATGCCGCTTGTCACACGGATTGTTTGTGGTAGCCAGCAAGTGGTGATAGCCTTGTCTGGTCTTTGTATTCCACCACGTGTGTAAGATAAGTTATTAAAATGGCAGGGCATCAATACAATAGTACAGCCGCCTCGGGAGGAGTTATATCTCCTCCTGTTTCGCCTGTCGCCTCTTGTAAAGGGAGGAGGTGGTAAACCTCTTTATACTTAGAAAACCAAGACCAGATATCTCTTGCTACATAGAACCTCTCTATACCTATATTCTATACCTCTTTGATCACCAACATCCTTGATCACTATCTGACGGTCTTGAACCTAGTTAGTTCACTTCACGTTCCCCGTGGAAAATACGATACCTGAAATACTCCCGGTGAAAGCTACATTGACTACCGTATGCTTGCGGTATATCCGTTTGCCACCTTTGGTGTCAACACCCCACTTGGTGCACTTCAAAATTTTGGAAAATGGGACAGTATTCAGTAGCACTTGTAGGCGACGTGACAGAAATTTGGGGCAATTTTTTGGGTCGGCCGACCCATATTTGGCACCCCCTCAACCTCGTCACGTTTAGGGAAGCATTTGGGGAGCGTGTGGGGAAGTAGCCACGGCCAGATCACCCATATTTGGGGTCGGCCGAACCACCCGTGGCACCCCGTTGCGACCCACCAGGTCCAGAACGTCGTGCCAATGTTCCCCCGACGTTCTCTCGCGATTTCAAAAAGGAGAACGTTGGCACTTGTCTTCTTAACCCCTCATCTTTTTCTTCCTCCTTCCACCATCTTCTTTCACCATTTCAGAGATCCACCATGACCCCCACTAGCAAGAATGCCATCATCACCATTGGAGAAGGCACTTCCAAGCCCCGAAGGTCACTAACCGAGAGCCTGGAGAGAGCGATGGCCGTCGACGTGCTGGAGGTGGGGCCCCTGAACTCGCTGCCACCGACCGGAGTGCCGTCGGGGGCTAGGGCTGGGTCGCCCGACCCTAGGAGGGTTCGGCCGACCACGCCACGGCCATCCCCTCGGTCCACTTCTTCGCCAAGATCTCTCTCGCTGCGACGGGATCTCCGGAAGCCTCCTGTTCGGTCCACCACGCCAATTAGGCCTACCACAGGCCAATTGGCATTGAAGGGGAAGGCTCCGGAGGTGCTGGAACAGTGCCTCAACTCTCTGTACTCGGATTCGTCAAGGAGCATCAGCTCCTACACCCCTTCCATGCCCACCATATTCAAAGGCCGCAAGATCGTCGGTGGTGGGCTGGGTGTAGGGAAGGTGTTCGTCCCTCCTCTCACTTCGGATGAGAAGAAGCAGTTGAAGGAGTCCCTAGACTCCAACTCCAACTCTCCTTCCCACATCCGGAGGAAGATGGATGCACCACCGATCAATGGCCCGCCAGGCCAATTTGAAGATGATCAGAAAGAGAAAAGTGACATGGAGAAGATGCTCAAGATTGTGACTAGTCTTAGGAAGAGGAATAATGAGTTAGAGGAGACGGTGTCGGAATTAAGGATGGCACATTTAGATATGGAAGATAACTTCCGCGCGCTTCGCATTAGTACCAATGCGCAGCTGAAGCGCATGGCCTCTGCCATTGGCCAAGAGGACATCCTAAAACCACCTTCTCCTTAGATGAGGATTCCTTTAGAATAAAGTAGGCACTAGCTAGATTTTCCTTTCAAGTTTTTGATTTTCACAATTGTAAACATGCCTACTTCAATATTAAAGAGTTGAATAAAATGCTTTTGCATTCTGCTGGTGTGTTGCCACCAGCAGAACACCTGCACTTGATATTGTTCTCTGTTCCTGTGTCACCAGATGGAAAGAACCAAGCGTGGGGGGAGTCGAATGACCCCCTCAACAGCTCTCACGGCGATTTGGAACATGCCACGGTGCACAGCGTGTCTGCTGGATCAAACGGGACGTGATAGCTCACAAAACATGGGTCGAACGACCCACAAAATGATGCCCAACAGGAAAACAATCGTGCAGGAGTGTATTTCGAGACGAGAAGATTCAAATGAAGGGAACAACGGCCCTTTGGTGGGGTCATCCGACCCCACCATTGGGGCCTGGTCCCACCAGCCAGAGTCCTTGCGGTGAAGGTATGCTTCCTGACTGGTTTGCACCCTTCCTCCCTCTTGAATCACGCATTTATTCAATTTATTTCTCTGTTCTTCAATAAAAATGAAAATAAAAATTTGAATACTTGCATCCCAAAATAAAAGAGATAAAAATTCATGACATTTGAAGAGTAGAGGTGACACAAAGTTCAAATTTATGCATATGCCTATGCTTGTGGGTAAATATCCTGATAGGAAACCATATTGACTAAGATATTGAAAAATGTGAGATAACTCTTGGCTCATGACTCACACTTTTTCCATTCAAAGTACTTAGAAGTTTATTTCTAAAAAATGTCACAAAACCATAGTGTCACTTACTCCTCAATAGTAAGAGAATTCCTAGCAAAGCCATATATGATCATCATGTTTGAAACCCCTTCTAATCATGCTACTTGCAATTGCTTTGAGTTTGATCAAACCTTGTTGACCCTTGTTGAGAAGTATGTCATAGTCCAAACATCAAGATCACATACACACCACACATATATGCTGCTTCTATACTGAAAGTAAGCAACAACATGCCATTCATTTCCATTAAATAAATGCCCCATGTTTTAAGGGTTAATGAATATCTCTCTTAGTTGATATAGAAAAAGGGACAATGGCTATACATCTGAAAAAAAGAAATATATATACATATATATTTGAGCAAGTCCAGGCTCATGAATAAAAAGAAAAGAAAAGAAAAATGATAGCCATGTCCCAAAACAAAGTAGAGAGAGATCATCTCAAATAAAGGAGCATTATAGTTTACCATTTTCCACACACTTGCACATCCTGATTTAGGTCTATGACATTTTTCTCCTTGGATCCTCATTTTGATTTTACAATATATGCAATGTATGTATGCTTTCCATATTTATCCCTACCTGAACTACACATAAGCCTGATAGATGTAGGATAAAACAAAGAAGGCATCCTCAAGATATGCCTTGGTAAGGAATCATATATAATTGAGTGACTTAAGAGTACTATTTGAGGAGTAAGAATGAACTATGTGCTTTCTTTTTAGAACCAATACCAAAAATTCTAAGTACTGAGAAGATGAAAATGTGAGATGACTTTGCTTTAAGAGTTGTTCCATTTCTCAACATCTCAAGGATATATGCTAGACAATGCCACATAACCCACTAGTATAAGCTATGTGTTAATGAAAACCTTGTTCACCACTATCTTGGATATATCTTAATCTTTTCAACCTTTCTTCCTAACCTTTACTCGAGGACGAGCAAAGACTTAAGTGTGGGAAGGTATTTATACCCTGTTTTCTACCATCATAACCATCAACAAAACACTCTTTTTAGGGAAGAAACAAGCAAACACATAGTGACTTAGGTACAAATAACTTGGTTCCACATGTACATGTTAGTGCAGGTGCTCAAACTAGGTGTTTTCAGAGTAGAGAAGCACCAAGAAGAGAGTGGAGCACCTGGAGGGCCCACATGTAGGTCGGCTGACCCACATGTGGGGCCCACCAGGGCTCTGCTGACATGGCACAATCCATGTGACATCCCACTCAGCTCAACCCCGCCATCAGATCAAAGTTTTGTTTCCAATCAACGATGGAAGATCAAAGCACATGGATCAAGACGTGAACCAACAAGTACCAACAAATCAAGTACATAGACATGCTCTATGACTAGTGGGGACAACACCTGGCTGGGCCCATCTGTCATAGGTGGTTGGCCGACCCACCTATGGTGGGGTCAAGCCACCGCCATGCTCCACCGCCTTCCTGCATGTTTCACGCGTGCTGGTTTGATCATCACCATTCATCTAAGGCGGTTTCAAGGACGGTTTATCCAAGGGCCACGGTGGAAAGGCACATCGATTGATGACATGGCACTCCCCTTCACCCCCCTATAAATACCCCCTAGTCCTTCACTCTAGACATCAAGGAATAAAGTATCAAGTGTATCGTAGAGAGAAAGACTACTTTAGTAGCTTTAGTGTTAGAATAAGAGGGAAGAGAGTGAGGGAAGTCTTTAGGAGAAAGCTTCGGGCCTGTCGGGAGTCTTCTCCAAGGTGTACCTCAGCGGATGCAAGCTTCTTGTAAGTTTTACTTTTGAGTCCTTCTAGTATTTGATATTCTGGTTCTGGTGCTTTAAGTATATACTTGATTTACTTGCACATTGCTTTACTTAGTGGAGCACTCTAGTCTCTAGTTAAGATTAGAGTAGTAAGTATAGTGTAGACGTGGTGTCTAGGCTATATATTATCAGTTTGGGCCGCTTGTCGCATGGATTATTTGTGGGTGCCAGCAAGTGGTGACAGCCTTGTCTGGTCTTAGTATCCCTCCATGTGTGTAAGACAAGTCATTAAAACGGCAGGGCTTCAATACAATAGCATAGCCGCCTCGAGAGGAGTTATATCTCCTCTTGTTTCGCCTATCGCCTCTTGTAAAGGGAGGAGGTGGTAAACCTCTTTATACATAGAAAGCCAAGACCACATATCATTTGCTACATAGAACCTCTCTATACCTATATCCTAAACCCCTTTGATCACTAAACCCTTTGATCACTATCTGACGGCCTTGGACCTAGTTAGTTCACTTCACGTTCTCTGTGGAAAATACAATACCTGAAATACTCCCGGTGAAGGCTACGTTGACTACCGTACGCTTGCGGTATATCCGTTTGCCACCTTTGGTGTCAACAGTGAGCTTCACCTCTCCTCTTCCTTCTACCTTTCTTGTCGCCATCCTTGTGGTACTTGTTCTTGTCTTTGTTTTGAGGTCAATCGACAATGAAGTGGTCATGGGCATCACACTTGTAGCATACTTGTAGCATACTCTCTTCTTGTTTCTTTTGCTTCCTTTACCATAACTCTTCTTGAATATTGTTCTTCTCATAATTTTCTTGAAGTTCTTGACAAGAAGTGCGGTTTCTTTGTTGGAGTCATCATCTTCTTCACTTGAGCTATCATTGTTGTACTTCTTTCTTCTTTCTTGACTTGATGCATATTCTTGACTTGCCTTAAGAGCAATGCACTTCTTGCTTCTTGTATCTCGGGATTGATTTTCAATGTCTTCATCATCTAGGACTTCATGATGCTTTATCTTTGCAAGCATCTCATGTGATGTCATCTTCTCATAATTTGGTCTTTCCATGATGATTGATGCAAGTGTCTTGTTCTTGACTCTATAGGCTCTTAACAACTTTCTTGCCGCCGAGTTGTCATCCCATCTATCATCACCGAGAGCTCTTATCTTGTTGATCAAGGTCATGTACCTATCAAACATTTGTTGCGTTGTTTCTCCACTCTTGATAGAGAAGTTCTCAATACTTCCTTGAAGTAGCTCAATGTTGCTCTTTCTCACACTTTCATCACCTTCATACGATATTCTAAGTGTATCCCAAATGACATTAGCATTCTCAATTCCATGCACTTTGTTGCTTTCTTCGGGCTTGAGGCATGATAGGATCAAAGATGCGGCTTGTGCATTGAGATGGAAATCATGAACATCTTGTGGGGTGATCTCACCATCAACTTCCGGAGGATGGATGCCAACACTTACAATCTCCTAGCATCTTGCCGCAATGAGATCCATCTTCATCTTGTGTGTCCAATCGTTGTAGTTGACTCCATCAAATGGAGGTGGCTTGCCAAGGTTGATATGTGGCATTTGATTGACATTGTTCTTGTTCAATAGGTTGTAATCATAGGATGTTGCGTTGAAATCTCTTGGTGTCTTGTTCCCCTCTTGCTCTTTCTCATTGTCATTGCCACCACCCTTTGCACTTGATGCACTTGGATGAATCTCATTCTTGTTGCTCAATGCTACTTTCAAGCTATCAATCTCTTCCTCCATCTTGCTCATTTGTTCTTCAAATTGCTTAACTTGCTTTTCTAGCATTTGGTTTGCAATTCTCTCGGCTAGAGCTTTCATGTCATTTTCACTAAAGGTTGCCATTGCAATCCCTCACGTGGTGAAGCACTAACAAGAGGGTTAGGCTCTGATACCAATTGAAAGGATCTACAATGGCCTAGAGGGGGGTGAATAGGCCTAAATAAAAATCTACACACACTCTAATTCAACTTTATCAGAGACAGCCGGAAGTTCCGGCAGTTTGTGTCGGAACTTCCGAGTCGGAAGTTCCGGCCCAAACTGTCGGAGGTTCCGACACCTACGGTAAAATCAGCCCTAGTGTCTAAATGGACTTTGGAGGGGTGCGAATTCTTACAACCTTTTTACCCAGTGATGAAGTGATGTAGCAGGTGTGGTTCCTCGACTCCGGAGAAGCTCCAAACCACAAGTGTAGCTCAAACCCTAGAAATAGAGGGAGGTAGAGAGAGAGACAAACACAAGAGTAATATAGAGCAAATAATCCAACAACAAGTAGCACAAGAGACACAAGGATTTATCCCGAGGTTCAGTCACCCCACAAAGGAGCTCCTACGTCCTCGTTGTTGAGGTGACCACAAAGGTCGGAGTCTATTTCACCTCCTTAGCCTCTCTCAAAGAAACCACAAAGGTAACTCGAGTTTTCCACTAGAAATCATGAGTAATACAAACTTTCCAAGGCGAATCCACAAGCTTGGATGCTCTTGGGCAACGCCTAGCCGGCTAGGGGCAAAGCCCCAAGAGTAACAAATGCAAAACCAACCAGCAAGACGGGGGGAGAATCAAGTGCTCAAGCTCAAAATGTGATTTTCTCACTCGATCCGCTCACTCTTCACTCAAATCCTTGGGGAAATCGAAGTTGGGAGCAAAGGGGAGAGGAGAGGAGAGCCTTCAATGCCTTGGAGCTGTTTTGGACAGAGTTTGGTCGCAATGAGTGAGTGGTAACGGTTAGAAGTGAGTGAGGTAGCTTTTATAGTCGAGTCTAAATCCAACCGTTCAGATCTACGTCGAAACTTTCGACCCTGTTATTCAACTAGGTCACAGTACGGAAGGGTCGGAACTTCCGGTGCCAACCGGAACTTCCGACGCGTTGGAACTTCCGGCCAAGGCCGGAACTTCTGACCTCCCAGCACTTAGCCACGCCACCATTTGGCAGTACGTTGGAACTTCCGGCCTAGGCCAGAACTTCCGACAGGTCAAGTTCCAGCAGCTCTCGATCGTGTTCGTGTGGTGCTTTGAGTGTCTCTCTTTTGATTTTAAATCAAAACCTGAGCACTCTATCTTCATCAAACCACTTAGTTTTGCATCCCTCTTAATAGTACGGCATTCCTAACTCAAGAAAAGAATAAAAGTAGTTCTAACCACCGCTTGAGTTGAAGTGCCGAAGTTCAAGTCGAATTGAGGGGCACCGTTTAATCCCAAATAGATTTTCAATATGCTCTCATGAGATTAAACCTACGCATAGTATTAGTAGAGTTCATTAGTCCCTAATTTGGATGTCATCAACTAACCAAAACCCACGATGGGGCAAATGCACTTCCACAATCTAAATCGCAAGTCCAAGTTATTATTAGGTTTAAAGGCTCCATACTTGCAGCTACAAACCACCAATGATACAAGTAGTTCAACTCTGTCTCTTTTATATTTCCTTTGAACTCCTGAGGTCATTGTCACTAGTGCAGCAAAGCGTACGTCTCAATTCACATGAACAAGAGTTTTAAACCATTTGGGTGCAACTTGACGGCGACGCACACCACACAGCTATAGCCTATATTTAATTTAGCACGTCGTAAAAGCACCGTATATTACTACTTTAATCAATACCATCAGCTATATATACCCCGAACCATCATCAAACCAAAAGCAGAGTCCACAACAGCAAGAAACAAACAACTGAGAGAGAGCCTGCCTGATCGAGGAGCATGGCCATCCCCAAACCTTTGCTCCTTGCCATCCTCGGCTGCGTCTGGTTCTGCAATGCTGTCCTTGCAGCTCGAGAGCTGAGCAATGACGATTCGGCCATGATGGCGAGGCACGAGCAGTGGATGCTCCAGTATGGGCGTACCTACAAGGATGACACCGAGAAGGCACACCGGTTTCAGGTGTTCAAGGCCAACTTCAAGTTCATCGAGTCGTTCAACGCCGCCGGCAACCGCAAGTTTTGGCTTGGTGTGAACCAGTTTGCCGACCTCAGTAACGATGAATTCAGAGCAACCAAGACCAACAAGGGATTCCACCCCAATATGGTGAATGTGCCCACAGGATTCCGATATGAGAATGTTAGCGCCGACGAGCTTCCGGCTACCGTGGATTGGAGGACCAAGGGTGCTGTCACGCCCATCAAGAACCAAGGCCAGTGTGGTATGTAAATTAAAATTAATTACCTATTATATCTAGGAGACCACACACACATACAATTCTCTCCTATATGTGTGTGTATATATATATATGTTTTATTATTTATTACAGCACTGGATGAAAATGCAATGACATGGATCTGATCAAAATGAATGGAATGCAGGCTGTTGTTGGGCGTTCTCAGCTGTGGCTGCCACAGAGGGCATCGTCAAGATAAGCACCGGAAAGCTCATATCACTTTCGGAGCAAGAACTGGTGGATTGTGATGTCCATGGTGAGGACCAGGGCTGCAATGGAGGTGAGATGGACGACGCCTTCAAGTTCATCATCAAGAACGGTGGCCTTACCACCGAGTCCGGCTACCCTTACACCGCACAAGATGGCCAGTGCAAGTCAGGATCCAACAGCGCCGCAACCATCAACGGCTTTGAGGATGTGCCCGCCAACAACGAGGCTACCCTCATGAAGGCGGTAGCCAGCCAGCCTGTCTCGGTGGCGGTGGATGGCGGCGACATGACATTTCAGTTCTACTCTGGTGGCGTGATGACCGGATCTTGTGGCACTGATTTGGACCATGGCATTGCAGCCATTGGTTACGGAAAGGACAGCGACGGCACCAAGTATTGGCTGATGAAGAACTCGTGGGGCACAACATGGGGTGAGAATGGATTCCTCAGGATGGAGAAGGATATTTCTGACAAGAGGGGGATGTGTGGCCTTGCCATGCAACCATCCTACCCTACTGCATAGGCTAAGCTTCAAATGCTAGCTACCGCTTCCGTACATTAATACATGCTGGTTGTCTGTATATTCTGTCATATGGATATGTTCTGTAAATGAATACTACCTTGTAATTGCTCCAGATGTGGAAAATTGAGTTATAATTTGAAAGTTCTATTGTGGCTTCAGAGTTCTAAAATATATTGCACCATGTTTCCCTTTCCGTTTGTTGGTGCAACATAACTGGTTCTTTAGTTCGTGTATAAACTGTCAACAGATTGTTTCCATCTCTCTTAAACTACTGATAGCTGTTGGATTTTCTTTGATGTTCTAGTTTGTCTATTGTATAGCTACAGGCTGATGGGTCGATATATTATATCGTTGGGAATAGTTCATAAACTAGCAGTAGCTAGTAGAGCAATTACTAATTAAAACAACATAATGACTTTAATGTTACAATGGTTCGTGAGTGTTGAAACATTAAGATACGAACATCTTTTGCGTCCTTCAAAGTTACATCCAACCTTACAGGAGGCGCAATGCAAATACTTGTTATGCATGGTGACCAATATATAAATACAAATTCCATATCACTATACATGCTTATTGCACAATATTATTCTTGCTCGAGTTTCCTCCTTTCCGCATTGCCATTGTCCGTATATATATTCTGCATCCACGTAGCAAGCATCAAATATATTCCTCCTAAATCCGAAAATGACTCTTGCTGTCGCCGTCATCGCCTCCAAAAAATAAGTTTTTGATATAGTTGACTGATCTAGCACACTCGGCTAGGCATGGCGCTGTCATTGAAGCCGTCTGAATTGTCGGCGACGCGGAAGGGGCCGGGCGGGGCTGGCGGCGTGGTGGGGACGACGATGTAGCGGGTGGTGATGAGCGCGGGGCGGAGGAGGCCGTGGCGGTCGCACTGGAGCAGCGTCTGGCTGGTGTGGCCGGCCTGAAGGGTGCGCGGAAATGGCAGGAGCAGTAGTAGTTGCGTGCAGTGGCTCTCGTTGGAGTTGGAGGCGGCGGAGAAGGGGGACGAGGAGGAAGGCAAGGTGGTGCCGGCCCTCGGCGCGGTGGCTGCTCATTGTTGGCTTCATCTTCTCGCTTGTGTCTTGTATTTGGCACCATGAGGCGGCAGTTAATATATAGGTGTATGTATGGGTGTCGGGCAGTGGAGTGGCGCGCAAGGTTCTTCATGGTCGTGCTGCCGTCACTGAAGAACTCTGCGTGGACTGAAAGCAAAGCAGCGCCGACTTGTGAATCCGGTGCAGTGCACGTGCATCATGCATGCCGAGCAATTGGTGCACAGGTCGCTTCCTTGTTGCTTCCTATCCAGTCAATTTATTTGGAAAGAGATTTCTCATTTGTACCTTTGAGGCAAATGTTTCTGGCCATCTCTCTGGATTAGTTTGAAGGAAAAGATTCAGTCTGTTGGGCCCTGGAAAATTTTGGAAAATACACTGCAAAGTCGCTATATAAACATATGATGAACGGCGGAGTTAGAGATATCTCAATGATGACTATTTGGAAATGTAATAACCCATTGAAGGTTAGGATTTTTATTTGGATGGTGGCACACGACAGGGTCTAGTGTAAAGTCCAAATAAGGAAGAAACATTGCATTGTGTGTGATGACACTGAAACTGCTGACCAGGTCCGACGGTGTTCTTGTCTGCTGCTTTGCTGTGAGAGTCGGATAGTCCGACGAGTAACCTGGAGTGTGCGACGGACTTTTGTCTTAGAGTCTGACGGTGCTTCGAGGTGGTAGTATGCTGAGGTTGTGACGCGTGGCGAGCTGTGGTGCGTCCGACGCTTCTCTTTGGCCCGACGCTAGGCCTCGGACTATTGTCTGACGGAGTTTTCCTCTCTGCAACCTCCCTGTAAGCGTCGGACTATGCGTGCATTTAGTCTGATGGGTTCCAGTCCGACGGTCTTGAAAAGGGCGCGAATCAGTAGCCGTTGTGATCCAACGGCTGTGGTTGAATCTAAACTGACACGTGGCACTAATCCGAGCGTCGGACCGAAGCATTGGTCCGATGGGGTGCGTCCAACGGTTGCGTCCGACGCTCCGAAAAAGGTATTAACGGCTGTTTTTCAGTGGGTAACGGCTAGGTGTGCACTTGGGGTATTTATATTCCCTCCCTGGTCACTTGGTAACTCTCTTACACATTTGATTCATTGCCATACACTTGTGAGCACTCTCTAGCCTCCCACTCACTCACTTGTTCATTTTTATCATCTTTGTGAGTTGAGTGATTCCCAAGTGCATCATTGCTAGTGATTTGCATTTTAGAGCACTTAAGAGTAAGCCAAGGCTGTGTTCTTATTCTCTTGGGGCATTGCCGTTCCCTAACGACTTGGAGGCGTTTCCAGTGTGAGGTTGATTGGTGTTTGTTCAAACCCACACCGAGGTGTTGATTGTGAGGGGTTCTTGCGGTTATTCCCTGACGGAGTGCCAAAACCGACTCTAGTGGATTTCTCGTGGTTGATAGCCACTTCTCTTGTGTTGGTGAGCGGCTCCCAGTGAGGGATCGGCGTGTAAAGCCTAGCTCGCAATCCACCAAGGAAGACCGCTGCCACAACGTGGAGTAGCGTGACGGAGATCACGTGAACCTCGGTAAAAAATCGAGTGCTCTCTCTTCTCCACCTTCGAGTGGATGATTGGTCTTCTAGATTCTAGTGGTTGATCTCTTGGTATTCATATTGTTCATTTTCCGGTGATTGGATCAACCCCTACTCTTCTCGTTGGTATATCTTTCTCGATCACTACTCTCTTGCACTTATCTTTTGTTTAGGTGCCATGACTCGAAGGAGTTGGTTTCTTGCGCTTGAGTGCATATACGTGTGAGTAGTATATTGTGTTAGGTGGCTTGCTTAGAGTAGCTTAGTGCTAGTGCTTAGCAATCGCTTTGTTAATTGCTAACTTGTGGTCTAGTACTTTGTAGAGAATTTTATAGGCTATTCACCCCCTCTAACCTATCCGGTCCTTTCATTTGGTATCGGAGCCGAAGTCACCACCGTTTGAGGCTTAACATCCTTGTGGTGAAGAATGGCTCAAATCAATGTGTTGGGGAAGCCGCCAAAGTTTGATGACACAAGCTATGATCATTGGAAGAGAAAGATGATTGTGCACTTCATGACCATGCATATTGATGTGTGGAAGGTGACGGAGACAAAGATTGAGTATGAGAATGCTCAAGCTCCCACCGATGCCGACAAGAGGAAGATGGAGTGCAATGCCCATGCAACCAATGCACTCTACACCGCTCTTGAATCTCATGTATTTGAGCAAATCAAGGATCTTGATTTGGCTGATGACATTTGGATGCAGTTGGAGGAGACATATGAGGGCACACAAGAGGTCAAGAATGCCAAGGTGTACATGTTGAGAGAGAAGTTTGGCACCTTCAAAATGGAAGAAAATGAAAGTGTGCCAGAGATGTTCAACCGGCTACAAGTGATTGTGAATGACTTGAAGAGCTTGGGTGAGGACATCAAGGACAAGGACTTCTCTCACAAGTTCTTGAGGTGTTTTCCCGCAAGATTTGCTATCATCAAGACTTTGCTTGCAAGAGAAGACTTGAGCAAGAAGAAGCCCAACCAAATCTTTAGTGAAATCATCACTCAAGATATGAACAATGAGGAGGTGGTTGAGGAAAAGAAGAACAAAAGTGTAGCACTCAAGGCTACATCCTCCAAGACCAAGGGCAAAGCCAAGATGATTGAGCTTGATGAAGAATCTACTCCAAGTGATGATGAAGATGATGAGGCCATGGCTCTCCTTGTGCGCAAGTTTGGCCGGTTTATGAAGAGGAAGGGCTATGGTCAAGGCAAGAAGAAGTTCATCTCCAAGAACAAGCAATAGCCAAGGAGATGCTTCAAGTGCAAGAGTCTAGATCACTTCATTGCCAATTGTCCACAAAATAGTGACAATGACAATGAGAGTGATAATGAAAAGAAGAGCAAGAAGAAGGACAAGAAAAAAAAGAAGAACAAGAATGTGACACTCAAGAAGAAGGGTCAATCATATTGTGTCAATTGGGATGATACTGATGCCTCTACTGATGGGGATGATCGTGATGATGAGAGCAAGACCATCAAGAAGAAAGCTATGGCAAGCATTGCTCTCAACAACAAACTATCTCTCTTCGACACTCCATCCACATGCTTGATGGCCAAGCCATCTAAGGTACAATCCGATGATGAGAGTGATGAGGAGGAGCTCTCATATGATGAGCTCATGTCCATGCTTGATGATGCCAACACTTACATTGAGGCCAAGAGAAAGGAGTGCAAAGAATTGCGCAAAGGTAAGTTAGCCATTGAGCAATCCTTTGATGAGCTTTTGAAGTCTCATGAGAGGCTAATGGAAGCCCATGAGAACCTCAAGGTAGCTCACTCCAAGCTAGAGAAAGCTCACTCCTCTCTAGTGGTCGAAAATGAGAAGAAGGCATCCATCAAGACATGTGACATGGGCTCCACATGTGATATCTTTAGTGACAAGTCAATTTCTTCATCTACTATTGGTGTCACTAACTCTTCTTGCAGCTCTACCACTCCTATTTCACCTAAAGATGATGGCTCTAAAGCCTCACTTGTGGTGGAAAACAAAAACCTCAAGGAGGAGGTCAACAAGCTCACCCGTGTCTTAGGTAATGCCTATGGTGGGGATGCCCGTTTGCTAAAGTGCTTGTGTAGCCAAAGATTTAGTCACTCTAAGGAGGGACTAGGCTATACCCTCAAGAAAGGCAAGGCTGCCTTTGTGACTCGCAAAACTAGCTTTGTGAGGAGCAATGGTAGGTATTGCCAAAGATGCAAGCAAGCGGGGTATAATAAGCAATATTGCATGGCCAACAAGATCAAGGAAGTAAAATTTGCTAGTGCGACTTCAATTCGCCTTGATTCTTGTTACATGCTCACTAAGGGAGTGAAGGGTGTTAAAGCCAAGTACATTGGTACACCAAGAGGCAACCCAAGGATGAGATCCATTTGGGTTCCTAAGTCTTTGGTTACTAACCTCCAAGGACCAAAGAATGCTTGTGGACTAAAGAATGCTTGGGTACCTAAAACCAATTGATTTACTCTTTGTAGGTCAATTACAAAGTCGGAGGAAGGCATTGGGTGCTTGATAGTGGATGCACTCAACACATGACCGAAGAGTCTAGTATGTTCAAATCTATCAATTCAAATGGCAATAAAGAGTTTGATTCTATCACATTTGATGACAATGGCAAAGGCAAGGTGAAAGGCTTAGGCAAGATTGCTATCTCAAATGATATGAGCATATCCAATGTGTTGTAAGTTGAATCTCTCAATTTCAACTTATTGTCGGTTGCACAAGTTTGTGATCTTAATTTCAAGTGCATCTTTGGGATTGATGATGTTGAGATTGTGAGTATGGATGGTTCCAACTTGATCTTCAAGGATTTTAGATATGGGAACCTATACTTGGTGGATTTCAATGATAGTGAAGCTAAGCTCTCTTCATGTTTGATCTCAAAATCAAGTCTTGGTTGGTTGTGGCATAGAAGGCTTGGACATATTGGAATGAAGCAACTTGAAAGATTGGTCAAGCATAATATGGTTTGATGCTTGAAAGATGTGCACTTTGAAAAAGATAGGTTGTGTAGTTCTTGTCAATTTGGAAAGCAAGTTGGGAAGACACATCCTAAGAAAGGCATGATGAGTACATCTAGTCCACTTGAGCTATTGCATATGGATTTATTTGGGCCAACATCTTATGCAAGTATTGGAGGAAAGAAATATGGGTTTGTGATAGTTGATGACTTCTCTAGATACAGTTGGATATTCTTTCTTGTTGACAAAAGTGAAGTGTATGAAATCTTTAAATCTTTCATCAAAAGAAGCCAAAATGAGTTTGATACAAGGGTGAAGCAAGTAAGGAGTGACAATGGGATTGAATTCAAGAACACTAGAATTGATGAGCTATGTGATGATTTGGGTATCAAGCATCAATTTTCGGCCAAGTACACTCCACAATCAAATGGCCTTGTGGAAAAAAAGAATAGAACTCTCATTGATATGGCACGAACCATGCTTAGTGAATACAATGTTAGTGATGAATTTTAGGCCGAAGCTATCAACATGGCTTGCTACACTAGCAACCGTCTCTATTGTCATCCAATATATGAGCTCTTGAATGGAAGAAAGCCCAACATTGCATACTTTAGAGTATTTGGATGCAAATGATACATCTTGAAGAAGGACACTCACTTAGGAAAATTTGAGAAGAAGTGTGATCAAGGTTTCTTACTTGGGTACTCAACTTCAAGCAAAGCTTATAGACTATGGAACTTGGCACACAAGATTGTTGAAGAAGTCCATGATGTTGAGTTTGCTGAAACTAATGGGTCACAAGAAGAGAAAGATAATCTTGATGATGTGAGAGGACCTCAGTTAGTTGATGCTATGAAAAACATGGACATCAGTGATATTAGGCCAAGACAAGTTGAAGAAAATATTGATCAAGATGTCACCCCTCCTATTGTGCAAGTGAAAGATGATGCAAACCAAGTAAGCTCAAGTGACCCTCAAGCTCAAGTGCAGGTTCAAGATCAAGACCAAGTCCAAGATGCTAGTTCATCTCAAGTGCTTCAACTAACTCATATGGCAAGAGATTATCCTCTAGATCAAATTATTGGTGATATTTGTAGAGTTGTGCAAACATTATCAAGGGTAGCTTATTTTTGTGAGCACTATTCTTTTGTTTCACAAGAGGAGCCTACTAACATTGAGAAAGCACTCAAAGATGAGGATTGGATAAATGCCATGCATGAAGAGCTAAACAATTTTGAGAGAAATCAAGTATGGGAATTAGTTCCAAGACCAAGTAAACACAATGTGATTGGCACCAAGTGGGTCTTTCGGAACAAGCAAGATCAAGACGGAATTGTTGTGAGGAACAAAGCAAAATTGGTTGCACAAGGTTACACTCAAATAGAAGGCTTAGATTTTGGGGAAACCTATGCACCCGTGGCAAGATTGGAAGTAATTCGGATTCTATTGGCTTATGCATGTGTTCATGATATCAAGCTCTATCAAATAGATGTGAAGAGTGCATTCTTGAATGGCTACATCAATGAGTTAGTGTTTGTTGAGCAACCTCCCAGTTTTGAAGATGACAAGAAGCCCAATCATGTGTAAAGCTCAAGAAGGCTCTCTATGGCTTGAAGCAAGCACCAAGAGCATGGTATGAGAGGTTGAGGGACTTCCTACTCTCTAAAGGGTTCAAGATGGGAAAGATTGACACCACTCTCTTCACCAAGAAGATTGGAAATGACATGTTCATCATGCAAATCTATGTTGATGATATCATCTTTGGATCTACAAGTCAAGCATTTTGTGAGGAGTTTAGATTGATGACGGCCAAAGAGTTTGAGATGTCCATGGTTGGTGAACTTAGTTACTTTCTTAGACTCCAAATCAAGCAATTGAAGAATGGCACAATTGTGAGTCAAAGCAAGTATATTAAGGACATGGTGAAGAAGTTTGGGTTGCAAAACGCTATGGCAATCTGAACACCAATGGGCACTAGTGGATGTTTGGAACCGGATGAAGAAGGTGATTTGGTTGATCAAAAGCAATATAGATCAATGATTGGTAGTCTACTCTATGTGACCGCTTCTAGGCTGGATGTGATGTTTAGTGTGTGCATGTGTGCAAGGTATCAAGCCTCTCCAAGAGAAAGTCATTTGAAGGCTACAAAAAGAATCTTGAGGTACCTGAAGAGCACACCTAACATTGATTTGTGGTATCCCAAGGGCTCAAACATTACATTGATTGGTTATTGTCACACCCAATTTTAAGGATAAAATTAAATGAACCAACTTATGTGCGCCCAGAGACCAATCACATACACAAGCGACAAATTACATAATACCATCACAAGGTTCAATATATAATGAATAATATCACAGACTCTTTACATAAATATCAGCGGAATATATATAACTCTCGCGGAAACTCCAATCCACAGGGAATAGTTGACTGGTGAACACAATCCTAATAATCCTCAGAAGAATCCTCATAGTCATCTGTTACCCATCCGGGATTTTTATCCAAATATGAAAATAAAGCAAGCGTAAGTACATGTCGTACTCAACAAGAATAGCACGGGTTTATGAGGCTCAAATAAGGCATAACACTGGTTGACAGCGGTTGCTTTTAGTTGATCACATTTTAGCAATTGAGTAGCAGCAATAGAATATACCAAGGAACAAGATTTGCATGATCATATAAACATGATAATTAATATGGAATAAACATCAATAGAAACTTCAAATAAATCAATATTCAATTAGTTAAATTCCTGTAAGACGTCCAAGGCCGCTCGTGACCGTGAGCGCGGCTGATATATCAGTTTTACACTCTGCAGAGGTTGCACACTTTCACCATGAGTCGTGATTCCCATGTGTTGGGGTTTGCAAGGCCCACACTACACTGCCAAGGTGCATAACAGGGTCTCATTATGAAGTCTTTTAAAAGGCTCTCTAACAAGTTACTAATCAATCCGGGCACAATGGCAAGGGGCGGTAGAACCCTCCTTCCAAGTGGCACACACACGCAGCAGTACACACAAAGACAGGAGCCGCAAAACAACCAGCTCGGCAAGGAACCTTTCAAGATTAATAGCATGATAGAAAGTAACTCCATACTTGACTAAAGCCAGAGCCATATAGCCTCCATGGTTGCGCTGTAAGTCCCGGTGTCATACTTACAGATAAGTCCTTAGTCCATGTTGCTAGAAAGCATCTTTTAATCTTTATTTCATAATCAATTATTCAAGTTCATAAGATCATGACCCATCAAAGCACTAGCATCACTACTCAAATGCAATCTCATAGGTAACAAGGATCAAGTTATCAAAACTAGGAATAAACACTAGGGTTGCCAAGGTAGACACATGCATCATGAATTTGGTGATTAAGGTGAATAGGCAATAAGGATAGTCCATACTATACTTGCCTTGATCAAAGTACTCTAGAGAACTTGGATCCTCAATGTACTCTTGATCGCCAACGTATTGCTCACCGTCTGAACTCGATCATAAAATCACCACACAATCATCGAGGCAATCATACACGAAGCAAACAAGATCTATATTAGAAATAGTATACCAACAGTGGAAAAATAGATTGAAAGGTGTATAAAAATAATCTACGCGTCGCTACGATTCCAACGATATAAAGATCACGAAAATCGGAGTTCAAACGGAGAAGTTATGAAATAAACAAGTTTTACTTTAATAAAATAATAGATTAAATCTAATCTCGAATTTTAAAAGTTCAAAACATGAATAACAGTAGTATCATTAGATAGATTACGGAATTACGAATCTAACGAGACTTGAACGGATCAAATCGGAGCTAAAACGGAGATTTTATAGCTAAAACAAAATCAGTGGCAAAATTATGAATATCTGGAAAACGTATTTTTGAATCTATTTAATGGAATACGTTTTCTAAAAAGGAAAGCGTACTCGGCTGAATACGCTAAGGACTGCGGGTTTATACTTCAAAAACAACAGGGGCTCTTTTGAAAGAAAGGCGGCCGAAGGGGTATGGAGCGTTGCAAGCCCTCCGATTTAAAACGAACGGCCGGGATTAGATCGGGGAGGAAGAGGGGCGGCTCTGGTCGCCGGAGTCGGGCGGCGCCCGACCGGTTCCTCGCCGGAAGATGGCCGGAGACGGCGTTTTTGGGCTTGGAAGCCCGGTTCGCCTCGGGATCTGGTCGGGGAGCAAGAGAAGCTCAAGCTAAACCTATCTATGGTTTCGGTTGCCACAGAGGTAGCTCGGAGAGGATGCGGCGAGTTCGGTGGCGGAACTATGGCGGCGGCAAAGCTCGGCATCATGGCTACAGTGCGCAAAACCGAGGGAGAAGGGTTCGGGAAGATCCCTGACCTTGCTGCGAAGCTTGGAGGGCAACCAATGTTGACGGAGAGACTTCTCGTTGGCAAAATCGACGGCGACGGCGGAGCTCTGTGGCGGCGGTGGCTCTATGGCTGCGGCTAGGGCAAGATTGGAGGGCGTGGCTTGCTCGGGAACTTGTGAGGAGGGACGGCAGGGCTCGGCTGACTTATATAGGGGCGCGAGGGAGGTGTAGGAGATGGACTCGGCCACGCCAAGAGAGGAGGCCGGGGTGGTTATGGCACAGAGAAGGGAGTCCCGTCCGACTCTGACTCAAGGAGGAAGACGGCCTGACTCGCGGGCCCGAGACGTCAGCCGCAGAGAGAGAGGGAGTGGGGCTCCAGCATGCACACGGGCCGGTGGTGCTGCTGGGCTTCGGCCTGGCCGGCTCGGCCCATGTGGAGAAGGAGGAGAGGGGCAGCGCCCTGGGCTGAGGAGAGGGGATGGGCCGGCTCGGCCAGAGAAGGGGAGGGAGTTTTCCCTTTTCTAATTTTCTCAATTCATTTTCAAATTTGTTTTCCAAATAGCTTTTCAAACTAAGTTTTGAACCCTTACAAAATCCAATCAAATCTCAGGAAATAAATATGTGCAGCAGCATGTATGCAACATAACATGTTTCTATGCCCAAGGGTTTATTTTAATTCACAAAAAATATTATTCTATATATTAAATGCTCAATCAATTGCATAAATAAATCAAATTAAATTCCTATTTTCAAAAATTGAAAATTTCCGGGTGTTACAGTTATGCGGATGCGGACTATGCCGGTTGCAAAATTGATAGAGAGAGCACTTCCGGTACATGTCAACTCTTGGGAAGGTCACTAGTATCATGGTCATCCAAGAAGCAAAATAGTGTTGCAATCTCTACCGCCAAAGCCGAATATATTAGTGCGAAAAGTTGTTGTGCACAAATCCTTTGGTTGAAGCAAACTTTGAAGGACTATGGTTTGAAATTCAACAAAGTTCCATGGCTATGTGACAATGAAAGTGCGGTGAAGATCACAACCAATCCGGTGCAACATTCAAGAACTAAGCACATAGATGTGAGGCACTACTTCATAAGGGATCACCAAACAAAGGGCGATATTGCAATCACAAGTGTGGGCACTGATGATCAACTGGCTGACATATTCACCAAGCCACTTGATGAAGCTAGATTTTGCAATATAAGGAATGAATTGAACATACTTGACTACTCCAACATGTGTTGATGCACTTCATAAATATCTTATGACATGTCTCTCCTCCAAGCATGGCAAAGGTATCATTACTTGACATTTGTATACATACCTTGCTAGAACTTGCTAGAACATGTAGACATTCTCTCTAGGACATTTTTTGAAAGCCAAAATGATTTAAAGTCTATATGACATCACTATTGCTTCTTTGTTTGATTGATCTAGTGATGGCATATAACTTGTTCATGGGGATGCAAACCTAGTGTTGAATCTAGTTAAATGAGCAACTAAGTGCTTAACTCAACATAGCCAAGATAACCTCTAGTGGTGTGAAGAAGCTTGTCTTTGATTCAAACCGAGTTAAAAAACTTGTGCAAATTTGCTAGATTGAACCAAATTTGACTAAGAAAGTCTCTCACTCCATTACCTTGACCTTCTTTTTGTGGTACTTGATGCCAAGGGGGAGAAAAACAAAGATAAAGAACAAGGGAGAGAGAACTTAAGCGCGATGAACCATCATTAAGGCCGATGATGGAAGAGCAATAGGCCAAAGTAAAGGGATCAAAAATTGGAATCAAAACCTTTACTTAAAATGAGCTCACCTTGATGGGGAGCAAACTCATGAACTTGGTTGTTGCATTTGGAATGTGCACTTACATATCTTTGTTGCATGTGCATATGTATTTATTTTCAAATTGCCATGTTCTTGAGTGGTGTATGCTAGAAATAATTTGATTGATGATTTGATATCTAGCATGCATAGGTGGTAGTTAGATGATCTTGCTATTTTCACTTGGTATTTGAGCATTGCTTATAATGTTGATCTCATGGTATGCTCAAGTTTTATGATCATCTAGTTATCAAAAGTGCTAAGGATGGAGATTCCGCAACTTCGATGTGAAATTCTCATTTGGTATCACGCTTCAAAGGTTTATCCTAACAATCCTAACACATCTTGGTGGAAATTTACTCTCTATTAATGCATATGTGCTAGCTTCAAATCCAAACTCATGCACATATGTAGGGGGAGCTAAATAGCCACCAAACCAAATTTGTGTTGTTTGTCCATTCCAAAACATGATAATCTTATTTGGACAAGCTCACAAGTTCAAAAACAAACTTAACTCTTATCTTTGTATAGGATAACATCAATTACCAAAAAGGGGGAGATTGAAAGCCCTAGTTTGGTTTTGATAATTGATGACACCCTAAGGACTAACCTACTTGCTAAGTGATGGCTAAGTGTAGGTTATCCTAACCATGGTGAGTGGAGCTAAATAATGTTGATCAAGTGAGCTCAACCATGGATCAAGGTGGATCAAGTGGAGATGATCAAGGAGAAAGAAAAGGACTTAAAAGAGAAGGCAAAGGTATAACCCCTAGAAGGCTTTTCTTTTGGTGATCAAGACACCAAGTGGGTGTGATCACGTTTAGGATAGATAGCTGACTATTAAGGGGAGAACTAAGTGATTGGATTACCTTCAAGTGCTTTAGGTTGCATTTCATTGCATTGACTAACACATCCTGGAGATCAACTTAGAAACCAAGGGGTGTGATGAAGACTTGAAAAACCCTGTTACCACATAGAAGCAAGGGGTGTGATGAAGACTTGAAAACCCTGTTTTCGGATGCTGGATTCTTGGGCGTCGGACCATAGTTTTGCGTCCAACGGTCCTCCAGCACTGTACCCGAGCGTTAGACGGTCGTGGTGATTAGTCCGACGCACTAACAAGTGGCGTCCGACGGTGTTCTTGTCTGCTGCTTTGCTGTGAGAGTCGGATAGTCCGACGAGTAACCTAGAGTGTGCGACGGACTTTTGTCTTAGAGTCCGACGGTGCTTCGAGGTGGCAGTATGCTGAGGTTGTGATGCGTGGCGAGCTGTGGTGCGTCGGACACTTCTCTTTGGTCCGACGCTAGGCCTCGGACTATCGTCCGACGGAGTTTTCCTCTCTGCAACCTCTCTGGAAGCGTCAGACTGCGCGTGCGTTTAGTCGGATGGGTTCCAGTCCGACGGTCTTGAAAAGGGCGTGAATCAGTAGCCGTTGCGATCCAGCAACTGTGGTTGAATCTAAGCTGACGCGTGGCACTAATCCGAGCGTCGGACCGAAGCATTGGTCCGACGGGGTGCGTCCGACGGTTGCGTCCGACGCCCCGAAAAGGGTATTAACGACTGTTTTTCAGTGGGTAATGGCTATGAGTGCACTTGGGGGTACTTATACTCCCTCCCTAGTCACTTGGTGACACTCTTGCACATTTGATTCATTGCCATACACTTGTGAGCACTCTCTAGCCTTCCACTCACTCACTTGTTCATCTTTGATCATCTTTGTGAGTTGAGTGATTCTCAAGTGCATCATTGCTAGTGATTTGCATTCTAGAGCACTTGAGAGCAAGCCAAGGCTTAGTTCTTATTCTCTTGGGGCATTGCCGTGTCCCTAGCGGCTTGGAGGCGTTTTTGGTGTGAGGTTGATTGGTGTTTGTTCAAGCCCACACCGAAGTGTTAATTGTGAGGGGTTCTTGCGGTTGTTCCCCGGCGGAGTACCAAAACCGACTCTAGTGGATTTCTCGTGGTTGATAGCCACTTCTCTTGTGTTAGTGAGCGGCTCCCGGTGAGGGATCGGTGTGTGAAGCCTAGCACGCAATCCACCAAGGAAGACCGGTGCCATAACGAGGAGTAGCGTGACGGAGATCACGTGAACCTCGGTGAAAAATCGAGTGTTCTCTCTTCTCCACCTTCGAGTGGATGATTGGTCTTCCAGATTTCTAGTGGTTGATCTCTTGGTATTCATATTGTTCATCTTCCGGTGATTGGATCAACCCCTACTCTTCTCATTGGTATATTTTTCTCGATCACTACTCTCTTGCGCTTATCTTTTGTTTAGGTGCCATCTCCTTAGGACTCAAAGGAGTTGGTTTCTTGCGCTTGAATACATATACGTGTGAGTAGTATATTGTGCTAGGTGGCTTGCTTAGAGTAGCTTAGTGCTAGTGCTTAGCAATCGCTTTGTTAATTGCTAACTTGTGGTCTAGTGCTTTGTAGAGAATTTTATAGGCTATTCACCCCCTCTAGCCTATCCGGTCCTTTCACCGGCCAAAAACCCTAGGAGTAGGAGTAATGTAGAGCCGACGAGTTGAGTGTCATCCGGTGGACGCCAAGCTTGCTGTAAGTACCGTCACGCTTGTGTTTATCATGTGTGGTTCATCCCATTACTAGATGGATTCGAGTAGTTATCAATTCTCGTTTGATCTAAGTCATGCTTAAGTTGAATTGAGGG
Source organism: Eremochloa ophiuroides (assembly GCA_038502445.1). Lineage (NCBI taxonomy): Eukaryota > Viridiplantae > Streptophyta > Magnoliopsida > Poales > Poaceae > Eremochloa > Eremochloa ophiuroides. Next base: position 9,626,633 of record JAHLJS010000009.1, on the reverse strand, counting down.
TTACTTATCGGTGGCTCTAATTGAATTGGCATGTTAGTTAGATTCATTAAGTTATCGATGTTGCTTATGATCATTCATTGTTTATTTATTTACTTTTAAGCATCATCAATCTACCGAATCTTGATCTGTTCTTGTCGGCTTAAATCTTTTGTATCTATCTTGCTTAAATAAACATTAATTGAATATCATGTTTAGGTGAGTAGATCTGTTTGTCATTAGCTGATTAGTTCAGATCTTGATTGTGTATAGGTTGCACTCAAGTCATGGGCTGCAACGATTCGGTCGATCCCCTTGACACAAGCGACGGGTTAGGTGGATTAGTTAAAGAGTCAAAGCATCGTTTACTTTATAGGCTTGTATGTTGCCTATACATTAGATCGGTTGTTCAGCCGATTCTGCTTGTGTCTGCCTGCAGCACGTTGTATTTTCCCAATCTCCTTTATATGTTGTTTTATGTTTCGCTCATGTCAAGATCGATTCAAGTGCGTTGATTAGCTATAGCGATTTAGTCGATCCTAATTAATGGATGTGATAGATTGAGACATGTGTTGCTGCATAAGGCAATGTATAAATCAGATCTGTTTAATACAAGTTGTTTCCATTCATGTTATCCCTGAATCGGTTAAAATGCGCATCGGATGTTTTTATTATATTCATGTGTTTGCACCAAAATCTAGACTGAGTGCGGATAGCCGATGCCACGCAGACTCAGTCAATTTTCCGAAAGCAGAGTCTGTTGTATGAAGAGCTGAGAATAGCCGATCGGATCCTGGATCGATTGTTGGGCCGAAGCGAAGACGGCATGGTTGAAGACAAGAGTCGATTGATGACATCAGCACGAGTCTCCAACGCCGGGAAGCGATCACGTTTGGAGTCCGTTTTGAAAAGGTTAGATTGAACTCCAAGTTACCTGTAAAATAGGAAAGTTTGTTAGTTTCCATATCTATTTTTGAGATGTAATTCGATTAGAACTCTATCTTGTCAAGCCCAGGGTATAAATATAAACCCCCGGCCATTGTAATACGTACAACACACCTTTCGGCTCTGGCCAAAACCCTTAGGAGTAGGAGTAAAGTAGATCTCGGCGAGTTTCTTCGAACAGGCTGAGTGTCATCCGGTGGATGCAAGCTTGCTTGTAAGTATCATCATGCCTTGCTAAGCTTTGTCTCCTTAATGTCATCCAGTGGACATGGGAGCTTTGTAGATCAAGGTCGATTCTTGTTTGATATGAGTTTAGCGTCATCCGGTGGACGTGGGCTTAGATCAAATAAGGATTAGTTATCGATTCATGCTTGTTTACTTGTTTAATCTATGTTTAGCGTCATCTGGTGGACGAAGGCTTAGATTAATTTAGTTAATGTGCATGGATTAGTTATCGGCTCTAACTAAAATTGGCACCTTAGTTAGATTCATCAAGTTACCGGTGATGTTTGAGTTTATTTGTTTATTTACATATTTCACTCACCAAATTTGCCCAATCTCGATCTGTTTGTATCGGCTTTATATCTTTAGACCTATTTGTTCAATGAATGATAATTGTCACATGTTTATGCATTAGTAAATAGAATATGCTTGCAATAGCCAATAGATCTAGATCTTGATTTTGTACGAGTTGCACTCAAGTAATAAGATGAATAGTGTTTGGAATCAATGATCGATAGATTTAAATCATAGTTTACATTATGGTTGCCTCGATCCACTCGATCCCCACTATTGTAAACATTGAGTTAAATGTATTGGTTTGGAGATCTAAGCATTACTCGTCTTATCTGCTTGTGTGTTGCTCGTATTTGCCGAATCGGCTAATTAGCCAATTTCGCTCTGTTTCTAGATTCAGATATCTTTTGATCCGATTTACTTGACATGTATGTGTTAATTATGTTATATCTTGTCTCATGCAAGTCATTACCATCGTTGATGCAAATGAATCGGTTCTTTTACGTCATAATGCTTATCTCATGAAAATCGGTTCATATCATCCGGATATCGACTCTTTACTCGATAGCCTGCAAACGGGGTCTGTAAGGCCGAAAATTCAGAACTATCTGGACACACCAGTAAGTTCCGCCTTGTTGTTACTGATTATATCTTTTTCCTTGTCAATTGCAGGTCAAATTGACTGGCACGCTTGGGAGTCATCGGCACTCTCAGACTGGGCCTGAAGCAAGCTGGATCTGTGAAAGCTCCATCTGCTTTCACGGGTCGTTCTGGCTTCGCTGGTGTGTTAAGCGCAAGGAACCACTTTTTGTGCTAACACACTTTTTAGCACACCCAGTGGGACAGTTTTCACTCATGGCCAAGAACAAGGGCGCAGCGGACAACACTCCGAAGGATGACGGCGTCATCAGGGTCAAGCGTGAAGAGATCGAGCCTGAAGATGCTATGATCATGGAGCAGCTCATTGAAGAATTTTCTGATGCCTGCCTACTATCATTCAGCAAGACCCGTGAGGGTCAAGTGGTGAAGAAAAATCCCTTTCCAAGATGGATCCTACATGGCCACAGCGACAAGCAAAGAAGAGTTCAAAGATTTCCTTTTTAGCGCCATCTGGTCAGCTTCGCATCAGGCAGTCGGGCATCAATACAACGTTTTCCTGCACACATTCTATAACATCATAAAGACAGTCATCAAGAGATAGGACTGGGAATCATTGGACCCGACATACTTCAACATACCTCCAAAACATTCCAATCCAAGTGCAGCGGCCGGGACATCCAATCCTCCGCCGCAACAGCCGAATCCGCCAAAGCCGTCTGTTCAGAATCCCACTATGAAGACGGATTCAGCTTGAAAAATAGCTGCGTCTCCCAAGCTATACAGAGACTACCCTCCTGAGGAGATCGCTGCTTACATGAATACAACTGGGAACGTGCCGGCCGGGAACATGCCCCCAACAGCTCCAGGATATCACATTGGGCATGCTTATCAAGATCTCACGTCGGCACCACACCCCGGTTATACCCAGTCACCTCAAGATGAATTGCTGAACAAGATGAGTACAATGCTCAGGGATCAATTCGGCTTGCAGCCGAAGGCAGGAGTCTCGATCAGATATAGACGCCCTTATCCTGAGTGGTTTGATCATGTGGCGCTGCCTGCTAGGTATCGCATGCCAGACTTCACCAAGTTCAGTGGGCAGGATGACATGTCCACCTTGGAGCACATTAGCCGATACTTGACTTAGCTTGGCGAGGCTTCGTATGAGGACGCTCACAAGGTCCGCTTCTTCTCATTGTCATTGACTAGCCCGGCTTTCAGTTGGTTCACTACTCTGGAGCCGGAGTCGATTCTGAACCGGGCGGATTTAGAGAGCAGATTCCACAGCTATTTCTTCTCCGGCACTGGGAAGAAGACTATCGTCGATCTGACCAACATGCGCCAGAACAGTAGCAAGACCGGGTCGGCCTTCATCAAGCGTTTCAGGGAGATGAGGAACATGTGCTATTCGTTAAACATCACGGACAAGCAGGTCGCTCATCTGGTCATCGGTGGATTGCTCCCGCAAGTTCAAGAGAAGCTGGTGGGCACTGACTTTGACAATATCAGCCAGGAGATGTAGAGGGTGTCGGCGCTGGAGTTGCAAGCTCAACCCTTCAGGAAGGACGCGAAGTTCAAGCACACCGCGTACGTCAACATCTCCAATTCAGAGGATGAAGGTGAGGACAAGGTTGCTACTGTCGAATTGAAGTGGGGCAAGAGGCCCATGGCTGTGCCCAAGAACTGAAGCATTGAAGATCAATATGATTTTGATACAAACAAGTTAGATAAGCTCTTCGACTTGCTTAGATAAGCTCTTCGACTTGCTGGTCAGTGCTGGGTAGATCACGTTCCCTGCAGATTAAGTCAAGCCCTCTCCTGAGGAATTGAAAGGGAAGCCCTTTTGCCAGTACCACGGTCATGACACGCATGATACTAATGGGTGCCTGTAACACCCCTGGTGTTACAATAACTAAAACCGGCCATGTCATCATGATTACATGTAAGTTATCCTGCATAAACTCATTGTTACTGTGCATCACTAAGATAATTTTTTTTACTTACAAATGTGATGGTGCTTAGGTACCTTTGAGTGACTTTATGATTTAAATATTTGTTTGTGTGTATGCCTTTAAATCCAAATAGAATATAAAAAGGAAAACAATTAAAAACCTTAATCGGACCTGAAACCCTAAATCGAAAACTAAATAGAATCAAGGGTTGAGCCTTAAATAAAAGATGTAAATCTTTAAAGGATGAGCCACTTCTATTTTGGACAATTTCGAAGTTACTAAAAGGAATTTCAAATAAAACTTAAATCTATACTTTAAAGTTTAGGTTTGAAATTCGAATTAAAAAACTAGCAAGATTCTGGTAAAGATTCTTTAATAAAAGTTGTAGGTATTTGAAAATAGAACAACTTTCATTTTTGGAGATTTTAAAGTTTACCAGTGGAAATTTAAATTAAACCCCAATTAGTGTTTGTTTATTCAAATTTAAAATGCCCTTTCAAAAACTATTAAGAAATTGAGCAAACTTCTTTAATGAAAGTTGGAAGGCTTTTTAGGTTCAACAACTTTTATATTTGGGGATTTTGAACTTATACATTGAAATTTCAAATTAAACCCTAAGGAGTGTTTTAGAATTTAAATTTGAAATGCTATTTTAAAAAAATATGAAGAATTTGACAAAACTCAATTACTAAAAGTTGTAGAGCTTGATAAATTGAACAACTTTTATTTTCAAAGATTTTCAAGTTGTTCAGAGAACTTTGGAGAATTTGGTGGAACTTAAAATGAATTTCAACGACTGTTAAAATGGTCAATAAAATAAAGTGGTTAATACTCAATAGTAATTAGTTTCATTAACTTGCAACTTTATCATGGAGGCAAGTTGTACTCAACTTAAAAATTAAGTTTACTTTCTATTGATCAGTGATTCAATGCATCTCATGCATCATGGCACGCATATCATCATGTTAAGCATGCATTATTACTTCGTGTAGTGAACGCGCGGTAAATATTATTGGAAACAAGTCCCGAGAAAGGTCTTCTCTCGATGGACGTGGATCTTCTCGGCGTTTGACTTCAAGGTTCTGTCTACTTCAAGCAACAGGCAAGCCCCGGTGTATTCAACCCCTTCCTTGTGAATTACAAATGTTTATAACTTGAGTTAATCTACTGCATTAGGTTTATTGGAGTTGATTGATAACCCAATTGATGCATTACTAACCTTGACCATTGAAATATCCGGAAACCATTTTAAAATAAAATGTCTGGAAGATGCTTAGCTCTGCTTAAATAATTTAGATTTGCACAAAATGCTATTTTGAGTTATTGTGATATGTTATTGAATAATTCATGAAAAAGGGAATTGGTAATATTCTCGTTCGGTGGCTATGCACCTAATCAGTACATCATCACCGACGGGAGGGAATGTTTCTATTGGGTGGTTGTATCTCTTGGGTTAGAGTCCCAAGGTTTGACCACCGATGGAAAAGGGAAATGTTTTGCTCGGTTTATGAGCACATGGGGCGGCGTTCCCCATGTCTTATCATCCGGCAGGCATGGATTTGAAAACCGTTGGGTAACTTTGTACTTGGGTTAGAGTCCCAATGCATGGTTGCCGGCAAAAAAGAAATTAGGGACCATTCGTTGTACGCCTGCTGGATCGAAACTTTGCAACTAGCCACATCTTACGGAAAGCCCTATCTCCGGTGGCTCTATTGCTTGAACTGACAACCACGCATTGGGAGTGGAGAGATGGCGAGAGTAGCGTGTACCCTCGTGGCCGTCATGCCTGGAGACGAGAGGAGTACTGTGCTCTCGGGTGGCGCAGGACCGGTTCAGGGATACAAAAGCCGTGGTAGACGGGGTTGGCATATGCAAGCTTAGGTGCTACATATGCAGTGTGGATAGGGATCCTCAGCTGGGTATTAATCGATTCGAATCGTTGTTGCTCCTCGGTTAATGGAGACTTGATCCACTGACTTACCCCGAAAAGTGGTTCGGAACTAGGATGTTTTTTTGAGAATGAATAAGTAATTGAAATTGAAGGATATATGTGAAAGAATTGAGAACTATTGAGATTGATTATAATAATATTGAGTAAAATACTAAAAGCAAGATTAGTAATGCTATTTCCATAAAATACTTTGGCTCCTACTAAAGCCTTACCTTGACTCCCCTCAGCCTGCATTCCTAAGTCTCATTCCTTTTTCTTAGTCGGGTAAGTCTTGCGGAGTACCCCAGTAATACTCAGGGTTTATTAACCCCTGTTCCAGGAGAGCCGAGAGTACAGTTCTACTCGAGGCTGTGCCGGTTGACGGATCGTGCATGGATGAAGATGTGTATAACCCTTGGGCAGGGTGTCTAGTTGTATGATGCTACTCCACTACGAAACTCTGGTTTGAGATAATGTAATTTATATTTGTAATCTATGTTTATGTAATACTTCCACACCTTGTACTCTGATTCAAATTATTTGTGTAAACTGTTGTAATACTTGCAAGGTCTTTACCATAAGATCCTCGGGTGAATTGGGGTTTCCGAGGAAACCCGGCAGGCCACCTAGATCAAGGGGAACTCGTGCAGGCTGATCGTGGGTCCTTAGGGACGATGACGGTGCACGTGGACCCTATGATTAAGGCGGTTCTGTCACAAGTGGTATCAGAGCATTTCATTGTAAAGTAGTTGCAGTATTACTTTACAAAAACTCCAAAATGATTTGGAATGAATAAAATTGATGGGGTAGTTTGGTCCGAGTTGTTTCTGAACTTTTCTCATTCATTCTATAGCATCTTTCCTCGATTACTTCTATAGATCTATAGTTAGGTTTTGAGTTTAGTAGTGGATTAGCACCTTAAGTATGCCCTATGTTTAAAAACGTTGGGTGCGTGTCACTCTAGTAATTAAGTTAATCAGTATAATACGTATATATCAGAGTATTCTGGTTTGTGTTGGAATGCTTATGCGTCATGACATTACAACTACTAATAATACCCCGATATGATGTATATCTCTACTTTCTAAAATAAAACCTAATTCCAAATATATTTTTGTTAAAAACAAATTCTTACCCTTCTTCTCAATAGATGGATCCGCAAAACCCTGCCACTGGAATTGATGACTGCCTGGCTACGTTTGGAACCCCTACAGTGTTGTGGCAGTTACTACAGGAAGTAGGCTACTCAGAACCATCCAAGTATCATTGGTCCCATACTATCCTCCTTGGTCAGCCGTGGTATGAAGTGTCCCTCCGGATCTCAGCTTGTACCACCGCTCCGTTTTGGCCAGCTTGGGAAGCACAAGCTGAAGATATGAGTCCCTGGGAAGGAGCTCAAGCTACAGCATTGGAAGTCCTGAGAAAGATCTGCTTTAGATGTCAGAAAGAGGTCAAAGTCTCTACTCTGAGAATGTTTTCGTCTGAGGCACTAGGAAACTAGGATGGCCTTCAACAACAAGCCAAGCAACGGGAAAAAAAACTCTGATCAACAGGATCTCATATTGGTAGCCACTACTCGAGCTATGCTAGCCGTCCTTAACCTCCATCTGACCCGTGAGCGAGGACGCGAGGAGTGGCAGGAACTTTACTCAGAATGCTATGAAGCACTCAAGAGTACAGAACTAAAGAAGAAGAAGGCCAACAAGAAAGCCCTAAAGTGGCAGGAGGTTGCTCAGGGCAGTAACATTGAAAGAGATCGGTCTGGATGTCCAGATAGAAGCACTCCAAGCACAGCGACAAGCAGACTGCATAGAAGAGCTAGAAAGTCTAGGGGATAGTCTTCATCTTCAGACAGGACTTCTCATCCAACAGCGTGAAGAAGCTCATTCTTATGCCGTAATGGCAAACGAAGGTCTTAGAGAGACCGTTGGATATTTGCAGCATCAGGATGCGATGTTTTGGGGTCTGCATAACACCTATCAGTAACAACTCTAGGCAGCCCATCAGAATATCACCAATCTGCAACGAGAAGTGCAAATTCTCCACGCCATGAATGATCCAATTCCAGATAGAGAGATTCCAGCAGCTGACAATCAGGAAGAGTCTGGTTCAGCAGAGAATGCCGATGAAGACTTAGAGGAAGTAGCGAGTGACTCGGAGTCAGAAGTAGTGAGTGGCCAGGTCAATTAGCTTATGAAGGTAGCTGGTTTTTTAGACCCAGTGTTAGGTCAGTTCAAACCTAGGGTCAAGGTTCTCTGTACTATAAAACCCTGGGTCAGTTGGAGATCGGTGTAATGGTAGCATGTCATCCTAAGCTAGTAGTCAATGTGAACTAATGTGTAAACCTCGGATAATCCTTTGTCATCGGTCAAATCATTTCCTACTTAAGCTTATAAGTGTTAGGTGTGTTCAAAAGTTGGTAAATTTTGCCACAAGACTAGGTTTTACCAATCCTCGTTAATCTTTGCTCCAAAAATTTCTGGTCCTTGGAAAACTTATGGATGCAGTCGACCCGACACAGAAAACTCGATAAATCTTTGGCTATCTAAATCTACGTATGTGTTAGCCTTGATTCTCTCCTTTTACAACACATGCTATTTCCTTGAAACTGCCAATAAACATGTGTTGGTTGAAAGCTATTGTAATTGTAGTCTATGGGATATCATGATCCATGACCAGGATGCGGCATCGAAATCTGCGGTCTCTTATGGCTCGCGACCATAGGAGGTTACTGCTGGACGCTCGCTGTTATCAGGGTTAATGGTCATGATCCTAGCCTGCAATTAATGTGCTTTCACTCTCTTTCAAATACCTTTCACCAAAAACTCATCTCCATTTTTCTTCATGAATTTCAAAAATTCTTTTGCTATTTATAACTATATTAAAACCTTTTCGAGAATTCACATCTGATCTTTCCGGAGTCTCAAAATTCTTTGTCCTTGCAATCATCTTAATCCCATCTGATAAAATAACGGGAACCGATTTGGAAATGATACCTAAGATCCAATCACTTGGAAATGGTATCTGTGATCCGCTGAGGATTCCTTGTTGTTTTATGGATTTTTGGCTTTTATAAATGCCTTGAGATTTATTTGAAAACTCACTCCTTCAAAAACTTTTGGACGCACTTAAATTTGCCCACAGACTTAGTACGAAAGCCTAACACTAGACCATGACTTTTATCTGCATACGTGTCATGCCTCGATCCGACACGTACCGCTCACTCAAATTCAACATGTTATTTTAAAATCGTTATGGTTGTGCCTATAGTGGTGCCATGACCTGTGACCACAGTGTCGCGTCGAAACCTAGGGATCCCTGGCGTGCCATGGCCGCACAGAGATTCTACTAGGCACGCGCAAGTATCAAGGTTTAGGGTTGTGATATACTATAGCTTCACAATTAATAAATTTCTTTGTTTGCACCTTGTGTGCAAACAAATCCATCTCGCTACGATGTAAAATGATCTGCGGCTACGATACAATATAGCAACCTGGGGTCTCCTGTAACTCACAAGCACATGAGATTCTGAAGGGTATATGCTCATATCGAGGTCTGTGTTCACTTTACATCATAGCCATAATCGATATACTTTCTGTCTTTTTACTGAGATTACTTTAATTGTGTTCTATGACGGTATCTCGACCCGTGACTGTGGTGATGTGTCAAAACTCAGAATCTTCTATGGGCTGCAGCCACATACGATCTTACCAGGGTACACACTAGTATCGTAGTCGGTGCTCCTGAACCATTATAGATTGCAATTAATGTGTCCTCACTCTCATTGAAACCCACGCTTAAAAGATACTTCTCGAAAAAGTTTATTTTGAAGAGAAAAAGTTAAAGCTTTTAGTGCTGAGAGACAACTGATTAGGTCAAATAAGAATCTTCATTATAGCAGATAGGAAGAGAAGTGTGGGCTAGTAGCTGATCAACTCAATCGTCTGAACACTTGTCAGTTGCATAGGATATATTTCATGTATCACCACTTGAGAAGTGTCTTCTAGTGCTAGATCGAGTTATTGACCTAGTAGGAATTGAATTTAACCAGATCTGACATGCTCCAAGTATTCAGTGTGAGTCCTAAACCCAAAAAGAGATCGAGATACTCAAAGGCTTCAACAGGATGATGTACAAGTACATTGAAATCAGTCTTCAAGAGAAGAAGCTACCCGAGAAATCAGAGAATTACTCATATAAAAACTTCCTAAATTCGCTGCTACCCTTTAAAAATAATTTACCCTTTTCAAGTTTTACAAAATGAAAAAACCCAACTTGCTCTATAGTCAAGTTTAAAAAAATATTTTCTTGACACATTTTGTTTCATTTCTAAAATTAAGGCGTTAGCCGCATCTTAAATTTCGAGACGAGATTTTATTGTAAGGAGGGAAGGATGTAACATCCCTAGTGTTACGATAACTAAAACCGGCCATGTCATCATGATTGCAGGTAAGTCATCCTGCATAAACTCATTGTTACTGTGCATCACTAAGATAATTTTTTATTTACAAATGTGATGGTGCTTAGGTACCTTTGAGTGACTTTATGATTTAAATATTTGTTTGTGTGTATGCCTTTAAATCCAAATAGAATATAAAAAGGAAAACAATTAAAAACCCTAATCGTACCCGAAACCCTAAATCAAAAAATAAATAGAATCAAGCGTTGAGCCTTAAATAAAAGATGTAAATCTTTAAAGGATGAGCAACTTCTATTTTGGACAATTTTGAAGTTACTAAAATAAATTTCAAATAAAACTTAAATCTATACTTTAAAGTTTATGTTTGAAATTCAAATTAAAAAACTAGCAAGAATCTAGTGAAGGTTCTTTCATAAAAGTTGTAGGTATTTGAAAATAGAACAACTTTCATTTTTGGAGATTTTAAGGTTTACAAGTGGAAATTTAAATTAAGCCCCAATTAGTGTTTGTTTATTTAAATTTAAAATACCCTTTCAAAACCTATTAAGAAATTAAACAAACTCCTTTAATGAAAGTTGTAATGCTTTTCAGGTTGAACAACTTTTATATTTGGGGATTTTGATCTTATACACTGAAATTTCAAATTAAACCCTAAGGAGTGTTTTAGAATTTAAATTTGAAATGCTATTTTAAAAAACTATGAAGAATTTGACAAAACTCAATTATTGAAAGTTATAGAGCTTGACAAATAGAACAACTTTAATTTTCAAGGATTTTCAAGTTGTTCAGAGAACTTTGGAGAATTTGGAGGAATTTAAAATGAATTTTAAATTTAACTTCTACCCCCCTTTTTCATAACTTCAAAAATATTCAAAATTTGAGGTTAGTTCAAAAACCAAAGTTGTTCAAAATTAGATTTTCTACAACTCTTATTAGGGGTCTGTTTTCAAGTTTACACACGAAATAGAAAGTAACTTTGCTAAAGTTGAAAATGGGTATGGCCCTGCTACAATACCGACAGGGGGGTCCGGTCCACGCCCTGCCACGCGGTCGTGCAGGCCGCGCCGTCCGCCGGCGGCGCCCGGGGCCGGCCGGGCCCGGCCACCGCCCGCTGTCATGTTCGCGGGGGCCCCGGCCGCATACTGAGCCACTACCGCCCTATAAAAGTTCCCTGTCGCCGCCGTTTCTTCCTCCTCTCCTCCATGGCCGCCGCGGTACCGTCGCCGTGCCCAAGCCACTCAGGTGAGTTTGGTGTCGTGTGAGCTGGTGTTTTGGACTCTCCGTGAGGCATAGATCGTGACCAACCAACCCGTTTTAACTCTACTACTCAGGTGACGACGGAACGCTGCATCGTCATTAGGTTCATGCCACTGTCAACGCCATCAACGTCGGCAACCTGTCTCCAGCCACTCTCTGTTTCTACTAGTGTGCGCGCGAGGCTCTAGGTGAGCTCTGGTAGCTTGTGATGCGTTTGGTTCATTTTGGGAGGGTCCCGCGTGGCCAGAATGCCGGCGCCGCCGCGGCCGAGCCCGTCTTGGCCGCCATGGCTGTGGTCGGGACCTCTCGAGGTCATGATTTGCCTAAACGAATACCTAGCCGAGTTCGCGGGGTCGTGGGGAGTATTTTCGTTCCCTCCATGTCACCGGGGAGTCCGCCGCCGATGAGTCCGAGGCCGACGACAGCTTGGCCCCTCTGTTCAAGCAAGAGGGAGTGAGAGGTAGGGGAAAGCCCGACCTGGGCCACCTGGGTCGAAGCTGGGCCGGTCCTGTGTGCTGGCCAGGGCGGGCCAGAAAGCGTGAAGGTGAGCTGAGGACTGAGTTGGGCCGCGCATGGGCTGCCTGGGCTCGCCCAGCTGAGGTGGCCTGCGTGAGGAGATGTCATTTTCATGTTTTCAGAAAAATATAAAAAGTGCAATACTTTGTTTATTTCGTTGGAATATTTCTATAGATCCAAAAATCTTGAAATAATTTTTGTAGACCCTCTGTGATATGGTGGATTTATTAAAAATATTAGATGAATGGTTTGTGCAATTTCTGTACACTGTGAAAATGTATCTTTTAATTAATAAATGGGACTTCTATGAATTTTATAGCTCAAAATATTAATCCAAAAATCATGAAAATTTTGTAGTTACTGTTTTGTACTGTGGGCTACCTCCACAAAAAATTGTAGCTCATTTGGAAGAAATTAAATCGTTTCATAACATATGTGTATAATTATTAATTAATAAAAGAAATGGAAAACTCTTTATGTATTAGGATTTTGGGTGACTTTTGCATTGAGTGATGTCCCTGGGTCATTAACTTGAGATTATCCTTAGCACCTTAATTAGTGTTTGGGTTTTTAATTAAATTGTTAATTAGGAACACTAATAATTTATGTTATTCACAGATGATGATAGGGTTTAATAATTTGCTTAGGCAAAGGGTTGACAGTGTTCTAGGAGAAAAACTAATTCGATTTTCAACGACTACTAAAATGGTCAATAAAATAAAGTGGTTAATACCCAATAGGAATTAGTTTCGTTGACTTGCAACTTTATCATGGAGGTAAGTTGTACTCAACTTTTAAATTAAGTTTACTTTCTATTGATCAGTGATTTAATGCATCTCATGCATCATGGCACGCATATCATCATGTTAAACATGCATTATTACTTCGTGTAGTGAACGCGCGGTAAATATTATTGGAAGCAAGTCCCGAGAAAGGTCTTCTCTCGGTGGACGTGGATCTTCTCGGTGTTTGACTTCAAGGTTCTGTCTACTTCAAGCAACAGGCAAGCCCCGGTACATTCAGCCCTTTCCTTGTGAATTACAAATGTTTATAACTTGAGTTAATCTATTGCATTAGGTTTATAGGAGTTGATTGGTAACCCAATTGATGCATTACCAACCTTGACCACTGAAATATCCGGAAACCATTTTAAAATAAAATGTCTGGAAAATGCTTAGCTCTGCTTGAATAATTTAGATTTGCACGAAATGCTATTTTTGAGCTACTGTGATATGTTATTGAATAATTCATGAAAAAGGAAATTGGTAATGTTCTCGTTCGGTGGCTGTGCACCTGATCAGTACATCGTCACCGACGGGAGGAAATGTTTTTGTTGAGTGGTTGTATCTCTTTGGTTAGAGTCCCAAAGCTTGACCACTGATGGAAAAGGGAAATGTTTCGCTCGGTTGATGTGCACATGGGGCGGCGTTCCCCATGTCTTGTCATCCGGCAGGCATGGATTTGGAAACCGTTAGGTAACTTTGTACTTGTGTTAGAGTCCCAATGCATAGTTGCCGGCGGAAAAGAAATTAGAGACCGTTCATTGTAGGCCTGCTGGATCAAGACTTTGCAATTAGACACATACTACGGAAAGCCCTATCTCTGGTGGCTCTATTGCTTGAACCAACAACCACGCACTAGGAGTGGAGAGATAGCGAGAGTAGCGTGTACTCTCGTGGCCGTTGTGCCTGGAGACGAGAAGAGTATTGTGCTCTCGGGTGGCGTAGGACCGGTTTAGGGATAGAAAAGCCATGGTAGACGGGGTTGGCATATGCATGCTTACGTGCTACATATGCGGTGTGGATAGGGATCCCTAGCTGGGTATTAATCGATTCGAATCGTTGTTGCTCCTCGGTTAATGGAGACTTGATCCACTGACTTACCCCAAAAAGTGGTTTGGAATTAGGATGTTTTTTTGAGAATGAATAAGTAATTGGAATTGAAGGATATATGTAAAAGAATTGAGAAGTATTGAGTTTGATTATAATAATATTGAGTAAAATACTAAAAGCAGGATTAGTAATGCTATTTCCGCAAAATACTTTGACTCTTGCTAAAGCCTTACCTTGACTCCCCTCAGCCTGCATTCCTGAGTCTCATTCGTTTTTCTTAGTCAGGTAAGTCTTGCGGAGTACCCCAGTACTCAGGGTTTATTAACACCTGTTGCAGGAGAGCCGAGAGTACAATTCTACTCGAGACCGTGCCGGTTGACGGATCGTGCATGGATGAAGATGTGTACAACCCTTGGGCAGGGTGTCTAGTTGTATAATGCTACTCCACTACGAAACTCTGGTTTGGGATAATGTAATTTATATTTGTAATCTATGTTGAAGTAATACTTCCGCACCTTGTACTCTGATTCAAATTATTTGTGTAAATTGTTGTAATACTTGAAAGGTCTTTACAATAAGATCCTCGGGTGAATTAGGGTTTTCGAGGAAACCCGGTAGGCCACCTAGATCAAGGGGAACTCATGCAGGCTGATCATAGGTCCTTAGGGACGATGACGGTGCACGTGGGCCCTATTATTAAGGCGGTTCTATCACAGTGCCATGTGTTCAGAACTCAGATCCAGAGAGCTTTCTCTCGCGGCCTATTGAAGTTTGATAGTCCTACCAAAGGGAAGATGAAGATTGATAAATTCCCGTTTCTGAAAGGCCAGAACATGGTCGAGGTGACGTCCTCTGCAGGCAAGGTGAGAGTCCTGACCTCTGATCAGGCGAGGAGGAATGCGTCGGTTGATCCAGGCATGCAGATAACAGCTAAAGAACTGGATATGATCAAGAAGAGCAGGGAGCAGAGCAGGAACCGACCTGAGGTGGGGGAGTCCAGCAAGACCGAGGTGACTTCTCGTAACCTATTGAACAAATGGTGAAGGTAGAGGGAGAAGAATCACCAAAGGCAGCTTGAAGAAGAGGAGTACCAGAGGTGGGCCCATGATGAAGAGGAAGCATGCTACCAGGAAGAGTTAGCCTACCGCCGGGAGGAAGAAAAAGAGCACTAGTGTTGCCCGTTCTTTCGGCATTGCTAGAACGAAGGTTTAAAATTGCCAACTATCCGCAACTGCCCGAAGTGCAGTGATCAATACCGGGAGTACAGGCATCCTCAAACCAACCGCTGGTCTGTGCATAAGAGTCTTGGACGCCCACAAGACATGCAGGATCGACGCGAAAAAAGGGATGTGCATGATCGGCTCGATGCAGCGTTAGTCGATCGCGAAGAGCCGGCCTGGTAGGAAGGCCATTGGTGCCCTGGGTACTTGACCAGGAGTCAGAGATGCCATGTGTAGTGCCTCAAGAATAGAGAGCTCAAAGTAGAAGGGGGCCCAAGGCAAGTCTGGCGGGAGAAGCCCTCTCAAGACAAGGGGAAGGCGATAGCCGATGCACAGATGGTGTTCGTGCTTCCGGCTGAGTTCAGAGCGCCCAAGGCCAGGAAAGGTTACGTATCTTCCGAGTCTGACGAATCAGAGTCTGAACAGGGCACCCCTAGGCTGGTTTTCGCACAGCAAGCTACTTTCGACAAGCCGCCCAAGCATTGGCACTTGAAGGCCCTATACCTCAAGGGATATGTTGATGGGATGCCAATTACCAAGATGCTGGTGGATGGTGGTGCCACAGTCAATCTCATGCCCTACACTACCTTCCACAAGCTGGGCAAGGGCCCTGATGATTTGATCGGGACCGATATGATGCTCAAGGATTTCAGGGGCAACTCTTCCAACACCCGAGCGGCAATCAATATCGAGTTGACAGTCGGGAAGAAGACGCTGCTTACCACTTTCTTCATGATTGACAGCAAGGGTTCATACAGTTTGCTGCTTGGGCATGACTGGATTCATGCCAATTGCTGTGTGCCATCTACAATGCACCAATGTGTGATCCAGTGGCATGGTGATGAGGTTGAAGTGGTCCCAGCTGATGATTCAGTGAGTGTTGCTACGGCAGACGCTGCCTACTGGGAAGCCGGAGATCATGACTGTTTTTCTGGCAAGACTTGGGACGAAGGCTCCATCAAGGTCAGCGATGAGAGTCAACAGCCGGTCCGAGAAATCGGCCCTGAGTCTTTTTATTAATGGATAATCCGATCGATGGCACCGAGGGCAAGCTTGGACAGGGCTTTACGTCGGCCGATAAACTTGAAGAAGTAGATATTGGACCTGGTGACAGACCAAGGCCGAGGTACATTGCCGCCAACCTTGACCCTGAGTTCAGGCGGGAGTTAATAGATCTATTGAAAGAATAAAAAGATTGCTTCGCCTGGGAATATTACGAAATGCCTGGTTTAGACAAATCAATTGTTGAGCACAGACTGCCTATCAAGCCTGGATTTCGGCCGTTCAAGCAACCTCCACAGTGATTCAAGTCAGACGCATTACCTGACATCAAGGCCGAAATTGAGAGATTGTTGGAAGCCAAGTTCATTCGAGCTTGCTGATACGCCGAATGGGTATCGAATATTGTCCCTGTATATAAGAAGAATGGCAAATTACGAGTTTTTATTGATTTCAGGGATTTGAACAGGGCTACCCCGATGGATGGTTATCCAATGCCAATAGTCGATATGTTGGTTGATTCAGCGACAGGGAACCAGGTCATCAGTTTCATGGACGGCAATGCTGGGTACAACCAGATTTTCATGGCTGACGAAGACATTCCCAAGACAGCTTTTAGGTGTCCCGGTGCAATCAGTCTATTCGAGTAGGTTGTAAGGACTTTTGGTTTAAAGAATGCCGGTGCAACTTATCAAAGAGCTATGAACTATATTTTTCATAAGTTGATTGGCAAAATTGTTGAAATTTATATTGATGATGCGGTTGTGAAGCCCAAGAGCTACAACGACCATTTAGCCGATTTGAAGGCTACCTTGGAATGCACGAGGAAACATGGGCTGAAGATGAATCCTAATAAATGTGCTTTCGGGGTATCGGCGGGTGAATTTCTGGTTTTCATGGTGCATCACAAAGGGATAGAGATTGGCAGCAAGAGCAGAAAAGCCATCGATCAGCTTGTACCTCCGACCAACAAGAAGGAGTTGCAGTCCTTGCTTGGTAAGATTAATTTCATCAGAAAATTTATTGCCAATATGTCAAAGAAAGTGCTACCATTCTCACCATTATTGAAGCTTAAAGACGATCAAGAGTTCAGATGGGGTGCGTACAGCAGAAGGCTTTTGACGAGATCAAAGAATATATGAAGTCTTCACCTGTTTTGGTGCCACCACAGGTGGGGAGCCTTTTAAGTTGTAAGTGACGGCCGAAAACCATACGATTGGATCGGCCCTTTTTCAAGAGTTTGAAGGAAAAGAGAGAGCAATTTTCTATCTGAACAGGAGGCTCTTGGATCCTGAAACAAGATACACGCCGACTGAAAAGTTGTGCCTGTGTTTATTTTATTCATGCACCAAGTTGAGGCACTACTTATTGTCGGCGGAGTGTGTGGTGGTGTCTAAGGCAGATGTGATCAAGAATATGTTGTTAATGCCAATACTGAATGGACGGATCGGCAAATGGATCTTGGCACTCTCTGAGTTTGACTTGAGGTTCGAATCGGCTAAGGCAGTCAAAGGGCAGGCAATAGCCGATTTCATTACCCAGCATTACGAAGGCGCTGTCAATCTGGTCGACGTAGTGCCATGGACTATGTTCTTCGATAGGTCATCTTGCAAGCAAGGTGGAGGTGCTGGAGTGGTGCTTATATCACCTCGGGGACAGCATTTTGAGTTTGCTTTCTAGATTGGGCCTACGGTGACAAATAACCAAGCTGAGTATGAGGCGATCTGGAAGGGGTTTCAGCTTCTACATGAAGCAAAGGCCGATGTAGTTGAGATTTTTGGAGATTCACAACTAGTCATCAACCAATTGCTCGGCCTATATGAGTGTAAAGACGACATACCCAGAGGTTATTATGATCAGTGCCAAGCTTTGATTAGAGGATTTATATTAGTTTCACTTTATCATATTCCCAGAGATCAGAATCAGGAGGCTAATCGATTGGCACAGAGTGCCTTGGGCCATAGGTCCCTGCAGGAAATTTTCAACGCCGAGCAATCAGTTAATGACTGGCGGGGCGAGATAGCGAGTTATCTTGCAGATCCTTCACAGAGAGTCAGTAGAAAGTTGAGATACAAGGCTATCAAGTATGTGTTGCTAGATGGTCAGTTGTATTATAAGACTGTTGAAGGTGTGCTGTTAAAATGCCTCGGGGCGGAAGAGTCGGCAAAGCTGATGAGTGCGGTTCACGAAGGAGTTTGCGGTGCTCACCAATCGGCTCACAAGATGAAGTGGATCATCCGGAGGACTGGTTATTAATGACCGACAATGCTCAAAGATTACTTCAAATATTACAAGGGTTGCCAAGAATGCTAGAGATTTGGGAATGTGCAGAAATCTCATGCTTCAGCTATGAATCCTATCATCAAGCCATGGCCGTTCAGAGGATGGGGAGTCGATCTGATCGGCCAAATCTATCCACCGTCGAGTAAAGGTCACAAGTGGATACTGGTTGCAACCGACTACTTTACCAAATGGGTAGAAGCCGTTCCTTTGAAAAATGCTACATCCGGAGATATAATTGAGTTTGTGAAGGAACACATCATTTACAGGTTTGGCATACCACGGACTATCACAACTGATCAAGAGACAATATTCACTTCAGATGAGTTTCTAACCTTTGCCGACGACATGGGCATCAAAATTTATAATTCTTCGCCTTATTATACCCAGGCCAATGGTCAGGCTGAAGCTTCAAATCATATTTTAATCAAGGTCATTAAAAAGAAGATTGAACAAAATCCAAGAAGGTGGTATTTGACTTTGAGTGAGGCGTTGTGGGCATACCGGATGGCGCAACATGGATCGATTAAGGCCACGCCCTATGAGTTAGTCTATGGACACGCTGTTGTCCTGCCATGGGAGATTCAGTCTGAAACACGGCGCGTCACGTTGTAAGATAAGCATACAACCGGTGAATATAGAGACATCATGATGGACAGCCTTGAAGATCTATATTGTCATCGGCTCAAAGCTTTAGAGTGCATTGAGAGGAACAAGATACAGATAGCCAAATATTACAACACCAAGGTGAGAAGCAAGAGTTTTGTTGAATCAAAGCTGGTATGGAAAGTTATATTGCCTATTAGTATTAAGGACAGTCGATTCGGCAAATGGTCTCCAAATTGAGGAGGCCTGTATCGAATTGTGGAGTGTGCGCCCGGCAATGCCTACATCCTTGAAGATTTGGAAGGGAGGAGGTTTGCAAGGGCGATCAATGGGAAGTTTCTGAAGAAGTATTATCCCAGCATCCCAGTTGGAGGTTGATAGCCGATCGGTGCAAGATCTGGCTCTGATAGCCGATTCTAAGCAGAGGATCGCCTTCAGGACAAAAATAGAAATTATGTAATAGCCGATTTCGTTTTGACGAGTCACCTTCAGCACAAAAATTATAATGCCCTCGATGGGGTGTAACAGCCGATGCGATAAACATCGCCTTTAGAGCAAAAATAAAAAATAATAATGAGACATATGGAGATCAGAGTGATGATTTTCAACGAAGTATGATTACTGATTATGTTTACATTATAGTTTGATACATTCTAGATATCATTGTTGGTGGCCCTATCAATGACGTCTTCGGTGTCGGTGACGACCGCGACCCCTTCGGCGTGGGGGAAGAAGGCCGCCAGTTGGGCACTGGCCTCTCCCATGTCCTGGTCCTCCGGGAACCCAGGCACGATGGCCTCCAGGTCTATGCTGGAGCGGAGTCGTGCGGCCGTAAGAGCCCCGTTGGCGCCATGACGAAAGCCAGCCATGGCCACCTAACGGACTCAGTGGTGGACATCCTGGAGCCTCTGCGCCAGTGTCTCGCCACGGGCGTTGACAACGTTGGCGGCGTCTTCAGCGGCCACGCGCAACTCCTGCAGCTATGCGGTCAGGGCTGCAAGAAACAAAAGGGTCAGCACAAGAATCTTCGTCGACACATCACTGTTGACACTTTTTAGCGCAACCACCAGAGACAGGTGTTAGGCAATCTCAGATAACGGCGCCAGAAGTGGCTGAGGGTAGTTCTTATGTCTATTGGATAATTCCGCAAGCGCACAGAATATACCGCTATAGCACTTCACCCGGGAGTATTCCAAGATATCGTTATTTATTTTATCCCAAGGGAAAGCGGTTGCTAGGAATAATTAATAAAAAGAGAGAGATCCTTAAGTCTATAGCAACTTAGTATCAACTAGTGATACGGGGGTAAATCGGTATATAGAGGAAAGGGTAATGACACCAAGACACGACAAGGTTTTAGGATAACTAAAGATAACTAGTAGAGTATAACTAGGTGGGAGGACAACGAGTGAGTATAAGACTCTTATGACACTTACTTTACTCTTGTGAACTATCTTATCAAATGGATGAATTATACTAAGACAGCTACCTTACTTCCGGTGTGTAGGGGGTAGTGCGAAACAATAGAGGATATAACCTCTATCCGAAGCGTCTACTCTCTTATGGGAGCCTACCTTTTAAGAACTTGCCTAAAATACATGGAGGGATACTAAGACTAGATAGGGCTGTCATCACCTGCTAGCACCCACAAACAATCCGTGCGACAAGCGGTATTCAAAGGTAAGATCTAGTCTAAGCACCACGATACACTAAGCCTTACTACTCTAGCTGTGTACCAACAACTAAAGCACCCTATGACAGGCAATGAACCACACACGTGAGCTGGTTACAGGATCACTATCTAATATAACTCAACTATAAGTTAAGACAAAATACAACAATACTATAAATAATAGTAATGCACTAAGTAGAGACTTAGTAAAGTAAAGTAAAGATAATATATTGATGAAGGTAAAGTCTTACAGAAGGAAAGGTACAAGAGCTATATCAGACTCTCTAGCAGATGACTCCGGAGACTCCGAGCGAAGCTCGACTCGACTCTAACTCCCACATTAGATTAATACTACTACTACTAATAAAGAGTGGAGCTTCTCTTGTCTCTTGTGGCTCTTGTGCATCTTGAGTGTGTTGAAGAGGGTGATGGCAGCCTCTATTTATAGGGGAGAGTTGAGGGGTGCCACTTCAGCGATCTGCATGCTCCTTGCCTCTCCACCCTTGGATTAACCGCCTCAATACCGCCTTAGGATGGACGGCAGAGGTGATTTCATCACGTGGAAGACATGCAGGAAGGCGGTGGGGGCCAACCGACCTGGCCAGGCACCAGGGGGGAGGTGGGCCTAGCCAGGTGTGGTCCCCACCAGTCATAGAGTGTTGTCTTGTGCTGGTTCTGTCTTGATTGTATTATTTCACGCCTTGATCCGTGTGCTTTGATTCTCCACCGTTGAATGGAAACACATGTTGATCTGATGGTAGAATTGAGCTGAGTAGGATGTCACACGGATCCTGCCACGTCACCAGAGCTAGGTGGGCCCCATGGTGGGGTCGGCCGACCCACACATGGGCCCACTCTGAGCTCTCCTCTCTTCTGAGTGATGTCTTGAGTCATTTGTTGAAGTGTGATGACTTGGTTCCCAAATACATGGTACGGCCGACACATAATATTGGGCTCCAAGTGCCCCAATTTATTCTGTTTTGATCTTCCCTGCATTTAAAGGCTAAGAGTACAAGTGGAACTTGTTATTGATAAAATATGTTTATGATATGTTTATTCTCCCTTGAATCCGAGGCCTATTGACGGTGTTTGAATGTGAATTTTCATGGTATATCCACCGTCAACAAGATCCCCCAATCTTAACCTTTGCTCGTCCCGAGCAAATAATTAAACTTAGCCTCGGTGGATCAGGAGTTGCTACAATGTTCATATTTCCTTAGTACCAAGTGCACAACAAAATACTTCTCTTTTGAATGGAAAAATTGGCGATAAAAATTCACCCGTTTTACCTTAGTCCTTTGTGGGGCTAATGACCTTTCCTTTGCCTTAGGTTGTTGAGAGACAGAACAGTTTAACTTGAGCACTACTTTTCTCATTCTTTGCAAATTTCATACCGGAGGTTTTAACAATGTTTTGCATAACAAAACTTAATGTTTCTCATATGGTTCTCTCATGTCGCTCAAATGGTGTATGATTTCTTACCAAGGCACAAATTAAAAGGTAGCCTTCTCTTTATCATCCTACTTCTAAAAATGGTTTGTGTAGAGCTTAAGTTAGGAATGAAGGGTATAGCATACTTACTTTGCATATATTGTAGAGTCAAATTTTGGATCCAAAGAGAGAAGTGTCATGTCCTTAGATCAAGATGTGCAAGTGTGTGAAAAATATAAACTATAGTGCTTCTCTATTTGGAATTGTATCTCTCTCTAATCAATTTTTAGAGACATGTCTATCAATTTTTCTTTTCTTTATTCATGAGCCTTGACTTGCTCATATATTTTTTTCTATGGACTCTCTTGTGTCCATTTTTCTTTCTTTTTCTTTTCATTTTGCATAGACTTTTTGTCTCTTCTACCATAATAACTAAGAGAGATTTTCTATGACTTTAACACATGGAGTATTTATTTGGTGGAAATAAAAGGCATGTGGTTGCGTACTTCCAGTGTAAAAGCAGCACATATATGTGGTGTGTACGTGATCTTGATCTTGGGAGCATGATAAGACTCTCAATAAGGGTCAACAAGACTTGACAAAACTCAATACAAAGCAAATAACTTATGTGGAAGGTTTTAGATATGTGTAGCATATATGCCTGTGGTAGGAATTTATCACCATTGAGGAACAATAAGGTTTTGATTGTTTAAGAAATAAATCTCCAGTAATCATGCATGCTTAGAACAATATTATAGCAGCTCTTGTTTCACTATGTCATATCTCACAATAACTTAGACTTAGTTCTAACACTTAGCATCCACAAAGTTTAAAGGTTCATGATGATTTAAATGAGTCAAGTAATCCACACTCAAAGAAGTACTAAGTTGTAGACTAGGCATTAAAGAAATATTAACAGCGTAACTATTCATCATTTCCATGAGTAAGATAAACATTCATGAGACATATGGGAATAAGAGAAATATTTTTGATATTTTTATTTTATTATTATTTTTAAATGCAACGAATTAAAATGATATAAATAGATAGGATAAAATACTTACCTTGATGGGGGAGAGGATCTCCCCCAAGCTTGTCTTTTTGCTCATTGTGGTGACGGGTAGTATTGGAACCATCCCGTCCAGCGTTGTGCTTCTTCATTTTGGATAATTTTCATATTGCGGCAAAGACTATACACGATTAATATGTTGGTGATACTTTATACTATTTTCTCTACCATCGTAACGCTCTCAAGTGTAAAATGTCAAAACTACAAAGTTATAGATCTCATTGAGGGATATAACTTTGGTATAGAAAGTATCTTCATTTGACCTCATATAAAAAGAAATTTTTTTCTTTAATGCGTCAAGCGCTAATACGCGATAATTATGGTGCTGAAAACTTATATTAGCTTTTTGAGCTTCTTAACATTCTCAAATGAAAAAACTCAAAATTTAGAAAGTTGTATATCTCGTCGAGATCTATAATTTTCATATAGAAATCGTCTTCATCCAATGTCGTACGGAGGAGTTATGATTTTTTAAAAATTGAGTCACAGTACTGTCACGCCAGCGGGGGTGGCGCGACAAGGTTTTCCACGTCAGAAACGTCGTCTAACGTCCGCAAATGTTGCCGTGCCAGTGCATGTGGCGCGGCAATGTGTTTTTGTCGCGCCAGCGGCACTGGCGCGACCAAAACAGATTAAATTTGCAAAATGTTTTTAGATGCAGTTATTTTTAAATTTTCTTTTAAAAAAGATTAAAAATAATAAAAATTCCTAGCATGAGGCAGCGGTCAAATATATAGGTGTAAGATGTACTATGGGTGTCGGGTAGTGGAGTGGCGCGCAAGGTTCTTGGTGGTCGTGGTGCCGTCCCTGAATGTCAGAAAACTCTGCGTGGACTGAAAGCAAAGTAGCGCCGACTTGTGAATCCGGTGCAGTGCACGTGCATCATGCATGCCGAGCAATTGGTCCACAGGTTGCTTCCTTGTTGCTTCCTATCCAGTTAATTTATTTGGAAATAGATTTCTCATTTGTACCTTTGAGGCACATGTTTCTGGCCATCTCTCTGGATTAGTTTGAAGGAAAAGATTCAGTCTGTTGGGCCCTGGAAATGTTTGGAAAATAAACTGCAAAGTCGCTATATAAACTTATGATGAACGGTGGAGTTAGAGATATCTCAATGATACTATTTGGAAATGTAATAACCCATTAAAGGTTAAGATTTTTATTTGGATGGTGGCACACGACAGGATCCAGTCTAAAGTCCAAATAAGGAAGAAACATTGCATTGTGTGTGATGACATTTAAACTGCTGACCACCTGCTGTTTCAATGTCCAGTTACAATCTTTGTCTGTTCTTTCCTCCGAACTAATCTCTGTTGGGCGAAATCGTCCATTTGCTGTACACTAGTAAAAAAAGCTTTACACAGGCGCTAGGCAATTCTTTGTATAGGTGGTTTTGGTTGCCGGATGCCACTAGAAAAAAACAGTGTAATTAATGATTATTTCTTTTTTATATTACATATATATATTATAAATGATTATTTCTTTTTGCATTGTAAAATGGAAAAGCTAATAAATAAATATGTATTTGTATATATAAAGACCTTTGCTTATAATTCACTATGATTAACTAGAATCCTGCCTTGAGTTCACGCAATGAGTTCTCGCTATAATTAGTTGCCTTTGTATATGCTAGAAAAATTCCGCCATGAGTTCTCCAAAACAAAGACCAAGGACAAGGGTTGCCCCATAATGACCAAGGACAAGGGTCCCCCACAAGGACAAGAGTGCTTTGCAAGGACTTGGGCACGAATCGGAAGACGGAGGATACAAAAACCCTAGCGATCCGTGTCCTAGCGTCGATAGGGCCGCTCACCGTGAAATGCAGCGTGACCCAAATTACGATCAGGAATGCGATGAGGTAAAGTAATATCCATGATTTCATGTGCTTACCTAATTCCATGATTTCGTGTGTTTACCTAACTACATGATTTATTAACGATGTAACACATAGGAGGTTGTTGGTATTAATTAAGTCACTTGGTAAATTAGTTAGCCACCTCTTTTAAATCTATATCTCTTACAATAACTAAGTTGTCATCCCTAACATGAATATAAGAGACATGTATGGAAACTACCCAGAATAATACTAAGAAGTTATTATTCATGTAAGTGACTAAAGAGGATATAAAATATAAATAATCAAGTTTAAAGTATCTGCAAGCGCACAGAATAATTATACCATTGTAGCATTTTACCCGAATATTACAGGGTTGTCGATTTATATTTTTACCACAGGGAGAAGGTATGGAGCCAGGCATGAGTGGATAGATTCAAGATACATTACTTATGAATAGAATCAATCACATAGTACTTACTTAAACAGGGTAAGCTAATAATAGAGATATGGATATGATGATAATAAAGGCTTAGATAACTTTTCTAGAGAGGTGTGGACTACTCAAAATTAAATTCAACCAAAGCATAGGATTACTTAAGAGATCAGATTCTTATGTCATTCCTAATTAATTATGTTATTCATCTACTCTAACAAATACACAATCATATATAGCACAATTGACTCTTTATCTTTGCATCAGGAACATTATTCAGGAAGAACCAGAACAGAGCAAGTATACCTTCATAATTTAGTTCTACTCCCTCTACATACGGGGAGTAGACTACAAAGGACTCAACGGGAGTGTCCCATCCACGATCTACCACATGACCCGGCATATAAAACGCATTCGTAGGCAAACAATATCTAAGCACCATGACTCTATAATGTCCACCACTTAACCCACTCGAGTACTGGATTAAGCGCTTTGCAAACTCATGCATAAACTCATTATCAATCATAACTATATCAAATATACTACTGGAATAAACTAGGAACATAACAAACTGAAACATAATCATAAAATAGCATAAAGTCATAATAAGAGGTAATGCAGCAGAACTACCGGTCTCTAGTAGACAGGCGATCCAGAATCCTAGGCGAAGGCTCAACTCTACTTTAATCTACTATCTAGGTCTAAACTAGAACTCTGAGTGTCTAATCCTAATCTCTGGTGGAGAGCTCTTCTCTTCTGATTGATGTCTCGATATAATCTCAGAGATATGAGATATGAAACCCTGGGGGGTCTGGGGCTCCTTATATAGGCCGGTGGGATGAACCGTTGGATCAAACCGACTTCGATGGGCGGTGGAGATTACGTGAAACATCGGGATGTGGGTCCCGTCGAAGCGGAGGCGAGGAGGCCTCTCTGACAGGTCGGCCGACCTAGTCAGAGGGTCGGCCGACCCTTCCTCTCTGCCAAGTGGGCCCCACTTCGTCTGGCGTGTCTCAGGTATTCTCTAGAATATTCTTGTTCCACTTTCGCATGGGAATTTGATATTTTGATCTG
Source organism: Eremochloa ophiuroides (assembly GCA_038502445.1). Classification (NCBI taxonomy): domain Eukaryota; kingdom Viridiplantae; phylum Streptophyta; class Magnoliopsida; order Poales; family Poaceae; genus Eremochloa; species Eremochloa ophiuroides. Next base: position 9,600,068 of record JAHLJS010000009.1, on the reverse strand, counting down.
ACATGTGAGTCTCCCTTGATTCTTTTCTGATTAACACCCTGCAAAACACAGATTGACCAAAACTCGTGGAATTCTATCAGTTTAAGCCCTATTCTATGTTTGAGGATGTTTTATGTCCTTTTTCATGTCTTGTTGATGTTTAAAATGGAGCAATAAGTACCATCAACAAAGGTGGTGTCTTAATTCTGCCAAATTGCTGAAGAAGAAGCAGTGCCACAGGGAGACGTGCCGGAAACGACCGAGACGACCACCGAGACTGGTTCAAGGAAAAGGAAGCAGAGTGATCGGGCAAGAGATGATAGGGGAGTGAACAAGTGTCCAGACAACACATATAGGGTTATAGAAGTCAATGCCAAAGGGCAACCCATAGCTCCTCAACCAGTGCCAGCTAAGTTTCGAAACGCTATTGGTTTCTTAGTTAGGGATAATCTGGACTGCACAATATCTAATTGGAAGGATGTGCCCGATGATACAAAGACAGACATGTGGAAGGAGCTTTGTACGAGGTTTGTTTTCCCTCAGGGTTCAGAAAACCTCGTAAGGGGATATGCAATGAGGCAGATTGCGATATTGTTCCAGAATTGGAGGTATGAGCTAAATGCATACCTGAAGCAAGGGTCGGACCCGACGACAAAATACAAGATCACAGCAGGTCAGTAGGCAGTTTTTCAAGAGTAGAAGAATGGCCCAGAATTCTTAGCTGTGAGCGAGGCCGCTTTAGAACAAGCAAAGAAGAACGTGTACTAGCACCACCTTGGCTCAGGTGGCTATGACCGCCAGCTAGAGAAATGGAGGAGACAAGAGGATGAAAGGAAGGCGGCGGGGTTGCCGGTACTGTCTGAGCAAGTTGGCAAAAGGAGCGCAAATTGGCTTCGTGCTCGAAAACCTAGAGAAATAACAGATACCGGCGCGTCCTTTCATGATCCATTGGTGGAAGAAGCTGCTAACAACATCTACGCGGTGGAAGCTAAGGAAAAGAAAGATCATTCAGGCCACAAAAGGAGAAGGACACCCTGACTGTTGCTCTAGGTAACCCTGAGCATCCTGGACATGTACTAGGCATCTCATCCCAGAAGGGATGGAAAGAAGAATTCGGTCCGGAGTAGGAGAACATGTATAAGAAACACGATCGATACAAGGAAGAAATGAAGAATTATTTTGATGAAGAGTCCAAGAAGGACTTCAAAGAGATGCTGTCTATAATGCTATCTAACCCTCATCTTGACATGGTGCAGCAATTGGAGAGTGTGATGTCCAATCAAAAAATGATGACCACTCAAGCTCCCCAGATGCAGCTAACAAGGTTCGCTATCTAGGGAAAACAAGGTTCGCTATCTAGTCAATGACATTAATAGACCGACACCTTGTTCCCTAGTCATAAGGTGCGGTTTTAATAATAATCGTACAAGTGAAGTGGCTAGTGGCCTTGCGATCCCAGGACGCAGGTTGCATAACTGCGACAGTACAGAGGACTACTGCAGGGTAGAAGTCTTGACAGTCGTACAAGGATATGAGGACGACATGCTAGACATCCCAGGCCCAGAGGGTATTGAGAAACTCGGCTAGGCTATAAAAAAATTTCATCTGGTGGCCTCGACGAGACGTCCAGTTGACTTAGGAGCAACCACTAACTCAGTAGTCTACACATGCCGAGTCATCACATGGCCACTCTCTTCCACCATCACCTCTCCACTCCTTTCCTGACCTACCATCACCTCGACACGCTCTTCCTGACCCACCATCACCTCGTCTTCCTGACCCACCATCACCTAAGCAACAAACTTCGCCACCACCGCTGCCTACCCATCCACACTCTTCCCCACCACCCAAAGAATTCGAACAGTTGTTTACGACTCTGCCAGCACCGTCACCTTCTAAGAAAAGGAAATTCCTGATACCCAAATTGGTTTCCCCATATGAACCGAAGAAGAAAACTACTGGCATAGCTCTGTTTATGAAAGAAATTGGAAAGTCTCGCAGGAGAAGTCTCGTTCACTTGGCTGAGCAGGAGAAGGTAGCAAAACAGGTCGTACAGATCAGGAAGCCAACGAAGAACATGTCTTAGATGAATATGTGCTGACCAAGCCTCTTCTCAGTTGGCGGTGACTACAAAACATCGTTGTTGGTATAAAAAAGGATGCATGACTGGTACATGAGAGCTTCTTATGCTGGCATCGACTCCATAAATCTAAGTATACCATCAGAGGCTTTTCTTTCTCCACACAATACGTCCATGATCGACTTCGAGGACCTCTAGTTGATGATGAACCTTAAAAGACTCGATGTATGGGTCATTATATTGTTTGCATTGTAAGTGTCACTGATACTTATTATACATATGTGTGTTGTTATTATTTTGAGTTGTATGAACAAGTTTGGAACTCTGACAACATTGTCTTGCAGAATGCAATATGATGAGCAGGAGAATCATGCTAATAGAGATGTAAGCAAATTAGTTGGGTATCTCAATCCAATGAAAATATGCGAGGAACAGCATACATTCAGGATCGGCCCGGCACACGATGACTTAAAAGGGCTTGTCTCAGGAAGAAGCTGAGAAGAAATTGGTGGACATGGAGAAGGACTTTGATGCCAAATTTGCCGTCTACATTAGGAACGCACTGAAGAAGTGGCAGCACAGGTAAGTCATAATTGCCCCGTACCGCTTTAGGTAAGTACTGTGAGAGTTTACATATGACATCAAATTAATAATTTCAATACACATCATAGTTTTAAATAGCGGGCTATGCCAAATAGTGGCACGTTTTTTCTAGGGGCTATAAAGCTATAGTGGAGCTATAGCGAAGCTATGCCAGATAGCGTTTTATAAGAAAAATAATGAAAAAAACACCAATAATTGAGACCAAAACAAGGCAAATATGATATTTGATAAACACAAATACGTTTCTAAGGTTGTACAAGTTTAGATAACATTACCAAATACCAATATGACATTATAACATGGTTTATAAAAATTTAATTGTCTAAAATACCAAATTAGTAGCAAATGAAATATGAAATAGCGGTAAATAGCGGCGCTATAGTGGTAAATAGCGGTGCTATAGCAAAAATACGAATAGTTTAGCGACGAGTCCTTCCAGCAGCTATAGCGGCGCTATAGCGGCTATAGCCCACTATTTTAAACAGGGATACACATGCACTCACAAATTTGATTCGTGCAAGGACCACTGGATCTGCTTTTATATTTATCCAAGGCAGGGACGAGTGGTGGTCTATGACTCCGCAGACTACGATCCCATAAAATATATATCACTCACGACCATCTTAGAGCGGTAAGGCGGCCAAGATGTGTATGCATGCATATATAACCTTTACCGATATGAGCTTGAGATTAACTTGGTGGTGATTCTATTCGATATATAGGGTTTGCGGTGGTACTAGGTGAAAAAAGGAAAGCTCGACGACGACAACAGATGGGGCAAGCCATTGGGAATGATTCATGATTACCCGGTACGTAAACTTATAAATTAATGTCATACATATATGCTATACATGCCATATATATAGGATAATGTTGACCACTCTCTGTTATATATATATAATATAGTGCCACAAGCAAGTAGTCGGATCGGTCCACTGTGGATTCTACGTGTGCAAGTTTATGAGAGTGAACGGACGATACGTCAACAACCCTAAGGTAATACAAGCAACAATCTTGTGTGTAATTCTGTCATTAACGTTCGAATTAATGTGTAATCAAGTTAAAAAATATGATGTTTATATAGGGAAATAAGACAGAAAGGGTGAAGAACATGTTAGAAGAATCTTTGTTGGGCATTGTCGAGGACATATGCAATTTTCTCTTAAAAGAAGTCATCTCATTCGACGAAAAATATCATGATGCTACCAGCATCTTAGCACAGCCCAAATATAGAGCGCTAACAGACATTGCTAGGCTAAATCTTTAGCATGAAGATTACTAGAGCACAGAAGGATGTGAAAACTTTGATGTATATCTTATGTGTGTATTATCACATGTGATGTAAAAACTTAGAAGTATATAAATATGTGTATACATATAATTAATTAATTGCATGTTTGTATATATATATTTATAATGACCCTATAATAGAACCTAATATATTCAATATTATATTGTATTATATTCTATTTTATATATATATATATATATATATAATAACAGGGTAAAACCTATTTCGAAAAAAGGCGGGAAATTAAAAATAACACATGCGGTCAGTAAAGAGAACTGTCTATAGAAAACTAATTTCTACAGGCGGTGCATAAAGAGAACCGCATATAGAAAATAGATTTCTACAGGCGATTTTCTTTAGTAACTGCCTATAGAAATCCGTTTTCTACAGGCGGTTGAAAGGCCGATTTCGACAGGCCTCTCCCGCAGGCAGCTGTGGGAAACGCCTGTAGAAACCCCTTATCAACCGCCAGCACAGAGGTTTTGTGTACTAGTGGTAGAGAGTTTTTTTTTGATGAGATTGTTATGAAGAGTCGAGGTATTAAAAAGAAAATCAATTTGCTTTTATGCGCAGGTACGTTGTGGACCATTTGGAAGATAAGAAATGATGTGGTGTTCAACAAGAAGGTGGTGGCCTCACCGAAGACGTTGATCCTCAAGCTGCTGTCCCAGGTTAAGGTGTGGAGGCCGTTGATCAAACCAAGCCTGAAGGAGAAGACGGATGAAGTTATCAGCCTTTTGACTTCGCGGGCAGTTTAAGAAGAGCTTCTCTTCTGGCCGTTTGGCCTCTTTTTTGTTGCTTAGAGCTCCTTTTGATAGTGCTTCTGTTGTCTTTTTTGGTTGTGCACTGCCTTTCGTTTAGAGTTGTTAGAGCTGGTAGAACTCTGCTTTTGTTTCGTCGACTTTCTTGTTGGGACAAAGTCTCTAAAACTGGTAACCCCGGTGACAATCTTGGGCTTTCGTTAAGCTTTCAATAAAGCCGGGTAAATGCCTTTGATCTAAAAGGATGGGACATCTCCAAGCCAATATTGTATTTGAAACTGAAAGTGACATGGTCGAAGGTAGTCAGAATACTACGTTTTTCAATTTCAAATGTTGGCGTAATACTTCGTGATCTAAAAGGATTTAGGCTTCAAATTCGTTTTCTGAAAAATGATCTTCAGTTCAGCGACATGCCATGGTACCAACCAAGGATGGTAGTGGGGCAGGTCTGAACCTAAAACCCGCGGGTTTTAGACCCGGCCGGGGCGGGGCGGGTCCAGTCCCCCCACCCCACCCCCTCCTCCCCCCTCCCCCCCCCCCCCGCGTGGGTTTTCGGGTTCGGGGACCCAAAACGGGTTGGGGCGGGTGCGGGTTTTCAGTTTTCCCCACGAGTTTTCGTCGGGGACCCGAAATTATGTGTAAAAAAGGGCCCAATGGCCCAGCCCAACAAGGTAACTCTTGCCACCCTGCACCCTCTTCCGTCCTCCCAGTGGCGGTCTCGCGGAGCCGTCACACCCACTCACGCGGCACGCCACAACAGAAACGCTGTCGCCCACCACTCGCCCACTCCCCTTTGGGCTTCTCTGGTTCTCCCTCAGGCCTCAGCCTTCTTGCCTGGCTGCCTCCCCGTCCCAGCCGCCGGAGGCCAGTCTTGCTGCTTCTCTCGGCTCTCCCTCGACCGGTCGACGGCTTGGCGCCCGAGCACAGTGAGTCCGGAGCACGGTGGCTCGGCGCGCGACAGCGGTGCACGGGGCCATGAGCGCTCCGCGGCATGGAGTGCGGCACATGGCTCCTTGCCCTGCTATGCTCTCCCCTGATCCCTCCACAGTCCGCACGGTCATCTTGCCCTGCTGCAGAGCCAATGGCCGGCCGGCGACCGTCCACGGTTTGGAGCTTGGTTTCACGGATTCATGTAAATTTTAATTGTGTTGTACCCGCTATTTGCAACTTGTGACTACTCCTGGAATTTTTGTTTGCAAAATACTATGAATTTCTGTTGTATACCCAGGTCTCGGGTTCCCCAACGGGTTTGGGGGCGGGGATGATTTTTCACCCGAATCGGGGTTCGGGTTTGGGTGGGTCTTTTTGGCGGGTTTAGGGGCGGGTCCACGGAGACTCCACGCGCCCCGAACCCACCCCGTTGCCATCCTTAGTATCAACAACTATCCTCTAAAATTTGATATATTCATCTAAAGTTAAAGCCTTGTTTGGCACAGCTCAACTTCACAAATAAAGCCGTTTTTTAAGAAAATAGCTTCATAAGCAACTCTTTTTTTGAAGCTGAGCCATTTTGAGAATGTTGTTTGGTAAAATAACTTCATAAACAACTTCATGCATGGTGGGAAGAGAAATGACGTAGAGAGCTGGAGAAACTACTTTTTTTACTCATGGCAGCTCATCCTTTTGAGAGAGAGAAAAATAGCTGCACCCATGAAGTTGTTTTGGAAAAAAGATGTTTAGTAAGAAAAACAGCTCACAACAGCTTGTGGAGCTATTGTGAGCTGTACCAAAACAACCCCTAAACATTGTGTCTGACATCTCAGTGATGTCATTCTTTATTCAAATGCAACTCAAAATTTTGATTTTTAGAAATTAATTTTGACTCTACATAAATCTCATTATGAAAAAAAAATTTAACAATCGTTCAGCATTTTGTAGGCTGGCCCACCAGAAAAAATCCTGGTTATCTAGGGCAAAAAAAAGTCCCACCCATGACTGTCTGACTTGGCAGCTCGGGCCTAAATTTTCACGCTAGGTTTGGGCCAGGGCTAGGCTTAGGCGGGACGCCCGCTCATTTTACACTATAAGTTAGGGAAAAACAATATTTTTTCGGGCAAGTACCAAGACAGAGATGATCTTTCCCGTTGTGCGTAGGGACGAGCTCGGGCTAGGGCCGGGCTTAAGCGGGAAACACGCTCATTTTACACCGTAAATTAGAGGAAAAAAATATTTGGGCTGGGCTTGATTCAAGAAAAAATTTCGAGGCGGCGAGATCTCTTCGTAAGCCCTATCCAATAGAGTTCATGGGCGAGCCAAAACCCGTTGGGCTCGGGACGCGCTGCTGTTCTCCGGTGTAATGGTCACTATAAATCAAAGATTTTTCAAAGACGGAATAATGGTTGTATGTACTAATAGAACACCAGATGTTGAGGGCTTACTATATCCGTTTGTACAAATGCAACTAATTTGGGGAGGCCAAGGTGAAGGTGCAATCAAGCACTAAAGTGGGTTTTGATGTTGATGACCACTGAATTAGAGAATTAATAAGATTTATCGAGTTGACAGGCAAGAAATATCAAATGGATGATGTTTTATGAAACGGAGGAGGCCCTAATTACAGATGAGGACGTTTGGCTCAAAGGGCGGTTAAATTCTCCCATATTTCCAATTTGAGTTTAGGGAATGTCATACTTTCAAGAGGGATTCCAAAACACTTGTAAAAGTGTGCAACCAAGTGCTCAATTGTACACACATACATCCTCACACTCTCAGCCAAGACAGCCACTCTCCTCATTGCCTCATTCTTGTTGTCATGGCCAGTGCGAAATTGTCGCACATAAAGAGTGTTGTGCTGCTATATGTGGTAGTGCTGTACTTAAAGATCAGCAGTGCCGCACTTGAAGTGACCATCGGATGAGGGGGTATTTATACCTCCCCATCTCTCCGCAATGGCTAACTCTTCTTGTTCCTCTGCCTAACTCGACCCCATCTCTCCGCAATGGCTAACTCTTCTTGTTCCTCTGCCCAACTCGACAGAAACAACAGAAAACTCTCTTCTGTCACACTCCCCGTTGGTGTTTTTCAAGCTCTCAAGCATCCCAAGTGATTTGTCCATCAAACCTTGATAGAGAAAGCTCCAAAACTCGATTAGAGAGCAATTTTGTTTGTACAAATGTAACTTTAGAGAGACCAAGAGTTACGTTTATGATCTGGGTTCCAATAATGGATTGAAAAACATTAAAAATTGAAGCGCAGTATCAAGGCCTACCCTAATCCACTGAGCCCAACGTCGAGTCTCGCCTTGGACTGACACAGTCCAGGGAGGAAGGCTAACACCACTTCCATCAAAGATCACCATCACGACATATCAAAACCTTTGGACCAGCGTGGTGGCCGAGGGTGACTCAGTGAGAAAGGGAGAGAGCGATGGAAGGGCCAATGCTGACCTTGGATACATAGCTCTGACTCGCTAATGACGTTGGATCTGCGAGGAGAGCCACTGAGAATGAGAGAATGAGGGTGAGAGAGAGGAGATGGACATGGATAGAGGGTGGGGCGACGCTCACCGAAACTAAGCTCTAACTCAAGGAGGATGATAAGCATAGTTGACGGTGCGGTCCCCTAGAGGGGATCAACATACATGGAGATCAAGGATGCAAAGCAAAGAAGACGAGGCTGAGGGCACTGCAACAGAGAAGACTGAGTGAGCATGGCGAAGAAGACCGAGCGGCCCCCCAAGAGAAGAAGACGATGAAAGCCCATGTTTGGTTATGATAATTGATGAAACCTTGTTTGCTAATGGTTGATCTAAGTGTTTCATGAGTTGAATTATCAAACACCAAGATGGAGCAAGGTGAAGGCCACAAGCGAAGGGCTATGACGGCGTCCATGTAAATAGTATAAGTACATCATCAAGAAGTAGTTCACAAGCTTCATCACGAGAAGAGAAAGAAGATGGAGAAAAATCTAGGTGCTCAAGGCAAAGGTATATCTTGTAGGAGCTCTTTTGCTTTTAGTGATCAAGACTCTATAGAGAGAGTGATCATATTTAGGATAGACAGCCACACTATCGAGAGGGGAGAACTCGTTCGTGAAATGCGGTTGTCAAAGTGCCACTAAATGCTCATACTTGTTGCATATGCATGTAGATGCTACTGAGTACTTTTTTGACAGTAAAATATAGAAGGGGAAACCCCCCCACTGTAGAATTTATATTAAAAAATAAAAATTGGAGAAAACTGAACAGAAGAGAGGTTTTAGGCAAGACAGCACACAAAAGAAAAGAAACAACTGAGGCAAGCACAAAGGGAGCTGCAAAGCTAGAAGGGAGAATCTATACAGAGAAGGAACTCAAGGCGTTTATCTTCACTAAAGCTACAAGCCTGCAACCTTGCCTCTTCACAAACGAAGCGTTTCAAAGATTCCAAGGAAGAACGGCCCCTATCAAAGATGAATTTGTTTCGTTTCTTCCAAATCTGCCAAGCAGCAATGATGAATATCTCCATAAAGAAGAAGTGGCGGTAAACCCATGGAAAACTCTTTGGAAAATGCTAACACACGTGCACTAAGGTGTGAGACACTTTGGAGTATTAGCACATTTGGAAACAGGGTGAAGTTTGAGGGTTAGAGAGGGTTTGGTTCCCCTCTCCCTCCTGTCGAGCTTGCGAGGCAGGATTTAGCGATTTTCGGAGATGTTTTAAAACTAGCGTTAGACTCTAGTATCGCTAGAGCATCAGACCATTGCTTCGGGTCCGACGGCTAACTCTAACCTGCACTGGTCCCGTGAGTGTCGGACGCTCTAGGAGAGCGTCAGACTATATGTTCGCGTCCGACGGTAGCCAGGGCTATGAGAGTTGGACAATATGAGGGTCGTCGGACGCTCTACGTCGGACCATTTCCTTACCGTCCGATGGTGTGCACCTGAGAGCAGCTTGCCTGCACAGTGTTTGTCGGACACTAGCGCTTAGTCCAGTGGCTGGCATCGGACTGTGTCTGATGTGTTTTTAATGTTCGGGGACCTCTCTGGAAGTGTTGGACGGTGGTGAGCGTTAGTCCGACGCTGGAGCTATTCACGTCCGAAGGTTATCGTTCGACGAGGCGTGAAGGAGACCATTGCGTGCCAACAGTCGAATTCAAACGTTCGCACACGTGGCACTCGCTGATTCACTGTGAGACAGCGTAGCACGCTTGACCTTAGTCCGACGCCCCCGACTCTGGCGTTCGACGGTGCGTCCGACGCCCTGTCAGGGAGCTCAACGGCTATACTCCCTCCGTCCCTAAAATATTGTCGTCGTTGGTGTGGGTGCCACATGTTTGACTCGATTTATAGAAAATATGTACAACATTTATATCCCAGATAATTTATTAAAAAACTACATTAAAAGATCTTTCTAATGGTACTAATTATGTATCATAAAAATTAATAAATTTTAATATATATTTAGTCAAAGGAATTTCTCGGGAAGCGAAAACGACACTTTTTAAGGGACAGAGGGAGTACTTTGAGAGAGGCTTATAAATAGAGGTTTGGCTGGTATGTGTACTCTCTCTTGGCCATTTTCATTGATATAGCAACCAAGTGAGCCTCTCCACTCCTCTCTCACTCATTCTACTTGATTGTGATCATCATTTGATGAGATTGGAGAGTATCACACTAGTACAAAAAAGCTTTTTAGGGGCGGTTAAAAGTAATCTTCAGAAATGGTTAAAAAAACCGCCACTATTCTAGCGATTGTAAAAATAAGTGATTTTCAGAGTCGGTTTTAAAACCGTCTCTAAAAATAGATTTTCAGAGCGGGTTTTGTTAAGTCGACCGTCCCTAAAAATAATTTTAATTTTTTTAAAATCATTTATATTGTAATAAAAATAAGAAAAAATATTTTTATTATAGCCGAAAAGGCCTAGGACTAGCCATACTCGCAGGATTTATTTTTAGTTTGTTTTGATTAAGTGCCGAGACCAAGATTCGAACTAACAACCTCACCCTCACGCGGTACCTTCTCTACCACTACGCCACACATTCACTTGTGTCCAGCTCTAGCATACTGTCTATTTGTACTAATAATTATAAATCTTATTATTAACAAATTAACTCATATAAAAAATCTTAAATGAGAAAACTTTCAACTACAAAGTTTTAGATCTCATCGTGCACTATAATTTTGATATAGAACATTTCTCCATTCATGGTCGTTTAAAAAATTTTAAAATTTGAAATTTAAAATTTGAGACTTAATTTATATATTTGGAACCCTAAATCGTCTTAAACAAAAATTTAATGAACTATAAAGTTTTAGATCTCATCGAGATGTACAATGTTGATATAAAATTTATCTTCATCCAACTTCAATTTAAAAAGATATGAATTTATTGTGCTGCTGTTGTTTTTAAGGTCGGTTGACTTAGTCATCCGCCTCTAAAAATCGATTTTGAAGATACGGTTGACTTAAAAAACCGTCTCCGAAAATCACTCATTTTTAGAGGCGGATCTCTTAACAGAACTGCCCCTAAAAATTGATTTTCAGATGCGGTTGACTTAAGAAAACCGTCTCTAAAAATCACTCATTTTTAGAGGCGGATTTCTAAACGTAACCGCCCCTGAAAATGGATTTTTAGCAGTAGTTATGGATCTACGGTGCTCTCGAGAAACATTAAAGGCGGTCTGCTAGTTTAACCGCCTCTGATAGAAAAAAGTGGCATTCCTAAATATCTTTTCTGTACTAGTGTCAAGTGCATTGCATGAGTGTGTTCATCTAGAGGCACTTGGTGATTGGATTTTGCAACGGGTTTTTCTTTTTACTCTTAGAGTTTGCAGACTCCTAAATGGCTTGGAACAGCGAGGATCGTTGAGGGGAGTCGGTGATTGTCTCCGTCTCCAATCGGTGAAGTTGTAAAGGGTTCTTGAGTCTTCCCCGTGGGAGATCGCGTTGGTTACTCTAGTGGATTGTTTGTGACTTGTGGATCCCTATCTTGTGTTGTTTGTGCGGCGCCCTTGAGAAGGGTTTGGCATGAGATGTCAATTAGCGTGTGACCTCCAAGTGGGTGTATCGCTACAACGAGGACGTAGCTTGCCGGCAAACAAGTGAACATCGGTAAAAATTCTTGTGTCATCGTTCTCTTGCTGAGGATTTATCTTGTGATTGTATTCTTATTGATTGGTTCATCTTCTCTACAACCAGCTGTATAACAAATTTCACTCAACTCTTTACATTCTTATATTTACCTTTATAGAAATATATTTATGTAGCTAGCTCACCTAAAACTAGAGTAAAGTAGTGACTTGGACCTTGTTGGTATGAAAATAGAGATAATAACCTAGAATGGTTAGATGGCTTGTATCTTTTAGTAGACTAGCGCAAAATTCGTTTCGCATCATAATTGTCTAACCACTTTGCTTAAGTGTTGTTTATAGAATTTTATAGGCTATTCACCCCCTTCTAGCCATTTAGAACCTTTAAGAGGATACTAGAAGTAGCAACTATGGGAAAATGTTTTGTGTAGAAGTCTAAGGTGCAAGTAATGTTTTTATGGGGCCATGCGGTAATTTACATGGCTTGCCTTAGAATTTATTTCTTTAGACGCGATCTTCTTATTAGGCCGTCTCTATAAATAAGGTTTTTATAGAGATTATTACACACTTAAGAAGCTTCCCTTTGAAAACTAATTTTTAGAGGTGGGAATATCATGTTACTGTCTTCTAAATTTATTTACAAAAATGGTTGAACAAAAGTGCCTCCTCTGAAAATAAAAACCACTATCTCCTAATATCGTTTATGTAGTAGCAATGCAAATGGATTTCTCACCACAACTGAAAATAGATTTATGACTGCCTATAGTGACATTTACTATTTAATTAATGAGACTTCCATATAAATTTAATGTCACTAGTGTTAGCAGTTGCAACTCAAAATTGATTTCTAACTGTCTCCAGAGATATCTTAAGTTCTTGAGGCGGTCCGTAACACTAGGCACATGTAGATATTGAAGAAATTTCAAAAGGCGACTCATACAGTTTATTTTTCATAAATATTTTTGTATTAACCGTGGCCTAAAAAATGATAAGCCTTTGAAATGTAGTAGCCACTATTGAAAATAATATATGTATGTGTTACTTGAATGTCTTATTTAAATGTTTCAGATATTGAGAGCTGAATTTTACCCTCATTTTTTTTATTTTTAATGTAAATATTAAAGTTTCATCGATTCACTTTTCAAAACATTCGGATTCGAATTAGTTGTGCTTTGCCGCTTAAAATGGGGACTGAGAGAGGCAAGTCAATCATGCAAAGGAGACAAGCGGAAGAATACAGCGGCAAGGTTGTGAGGTCTCCACCAGCTGCAGGCGGAGGAGGATAGTTGTTGAGATACGAAGGAGGAGAGGAGGAGGAGATGTGGAGCGGGGTCCAACGTGGCAGCCATGAGCTGCCAAGGACATACGTCGATTGGTCGGTAAATAGTAGCTCAAGTAAACTGCATAAGAAGTATGTTAAAGAATAATATGAGAGCATCTCCAATAGATCCTAAAAATAAACAAGGCATGCAATGAAGAGGACAGCTGAATATACTAATCGAGTTTTCAAGTGGTTGAAGAAAGAACATATTTGTTGGGTTCCCTCAGTAGTTTTTAAAATATGGTTCATAAATGAGATAATGTAATTTGGCATATGAAAACCTGAACTATTTTCACATCGCCTGACAACTGTATAGTTTCTTTGTCTCTTGTATTTTGGCATTGACATTGAGAACCCTGTCTTGCTCACGTTTCCACACTAGATGCTGTACTATTTTAACAAACTCCATTATTTTACGGCAATCTTCGGGTCCGGTCGGACCCAAGCGTCGCACCGACCCCCACGCAACGTACTGAGGGCCTGTTTGGATGCCGTCCTGGCCTGAACTTGCCTGCCAGGGAAGCGATCGCAGCCCAGGCGATCGAAATCAAACGCCTGGGAACGTTGGCCTGGCGGGGTGTGTGTGTGGGGTGGGGGGGGGGGGGGGTTGTGAACCTGCCATTAGAAATGGCGGTTTCCTGTGAAGGTCCTGGCCTGGCGGTGTAGAAATATCTTCTCTACAGGTGGTGTGTGTTTTGTATATACCTGTCTTTTTTCAAAACAGGTTGTGCACTGTTTTTTAATATTATAATACGATATAATATTGAATATATTATGTCCTATTATACAGTCATTATCAATACATATATATACAAAACATGCAATTAATTAATTAATTAATTATATGTACAAACATATTTAATATATACTTCTAAGTTTTTACATCACATGCGATATCGAGATATATACACATGCATCGATCAATGTTTTTACATTGTTCGTGCCCTAGCTAGTAATCTTCACGCTGAAGATTTAGGCTGCCAATATCTGTTAGCGCTCTATACTTGGGCTATGCTAAGGCGCCGGTAGGATCGTGATAGTTGCCGTCGAATGATATGATTTGTTTCAACATGAAATTGCACATGTCCTCGACGATGCCCAGCAAAGTTTGTTCTGACTTGTTATTTGCCCTTTCTATCTTATATCCCTGTCCCTGTATAAACATCAAATTTTTTAACTTGATTATTACACATTAATTTGAATTTTAATGACATATTATTGCTTGTGCATTAATTACCTCAGCGTTATTGACGTATCGTCCGTTGACTCTCATGAACTCGCACATGTAATATCCACAGTGGACCGATCCATATGGTTGGTTATGGCACTATATATAAAAGACAAATAATTAAGTTGCCAACTTCACATATTGTCATATATGTGTCATGTTTATAACATATATAATAAGGTATACATACCGGGTAATTATAAATTATATTCATTGGAGGAATATTCCCCAACGACTTTTTCTTTCCCTTTCCCTTTTTTAGTTTGGACCACCGACAAGCCCTATATATAACAACTCGAATTAATCATCACCAAATTAATTAATCTCTCAAGCTGATCACACATCGACAAAAGTATATATGCATGCATACACGAAAACTTGGCTTACCGCTCTATGAGAACCAGGACAGTTGCATATTTTGAGGGCAAGTGGTCCCTGCACGAATCAAATTTGTGAATCCATATTAATGATGTTGTAATATACATAATTAAGCTCACACACAGTATATATATTATACTTACCCAAAGTGGTATGGGCCATTATGACTTGTCTGTTCCTCCACTGCTTCAGCGCGTTCCCAATATAAATGGCATATTTGGCTTCAAGGTCCTTACGCATCTCCACTATTTTCAAGGAAGCTTTTTCCTCACTCAAGTCCTTTAGTTTATCATGTCCCGTCCCGATCCTTAATGTATGCTGCTCTTCGCATAGTTTCATTGGAGAAAGATACCCAATCAACTTGCTTTCGTCTCTTTCCCCACGATTCTCCTGCTCATCATATTGCATTGTACAAGAGGATCATTTTTTTAATGTCAGAGATCCTCATCAAACTTGTTCACATAACACAACAAATTCATGATAACGACACACAAGCATATACTTACAATGCAAACAATGTGACGGTCTGTACGTCAAGTCTTTTGAGGTTCATCATTGT
The DNA here is from genome assembly GCA_038502445.1 of Eremochloa ophiuroides. Taxonomy (NCBI): domain Eukaryota; kingdom Viridiplantae; phylum Streptophyta; class Magnoliopsida; order Poales; family Poaceae; genus Eremochloa; species Eremochloa ophiuroides. The sequence goes on along the minus strand of JAHLJS010000009.1, from coordinate 9,584,859 downwards.
CACACCCAATTTTAAGGATAAAATTGAATGAACCAACTTATGTGCGCCCAGAGATCAATCACACACATAAGCGACAAATTACATAGTACCATCACAAGGTTCAATATATAACGAATAATATCACAGAGTCTTTACATAAATAGCAGCGGACTAATAATTATAATCTCTCGCGGAAGCTCCAATTCACAGGGAAGTAGTTGACTGGTGAACCACAATGCTAGTAATCCTCAGAAGAATCATCATAGTCATCTGTTACCCATCCGGGATTTTTATCAAATATGAAAAATAAAGCAAGCGTAAGTACATGTCGTACTCAACAAGAATAACACGGGTTATGAGGCTCAAATAAGGCTTGACACTGGTTAACAGCGGTTGCTTTTAATTGATCATATTTTAGCAATTTGAGTAGCAGCAATAGAATATTCCAAGGACAAAGATTTGCATGATCATATAAACATGATAATTAATATGGAATAAACATCAACAGAAACTTCAAATAAATCAATATTAAATTAGTTAAGTTCCTGTAAGACGTTCAAGGCCGCTCGTGACCGTGAGCGCGGCTGATATATCAGTTTTACACTCTGCAGAGGTTGCACACTTTCACCATGAGTCGTAATTCCCATATGCCAAGGGTCATGACTCCCGTGTCACCTCACCAAGGAAGTGCGGCAGGGTACACTATGAAGTCTTTCAAAAGCCTTCCTAACATGCCACTAATCAATCCAGGCGCAATGGCAAGGGGTGGTAGATCCCTCCTTCTAGTGGCACACACACGCAACAGTACACACAAAGACAGGAGCCGCAAAACAACCAGCTCGGCAAGGAACCTTTCAAGATTAACAACATAATAGAAAGTAACTTCATACTTGACTAAAGTCAGAGCTATATAACCCTCATGGTTGCGCTGTAAGTCCCGGTGTCATACTTACAGTTAAGTCCTTAGTCCATGTTGCTAAAAAGCATCTTTTAATCTTTATCTCATAATTAATTAATCAAGTTCATAAGATCATGGCATCATCCAGCGCTAGCATCACTACTCAAATGCAATCTCATAGGTAACAAGGATCAAGTGATCAAAACTTAGGAATAAATACTATGGTTGCCAAGGTAGACACATGCACCATGAATTTAGTGATTAAGGTGAATAGGCAACAAGGATGATCCATGCTATACTTGCCTTGATCAAAGTGCTCTGGAGAACTTGGATCCTCCGTGTACTCTTGATCACCAACGAATTGCTCACCGTCTGAACTCGATCATAAAATCACCACACAATCATCGAGGCAATCATACACGAAGCAAACAAGATCTATATTAGAAATAGTACACCAACAGTGGAAAAACAGATCGAAAAGTGTATAAAAATAATCTACGCGTCGCTACGATTCCAACGATATAAAGATCACGAAAATCGGAGTTCAAACGGAGAAGTTATGAAATAAACAAGTTTTATTTTAATAAAATAATAGATTAAATCTAATCTCGAATTTTAAAAGTTGAAAACATGAGAAACAGTAGAATCATTAGATAGATTACAAAATTACGAATCTAACGAGACTTGAACGGGTCAAATCGGAGCTAAAACGAATAAAATATGTCCAAAATAAACTGAGTGACAAATCTGTAAATATTGAAAACGCCCTTTTGAATTAAAACTGAGGAAATACGTTTTCTAAATAGGAAAGCGTAATCTAAGAAATACGCCAAAGGATCGCGGGTTAGAACATTAAAAAGCTCAGGGGCTCTTCTGCAAAAGTGTCGGTCGAAAGGGTATCTCTCGCTGTGAGCCGTTGGATCGGTCGTGGACGGCGCAGGTAGCTCGGGAATAGAGGGGCGGCTCTGGTCGCCGGAGTCGGGTAGCGCTCGGCCGATTCCTCACCGGCAAGATGGCCGAGGACGGCGTTTTCGGGGCTAGGAAGCTCGGCACACCTCGGGACCTGGTCGGGAAGCAAGAGGAGTTCAAGCCGAACCTATCTATGGTTTCGGTTGCCACAGAAGTAGCTCGGGGAGGATGCGGCGAGCTAGGTGGCAGAACTATGGTGGCGGCGAAGCTCGGCATCATGGCTGTAGTGCACAAAACCGAGGGAGAAGGGGTCGGGAAGGTTCCTGACCTTGCTGCGAAGCTTGGAGTACAACCAATTTCGACAGAGAAGTCTTCCCGAAGAGAAATCGACGGCGGTGGCGGAGCTCGGGGCCACGGCGGAGCTCGGGGCGGCGGCTAGGGCAAGATTGGAGGGCGTGGCTTGCTCGGGAACTTGTGGGGAGGGACGGCAGAGCTCGGTCGACCTATATAGGGGCGCGAAGGAGGCGTAGGAGATCCGGACTTCGGGAGATTCGGTGGTTAGGGTACAGTCGGAGGCGGCGGTCGTGCTCGGTTCGGGCTCTGTTTGGAGGAAGGAAACTGCACTGTGCCGCGGCCCGACGCGTCAGTGCCAGTAGGAGGGAATGGGCGAGGGTCGCGGCTTCCTTTTACGGGCCGGTGGAGGCGTGCTCAGGACGGACTCGTCCGAGGATTCCGGCGGCGGTCGGTTGGACATCGAGTCCTGCTCGGACTCCCGAGGAAGGAAGGGGACGGCTCTGAGCAGCAGGCCCCGCATGGCAGCCAAAGAAAAAGAGCGCCTGCGCGAGGGAGATAGGCCGGACTGCCGACGCTCGGGTGGCCTTCGGCCCACGCGGGCGAAAAAGGAAGAGGGAAGGTTTCCAAATACATTTAAATATTTCCAAATCTCAATAAAGTGCACATCAAACAAAAATATCATTGAGCAGCATGGATGCAACAAATCATGTTTCTAATTCCTATGATGTATTTTAATTGCTAAAAATTATTATTTGCTAGGTTAATATGCCAAACAATTGCATAAATAAATCAATTTGTCCCTACTTTAATAAAAGCAAATTTTAGGGTGTTACAATTCTACCCCCCTTAAAATTAATCTCGTCCTCGAGATTAGTTAGTGCTTACTCAAAAAGTTGGGGATATGACTTTCTCAATTCTTCCTCTCTTTCCCAGGTTGCGTCATCCTCTGAATACCGATTCCACTGAACCTTGCACATTTTTATAACTCTGCTCCTTGTGACTCGCTCTGCTGTTTTAAATATTTTAATTGGGTATTCTTCATATGTGAGATCTTCTTTAATAACCAATTCCTCCAATGGTATTTGCTCTTCTGGCACTCGCAAACACTTTTTAAGTTGGGATATATGAAACACATCATGAACACCCGACAAACTTTCGGGTAGTTCTAGCTGATAAGCTACTTCTCCGCGTCTTGCTAGAATCTTGAATGGGCCAATATACCTTGGTGCCAATTTACCTTTCATATTGAACCTTTTTACACCTCGCATAGGTGATACTTTTAGGTAGACATAATCTCCTACTTCAAATGTCAGTTCCCTTCTTCTTGTGTCTGCATAACTCTTTTGTCGCGACTGAGCCACTCTCAAGTTTTCTCTAATTTTCGCAACTTGTTCCTCTGTATCTCTCAACACTGCTGGTCCAAACACTTGAGTTTCTCCGGTTTGGTTCTAAAATAAAGGTGTTCTACATTTACGACCATATAAAGCCTCGAACGGTGCCATCTTGAGACTCTTTTGGTAACTATTATTATAAGAGAACTCTGCATATGGCAAACTCTTATCCCAACTATCACCCTTTTGCAATGCACAGGCTCTCAACATGTCTTCTAATATTTGATTGGTCCTTTCTGTTTGTCCATCTGTCTGAGGGTGATAGGCAGTACTAAAATTCAGCTCAGTTCCCAAAGATTCATGTATTTTTTTCCAAAAGTGAGATGTGAATTGAGTACCTCTGTCAGACACAATTTTCTTAGGAACCCCATGCAGACACACAATTCTTGCCATATATAATTCAGCTAGCTTTGCTCCGGCATAGGTAGTCTTAACCGGTATAAAGTGAGCAACTTTAGTTAAACGATCAACAATTACCCAAATAGAATCATACCCTGACTGAGTACGTGGCAAACCAACTATGAAATCCATACCAACTTCATCCCACTTCCATTCAGGTATCTTCATAGGTTGTAGCAAACCTGCAGGTCTCTGATGCTCAGCTTTAACTCTCTGACAAGTGTCACATATTGCTACATATTCTGCCACATGTCTTTTAAGTCCAACCCACCAATACCTTTCTTTAAGATCTAAATACATTTTTGTGCTGCCGGGATGTATGGAGTAGGCTGAGTCATGAGCTCCTCGGAGTATCGCGTCGCGAATAGATCTTATCTCGGGTACACACAACCTTTTTCCAAACCATAGAGTACCCTGTTCATCTATTCTAAATCCGGGTGACTTACCAACCACTACATTTTCAGCTATCTCTCTGAGCTTCTCATCTTCCAGCTGCCCTTTGCGTATATCCTGTTCTAGTGTAGGTTCAACCACTATCTCCATAGCATTAGTAACCAAACTTAAATTGAGGCGCTCAAATTCAGCACATAGCTCCTCTGGCATAGGTGTTACTCGCATCTCATTAGCATAGCTCTTTCTACTAAGGGCATCGGCGACAACATTCGCTTTTTCCGGATGATAATGTACCTCCAAATCATAATCCTTGATCAACTCTAACCAGCGACGTTGCCTTAAATTCAGATCTGACTGAGTAAAAATATATTTCAAACTCTTGTGGTCGGTGTAGATATCACACTTTTGCCCAATAATATAGTGTCTTCAAATTTTTAACGAATGCACAACTGCAGCTAACTCAAGGTCATGAGTAAGATAATTCAATTCATGTTTCCTCAGTTGTCTTGACGCATAGGCCACAACTCTTCCTTCTTGCATAAGAACACAACCCAAGCCTTGACGAGATGCATCGCAATATATAGCAAATCTCTTGCTCAAATCTGGCAAAGTCAACACGGGGGCTGTGGTTAATCTTTTCTTCAATTCTTCAAAATTCTTTTGATATTTTTCCAACCAGACAAACTTAGCATTCTTTTCTAATAAAGCAGTCATAGGCTTAGCAAGCTTTGAGAACCCTTCAATAAATCTCCTGTAATACCTTGCTAATCCCAGAAAACTACGAATCTCGCTAACAGTTGTTGGTGGCTTCCAATTCAGAACATCTTCTACTTTGCTAGGATCAACCGCTATACCACCATTGGAGACAATATGACCAAGAAAGGCAACTTCCTTTAACCAAAATTCACACTTGCTCCGCTTAGCATACAACTTATGCTCTCGTAATTTTTGTAGCACCAATCTTAAATGTTCAGCATGTTCCTCCTCATTTTTCGAATAAATTAAAATATCATCGATAAATACCACAACAAACTTGTCTAGGTACTCCATAAACACTTTATTCATCAGATACATAAAGTAGGCAGGTGCATTGGTCAATCCAAAGGACATCACGGTGTACTCATATAATCCATACCGTGTAGTAAAAGCTGTCTTAGGTATATCTGTAGCACGAATTTTTAGTTGATGGTAACCAAAACGAAGATCAATCTTAGAAAATACACAGGCTCCTCTCAATTGGTCAAACAAATCATCAATTCTAGGCAATGGATATTTATTCTTGATAGTAACCTCATTAAGTGACCGATAATCCACACACATCCGCTGACTTCCATCTTTCTTATCAACAAAAATAACTGGTGCTCCCCAAGGTGAAGAACTAGGCCGAATAAAACCTTTGTCTAATAATTCTTTAATTTGTTTCTTAAGTTCTTCTAACTCATTTACTCCCATTCTATATGGACGCTTAGCTATGGGTGCAGTTCTAGGCAACAATTCAATAATAAATTCAATGTCGCGGTCGGGTGGCATACCTGGCAATTCATCAGGGAATACGTCCGGAAACTCATCCACAACGTGATCTAGCTGGCTGTCATCCTCCTGGAGTTGATTAACTGTCGCTGCAGGTGGTGGTTGCATTACTACATCAACACTGACTTTGTCTCCTTTAGGCGTAGTTAACACAACGACCTTCTCCTCACACTGAATAACTGCCTTATTTTTCTTCATCCAATCCAGACCCAATATGACATCAATCCCAGCTGTTCTTATTACGGTAAGGTTCACTTTAAAGTCTACCCCCTTAGAGCAATATTAACCGAAGGACAGTAATATTGAGCTTGCATAGCCCCACCCGGTGAATTTACTAATATTGGGTTTTGTAGAGCTAAAAGTGGTATACTCCGTACTCTAACAAAACTTTGTGATACGAAAGAATGCGAAGCACCGGAATCAAAAAGAACAGTAGCGAGGATGGAGTTGACGCTGAACGTACCCATCATAACTTCTGGTGCTTCCTGAGCTGTCTCTGTGGACACATGATTCACCCTTCCTTGATTAGATGGTGGCTGGTATCTGCTCTTTGGGTTGCTCCCCTGGGGAGTCTGCTAGTTCTGCTTCTTGGGGCAGTTGTAGGAGAGGTGTCCAGTTTCTCCACAACCAAAACACTTGTTGGGGGTGCCCGGTGTATTAGTCCTCATGGGAGTCTTACTCGGGGTAGCTTGCTGGGGTGTTTGAGAGGGAGTCTTCTGCTGCTGCTGAGGATAGGGGGAACGAGGTTGGTTCTGATTACGGTTCCACTGACTAGATCCCCCTTGGTTCCACTGGTTGGATGGCCCCTGGTGTTTCTGCTGAAATTTTTGCTGCGCGGTATTGGGACGCTGACGGTTGTTCCTGGAAAAACCTGGTCCTTGCTTCTTCCTCTTGTTATCAGCCATCTCCTGGCACTTGTTGTCAATCACGATAGCGCGGTTCACAAGCTCTTGGAAATTGGGGTAGGTGGTTGTCATGAGTTGGAGTTGCAATCTATCATGAAGTCCCTTGAGGAAGAGACGTTGCTTGTCCTTGTCATTAGCAACATCGTCAGGAGCATACCGTGACAATTGAACAAAATGATCACGGAATTCTGGCACAGACATCCGTCCTTACTTCAGAGATCTGAACTCTGCCTGCTTCAACTCGATCAGACCTTCAGGGATATGATATGACCTGAAGTTTTCACAAAACTCTTGCCAGGTGATAGCAGGTGCATTGTTGGGACGACCATACTGGAATGATTCCCACCAGTCTTGAGCAGCTCCTTGCAACTGTCCAGATGCATATAATACCTTCTCTTGATCGTTGCACTGCGCAATGTTGAGTTGCCTCTCCACAGCGCGAAGCCAGTCATCAGCATCTAGCGGGTCAGTGGCATGGTTGAACACAGGTGGACGACCCTTCAGAAATTCTCCTCGCTTATCTCTAGCAGGAGCCTGAACAGGCTGCGGTCCTCCAGTTGGTTGGTGCTGAATGAATTGCATCATAGTTTGCATCAGCTGGTTCTGCGAAGCGATGAGGTCTTGAATGCTAGGTTGCGGTGGTGGTGGTGGATTGGCATTCCTCCGGTTACTGGCCATCTGTTTTTCAACACATAAATGAGTTTTAGTATTTTTACCATTATGCAATCACTTATGAATAACGAATTTGAATTTCCTGGGCGAGATCCGATAATAGCAGAGAAGAAAAACGATCATATCTGGAGTTTCCGAAATCAAACAGAGACGTTCTTTATACCGTTGGAAAGATCAGAAAATTTTCTACAACTTCCATGTTGATCACTTCTCCCGATTCGGAAGTTAAATTAAGCAAAAACAGACACGAACAAAAACTGTCCAAACTGCCAGACTGCGCAGAAACTTCAATTTGCAATAGTTACATCTCTCAAACCGTAATGGATATTAACTTGATTCTTGTGGCAATGAAAAGGTCTGGAATTCTACTGTTCCCCATTAAATTGTCATAATTTTTGAAATTACGAAATTAATTAAGAATAATTAACAAGACAGAGAGGTCTGAAAAACAGATTTGGTGAAACACAGATTTAACCAAAACAACCATTGCTTCCATGATTCCCAGATCTTAGACCCCAACTAAGAGAGTTGTAGTCATGCCCACAATTCTCAGCACTCATTACAAAGAACCAAATCACGAATATTTCATAAGAACAAAGCAACTAACACATAGAGTTTCATACGCACACAAGACTCGACTCGACTCAACTTAGCGCTACTAGCGTCTTTTATTGCTAAGGGAATTTTCCTAACCCTATGGAGCGGAATCCTTAAATGGTGGAGGTGTGGGAATCTCCTGGAATAGCTTTGGTTGGTTGAGTCTTGCTCGATATTCATCAATCTCTTGATCTGCTTGTGTGTTGGCACTCTTAGCTCTTGCCAAATCGCGTTCCAAACCATGGACTCTTCCCAGAAGTGCCCAAGATAATCTTGCTAGAGCTCTAAGAGCGGGCTGATCCACTTCGGGCATAGTCATAGCGACGTCACCTTCTTTAGTCACCACGCGAGGGTAGAATCTATGGATATCTCCTTCCATATCTTCATAGCGGTGACCATGGTAGTAGAGGTAGGCATGAGTAGCGGCATCTTCCATGCTCTCTTCCACGGTCCCATGTGGAGCGGCGCTCTTGTGAATAGATTCCGTCTTGTAGGCTCTATGCTGTGCATCCCAAACCTTGATATTCAATTCTGTGGTCCAGTAGGTGTCTCGTAGAGGATGCGTGTGCTCCATGCTATAGTAGTTGAGAGTAGGTTGCAGGTCGGCGTAGTAGAGGGTCAGCATGTTAACGAGCATTGTGTGGAAAAATGCATCTTCTTCTGGATACTTAGTATATTCCTCCTGGATCCATCCCATCCTCCTAGGCGGTTCACCTCTGGCGGGGGCTTCGGGTGCGGATGGTGCAACAGGCGGTGGAGGTGACGGAGTAGCAGGCGTCGGCGACGGAAGGATCTCTTCAACATCTTCCATGTACATAGCTTCCTCTTCACTTTCATTTTCCGGGGCGATCACCACGTCGTCTTCAGCTGGAATGTCCAAAGCTCGCGGTGGGTAGTAACCTCCGGTGCTCATGCGTGCAGTTTTGCGAGCACGAACCATCTTCTCCAATATAGATCAAGACAAAGTTAGATTTAGAATAGACTGAATGTTTTTATAATGGAATAAGGACAAGAGAAGCATAAAAATTTTAGCAGTTAGCAAATTAAGGTGGAAAGCATGAATGAGGTGAGAAAAACATTTCTAGAATTTCTAGGTTTGCATCCTACAGTCAACCTATGCTCCGATACCAATCTGTCACACCCAATTTTAAGGATAAAATTGAATGAACCAACTTATGTGCGCCCAGAGATCAATCACACACATAAGCGACAAATTACATAGTACCATCACAAGGTTCAATATATAACGAATAATATCACAGAGTCTTTACATAAATAGCAGCGGACTAATAATTATAATCTCTCGCGGAAGCTCCAATTCACAGGGAAGTAGTTGACTGGTGAACCACAATGCTAGTAATCCTCAGAAGAATCATCATAGTCATCTGTTACCCATCCGGGATTTTTATCCAAATATGAAAAATAAAGCAAGCGTAAGTACATGTCGTACTCAACAAGAATAACACGGGTTATGAGGCTCAAATAAGGCTTGACACTGGTTAACAGCGGTTGCTTTTAATTGATCATATTTTAGCAATTTGAGTAGCAGCAATAGAATATTCCAAGGACAAAGATTTGCATGATCATATAAACATGATAATTAATATGGAATAAACATCAACAGAAACTTCAAATAAATCAATATTAAATTAGTTAAGTTCCTGTAAGACGTCCAAGGCCGCTCGTGACCGTGAGCGCGGCTGATATATCAGTTTTACACTCTGCAGAGGTTGCACACTTTCACCATGAGTCGTGATTCCCATATGCCAAGGGTCATGACTCCCGTGTCACCTCACCAAGGAAGTGCGGTAGGGTACACTATGAAGTCTTTCAAAAGCCTTCCTAACATGCCACTAATCAATCCAGGCGCAATGGCAAGGGGTGGTAGAGCCCTCCTTCTAGTGGCATACACACGCAGCAGTACACACAAAGACAGGAGCCACAAAACAACCAGCTCGGCAAGGAACCTTTCAAGATTAACAACATAATAGAAAGTAACTTCATACTTGACTAAAGTCAGAGCCATATAACCCTCATGGTTGCGCTGTAAGTCCCGGTGTCATACTTACAGTTAAGTCCTTAGTCCATGTTGCTAAAAAGCATCTTTTAATCTTTATCTCATAATTAATTAATCAAGTTCATAAGATCATGGCATCATCCAGCGCTAGCATCACTACTCAAATGCAATCTCATAGGTAACAAGGATCAAGTGATCAAAACTTAGAAATAAATACTATGGTTGCCAAGGTAGACACATGCACCATGAATTTAGTGATTAAGGTGAATAGGCAACAAGGATGATCCATGCTATACTTGCCTTGATCAAAGTGCTCTGGAGAACTTGGATCCTCCGTGTACTCTTGATCACCAACGAATTGCTCACCGTCTGAACTCGATCATAAAATCACCACACAATCATCGAGGCAATCATACACGAAGCAAACAAGATCTATATTAGAAACAGTACACCAACAGTGGAAAAACAGATCTAAAAGTGTATAAAAATAATCTACGCGTCGCTACGATTCCAACGATATAAAGATCACGAAAATCGGAGTTCAAACGGAGAAGTTATGAAATAAACAAGTTTTATTTTAATAAAATAATAGATTAAATCTAATCTCAAATTTTAAAAGTTGAAAACATGAGTAACAGTAGAATCATTAGATAGATTACAAAATTACGAATCTAACGAGACTTGAACGGGTCAAATCGGAGCTAAAACGAATAAAATATGGCCGAAATAAACTGAGTGACAAATCTGTAAATATTGAAAACGCCCTTTTGAATTAAAACCGAGGAAATACGTTTTCTAAATAGGAAAGCGTAATCTGAGAAATACGCCAAAGGATCGCGGGTTAGAACATTAAAAAGCTCAGGGGCTCTTCTGCAAAAGTGCCGGTCGAAAGGGTATCTCTCGCTGTGAGCCGTTGGATCGGTCGTGGACGGCGCAGGTAGCTCGGGAATAGAGGGGCGGCTCTGGTCGCCGGAGTCGGGCGGCGCTAAGCCGATTCCTCGCCGGCAAGATGGCCAAGGACGGCGTTTTCGGGGCTAGGAAGCTCGGCACACCTCGGGACCTGGTCGGGAAGCAAGAGGAGTTCAAGCCGAACCTATCTATGGTTTCGGTTGCCACAGAGGTAGCTCGGGGAGGATGCGGCGGGCTAGGTGGCGGAACTATGGTGGCGGCGAAGCTCGGCATCATGGCTGTAGTGCACAAAACCGAGGGAGAAGGGGTCGGGAAGGTTCCTGACCTTGCTGCGAAGCTTGGAGTACAACCAATTTCGACGGAGAAGTCTTCCCGAGGAGAAATCGACGGCGGTGGCGGAGCTCGGGGCCACGGCGGAGCTCGGGGCGACGGCTAGGGCAAGATTGGAGGGCATGGCTTGCTCGGGAACTTGTGGGGAGGGACGGCAGAGCTCGGCCGACGTATATAGGGGCGCGAGGGAGGCGTAAGAGATCCGGACTTCGGGAGATTCGGTGGTTAGGATACGGTCGGAGGCAGCGGTCGTGCTCGGTTCGGGCTCTGTTCGGAGGAAGGAAACTGCACTGTGTCGCGGCCCGACGCGTCAGTGCCAGTAGGAGGGAAGGGGCGAGGGTCGCGGCATCCTTTTACGGGCCGGTGGAGGCGTGCTCAGGACGGACTCGTCCGAGGATTCCGGCGGCGGTCGGTTGGACATCGAGTCCTGCTCGGACTCCCGAGGAAGGAAGGGGACGGCTCTGAGCAGCAGGCCCCGCATGGCAGCCAAAGAAAAAGAGCGCCTGCGCGAGGGAGATAGGCCGGACTGCCGACGCTCGGGTGGCCTTCGGCCCACGCGGGCGAAAAAGGAAGAGGGAAGGTTTCCAAATACATTTGAATATTTCCAAATCTCAATAAAGTGCACATCAAACAAAAATATCATTGAGCAGCATGGATGCAACAAATCATGTTTCTAATTCTTATGATTTATTTTAATTGCTAAAAATTATTATTTGCTAGGTTAATATGCCAAACAATTGCATAAATAAATCAATTTGTCCCTACTTTAATAAAAGCAAATTTTAGGGTGTTACAATCATCAACCAGATGTCCTCGAAGCTGACATAGGCCATACCCTGGGTACAAAGAAAAGCCCCATATGGTATACTTATAGTTATCGAGTCGAGGCCAGCGTGAGAAGCTCTCATGTACTAGTCGTGCATCCTTTTTATACCAGCTGGGATGCTTGTTAGTCGCTTCCAACTGAGAAGAGGCTTGGTAAACACATATTCTTCTAGGACATCTTCATAATCCTTCTTCGTTGGCTTCCTTATCTGTATGACTTCCTCTTTTGCTGCCTTCTCGTACTCAGCCAAGTCAACGACATATGTCGTTCGAGACTTTCCAATTCCTTTCATAAACAGAGCCGTGCCAGCAAATTTCTTCTTCGGCTCATGTGGAGAAACCAATTTGGGTATTGGGAATTTCCTCTTCTTAGGCGGCGACGGAGCTGGCGGGGTCATAAGCAACTGTTCGGATTCTTTGGCTGGTGGGGAAGAGTGAGGCCGCGGTGGTGGCGGGGTTTGTTGCTTAGGTGATGGTGGGTCAGGAAGACGAGGTGATGGTGGGTCAAGATGACGAGGTGATGGTGGGTCAGGTTGTGATGACTCGGCATGTGTAGACTCCTGAGTTAGTGGCTGCTCCTGAGTCAACTGGACGTCTCGTCGAGGCCACAGGATGAAATTTTTGACAGCCTGGCCGAGTTTCTCAATATCCTCTGGGCCTGGGATGTCTAGCATGTCGTCCTCATATCCTTGGATGACCGTCGAGACTTCTACCTTGTAGTAGTCATCTGGAATGTCGCTGTTATGGTGCCTGCGTCCTGGGATAGCAAAGCCACTGGCCACTTCCCATGTACGATTATTATTGAAACCGTACCTTATGACTAGGGAACAAGGTGTTGGCCCTGTGATGTCATCAACTGGATAGCGAACCTTGTTGGCCGTAGATGCGACACTGCTTTTAATCCGTGGACTCGCTAACTGTTGATCAGTTGCTGGTACAATCTGCATCTGGGACAGAGCTTGAGTGGTCGTCATTTGTTGATTGGACACCACGCTCACCAATTGCTGCACCAAGTCAGAATCAGGGTTAGCTAGCATTGCAGACATAATCTCTTTGAAGTCCTTCTCTTCCTCTTGCTCAAAATAACTCTTCATCTCTTCCTTGTATCTATCACATTTCTTGTACATGTCCTCCCACTCCTGACCAAATCCTTCTTTCCATCCCTTCCTAGATGAGATCCCTCGTACACATCCAGGATGCTCGGGGTTACCCAGAGCAACAGTCAGGACGTCCTTCTCCCTTTATGGCCTGAATGATCCTTCCTTTTCCTTAGCTGCCACCGCATAGATGTTCTTTGCAGCTTCTTCCACCAATGGATCATGAAAGGACGCGCCTGTATCTGTTATTTCTCTAGGTTTTCGAGCACGAAGCCAATTCACGCTCCTTTCGCCAATTTGCTCAGACAGCACAGGCAACCCCGCTGCCTTTCTTTCAGCCTCTTCTCTTCTCCATTTCTCTAACTGACGGTCATATCCACCTGAGCCACTGTGGTGCTGGTACACGTTCTTCTTTGCTTATTCTAAAGCGGCTTGGCTCACAGCTAGGAATTCCGGCCGATTCTTATGCTCTTGAAAAACAACCCACTGACCTGCCGTGATCTTGTACTTCGTTGTCGGGTCCAACCTGAGCTTCAGGTATTTTACATTGAGCTCATACCTCCAGCCTCGGAACGAGATCGCAATCTGCTTCATGGCATATGCCCTAACGAGGTTTTCTGAACCCTGAGGAAAAAGAAACCTCATGCAAAGCTTATTCCACATGGCCGTCTTTGTATCAGCGGGCACATCCTTCCAATTAGATATTGTGCTGTCTACCATATCTCTAACTAAGAAACTAACTGCGTTCCGAAACTTAGCTGGCACTGGTTGAGGAGCTACAGGTTGTCCTTTGGCATTGACTTCTGTAACCCGATATGTTTTGTCCGGCCACTTGTTCGCTCCCCTGTCACCTCTTGCTCGATCACTCTGCTTCCTTTTTCTTGAACCAGTCTCGGTGGTCGTCTCGGTTGGTTCTGGTGCGGCGTCTCCGAGTGTCACTGTATCTTCTTCAGTAATTTGGCAGAATTGAGACATCACCTCATATATCATAGAAGTAAGGTGTAAAATAATAAACACATGAAATCATGCATGGTAAGTTAATCATGTGTAATGTAAACACATGAAATCATGGATGTGTTTACCTCTTCATTTGCCGGATCGTAATTTGGGTCGCGCTGCATTTCACGGCGAGCCACCCTATCGATGCTAGGACACGGATCGCTAGGGGTGTGGTATCCTTCGTCTTCCGAAGTAGAGCCACTCTTGTCGTTGTGGAAGGTTCGTGCTTGTCCTTGGTCATCATTATGGGGCGACCCTTGTCCTTGGTTCGTTGGAGAACTCATGGCGATGTTTCTAGCATATACAAAGGAAAAAAATCATTTATTAAAAACCAAACTATAATTAGACTACATGAACTAATGAAAAAGATAATTAATTAAGTAAGCCTAGTTATAACAAGAAAACCCTAACTAAATGAACTAATGAACTAATAGAAAACCCTAACTAATAATTACAATGCAAAAAGAAATAATCATTTATAATATGTATATATATAACATAAAAGGAATAATCATTTATTAATAATGGTACAATGGAAGCTATATACATAATTAAACTAACTATAATGAAAATAAAAACCTAACTACAAAACCTAACTAAAAAAACCTAACTATAAAGAAATTAACTAACTAATTAAACTAACTATAATAAAAATATATAAAAACCTAACTAAAAACCTAACTATAATTAAATGAAAACCTAACTAAAAAACCTAACTAAAAACCTAACTATAATTAAATTAAAAACCTAACTAAAAAAACTAACTAAAACCTAACTATAATTAAATGAAAACCTAACTAAAAACCTAAATTAAAACCTAATTAAAAAACTAACTAAAAAACTAACAAAAAAAAGAAAAAAATAGAGCCGCGCCGCAACGGGCCGCGCGCGCCACTGCCCGTGGCCGCCACCGCCGCCGCCGCGCCACCCCGCGTCACCACCGCCACCGTCGCCACGCGCTAACGGCGAGAGAGAGTAGAGTGAGAGAGAGGAGAGAGAGAGCCCTATCGGGGAGCAAGCTCGGCGGCGCAGCGCCGTCGATGGCAGGGCGCGGCACGGAGCAAGGCGGAGAGAGAGACGGCGGCGTGGTTGGAATCGCAGCAGCGGCAGGTAGCGATTCCGGCAGCCTGACGGCGTCCGTGAAGAATGCGCGGCCTCCGGGGACTTAGTGAAAATTTGGATTCGGAGCGTGGAATTTATACTGTGAATGTTTCTGCAGGCGGTTTTCTTAAGGAACCGCCTGCAGAAATCATTTGTGCAGGCGGTTGATATAGTAAACTGCCTGCACAAATCGTGTTAGTGCAGGCGGTTGACTTAGAGAACCGCCTGCACAAATGATTTTTCCAGGCGGTTCTCTAAGACAACCGCCTGCAGAAATGATTTTTTATTTTTACAAATAATCTTATTCTATTTTGCACATAATAATATAAATATGTTGCTATATATTATTCTGGACTAATTATGCTATATTTAAATCATGCAATGGTTAGTTTTGGGTTAACCAATTATTAATTATGGTTTAGCTATGGTTAAGATAGGGTTTACGTAGGGTTAAGATAAGATAGCGTCGATTGACATATTATCACACATGATGGTGGGGAAGATAATATTTATGTTCAAATGGATTACAAGACTCATAAATGGTACAAGACACATGATCCTAGCTAGCTATCCTGCTACTGTTCTTCCTTCTCCATCGTGGCGCACCCATGGCAATGCAGTTGATGGGATGCTTCGCTCAACATTCTTTATCTTGATTGGATGGTCTTTAAAGACACTCATTTCGTCGAATTGGTTAAAATCCTCCAGATCAGTTACATCGTCAACTCTTATGGCTTGTTGTTTTCCAGGAAAAACAACATGTTTCGGCTTGTCGGTGCTTTTCTTCTCATTCTTGGAAAGGACCTGTTCAGCATAGAAGACCTATGCAGCACGGTTAGTAAGGATCCATAGGTCATCTTTGTAACCTACTTTACTTAGATCAAGAACTATGAGCCCATAGTTATCCACTGTGACATGTTTGTCTTCAACCCATTGGCATCGAAACACGAGGGACCTGGAATGTACCATAATCTAGTTCCCATATTTCCTCAATGAAGCCAAAGTAAGTAGTGATTTCACCAGTTCCATCATCTAAGGCCTCGCATCGAACACCACTGTTTTGTGACATACTCTTTTGGCCCTTGGATTTGGTACAAAACGTGAAGCCACTAATGTCATAGGTTTGCCATGTCGTGATCTGGCGTGATGGTCTCGATGCCAACTTCTTGATGGTTTTTTCCTCAATTGTTTCCCCATTTGGAATGTTCTTCTCACTTAGCCATGTGGTAAACCGCTGCTTGTGTTCTTTCATTACCCAATCATCAGTGCATCCAGGATTGTGTTTTCAAAGCTCATTAATGTGTTGCTCAATGAAAGGGTCAACTAATGATAGCTGTTGTAGGATGTTGTGGTGTGCCTCAAGGACTATTTTGTAATCTGAAGGGATGAATGATTTCCGTCCCATCCTCCCGCGTCCATGCAGCCTACCCTCATGTCGTGTGGGAGGCAAACCTATTGCAATCTGGTCTTTTAGGACATTATTGCAGAAAGGACCTCTGGACTCTATGGCCTCTTCGGTCAAGTACCCCTCTATCATGGATGCCTCAGGACGAGCACGAGTTGAAACATAGCCATTCAATATTGACATGAAACGCTCATATGTCCACATTTCATGGAAATACATGGGGCCCAATGCTTCTATTTGTCCCACTAAGTGCACCATGAGGTGTACCATTATATCGAAAAAAGATGGGGGGAAACACATCTCAAGCTGTGACAATGTCTCCACTACGAATTCTTGTAGAGAAGGCAACTCATTGCGGTCAATTACCTTCTATGAGATCTTATTGAAGAAGTAGCACAACCTTGTGATTACCATCTTTAAGAACACTGGCTTTAATGGCAAGAGGGAGTAAGGTAGTTAACATGACATGACAATCATGTGAGTTGTAGTTGGTGAGTGTAAGGTCTTTCATTGACACAATACTCCTTAAGTTGGAGCAGAATCCAGATGGACCTTTCAAATTCTTCCAGCACACACATATCGCATGCTGCTCATCTTTGTTGAAGTTGTAGCTTGCTGCTGGGAGGTGGTACTTTCCATTTTCAAGAGAAATAGGGTGAAGTTCCTTTTTTATGCCTAAGTTTACCATGTCTAGACGTGATTTCAGTCCTTCCTTCGTCTTGCTCTTCATGTCTAGCAAGATGCCAACTATGCTCTCAAACACATTCTTCTAAACGTGCGTGCCATCGATCGCGTGTCGTACGTCCAACTCTTTCCAATATGGCAAATATTTGAAGAAAACTGACATCTTCTTAAATGTAGCCTCTGGAGTTGGCTTGACATCCTTTCTGGCCTTCCCTTCTTTTGTCTTTTTCCCGAAAGCGAACTTGATGTTTTTGACAATTTCAAAAACTCTTTGACCTTTGCTGTTACCTGATTGAGTAGTAGAAAAGTTAGCTATATGGTTGGATATGTTCAACATTATCACCGACCAATGAGCAAAAGATTACCTGATGGAGCAGTAGAATGTAGTTCATCCATATTGTCGAAGTACTTATCCATCTTACGCAAGCGGAACTTGTGTCCTTTCGGTAATAAACATCTGTGCCTCATGTAAACTAGCTTGTTTGATTCATCTAGGTATACACAAGCTATTTCATCTATGCATATTACACAACCAACCTTCCCCTTGAACTGCCCTGATAGCACGAATAGAGCAGGGTAGTCATTGATGGTAACAAATATAATTGCTTTCAGTGTGAATGTCTCTTTGCGGTACTCGTCCAACACTTTGACACCTTCTTCCCATAATTTTTTCATGTCCTCCATTAAGGGCTCCAAAAAGACATCCATGTCAACTCCAGGTTGTGTAGGTCCAGAAATAAGAAGTGTTAGCAAAAGGTATTTTCGCTTCTGCATCAACCAAGGAGGAAGGTTGTATATGGTGAGGATCATTGGCCATGTGTTGTGCTTGCTGCTCCTCTCGGCAAATAGATTCACTCCATCCGTACTCAGAGCTAACCTAATAATTCTTGGCTCATTAGCAAAATCTGGGTGAATTGCATTGAAATCTTGCCATTGCTTGCCATCAGCTGGATGTCTTAGCTTTCCATCGTCCTTGTGCTCCTCAGAAGCATGCCAACCCATAAGCTTGGCATCGTCAGGGTTTGCAAACAAACACCTCAATCGATCAACCACGGGAAGGTACCACATCACTAGAGCCGGAATCTTTTTTTGCGCATAGTAGTCTACTTTCCCTTTTTCTTTCTTTGTGGGTTTCTGCTGGGTTTTGTTTTTCCTCTTACCTGCTGTAGACACAGAGGCTACGTTCTCTTCCTCTCGATAGTCTTTGTTCGTCTTGTACCTACTTGCGCCACAATTTGAACAGCTCTCCAAGTCTTTATAATCATCACCTCGATAAAGGATGCAATGATTTCTACAAGCGTGGATCTTTTTGACACCCATAGTAAGCGGACTGATTAGCTTCTTTGCGTAGTAGGTATTAGCTGGCACGTTGTTCTCCTTTGGAAGCATGTCTGCTAGAATACTCAAGAACGCATCGAAGCCAGCATCACAAAGACCATATCTAGCTTTGACCATCAACAACTTCATCACGGACCGCAGGGTCGTGAACTCTTTCATACAACCTTTCGACTCATCGTAAAAAGTCTCTTCTGCTGCCTTCTTCATGGCCTCCATACCTTTCACGAAGAACATTGATGGATCAGTATGACGACGCAACATTGCGTCTAAGAATTCTGCATCTTCATCAGCATCTGGTAGGACATGATCAGTTCTGTCGTCTACATTTCCTCCAACGAAATCATAATCAGTAACATTTGGCATTACATGTTCACTCTGGGTACTAGGCTGATGTGTCCCTCGTACAAACTTATCCAGGCCATCGGCGCCGATGTTCTCACGGTTTTTAGCTAAATAAGATGCAGAACTACCCTCTCCATGCTTAGTCCAAATCAAATAGTCCTGCATAAATCCTCGACGGACCAGATGAGAAAGGATTGGCTCTGTGTCATCGAACACAACAATATTTTTGCAGTCTGTGCATGGACAATATATGTGCTTCATGTCTGTTCTCCTAGCATGGCTCTTAGCGGCATCAATGAACTTGTTGAGTTCAGGTAGGTATGATGGATCGACTCTTGGTAACTTATACATCTAGTATGACCTCTCCATCATTACCTATAAATAACAAATTAAATGAAAAGAGAGACAATAATGGTGGAACCCAAGATCCAAAAAATGGATAAATAGAGCAAGAATGCTTCAAAAAGATGTGAGAGGTATAAACTAACCTTTTTTTAGAAATCTCCTTCCAAAAAATGAAGATGAAAACCTCTCCCCTTGTAGAGGGTGAAATGCATGTAGACCTCTGTTGGCGCAAAAAGTGGTTCTCTAAACCCAACACACCAGCGAAGCCGGAAACGACCCTTGAAAGCAGTAAAGCTCTCGCAAATCCAGCTAACTTCAGACCCGGTCTGAGAGTGTTGGTAACACCCAAGCGTGCCAGTCAATTTGACCTGCAATTGACAAGGAAACAGATATAATCAGTAACCCAAGGCGGAACTAACTGGTGAGTCCAGATAGTTTCAACTGTACGGCTCAAAGAGCCAGTATAATCGGAGATCGACTAGAAAACCAATTCCGTCATGCTATGAACCGATAGTATAATAATGAAGTAAAACGGCCGTCAAGATATTTATGTAAGGATAATAACGTGCTACCCGATCTAATTCGGCTAATGTGTACAAAAGAAATAGATCACGTGTACAGATCTGATCTGTACATCAAACGAGCAGAGATCTACTAAAGCTGGTCTAGAAGGCCGGCGGCTTTAGAAACCCTCTTTGCTAAATTCACCAAGTCTGCGTTCACCTGGTCTAATGGCCAGCGGGCTTCAACAAACCTAACAAACAAAGCTAGATCGTTTGATATCCAAATAACTCTATATGCACGATCCAGGGTCCATGAAGCGCGGACGAATGCTAGCGTAGTCATAAACAGACCTCAAATTAAAGCAAGTCTAATCTAGCGAACCTTGTTCAGGTTAAACCTGTTCCACCGGATGACACTCAGTTTAACTTAAACAAAGACACGAAAAATAAGACTTACGACAACCTCAGAACCACTTATGTCTCAACTAGAACCGAACGCACAACATGTAACGAACAAGATTGACAGGGAATTAGCCGATGTAAGCCTGGAATCAATCATCGTGGTAAGATAAGCATAAAAAAGCATAAACGATGATCAGATTCAAGTAAATCTAAGGCCAAATCTATCAATCTTGATCAGGCAGAGATATTGTTATAATAAGGTAAATCAACTTAAACAAACAATACTGATAACTTAATGAATCTAACTAAATTGCCATATTTAGCTAGAGCCGATAACTAATCCATGCATGCAAACTATTTCAATCTATAGCCTGTCTACCGGATGACATTAACTAATAGATTAATCAAGCAAACAAACACGAATCGATAACTAATCCGCGCGTGAAAACCGTCCTAGTCTGCATCTCGTCCACCGGATGACGGTTAACACAGATTGATCGGGTAAACCAGCGTGAATCATCCTTGACTCACTATGCTCCCCGCATCCACCGGATGACACCAAAGAAACAGAGCTTAGCAAGGACCCTGGTCCGCCATGCTTTCGCATCCACCGGATGACGCTAAAAAGACATAGTTTAACACGGGGTTGATGATACTTACAAGCAAGCCTGCGTCCACCGGATGACACCCAGCCTGGATGAAGTAACTCGCCGGACTCGACTGACTCTAGGGTTTATTGGCCGGAGCCGAAAGTTGTGTTGTATTGATGTTGTGTTGTTGATATCAATGGTTGAGGGCTTATATTTATACCCTGAGCGTAAGAAGATAGAGTCCTAGTCGAATTACAACTCATCAATAGATAAGGAAACTAACAAACTATCATATATCTAAGGTAACTTGGAGTCCAACCTTCCCTTTCCATAATGGACTCCGATCGTGATCGCACCCTGGCGGCGCGAACTCTGGATGACGTCATCAATACTGACGCTGCGCGTCTCTTGTCACCTTGGCCCGATAACCGATTCACCATGCAAGCGGCTGTTTCCTTCCTTCCGCTGGACGGAATCTGCTTCCGAGATCGGCTATCTTCCTCTGGTATCGGCTATCGGCTCCAACCCAAAATTTGGTGTTAACACATGCCCCCAATTTTGGAATAAACTGGTTTATTCCAAAATTAGCGCTTGAGCCTTCAAAGAGTCAAACTGCAGCTTCCCTCTCGGGGCTTCAAACTTTCACACCAAAACGAAACCCTAAACCGTCCCAATTTCCGCCACGGGCTTCAATCCGCTGCCGTCAACTTCGATTCGCCGCCGTCAAACCATCCCCGAGCTAATGGCGACTCCATCTGAGGTCCCTGAGGTATCAATTTCATCGATCCACCTCCTGATTTGTGAATCCCTCTTCAAACTTACTGAATACGAGTTTCAAATCCAGGCACTAAGGAACGATATTCTGATTCCGCTGATGGACATCCCCAACACCTACTACCTTGGTCCGATGGGCGATCCGGTCCCCAAAGATTTCATCGTTCAAGAAACCAACCAGTTCCCATTCCGAAGCTCCATGATGGGCGCCTCTTCCTAGGCCAAGTCCTTCAGAAACTGGCCGAGCGTACCTGCTGGATGGAGGAACTGGTTCCGCCGCGTCGCAGCGAAGAAACGCGCGGACTGGAAGATGCGCCATCTGAGCCAATGTCTTGATCTATCATTATCAGAGATGGCAAAGAATGAACCGCTCCTGATAGCCGCCAGCCACTTTTGGTCCAACTCCCTGAACGCTTTTGTATTCAGAGACGGTCCAAAAACCATTACCCTGGGCAATATCCACATGCTCACCGGGCTTCAAATCACTGGATCGTATGACTTCTGGGATCTCTGCACCAGTGGCAAGAAGGACCCGTACTTCTCGAAGCTGGACACATACAAAGGGTGGAGTGGCTATGTTCAACACCACCAGAAAACCTCTTCTTCCGTCAACGAGAAAGAACACGTCGCGTTTTTGACCATGTGGCTTGAGAGATTCGTGTTCTGTGGCGCCACTGCCGGACCAGCATACCCTTATCGGGTCTTGGCAGAGAAACTGGCTCAAGGGCACTCCATCCCCCTGGGCAAACTCCTGTTGGGTGCAGCATACAGGCTTATGAACTGGGTGTTCAGCTCCTTGATCGTAGATGAAGAAGTACAATGCATAACAGGCCCTTGGTGGCTAGTACAGCTGTGGCTCAACCTGTATCTGCACAAGCTGGTAAGAACACAACTCCAGGGCCTCAGCTTTCCATCCACCGAGTACTCAGAAGAAGAGGATCCAAAAACCAGAGGCTGTCAAAGCTATGGTGAAGCTGCTTCTGCCATAACCATCCCAACTACAAAGGGCAACATGCTGGAAACATTATACAGGGGCTTGGAACCAAAGGTTACTACCTGGTTCCCCTATGAGGATGAAGATGAATTTTCAGCACCCTCCAGCTTCAAGTTCAACAACGGGTGCTCTGATGATGAGGCTACCAGAATCCTGAATGCAATCATAAAACCTTGTGCCTTGCCAGTAGACTTCAAGCACCTTCGGAGCGCAAGCGGCAAGCCAACTAGCTATCCCTCTTATGAATTTTATCACCCAAACATAGCGGCAAGACAGCTAGGCTTTGGCCAATTGCCCCCTCGGCTCCCTTTCTTGAATACTTTGAAACCCAGGGAGAACGTTACAGAGCTCCTTCAGGCTGGCAGAATTTTTCAACTTGGAGCAAACCTGCCCACATTGTCTGCATGGAATCGTGGAATCAAGTCTGCATCACCCATCAGAGTTTTGATGACTGGTGGCAGCGATGGCACGCTCACCTATTCTGCCAGATTGTCCATGACAAGTGCAGAGCCCCGGACTCGAACTTCAAATCTTCCTGAGCAGTAAGTGTTCTCAGCCGATTCCAGTAAAAACGGCTTTAGTTAAACATGTTACCTGACAGATGTTTCTCGCAGGACTCATCGTCCAATCCACCAGAGCGAGTGGAATACTATCCCCCTTGTCCGACAGTGAGGCTAGGTTCTCGAGCACCGACGCTGCGACAACTAATGTCAGGCCTTGTTATACTGACACCCCCTTCTGCCTCAAAACGACCAGCTGCATCTCAGCTTCAAAAGCAAGCACCCAAGAAACGCCGTTCGATAAGAAAAGTTCAGGTATCCAGAACTGGCACCGACCTTCCTTTACTGTAGTATGCTCCGATCCCTAAATCGGCTTTTTACCAGGTGAAACTTCAGGCGGTTCAAGATACCTTAGGAGAGAAACAGGCCGAAGAATCACCAGAATCCACCGGCCATGAAGAGTCAGCTGCTCAAGAAGAAGGGATCCAGGAAGAAGGAGCCAAAACTCAGGTACTACTCGTTAGGCTTTTCTCTTCTCGACGTAGATACCCTGGTTGACCAAATCTTCTTTTCAAAAATACAGCCGAACAGCCCTTCCGACGAAGTCTGGGTGAACCTTGAAGAAGAGGAGTTTCCTCCTGAGAGAAATCCAGGTAACTCCTATTCGGCTGTTAGCAATTATCCTTGCTTCCATACTGCTCTTACTCCTGGTTTGCAGAAACCCATCTGCCCGAGACAATGACAGCTAAAGATCCGCATGCCGCAGGAGACAAAACTGTCTTAGTCGAACAAGCAACATCGGCACCAACCCTACAGACCTCAGGCCTCATTCAGGTATCCTGTCTCTACCAGAAAACAATTAATCTATATTGTACCCTTTCTAATGAGAGAATGTATGTATTGCAGGTACCGAAGCCTTCGTCTCCCGGCTATTCATTTGACATAGAAGAATTCTGCGATAGAGACGAACTTGCCTCTTCCTCCGAGAAGCTTTCAAAGCCAGATTTTAACAATCGGCTGAGTGCACTTCTACCCCACCTAGAGGGTGATCTAGTTGCTCTAGCCTCCAACCCCGGACTGGTTGATCAAATAGCCGAACTTGTCCAGCAACAAACCAATCTGACAGCCTTAAAATTCCTGCAGAGACTCGGTGATCTTAAAGTTACAGCATCAGGGATTATCACTGCTCATGGGAACCTGGCAGAGCTTGAACAGCTGAGGAACAATAAATCGGCCAACAGACAAGAGGCCACTGGATTAGCCGATCGAGCCAGGCTGCTCAAATCTTCAATCGGCACAGCTGAAACAGAACTGAAAACATTGAAAACCAGACGAGACCAACTGAGAAAAGAACTAGAAGCAGTTGAATCGGCTATCAGCGAGCACGAAATCACCATTTCCACCAGCACGATCGAACTCTCCCAGAAAAAGAAAGAAATCAGCAGCTTGGTCGTTGCAGGCAGGAAGACATGCCAATGCCTGGATCTGTTGCAGTCCACTGAAAACCGAGATCAACAATTGTTGCAGGCTGGCCATGCACTCCGTGCTGAATTAGTCAAACTGATCCGATCTTTATTGACTTTGTAATCGTGATGGATATACTACTTGGCATGTTCCTTTCTATTTGCAACTTTGTTCTCGTGCTGTTTCATCCCGAGTTTGAACATTTAGCCTGATCTGCCTTTGGATTCATACCTTAATATCGGCTTCGCCCTGTTTCGAATCGACTTGTTCAGCCTGATACGTTTCTGCATGCGAATCGGCTCTCAGGCTTGCATTGTACCTTAGAATCGATTATTCAGCCTGATCCGTTCTACGTAAGAATCGGCTTACGGGCCTGCATCTTAGCATCGGCTTTGTTCTGCTTTCTCTTAGAGTTAACTTCTCAGTCTGACTCACTACGAATCGGCTTGTGGGCACTCACAATAGGATCGGCTAGGCAGCCTGATCCAAAGACCCGATCGGTGTGCGACCACTGATGGCGGCGCTTCGTCTCCCTGATCTAGCAATTGTTCTGAATTCAAGAAACGCGGTTTAACCGCAACCTAAAATCCGCCGTGTCGTCTCGCCTTCCAAGGAGGAAACCGTCTCGATGCCCTCATCTTTATAAATACATGCTCGGCCTGAGCGAGCAACCGCAACATCAAAACCTTTGCTCACCCGGCCTTCTCTCCTCAGATCAGAGAAAACAAAATTTCCAAAACCAAATCCATGGCTAGCGACGGAAACCACGGCAAGCGGCCGGCCTCGGGTTCCGCCGAAGGTGACAACTTCAGTCGGAGCCTGCGAGCCATGGGTGAACGAAGGCATCACCTGCGAGCTTGGTTAGGGTAAGACTGCAGCTCACTTCTTGATACATTGATCTGATCTAATCTGACCAACACCGTCTTGCGCAGCGATGCGGAAACTGCCGGCGTCGGAGGTTCGGGAACCGGTGCTGGGCCGTCTCAGGCCGTCCCTGCAGCCACTGGAGCCACCCCTGGCGCGGATGCCGCTGCTGACCCGCATCACGGCCGTCGTCGATGGGTGACGCCCCGGCAGTTAGCCATCTACAGCAGGTAAATCAGTCTGTACCCAAGACATTGGTTTTCTTTCGATTCTGACACATCTGCTTCTTTGTCAACCTTCAGTCAGGCCCGCGTGATTCCTTTCCCACCGGGAGCACCGATTGGCGTGGACACCCGGCCTCTCCGAACTGCGCCTCCTCAGGAACCCCCTCAAGATCCGGCCCCGAGCGCTGGATCAGAACCTCTTCTGACGGATCCTACACCACCGCCGACGGTCGCCGATTCCATCACCAGATGGTGGAGTACCGTAAGCTCTACTCAGAGGCTACGAAGGAGAATGGCCGGCTGCAGGGCGTCACAGAAGCCCAAGCCGCTGCCCTTAAGGCCGCCGAAACCGAGGTGGCCAGGGTGCAAGCCCAACTCGCCGAATCGGACGCTGCAGTGGCCGGTAACATGTTGAATTGTGACGCGCTGACGATCACCTTCATGCTAACACTTCTTTCTCTTGCAGTCCTGACCGCGCAGCTTGAAGAGTTGCGTGTGGCCGCCGAGACCGCCGCCAATGCCGTTGATGCCCATGGCAACACGCAGGCGGAGCGGCTCCTGGATGTTCAGCACTGCGTCTCCCAGGTGGCCATGGCCAGCGTTCGTCACGGCGCTACTGGAGCTCTCACAGCCGCACGACTCCGCTCCGGCATTGCTCTGGAGGCCGTCGAGCCCGGGTTCCCGGAGGGCCAGAATATGGAGGAGGCCAGCGCCCAACTGGCGAACTTCTTCCCTCACGCCGACGAGGTCGTGGCTGTCACCGACGCCCAGGACATCATAGACAAAGCCACGCATGATTAGAATGTAATAGGGCTTCTGTAAGCACAATCAGAAATAAAACTTCCTTCAAAAGCATCAATCTGGTTTCCATATGTGTCCGGATACATATATATTTTTCTTTATTATTTTTCTTTTTTGGACTAAAGACGATGCTTATCGCATCGGCTGTTACACCCCATCGAGGGTATTTCGGCCATTTTTGTCCTGAAGGCGACCCGCTTACACGGCATCGGCTGTTAGAGCCAGATTCACATGAATCGGCTGTCACCCCCCAACTGAGATGCTAGGGTAGTATTTCTTCAGATGCTTCCCGTTGATGGCCCTGGCGAGTCTCTGTCCTTCTAAATCCTCAAGGATGTAAGCATTACCCGAGGCGCATTCAACCACACGATACGGGTCTTCCTAGTTTGGCGACCACTTACCGAATCGGCTATCTTTCGTACCAATAGGCAGAATGACTTTCCATACTAGCTCTGATTCGGTGAAGCTCTTGCTTCTCACCTTAGTATTGTAATACTTGGCCACCCGTACCTTGTTCCTTTCAATGTATTCCAAAGCCTTAAGCCGATGACAGTGCAAATCTTCTAGACTGTCTATCATAATGTCTTTGTATTCACCGGCTGTAAGCTTGTTTTGCAACGTGACGCGCTGTGTCTCAGACTGAATCTCCCATGGTAGGACAGCAGCATGTCCATAGACTAGCTCATAAGGTGAAGCTTTGATCGATCCATGCTGTGCCATGCGATATGCCCATAGCGCCTCGCTCAGATGCAAATACCATTTTCTGGGGTTCTGCTCAATCTTTTTCTTGATGACCTTGATCAAAATTTTATTGGAAGCTTCTGCTTGTCTGTTGGCCTGGGCATAATATGGCGATGAATTATAAATCTTGATGCCCATGTCGTCGGCGAAGGTCATAAACTCCTCTGAAAACTCCTCTGAAGTGAACATTGTCCCCTGATCGGTTGTGATCGTCTGAGGTATGCCAAACCTGTAAATAATGTGCTCCTTTACAAATTCGACCACGTCAGCTAAAGTGGAGTTCCTCAAAGGAATGGCTTCTACCCACTTGGTGTAGTAATCAGTCGCCACCAGGATCCATTTGTGACCCTTGCTCGACGGTGGGTAGAATTGGCCGATTAGATTAATACCCCATCCTCTAAACGGCCATGGCTTGATTATAGGATTCATAGCAGAGGCTGGAGACTTCTGTATATTCCCAAACTTCTGGCATTCTTGACACCCTTTATAATATTTGAAACAATCTTCCAGCATCGTAGGCCAATAGTAACCAGTCCTCCTAATGATCCACTTCATCTTGTGAGCCGATTGATGTGCACCGCAGACTCCATCGTGTACTTCGCTCATCAGCTTCACTGATTCCTCTGTCCCCAGGCATTTGAGCAGCACTCCTTCAACAGTCTTGTAATACAACTGACCATCCAGCAACACGTACTTAGTGGCTTTGTACCTTAGCTTTCTGTTGACCCGTTGTGAAGGATTTGCCAGGTAACCTGCTATCTCGCCCCTCCAGTCATCAGCTGATTGCTCGCTGTTGCAAATCTCCTGCATCGGCCGATAACCCGACGCGTTCTGTGTCAGCCGATTAGCCTCCTGGTTCTGGGCCCTGGGGACGTGACAGATAGATACCGTCATGAACTTCTTGATGAGAGCCTGGCACTGATCATAATAGCCTCTGAGTATCTCGTCTTTACACTCATATAGGCCGAGCAATTGGTTGATGACTAGTTGTGAATCGCCAAATACCTCAACTGCATCGGCCTTTGCTTCATGCAGAAGCTAAAAACCTTTCCACGCGGCTTCATATTCAGCCTGATTGTTTGTGACAATCGCCCCGATCTGGAAAGCATACTCAAAGCGCACACCCCGTGGCGAGATGAGCACTACTCCGGCGCCACCACCTTGTTTGCATGAAGAGCCATCAAAGAACATAGTCCATGGCGCTATATCTGCTACATTAGCCAATCCTCCGTGATGCTGTGTGATGAAATCGGCTATCGCCTGGCCTTTGACTGCCTTAGCCAATTCGAACCTCAAGTCAAACTCTGAGAGCGCCAGGATCCATTTGCTGATCCGACCATTTAAAATCGGCATCGAAAGCATGTGCTTGATGACATCCTCCTTGAACACCACCACACACTCCGACGCAAGCAGGTAGTGCCTCAACTTGGTGCATGAATAGAATAGGCACAAGCACAACTTCTCGGTCGGTGTATATCTTGTCTCAGGGTCAAGGAGCTGCCTGCTCAGGTAGAAAACTGCTCTCTCCTTCCCTTCAAACTCTTGAAAAAGGGCCGATCTAATAGTATGGCTTTCGGCCGTCACATACAACTTAAAAGGCTTCCTTGTCCGTGACGGTACTAAGACAGGTGGAGTTTTCATGTATTCTCTGATTTTGTCAAAAGCTTTCTGTTGCACGTCACTCCATTTGAACTCTTGATCATTCTTGAGCTTCAACAATGGCGAAAACGGCAGCACCTTCTCTGATAAGTTGGCGACGAACTTTCTGATAAAGTTAATCTTACCGAGCAAGAATTGCAATTCCTTCTTATTGGTTGGAGGTACAAGTTCTTGCTCTTGCTGCCGATCTCTATCCCTTTGCGGTGGACCATGAATCCCAGAAATTCACCAGCCGACACGCCGAATGCACACCTATTAGGATTCATCTTCAAGCCAAGTCTCCTTGTGCACTCCAGAGTGGCCCTCAGATCGGCCAGGTGATCCTTATAGCTCTTGGATTTCACCACCACGTCATCTATATAGATTTCAACGATTCTACCAATCAACTTATGAAATATGTAATTCATAGCTCTCTGATAAGTTGCACCGGTATTCTTCAAACCAAACGTCATGACCACCCATTCAAACAAACCAAGCGCACCAGGGCACCTGAAGGCAGTCTTCGGGATGTCTTCATCAGCCATAAAAATTTGATTATAACCAGCATTGTCATCCATGAAGCTAATGACCTGGTGCCCAGCAGTCGAGTCTACCAGCATATCAGCTATTGGCATAGGGTAGCTATCCATCGGTGTAGCTCTATTTAAATCTCTGAAGTCGATGCGGACTCGCAACTTACCATTTTTCTTGTACACAGGGACGATGTTCGATATCCATTCGGCATATCGGCAAGCTCGAATGAACTTGGCTTCTAACAGCCTCGTGATTTCGGCCTTAATGTCGGGCAGAGCATCCTTTCTAAACCGATGTGGAGGCTGCTTGTGTGGCCGAAACCCTGGCTTGATGGGTAGCCTGTGCTCAACAATAGATTTGTCCAATCCAGGCATCTCATAATATTCCCAGGCGAAGCAATCTTTGTACTCCTTTAGTAGTTAAATCAGCTCCTGCCTGAACTCCAAGTCTAGGTTGGCGACAATAAACGTCGGCCTTGGCGTGTCGCTAGGTCCAACATCTACTTCTTCAAGCTTGTCGGCCGACGTGAATCCTTTCCCCAACTTCCCTCTGTGCCGTCGATCGGATTCTCCATTTAATAAAAACACTCAGAGCCGATTGCCCTGATCGGCTGTTGACTCTCATCGCTGACCCTGATGGAGCCTCCTTTCCAAACCTTGCCGGAGAAACAGTCATGATCCCCAGCTTCCCAGTACGCGGCATCCGCCGTCGCCACGCTGACCGAGTCGTCGGCCGGGACCACTTCGACCTCATCAACATGCCACTGAATGAGGCACTGATGCATGGTAGATGGCACGCAGCAGCTGGCATGGATCCAGTCACGTCCAAGCAGCAAGCTGTAGGTGCCCTTACTGTCGATCATGAAAAAGGTGGTGAGTAGTGTCTTCTTCCCCACTGTCAGCTCGACGTTGATTGCCCCCCGAGTGTTGGAAGAATTGCCCCGAAATCCTTGAGCATCAGATTAGGTTTCTATCAGATCATCGGGGCCCTTGCCTAGCTTCTGGAATGTGGTGTAGGGCATGAGATTGACAGTGGCGCCGCCGTCCACCAGCATCTTCATCATGGGCATGCCGTCGACGTAACCTTTGAGGTAGAGGGCCTTCAGATGTCGATTCTTGGCCGGCTTGTCAAAAGTAGCTTGCTGTGCGAGCACTAACTTGGCCACTCCTTCTTCTGATCCTGAGTCGTCTGAGTCGGAATCGGTATCATACTTCTTGGCTCTGAACTCTGCAGGTAGCACAAACACCATCTGCGCGTCGGCCACAGCTTTCCCATTACTTTGTGAAGGCTTTTCGCGCCACACCCGCTTGGCACGCCCCTCAGCCTGGAGCTCCCTGTTCCTGAGCTGCTGCACCCGGCGCCTTTGGCTTTTAGTTAGATCTCCTGGGCACCACTGGTTCTCCTGCCAAACCGGCTGTTGGCGTTCAACCACCGCCTCATCAAGCCGATTGCGCAGGTCCCTTTTTTGACGCCGATCCCGTGGGCTACGGGGGCTTTCTAGCCTCTCGTGCACAGACCGGCGGTTGACCTGAGACTGCCTGTACTCTCGGTATTGATCGCTCCACTCTAGACAGTTGCGCAGCGTTGGCAGTCTCAACCCTTCGTTCCAGCAGTGTCGGAAGAACGGGCAATGCCAGTGATCCTCCTCACCTTCCTGGCGGCGAGCCATTTCTTCGTGATAGCTCTCCTCTTCTTCCTTGTGGAGCCACCTGCGGTATTCCTCCTCTTCGCGCTGCAGCTGCCTCTGATGGTCCTTCTCTTTCTGACGCCGCCACTTATTCAGGAGATGCTGGTGTGTGGACCTCCTGCTCTTGGTGCCGCTGGACTCTCCCTTCTCCAGCTACTTCTGGTTCTGCTCCCTCCTTTCTTTGATCAGCGCCAGCTCCTCAGCTGTGATCTGCGCATCGGTATCAACCGAGGAGTTCTTCTTGGCCCGTTCGGAGGTCAGCACCTTCACCTTGGCTGGGGGGTTTGCGATCTGGACCATGTTCTGCCCCTTCGGGAATGGGAATTTGTCGATTTTCATCTTCCCCTTCGGAGGGGCCTCAAATTTTAACAGGCTGCGCCTAATGGCATTCTGGATCGCTGCTTTGAAATTACGGCAGTTGTTTGTGGAGTGTGAGGTGAGGCCGTGGTACTGGTAGAACGGTTTCCCCTGCAAGTCTTCAGGAGATGGCTTGCAATAGTCAGCCGGGAAGATGATGTGGCCCACGCTGGCTAATAGGTCGAAGAGCTTGTCCAGCTTGCGCATGTCAAAGTCGTATTGATCCTCCGCGCTCCAATCTTTTGGCGCGGCCATGGGCTTTGTACCCCATTTGAGCTCAACAGTGGCTACTTCTTCGTTCTTCCCATCCTCTGAGTCGGAATTATAGACATAAGCCGACTGCTTGTATTTTGATTCCTTCTTGAAGCTCTGGGCCTGCTGCTCTAATGCGGCCACCCTCTGCATCACTTCGCTGATGCTGTTGAAGTTGGTGCCCACCAGCTTTTCTTGGATGTGTGGGAGCAGCCCACTGACCACTATCTTGGTGAGCTGCTTGTCGTTCAGGTCCAAGGAGTAGCACATGTTCCTGGTTTCCCTGAATCGCCTGACGAAAGCCGATCCAACTTCATTCGGCCTTTGGCGCATGTTGGTGAGATCTGTGATGTCCTTCTCCCCGGTGCCAGAGAAGAAGTAATTATGAAACTTGGTCTCCAGATCTTCCCAACCTTGAATCGAGCCAGGCTCCATGGACGTGAACCAGCTAAACGCCGGCCCTGTCAGTGATAGCGGAAAGAGCCGGACCCTGTGAGCTACCTCATATGAGGCCTCGCCGAGCTGGGTCAGGTAGCGGCTGATGTGCTCCATGGTGGTGACGTCGTCCTGCCCACTGAACTTGGAGAAGTCGGGCAAGCGATACCTGGGCGGCAACGTCACTCGGTCGTACCACTCGGGGTAAGGACGCCTGTACTTGATTCCAGTCCCGGTCTTCGGCTGCAAACCGAACGTATCACGGAGCATGGCACTCATCTGCTCCAGCAGCTGATTGTTAGGCGTCTGGGCGTACCCCGGATGCGGCGCTGCCTGAAGGTCTTGATATGTAATCCCCTCGTGGTATCCAGGGGTAGGGTTGGCCGTGTCTGCCGCCAGCGTATTTCTAGCCGCCGGGTTCACCACTGGTGAGTTCATCGAGTTCACCGTCTGCCCAGTGGCCTGCATGAAAGCGGCGATCTCCTCTGGAGTATGATCTTTGTATAATCTGGGAGAAGCTACTATTTTTTGAGCCGAACCGGCCACCGTGGCACCTTGCACTGGCGCTTTCGGCTGGCTCGGCTGTTGCGGTGAGGAATTGGAGGTCCCTGCCGCTGCTTTTGGATCCGCGTCTTCTGCGGGTATGTTGAAGTAAACTGGACCCAAAGACTCCCAATCCTGCCGCTTGAGGATGGTCTTCATGATGTTATAGAACGTCTGCAGGAAGGATTTGTGGTGGTGGCCGACTGCTGAATAGGCGGCCTCCCAGGTCGCTTCTTCCAGCATCTGTTTGAGGTTAGCCTTGCACTCCTCTTCAGATTTATCAGAATGGCCATCCATGATCCACCTCGGGAATGCATTCTTCTTCACTATAGAGCCATCGCGCTGCTTGCTGAATGAAAGCAGGCAGGCATCAGCGAATTCTTCGACGATCTTGTTCAGCACTACCGCGTCCTCCTCGTTGAGGTCTTCGATCCTGACCCTGAGGACACCATCATCCCTGAGGCCTCCGGCCTCCTTGGAGGAGTCGTCTGCCGCGGTCTTCCCTTTTGCCATGGTCTTTAGTGATCGGTCCCACCAGGCATGCCAAAAAGTGTGTTGGCGTAAAAAGTGGTTCTCTAAGCCCAACGCACCAGCGAAGCCGGAAACGACCCTTGAAAGCAGTAAACCTCTCGCAAATCCAGCTAGCTTCGGACCAAGTCTGAGAGTGTCGGTAACACCCAAGCGTGCCAGTCAATTTGACCTGCAATTGACAAGAAAACAGATATAATTAGTAGCCCAAGGCGGAACTAACTGGTGAGTCCAGATAGTTCTAACTGTACGGCTCAAAGAGCCAATATAATCAGAGATCGACTAGAAAGCCGATTCCATCATGTTATGAACCGATAGTATAATAATGAAGTAAAACGGCTGTCAAGATATTCATGTAAGGATAATAACGTGCTAGCCGATCTAATTCGGTTAATGTGTACAAAAGAAATAGATCACGTGTACAGATCTGATCTGTACATCAAACGAGCAGAGATCTACTAAAGCTGGTCTAGAAGGCCGGCGGCTTTAGTAAACCCTCTTTGCTAAATTCACCAAGTCTGCGTTCACCTGGTCTAACGGCCAGCGGGCTTCAACAAACCCAGCAAGCAAAGCTAGATTGTTTGATATCCAAAAAAGTCTATATGCACGATCTATTCGTGAAAGCGCAACTGAATCGGCTTTTTTAGCCGATGCAGGGTCCATGAAGCGCGGACGAATGCTAGCGTAGTTATAAACAGACCTCAAATTAAAGCAAGTCTAATCTAGCAAACCTTGTTCAGGTTAAACCTGTTCCACCGGATGACACTCAGTTTAACTTAAACAAAGACACGAAAAATAAGACTTACGATAACCTCAGAACCACTTATGTCTCAACTAGAACCGAACGCACAACATGTAACGAACAAGATTGACAGGGAATCAATCATCGTGGTAAGATAAGCATAAAAAAGCAAAAACGACGATCAGATTCAAGTAAATCTAAGGCCAAATCTATCAATCTTGATCAGGCAAAGATATTGTTATAATAAGGTAAATCAACTTAAACAAACAATACTGATAACTTAATGAATCTAACTAAATTGCCATATTTAGCTAGAGCCGATAACTAATCTATGCATGCAAACTATTTCAATGTATAGCCTATCTACCGGATGACATTAACTAATAGATTAATCAAGCAAACAAACACGAATCGATAACTAATCCACGCGTGAAAACCGTCCTAATCTGCATCTCGTCCACCGGATGACGGTTAACACAGATTGATCGGGTAAACTAGCGTGAATCATCCTTGACTCACTATGCTCCCCGCATCCATCGGATGACGCCAAAGAAACAGAGTTTAGCAAGGACCCTGATCCACCATGCTTCCGCGTCCACCGGATGACGCTAAAAAGACATAGTTTAACAGGGGGTTGACGATACTTACAAGCAAGCCTGCGTCCACCGGATGACACCCAGCCTGGATGAAGTAACTCGCCGGACTCGACTGACTCTAGGGTTTGTTGGCCGGAGCCGAAAGTTGTGTTGTATTGATGTTGTGTTGTTGATATCAATGGTTGAGGGCTTATATTTATACCCTGAGCGTACGAAGATAGAGTCCTAGTCGAATTACAACTCATCAATAGATAAGGAAACTAACAAACTATCGTATATCTAAGGTAACTTGGAGTCCAACCTTCCCTTTTCATAATGGACTCCGATCGTGATCGCACCCTGGCGGCGCGGACTCTGGATGACGTCATCAATACTGACGCTGCGCGCCTCCTGTCACCTTGGCCCGATAACCGATTCACCGTGCAATCGGCTGTTTCCTTCCTTCCGCTGGACGGAATCTGCTTCCGAGATCGGCTATCTTCCTCTGGTATCGGCTATCGGCTCCAGCCCAAAATTTGGTGTTAACAACCTCCAAATCGCCTCCAATGAAAGTTGGCTGTGAGTTCTGTTTAGATCGGGAAGAAAGAATGAGTATTCACTATTATAATCTTCCATTAAATCTTGTTAATCATACTACGCATGCAAAGTCATACAAATATGGCTTAAATGCTTATATTATTTTATGATGTAATTAAAACTAATTAATATGCACCGAATAAATAAATATATGATTAAAACATAGCTAATAATATAAATTTATATATAAAAGTATAGAAACAAGGAGTAAAAATAAAGATATACTAACAAATTAAATAAAAGACATTATCTTTCTCTCTCTTCATGCATATAACACACCATTAATGGAGGTGAACTAACCATGTTGAGAGAGGGGAGAAACTATTTAAACTAAGAAGCAATCATGATAGGGAGAGAGGGCAAACTTCATCTAACCGTGTTGAGCAACCTCATTTGAAAAAAAAAAGACAATAACCTACCTATTCCTCTCTCTAGCTCATGGTGAAACTCTAGATCCAAAATTTGGCTAAATGGAGCAAAGAATGGTTAAAACAAGGTTAGAAGTAAGTAAACTAACCTTTTTTTAGCAATCTCCTTCGAAGAAATAAAGATCAAAACATCTCCCCTTGTATTTGGTGAAGTCTGGACCACCAAAATCGCCAACTATGGAAGTTGGCTGCGAGTTATTGTTCGGCTCGGGGAGGAAGAA
This sequence comes from Eremochloa ophiuroides, assembly GCA_038502445.1. Classification (NCBI taxonomy): domain Eukaryota; kingdom Viridiplantae; phylum Streptophyta; class Magnoliopsida; order Poales; family Poaceae; genus Eremochloa; species Eremochloa ophiuroides. The sequence goes on along the minus strand of JAHLJS010000009.1, from coordinate 9,549,106 downwards.
GGGGTATTTATAACAGGCTTTGTACTGGCGGTTCCTTAAGTGAACCGCCTGTAGATTATCTAAGTGTAGTTGTAGGTTTGTTTCTGATGCGTGGTGTGCGTGTGTAGGGTTGGTGTAGTGTAGTTGTAGGTGTGTTTGTATACGCATGGTGTGTGTGGTATTTTTTTTATGACGGAAGAAAAATTATATTATATGATAGTTGGGTACATCGATACGTTACGAGCACTCTGAATCATAGAAAAATACCCACGCTATGAATAGCACAACTCAAAATATAACCTGTTTGATGCTTTGTAGTGTAGATGACCGTACAGTCAAATACTCAGTAAATGGCCTGAAAATAAATGCCCAACGAACGATGGCCAATATTCCTGTAGGCGAAATTGAGGAAATTCTTCTTTCTAACATCTTTCTTCTTCTTTCTGTGACCGAAGAATAAGGAAAACTGATCTGAAACTTATTCTCCCTGGTATGTATGTGTAGAATTGGTGTGAGTTTGTATATGAACAAATACTACCGCTGGAGTAAAAAGAAAAAGATATTCAGACCAACAAAACATGCGGACAGAACGACCACCATGTGTGCCGGCGAAGCGTCTGCGGGGTTTCTGGGCACCGGGTGGGATGCTAGCAGCCCCCATTATTTTATTTTATCTCTATATCTGTCTTTTCTTGGCTTGGCGGCGAAAAGAAGAAAAAAACAAGGGAGACAACTCCATCAACCGAGGACCCACGCGACGACCGTCAACCGACCAACTCAGACTTCCCAACCAACGAAACACCTTGCGCGCCACGCCTCTGTGCCTATATGAGCCTTGTTTAATTATCCTTTCCCAAACACAGCAGCCTCTGTTGACAGCAACAGCAAGCAATGGGGAGCACGAGCGCCACCTGCACCACCTCGTCTTCCTCCTCTGCTGCCGGCGGGGGCGGCGCCGCACACGTGCTGCTCCTGCCGTACCCGGGCGCGCAGGGCCACACGAACCCGCTGCTCGAGTTCGGCCGCCGCCTAGCGTACCACGGCCTCCGCCCGACACTCGTCACTTCGCGGTACGTGCTCTCCACCACGGCGCCGCCAGGGGAGCCGTTCAGGGTGGCGGCCATCTCGGACGGCTTCGACGGCGGCGGCGCGGCTGCGTGCCCCGACGTGGGCGAGTACTGGCGCCGGCTCGAGGCCGTCGGCTCGGAGACGCTGGCGGAGCTGATCCGCTCCGAGGCCGCCGCGGGGCGGCCCGTCCGCGTGCTGGTCTACGACCCGCACCTGTCCTGGGCGCGCCGCGTGGCGCAGGAGGCTGGCGTCGCGGCGGCGGCGTTCCTGTCGCAGCCCTGCTCCGTCGACGTCGTCTACGGGGAGGTGTGGGCGGGGCGGCTGCCGCTGCCGGTGGTGCACGGGAAAGAGCTGTCTGCGCGCGGGATGCTGGGTGTCGACCTCGGGCCCGACGACGTGCCGCCGTTCGCCGCGAAGCCGGACTGGTGCCCTGTGTTCCTTGAGGCGACGGTGCGGCAATTCGACGGGCTGGAGGACGCCGACGACGTGCTCGTCAACTCGTTCCACGACATCGAACCCAAGGTGAGGTCACCGCGAGTGACCACGGCCGCCACCTGTTTGTTGTTTTGCTGACAAGTGAATTTTCGGTGGTGCTACCTGCACAAGACATACTCTGTTTTCTTTATTATAGATAGAAAACGTCAAGGTTATCGTCCATACTCACGTTCCTTTACTGAATAATTGATGTTTGGTTTTTTTTGTTGCGATTCTTTGATTCCACTTCACGATCATGTATAGGATCGATTTTCTTTTTGACACATTTTGCATTGTTAATTAACTGAGCAGGAGGCAGATTATATGGCACTTACATGGCGTGCAAAGACAATAGGCCCAACCTTGCCATCGTTTTATCTTGATGATGACCGCTTGCCGTCGAACAAGACTTACGGTTTCAACCTCTTCAACAGCAGCGAGTCATGTCTGCCTTGGCTTGACAAGCAGCTTCCGTGTTCTGTAGTTCTTGTGTCCTATGGAACTGTCTCTGATTACGACGAAGCACAGTTAGAAGAGCTTGGCAATGGCTTGTACAATTCTGGCAAACCATTCATTTGGGTTGTGAGGTCAAATGAAGAACACAAGTTGTCCATTGAACTTCGTGACAAGTGCAAGGAACGCGGCTTCATTGTTTCTTGGTGCCCCCAGCTGGAGGTTCTAGCACATAAAGCCACAGGTATGACAAATGATTATTCTTTCACGTATAAGGGAAAAAATGAGACAAACTGTTAAGGAATATGTGAAATTTTGTTGCATACTTTTAATATGCAGGTTGTTTCTTGACACATTGTGGATGGAACTCGACACTGGAAGCAATTGTTAATGGCGTGCCAATGGTGGCAATACCACACTGGGCAGACCAGCCGACCATATCAAAGTATATGGAGAGCATGTGGGGCTTGGGTGTCCGGGTGCGCAAGGATGAGAAAGGCTTGGTGATGAGGGACGAAGTGGAAAGGTGCATCAATGATGTTATGGATGGGGATAGAAAGGATAAGTACAGGATGAATGCCACTATGTGGATGCAAAAGGCGAAGGAAGCTATGCAAAATGGAGGGAGCTCGGACAAGAATATTGCAGAATTCGCCGCGAAGTATTCATCAAGTTAGTTGTCAAAGATATAATGATACTGCATTAGTTATTTTATAACTTTGTCAATTGTATGTGCTACTGTATGTTACATTTTGTTTGGGGTCTGTATATGCTACTGTCATACATACATGGAAAATGCTTCTTTGCTCTACTACTCTAATGAAATAGGGATCTTCCAGATATAAAAATAATATATTTACTATTATGCAGCCTTTGAAACGGTGAGCATATGGTTTTTTTTTTTTTTTTTTTTTTTTTTTTTTTTTTTTTTTTAAGAGAGCCTTATCCTGTGCCTTGTACATGTGTTTGGTTATACTAATTCAGAAGAGAACCCTATAGCTAGTAAACAAAGAAACAAATAGAAGAAGAATTGGAAGTTCCTTGCACTGTAAATACCAAGGCTTCGTTCATGTATGTTTATCGAATTTCAACATAGAAAAGAATAGTGAATTTAAGAGCCTAGCAACTAATAAATTTGTTAGCTAGAGCAAAACATAATCTCTACAACAAAAAGGAGCTAAGTTCATCATCAACTGGCCAGGAGGAACTGAGGTAATCATCAATGTTTCTGATGAAAGATTGGATGTTCCATCTGCTAATTTTGGATGTTCTAAGGGTGTCTTGCCTATTCATAAGCAAACTGCCAGTCCATGAAGCCAATACTATACAAGAGGCAAACTGCCAGAACATGAAGCCAATTTCAGAAGTTCCTTCTGGTGGCATGACATTATTAAACTTTTGAATCAGTTGAAAGGCATTGCAATGGTTTCAGTACAGGATGGAAAATCCTGCTTTTTGCGGCCAAGCTTTTCCTGAGTTGTTCTCTTTTGCAAAGAATCAACTCATCTTAGTTCTAGGGGCTGTGAATTCGCCCCTTTTTCATGATCTTTTTCATTTGCCACTTTTATCTTAAGCTTAGGGTCTATTCTTGGAACTAGCCATCATCTTTCAAGATCTACAAACTCTTCATGATTAGTGGAGTTATAGTTAGGGATCCTCTTGGTTCTCCTCTAACAAGCATGTTTGCACCTCATTGGGCATCGCCAGGTACATAAAACTTTTAAGTAGTTTGGAAATCATCTTGTCAGAACAAGAGAAAGTATTCTTATGGCTAATCCTTCAAGACGGTCTAAGTACCAAGGCTTTACTACGAATACGCAACATGCATCTGTCGGATTATAAAGGTGTTCTTTGTAATCTGAATGTGGATGAACATTTGGTTCAGCTTCTTTTTCATTGCCCTTATTCTTTGTTTTCCTCGTTCAACTTACATCTTCAGATTCCTGATAGCCTTGACATTGGGGCGAGTGTCAAAATGCATCTTCGGCTGCCATTCTTCGCGGAAGTTCTAATCACAATGTGCTGTCTGGAGTATTCCCCAGTTGGGCCAAAGATGTCAACAAGTTTGTACGAAGGAATTTGCTCTGATTATTCTCAGAGAAAAAACAAAATTACACCCACAGATTGACTTATGGCTAGAAGGTTTTGTGTATCCATCACCTTGCTACACAAAATATCCATCACCGCGTTTCTTTGTATGTGGATGACGTGGTATTATTTCTCCGCCCAATTGCATCGGAACTGCTCATGGTTGAAGACCTGCTGTAGCTTTTTGGTTCAGCGACGGGCCTCAAGACCAACATACAGAAGAGTAGTGTGCTGCCCATTCGTTGCTCGGAGGAAGATATGGCCGTAGTTCAAGCCTAGCTACCTTATGAGGTTCAGGATTTCCCTTGCAAATATCTTGGACTCCCGCTGTCTTTCAGGAAATTAACCCGTGCACAGCTTCAGCTTCTCATTGACAAAGTTGCAGATCAACTCCCGGGTTGGAAAGCAGATTTGTTGAATCGGGCAGGAAGAGCCTTCAAGTGCAGCATGTCCCTACGGCTATGATGATATATATGGCTACGGCCTTGGACCTTCCCCAGTGGTTTTTAAAGGCAGACAACAAGATCCGCAGGGGTTTCTTATGGCGAGGACGGAAGGAAGCAAATGGGGGGCATTGTTTAAGAGCTTGGCCAAAGGAGCTTGGTGGTCTGGGAATATTAGATTTACAGCGTTTCAGCTGGGCTATTAGAGTAAGATGGCTGTGGTTGGGTAAAACTTGTTAGACTATTATTAGACTATCTAGTTACTCATGTGAACACTCTACCAGTTAGGCCCTTTCCTGTGTGATTGCGGGCTCCAATATATTTGTAATCCCTCTGTAAACTCTAATCAAGTAATCCAAGCATATTGGCTTTCCTTCTATCATGGTATCTGATTAATCGGTCTTGACGACCTTTCCCACCCACCCAATCCTCTGCTTCCGCTTTCCTCGGCGCCCGCATCCACCCATTCGGTCGCCACGCCCGCGTCTGCTCGCTCGGCCACCGCGCGCCCCTCGGTTGACCGCTGCGTGCGCGTGCCCCATCAGCTGCCGCGCCCATGGCCGCCACCCCTGCCTCTGGCGCCTCCGCCGCCACCATGCTTCGCGATGAGGCTCTCGCCGCCGCCCAGAAGCTGGAGGACGAAGCCACTTCCCTGCGCTCCATCAACACCGAGCGCAGCCTGGAACTCCAGACGGAGGCCGACCTCCTCAAGTCCGCAGCCACGGCCCAGGACCGCTTACATCAAGAACCTGATCCCGATCGTCCTCGATCTTCAGTCTTCCTACTACTCCAAGTGGCTCGGCTGCGTCCTCCTCATCCTCGGCCGCTTTGCCCTGAAAGATCACGTCCTCCGCGACGACTCCCGCCTCTATGATCCAGCATGGTCTCGCATGGACTGCGTCGTCGTCTCCTGGATCTTCAACACCATCTCCCCCGACCTTCTGGACGTCGTCCATGAGCGGGACGGCATCACCGCTCAGGCAGCATGGCTCGGGCTTGAACAGCAGTTCCTGAACAATCGCGAGTCACGTGCCATGCTCCTCGACGCCGAGTTTCGCACTCTCTGCCAGGGTGCCCTCCCCGTCGACAACTACTGCCGCAAGATGAAGTCTATGGCCGATGCACTTGCTGATCTTGGCGAACCTATCCAGGACCGTACTCTCGTGTTGAACGTCCTGCGCGGCCTCAACGAATGCTTCCAGTTCATGTCTCAACTCGTCTCTCGCCAGAAGCCATTCCTATCCTTTGCTGATGTTCGCGCTGATCTGCACCTGGCCGAGCTCGACATGGCGCCTCTGTCGGCTCCTCCCTCAGCCCTCGTCGCCTCGTCGTCCACCAAGTCGCCCACTCCTCTGCTGCTCTCTGTGCCTAACCCCCGTGCCGTCATCAGGCTGCTGGAGGGAAACGACCTGGCAACGGCCGCGGCCGACACCGTCACGGAGGGCGCGGCCAAGGCGGTCAACACAGTGGCACACCCGGCGGTCCGCAGGGAGGCCCTTCAGGCGGCCAGCCATGGCCCTCCCTCCTCAACCCGTGGACTGGGTCCCTCCACATGTGGCCCGGCTCCACCCCCGGAGGTGCTCACGGCTAGCCTCCTCGCGCTGTCCAGCCTACTCCGCCACAGCAAGCTTTGGTGGCCAGCGTGCCTCCTGCCTACATCAACCAATCGCCAGCTCCTAGGACATACTACCAGGCGCCCCAGGCCCTTACATGGTCGCCATGGACTCCTGAGTCTCTCGCCAATGCCTTCAGCATCGTCACCCTCACCCCACCTCCGAACTCTTCGGACTGGGTGATCGACTTGGGTGCCTCCTTTCACATCGCCTCCAACCCCGGTATGGTCACCTCGTTACCATCCTCTTCCTTCCCTTCCTCCATTGTTGTTGGCAATGGCGCCACCCATCTGGTTGTTGGCACAAGCTATTCCACTCTCCCTGGCCCTTTTCACTTGAACAACGTTCTTATAGCACCTGACATCATTAAGAATCTCCTTTTTGTTCGCAAGTTCACCACTGACAACTTTGTTTCTGTGGATTTTAACCCTCTTGGTGTTTGTGTGAAGGATCTCCATTCCAGGAACACCCTTCTTCGATGTAATAGCTTGGGGCCCCTCTACACCCTGCAGCTTCTGTCATCACCTTCCGGTCCCTGCGCTCCTGTGGCCACTCCCTCTCCAACCTTGGCATCAGCGGCTCGGCCACCCCGGCAAGGCTACTCTTCAGAGCCTCGCCCAGTCATCCTCAATCGTCTGCAGCAAGCCTGAAGACGACTCCCTCTGCCATGCATGCCAACTTGGGCACCATACTCGTCTACCTTTTCCTAGTTCCCTGTCAAGAGCATATAAGAATTTTGATTTGATACATTGTGATCTGTGGACATCATCTATTGTTAGTGTATCAGGTTTCAAATATTACTTAGTTATCCTTGATGATTGCTCACGTTTTCTTTGGACTTTTCCTCTTCGCTTAAAGTCCGATGCTTTTCTGACAATCTCTAATTTGTTCGCTCATGTGTCCACTCAGTTCGGCTGCACCATCAAATCCGTGCAATGTGACAACGGCCGTGAGTTTGACAACTCCGCCTGTCGTACTTTCTTTCTCACCAAAGGTGTTTCCCTTCGCATGTCCTGCCCCTATACCTCGTACCAGAATGGGAAAGCCGAGCGCATGATTCGCACCACCAACAATGTCACTCGCACCCTTCTCTTCCAGGCTTCCATGCCTCTCTCTTACTAGGCCGATGCTCTTGCCACTGCTACCCACCTCCTCAATCGGCTTCCCACCAAAACTCTACACATGAGCACCCCTTTCTTCGCCCTCCATGGCACTCTCCCTTCTTACCATGACCTCCGAGCTTTCGGGTGCACCTGTTATCCCAACCACACCGCTTCCACCCCTCACAAACTTGCCCCACACTCCACTCTATGTGTGTTCATTGGCTACTCGCCTGATCACAAGGGTTACATGTGTCTCGATCTCACCACCAACCGTGTCATCATCTCCTGCCACATTGTCTTCGACGAAGCAACGTTTCCTTTCTCCCTTGGGCGGACCTCGCTCCCCCATGGGAGCTTGATTTTCTAACTAATGACGACACCATACCAGTGTCTCCGTCTCCTCTCCCTGCAGGTACCTCCAGTTTCATTGGCTCCTTGCCCGTGACTGGACTGGACACGCCGGCCTCCAGGCCTCCTCCACCAGGTTTTTTCGTACCTGGTCTAGCCTCCATGACTGCGCCTCGGTCACCCGTTCAGGCGCCCCCCAGTGCTCCCGGTGCCCTCAATGCCCCCGACATCCGCTGCTCTGGCACCCCAGGCGCCCACGGTACCCCAGGCGCCCCTGGCTGAACCACAGGCGACTCCGACGCCTCCTGTTCAGGCACCCCCGGCTCCCCTCTTCAACAAGCCGCCCATCATCCACGTCTACTCCTGGCGTGCTCCCGCACCGTGCTCCTCGTCTGAGGCAACTACGGGGCCCCTTCTCGACACTCCAGCATGGTTCCGTCTCTGCCTCGCTACGTCAAGAGTGGCCCTCTGGTTCCGACTGGCGTCGTTCCCATCCCGCCGGTGGCCAACTCTCATGGCATGGCGACCCGCAGGAAGAGCGGGTACAGGCAGCCTCACCTTGCCTTGCACACTGATGCCCTGTCTCCGCTGCCGCGCTCCTGTCGTGATGCCCTTGCCAATTCTAATTGGCTTTGGGCCATGGAAGAAGAACATGCTGCTCTCCTGGACAACCACACTTGGGATCTCGTCCCCCGTCCTCCCAAGGCAAACGTGGTCACCGGCAAATGGATCTTCAAACACAAGTTTCATGCTAATGGATCCTTGGACAGATACAAGGCTCGATGGGTACTTCGTGGGTTTACTCAGCGTCCTGGTGTCGACTACGACGAGACCTTTAGCTTCGTCATCAAGCCGGCCACTATTTGCACCGCTCTGACTTTGGTCACTCACGGAGTTGGCCGATCCATCAACTTGATGTGAAGAATGCTTTCCTCCACGGGACCCTATCTAAAACAGTGAATTGCTCTCAGCCCACTGGCTTCACTGATCCTGCTCTACCTGACCACGTCTGCAAGCTCAACAAGTCCCTCTATGGCTTAAAGCAGGCCCCGCGTGCATGGTACAGCCGATTTGCTTCATATCTGCTCTCTCTGGGTTTTACTGAAGCCAAGTCAGACACCTCCCTGTTCATATATCACCATGGTGCCGAGGCTGTCTACTTGCTCCTTTATGTGGACGACATTGTGCTTACTGCCTCCTCTCAGCCGCTCCTCCTCCGAGTGATTGGTGCACTAAAGAAATAGTTCGCCATGAAGGATCTCGGTCCCCTGCATCATTTTCTTGGTGTGGCTGTTCAGCGGCACACAGACACCCTTTTCCTCTCACAGTGACAGTACACCCTGGACATCCTTGCCAAACATGGCATGAGTGATTGCAAGCCTTGTTCCACACCTATCGACACTTGTGCCAAGGTTCCAGCTGATGCCGGTCCTCCTATTGCTGATCCTACTGCCTACCACAGTCTTGTGGGTGCTCTTCGGTCTGACCTTCACCCGGCCTGACATTGCATACGCTGTTCAGCAAGTTTGTCTGCACATGCATGATCCCCGGCAGGTGCACCTTGTTGCTGCCAAGTGCATTCTCCGCTATCTGCAGGGTACCATCGGCCATGGCATCGTCATCCCGCACTCTGCTCTGATTCAACTCGTTGTGTAAACCGACGCCGACTAGGCTGGATGCCCCAACACTCGCCATTCCACCTCCGGCTAGGCTGTCTTCCTTGGAGGTAGCCTCGTCTCCTGGTCATCCAAGCGCCAGCTGACTGTTTCTCGGTCTAGCACCGAGGCCGAGTACCGTGCTGTTGCCAATGGTGTCGCCGAGGCCTCCTGGCTGCGTCAACTCCTACTGGAGCTACATCAGCCACTGTAGTCTGCCTGCCTCGTCTACTGCGACAACGTCAGCACCGTCTACCTCTCCACCAACCCCGTCCAACATCAGCGCACCAAGCACGTGGAAATCGACCTTCACTTCGTCTAGGAGCGGGTCGCCATTGGGGCTGTCCGTGTTCTTCACGTTCCCACCATGTCGCAGTTCGCCGATGTCTTCACCAAGGGGCTCCCTTCCTCTGTTTTCTTAGATTTTCGCTCCACGTTAGCGACGTTCCGACTGTGGGGAGGGGGGTGGGGGGTTAGACTATTATTAGACTATCTAGTTACTCATGTGAACACTCTACCAGTTAGGCTCTTGCCTGTGTGATTGCGGGTTCGAATATATTTGTAATCCCTCTGTAAACTCTAATCAAGTAATCCAAGCCTGTTGGCTTTCCTTCTATCAAAACTGAACCTGAGAAGCCATGGGCGTTCCTCCCTGTCCCTGTCCCATCCTGTGCACAATCCCTATTCGCCTCTGTTGTTGTCTCAGTTGTTGGCAATGGAGTCAACACAAAATTTTGGACTGACAGATGGTTAAATGGATGCTCAATTGAGTTGTTGGCCCCTCACCTCTTTTCTTGTGTCCCTAAGAGAAAGGCCATCAACAGATCTCTCCAGGAAGCTTTATCTAATAACATGTGGCTTGGCGATATCTAGGGCGACTACTTGGTGACAGTTCTAGCAGAATTCCTTGTTATTTGCAATTTTATTGAGGAAGTGGTATTACAGTATTACAGCCAGACACTGAAGATGTTCATCTGTGGCGCTTGGAGGCCTCGGGTAAGTTCTCCACCAGATCAGCGTATGAAGCTTTCTTCAATGGGTTGACCTTATTTGCACCCTATAACCTGATTTGGAAAACCTGGGCTCCACGAAAATGCAAGCTTTTTCTATGGCTAGTGGCTCACAACCGCTGCTGGACAGCATACAGGTTGGCTCGCCGTGGCCTCCCTCATCCAGACCACTGCCCTCTTTGTGATCAAGAAGACTAGACGTTTAACCATCTTCTCTCGGCATGTGTCTTTGCTCGTCAACTGTGGCTTCAGTTATAGAAGTCCTTTGGTTTTCCAGATGTTACACCACAGTTCGACTGTAACATTTTTTTCCTTTGGTGGCAACAAGCAAATGATACAATGAGCAATGGTATGCAGGATGGTTTCAACACTCTGGTCTTTTTAGGTGCATGGTCCATATGGAAAGCAAGGAATGATGTGGTGTTCAATGGGCTTCCCCCTAGTGTGAGTAGAACCTTGCTTTTGGCACAGAATGAAGCTGAACTATGGATGCTAGCAGCAGCGAATGGGCTGAGTACCGTGGTTGCCAACAGAACCCCATCCAGTAATTAGGAGGTTGCCTTGTCTGGTCGCCTTTTTCTTGTGTAAAAGTTTTTTCTGAGAGCAGTCATGTGTTGTGAGTAGGAGTATGTGTGTGTGTGTGTCCTTTTTCTGTATGACTATTTTAGCCTAACCTTTCTTCTATCTTAATGCAATAATATGCAGTCTTCCTGTATATTCGAGAAAAAACATTGATGTAAAGTTCAACTTCATCTGATTTAATTTAAAAAAAATTATGAATTTCACTATGATGTGCCTAATTTTAGAGGTGAGTCAAAATCCCAACAGCCCAAAAATCAATTTCTAGAGATGGCTGACATTTCAAGCCATCTGAAAAACTGCCTTTTTTCTAGTGTTGGCTTGTAAAGCTCAGTTGCCTCTAATAATGCCATTTTTGTGCCACTAGAGATCGATTTTCTGGAGATGCATGGCTAGATTCAGAAACTATTTTCAGCCATCTCTACCAAAAAAGAGGGATGTCTCTAAAAATAGTTTTTGTAATAGTGAAGTCAATACGTATGAAATGGTCTGGACTTCTTGATCACAACCTTATGTGAATATTTGAGAACGCTCCAAGATTCAAGGAAATCTGTACGAAGCTTTAAGATACACTTTGACGAAATTAACAATGAGAAAGTTCAAACATACAAGGATATTTAAAAAACATAAACATAATAAGTCACACGTATATGTAACAAAGTGTGTATAAGAGTACAGACTGTAGAATGCACATGCTCAGTACCAACAGATGATGTTTTCTTGGTTTTCTACTCGGTAGGGTAGGAAGGTTTCATAGCAAGCCCACACATTCCCCGTTTGTCAGCAATGTCCTTCTCCATCCTCAGGAATCCCTTCTCTCCCCATGTGGTGCCCCATGAATTTTTCAAAATCCAATACTTTGTGCCGTCACTCTCCACGCCATACCCAATTGCAGCGATCCCATGATCAAGTTCAGTGCCGCAGGAGCCAGTCATCACACCTCCGGAATAGAGCATAAAGGTTCTATCACCCGCATCAACGGCGACCGACACGGGTTGATTAGCCACGGCCTTCATGAGTGCGGCCTCGTTGTTGACTGGCACATCCTCGTGACCTTTGATGGTCGCTGCACTCTTTGCTCCGCCCTTGCACTTGCCATCCGCTGCCTTGTATGGATAGCTGGACTCAGTGGCAAGGCCTCCATTCTTGATGACAAATTCAAAGGCACTGTCCATCCAGCCACCCTCGCAGCCCTCGTCCATGCTGTGGGTATCACAGTCCACCAGTTCTTGCTCTGAGAGTGAGATGAGGTTGCCGGTGCTCAGCTTCACAATGCCCTCCATGGCAGCTACGGCTGAGAACGCCCAGCAGCAACCTGCAATAATATTTGCTCGTGTCACTACTTGTAGATAGATGTCATCAGAAAAGCTTACACCATGTACATCGTGAAAATAATCAAGTCATTCAAGTATGACCAGAAATGCACATTACCACATTGGCCTTGGTTCTTGATAGGTGTGACAGCTCCCTTGGTCCTCCAGTCCACAGCCTTCGGAAGCGCACTGACACTCAAGTTCTCATACTTGAATCCAGTTGCTGGAACCTTTTCTGCTGAAATTGGTTTGAAACCTTTGTATGCTTTGAACTCTTCAGTTGTCAGGTCGGCGAACTGGTTGACACCAAGCCAGAACTTATTGTTCTTATTGGCGTTGAACGACTTGACGAATGCGACATTGTCCTTGAACACCTCAAAGCGCCGCGCCTTCTCCGCTGCATCCTTGTACACACGGCCATACTCAGCCATCCACCTCTCATGCCTCTCGACCATGGCCGCATCGCTCAGCTCACGAGCCGCTTGGACAGAACTGCATAAGCAGGCACAACCAAGGACGGCAAGGAGGAGCAGAGCTCTGGAGGTGGCCATGATCTATTCTGTTGCTGCTTCCTACTGTTTGCTGTTGCTAGCTTTTGTTTACTCGCTTCGTTATGGATGTGTGGAAGTGAGGAGGTGGTTATGTCTTTATATAGCCCTCCAATTGCCATGATGTGTATAAATCACTGAAGGTGTGGTATTTTTTAATGATGTGACGGTGAGTACACACATATGGACCGCAGCGTGTAGGTCAAGTACTACTGATTGTATTTTTATTGTTCTTGCTGAACGAAGGAACGTATGGTATCTACTGAGGTTGACCCACAATCAACTAGAAATAGAAATTAAAGTAGTCCTAGAATGCTGTGTGATATTGACAGGACGGATTCCATAGCGCCTAACCTCCACGTTAATTAACTAATAAAGAATTAATATTACACGGAGGCCGAATCACGCGCACGCTTGTCCACTGTAAGAAAGAAAACCGACCACCCAAAGCCATCAAGACATGCCTACAAAATCAATGCCTTGTATCTCAACGTTTAATAATAAGCTGTAAACGGCGTCCGTCATCCTCCGTTGTGAAAAAAATAACCACCATGCCATTTGTTAGATGAATACTAATTTGTTTTTGTTTCTGCTTGCGACAATTCGTGATGATTTTCAGGCGGTTCAGTAGGCTTGGTAGCAGTGACCTGCAGTTGTGTATCTTACTTTCTTCCTTTCTTTTGGCTAACTATTTGGCCCCTCTTTTTCCTTTTTTCATGTTCCTTCAAGGTTTCCTTTAACTTGGTGTACTTACTGTCACTGCTATCTACAAATTGAAAAGGCAGAGCACTGGCCATCCCTGTTAAAAAAAACTCTCGATACACTAGCTTTGTCGCCTCCATCTTCTAAACCCTCTAGATGCTGGCAGACGGTGTCGATCAAATCATTAGAGGAGACCGGTGAGCCTGGCGGACGCCTTTGTTAAGCGGTGGCTGGCCTACCTCCTTAGTGCCCCAGTTAAAGCTTAATAGATATGACCGTTATAAAACAACTGCCTCGATTAATCTTTACTATCCAAGACGGTTGACTTACAACAACCTCCGCCATTAATCAATTAGATGAAGTGGGCAGCGTAACAAAACCGCTACCATTAATACTTGAATAATCGAGGCAATTGCGTTACAGTGACCGCCTCGATTAATCAATTAACGGAGGCGGTGTTGTAACTAAATTAGAGATGAAAACGGGACAAATATTTCCGATATCCGTCCATTCTAAAACTGTCAAAACCTAATATGAATATTCGATATCCGAATTTGAATATCTAATATTCGACCATATCCGAATCCGAATACTCAAAATAACATTTTTTGGTAAGTGTGTGAGATAAATATTAATATCCATAATGATCCGTATCGGGATCTAATATCCATTTAAAATTATGGGACGGAATATGGGATATAGGACAAAATACAGGATCATTGGTATCTGTCTGTATCTGATCCGGTTTCATCCCTAGTTGTAACTCAACCGCCTCGGTTAACGAAGGATTAACCATGGCGGTTTTACTTATGTCACCCGTCTCCTTTAATCCTCCCCCCTATAAATGCAGGCACCGGTCCCCTCTTCTTCCTCATGGCTTCTCCTCCATTATAAGACTTTGAGCTCTAATAGGAGGGAAGTTTTGATCCTAGATTTCTTCAAAGGAGAACACTACAGGGGATCGCTAGAGGTTGGTACACATTCTCCAATATATTAGCTCAAGTTTTTCATGGACAAGACAAAACTAGTTGTATGCAAATTTGCTATATTTTCTTGCAGGAGGACACCGCAGGGTTGCTAGAGATTGGTATACACACTCCCCACCTCCTCTCCGTCATCATTCTTCTCTCTTTTCTAACCGATTTGTGCTTAGATTTAACATAGATCTAGATTTCAAAGGAAGAAGCCAAAGTTTTCGAAAAGGTCTACCCAAAGTTTTAGCTGAGGATGAGCTGATTCTCTAGGCGGGGAGTGATGTCATGGCTAGCAAGACCTATTCCTAGTAGAGACGTCGCGATACAACTAGTGTCTGGATAATTAGTATTAGTTAATTTCTTTAATAGATGAATAAACTCATGGGCTAGGCCCATTAGTAAATTGTATCCCCCTTATATATGAGGGATACTATTAAAGAGAGGGCAAACAAGAATTATGGTTAATCACTTATCTTCTCCCCCTTCCCTCTCCTTCTCAGTCACCGCCTCCCATCTTCTCCTTCCCATTCGCTGCCCTTCTCCCATCCCTCTGCCGAAGTCGCCAGCCATTGTCACTCTCATCTGGCTGTAGATGGCCCCCAGCCACTGCTGTCCCACTGCTAGCAAGCCGCCCGCCAGCCCTAAACCAGCCACGGTGGTAAGTTGGCCAGTTATCGCTGCGAAGTCGTTAGCACCATCAGGCATCTGACAATTTCCAAGCAGTGTTCTCTCCACTGTCTACAACGAAAGGATTATGGCCTAAACATAGTCTTGGAGCCATGAAAACCAACGCCACTAGACTCCTCATCTTCCCAAGAGTTGAAAACCAGAACTATACCTGTGACACACATGATGAGTGGAGATTGTTGGCAGGTCCAGGTATATCTGCTCCCTGATCTGTGCAGCTCTGCCAATGCAGTCTTATCTATCATCTTATTAAAGGCATCCATAAAAACAACATTTACATTGCCCCAAGATTCTCTTCTATTCTTCTCACTAAATTGAGATCTCCTCCTTCAATCAAACAGCAGCTTGTGTTTTGGATTTTAACACGTATCTCCTCTAGAAACTCCCCTCTTTTATCATCATGGGCTAGGTCATATACTTTAATGAATTCCCAATTCCCACCCAACATTTTCACTTAGCATAGTTCATTTCACACATGGATAAAACACTCCATGGTCTTCAGCAAATCTGTCCAGTGCATATCTTTCTGACTAACAAATCTGTCCACTTCTTTTTGTCTAACAGAGCTCTTAATGGTTTTTGGCAAGCGTATGCAGTCAAAATCATATTTGGAGATTAACTATACTAGCAATTTCCTTCTACCCACATTTCCCATCCCTCTAATGTTCCAGAATGAAAGAATGATCATGGCTAGGTCAGTCATGGCAAATTCCTGCTGAAGGGAGCCAATAATATGTTGAAGAAGATGATGAGAAGAAGCCGTCAAAATGATGTCATCCACATACAGTAGAAGTATCACATTGAGAAGCCTGAAAACCAATGGAGGTAATGAACGCCTGGAAGTGGCTATACCAAGCCCGGACTTGCTTAAGACTGTATAGAAACTTGTTGAGCTTGCACACATAGTTAGGACGAGCAAGGTTAACAAACCCAGGTGGTTGTTGGCAATAAACAATCTCGTTGAGAGTACCATGTAAGAATGCATTTTTGACATCCAGTTGATGAATAGGCCAATCATTGGAGGCAGCAAGTGATAGTACTGTTGACGGTCGCTAACACCATATTTTACCGTCAACATTTCATCCATAATCAAGGTAAAACCACAAGAAAAGCAAAGAACTCACTTTGAAACTTACCTAGTTCCACATGTCCTTAGAGAAATCTTGTGTATACAGGAAAAATGGTAAAAACAGGCAAAAACGAAGTAAACCAAGACACCTCAGCTGCCACATGGGAGCCAGAGGGGGGAGCCCGCCATACCACATAGGGCGCCCGCCCTATGAAAGTTGTCAAAATGGGCATGCCACCTCACGGATCCATGTGCCATCCTTCCAAATGGCCTATGGCACGTTGAAATAACATCAACGGCTCATAAACAAGACACAAGGATCCGGTGGCCCTACCAACAGGGCGCCCGCCCTGTCCAAACTGGGTGCCACGTCCGCAATACGAGGAAAAGTGTCCAAGAGTCATCCAAGCCATCAAATGAAGTCGGTTTTCATCCAACGGTGATCAAGTGATGTGCCATGGATCGAAGGACCCACATGTCATCCTCCCGGGGGTTGTGTCACACCCAATTTTAAGGATAAAATTGAATGCATAATCTTATGTGCGCCTAAGGATCAGTCACACACATAAGCCGACAAATACAAGGTAATATCAAAAGACAATGTTTAAATACATAACGTAATATAATTAGAATATAACCTTAAGAAGCAAACAGCGGAAAGACACTCTGATCTTCGCGTGTAGACGCCAACTCCACAGGGACACAACTGACTGGTTGACCACAAGCCTAAACTTCTCCTGAGGTGTGGGGAAAATAGCAAGAGTGAGTCCATGTCGAACTTAGCAAATATAACATGGGGTTTATGAGGCTCAAGAAGGATAGACACGGGTTTAACAGCAGTTTGCTTTTAATTAATCATCTTTTGTGCAATTGGATAACAACAAGTTGAATAAGCCCGTAAATCATGATCAAAGTAAACATAATTAATGAATAGCAATAATAAATTAGCAACAAGTCAACATCACCCCAAAAGATAACTATTTCATAAGACGTCCAAGGCCGCTCGTGACCGTGAGCTCGGCTAGTATACCAGTTTTACACTCTGCAGAAGTTGTGCACTTTCACTATGAGCCGTGATTCTCATTTGCTCGGGGTAGCTAGCCCCATAACACTACCGAGCAAGGTTTCACTATGAAGTCTTTCAAAGTACTCCGTCTAACAAGTTAGGGCCGCTAGGGACCCGGCAAGCAGATGTAGAGCCCCCCTTCGTCGTGGCACAAGGTCACGCAGGTTATACACACTCGGACAGGAGCCGCACTATACCCGAGTCGGCAGGTCCCATCACGCCTTTCGGTAACCTCTAACAAGCTAGAAAAAGTGCCCATACTTGACTAAAACCAGAGCCATGTAGCCCTCATAGTTGCACTGTAAGTCCCGGTGTCATACTTATAGATCATTACCAAAGGTGAAGGATTTAGAGCATCACAAAAACTATGCTCCAATCCCTTAGTTCCATGTTGCTAAAAAGGCATCTTTTAATCTTATTGCATATTCAGTTAATCAGGTTTACATGATCATGATTTCATTAGCGCGCTAGCATCAACTACCCAATGCATAAACCCATAGGTGATCAAGGAACAGGATAACAATATTAGGTAGAAACTATGGTTAACAAGGTAGACACATGCATATGAAATTTAATTATTGCGGTGAATAGGACAACAAGGAAGATCCCATGCTATACTTGCCTCAACTTGAGATCCTTTCTCTGATTCAAACCTCTGAAGACTGCTTCTTGAATCCACCACGTAATTCTCACCAACTATACTCGATCGATCACCACATCAACACACAACGTCCAGCAGACATACACAAAGCAAACAAGGATAATAACTAAAACAGTACACCAAATAGTAACAAAATAGTTTCAAAAGGTTATAAAACTATTCTACTCGTTCCAACGATCACATTGATATAAAGATCACGAAAAACGGAGTTACGGTCGAAAAGATACAACTACCCAAAGATTTGCTTTTATGAAACAAAACAAAATACAGCTATAAAATTTGTTTAAATAAATAATAAATAGTATATTTCTGAGAAACATCTAAATTAGATTACACATATTAGAATTGGTTTGACAAAACGAAATAGAGTAATTATTCTTCTCATAAAAGATCATAGTAGAATTACTTTTATTTAGAAAACAAGTGATAACGGACAATTAAATTAATATTTTATCTAAAGGATATAGACATGTTAAACAACCTTTCTTCCGCGTAGAGTGTGATGAAATAAATCCAACACAATTTGAATCACTCGGAATTAAAACAAATAAGTTATGAACTAAATAATGTTTCCTTTTGTAAAATAATAGTTTAAATATAATTATGAAATTTAAAAAGTTGAAAACATATATTACAGTAGCAAATACATGTAGACAACGTAAATACGAATCTAACGCAAATTGAATCATCCGAATCGGAATTAAAACGGAGAAACGGTGGCCAACAACCTCGGGTCTTCTTCTTCCTTTAGCTCCCAACCTGTAGACTCCAATGGTGGTGATGCTCCTGCTCGTTCTACTCGTGGGGAGGGAGAGGGGCTCCGGCAGGGCTTGCTAGGCCAACAGCAAGGCGCAGGACAGGCGGGTGCCTTCGCAGTGGGGCCGGAGAGGAGGAAGTCGTGGGGCTGCTGCTTGCTGCCTGTTTCGCTGTGGTAGTCTAGTGCTCTGCTGCTGCTGCTGCTGATCGATGGCTGCTGGCTGCACAGGAAGGCGCAGGAGGCGCAGGGGAAGGCGGCCAGGGGCACAGGGAGGCGGCGCACTGGGGTGGGGAGCCACGGTGGAACCTGCAGCGCAGCGAACGAAGAAGAACGATGGTCATCTATGGAGGAGCTCGCCGGAAAAGTTCACCAGAAAAGAAAAAAGATGGAGAAGGGTCAAACGAAGATGAATTTAAGAAAACAAATACACCACAACGTAGAGAACGAAAAGGGCTACCTCGTGGTAGTGACGGTTTTCACCGGAGACGAACAAGATGGCCGGAAAAACTCGCCGGAGAGTTCGTCGGAAACCTAACTTTTCCAAACTTCGACTTTAGATTTAAAAGGCTACGAGTGGCGGCTGCGAAAACGGGCCGTACTTTCGGAATCAGCGTGTCGAGGGCTACGCAGTGATATATATAGTTGTAGGGTTTGAGGTCGGTGAAAAAACAAGATATTTTATTATTTTCGGAATTATTAAATATTCTGAATTAATAATTCCAGAAAAGTTCAGAATTGATATTTAGTCCCCGAAAAATATTCCGAAGGCTCCGAAAATTATAGGAAAATTCGTAGAGACATTTTGAAACATGATGAACCCAAATAAAGGATTTGGGGATGATGAAAAGATATTTTGAAACATCTAAAAATTAGATTTTGCTCACAGATAAATAGGAGAAAGGCCCAGAAAATGCCGGAAAATTTTTCGAAAAGTATTTAAAGATACGTTGATGAACGATGAGTATGAAAGAGTGATTTAGAGCTGAAGAAAAGGTTATGATGAATTTTGATAGGAAGGATGGAGTTGAGAAACACGGAATTTGATTATACAAAGAGACAGAGACATGGCGCAGAGAAGATCATTGTACTAAACGCATTTTAAAACTTTATTCACTCACATCATAAAATCATTTACAAAAGGATTTGAATAATTTTTATTTTTGACAAAGACCACTCAACCAAAATAAATCACATGCAAGGGCATGAGTGCACACACATGTTGCTAAACCCTAGTTGAATTTTTAACTTAATATATTTTTTAACTTCCCTATGTTTTCATGAACACTAAAATACAAAATCAAATCAATTTAGCTCTATTTCAAAATTAGCAAAATTTGGGGTGTTACAGGTTGCAAACCACCATTTCAAGACACCAACCGACCTTGCAACCGCCTTTCAGGAGGAAGGAGGGTCGTTGGATGTAAGGCGGCGTATCCAAGGGGGCGCCCAGCCCCCTAGGAGGGCGCCCGCCCTGCCTCCTCGCGCCACCGACCTCCAGGACCCCTACAAGTACACCTGGAGCTCTCCTACACTATAAATAGGACTTGATTCCTCACATCTAAGCAGAAAACCACTAGAGAATCACTAGAGATTCAGTTTAGAGTTAGTAGTAGCTCCTCTCTCTCTCTAGTGAAGCTCTGCTCTTAGGAATAGTGTTAGCTAGAGAAGAGTAGAGTCGGGAGAAGGAGGAAGTCTGTGGAGGACCCGGGCTTGTCGGCAACCTCCTCTATGGTGTTATTCACTCTTATTGATAATAAAGATCCCCTTCTTCATTTATTTATTATTATACTTTAAGCAGCTGTCTACTTGCTCATTGCTTGATTAGAGTGCTCTAATTCTTAGGCCTGAGTTAGAGTAGTAAGTTTTATAGATTAAGCACGGTGCTTAGGCTATAGCTTACCCTTGAGTGCGGTTAGGCTCACGGATAGTAGTGGTAGGTTCTAGGTGGTGACAGCCCTAGAATCCTCTGGACTCCACCACGTTCAGCCTGGTTTTATCGGCGTAGAACTTGTAGGTGTACGGGGCCTATTCAGTCAAATCCCGGCTAGTTTAGGACTTTGCACGTTTCTGGTATTGCAGACTCTTTGGTATAACAAATAATTGATCTTTTACCGAGTTAGAGTTCTTCCGCGAACTCTAGAGCAACTTCAATTTATCCTAGTGTGTTTTCCATCTTAGTTATACTTCATTGATTTATCCTCACTAAGGTTGTTACCCCCATTTATCCATATCTAGATCCTTGACTATCAGATTCTTGGAATCACAAACCCAGCCTTCCTTTGGGAAAATATAAATTCGACACCTGGTACTCCTAGGTAAAGTGCTACACGATAGGTCTGTGCGCTTATAGAATCCCATCACCGATCCTATAGAGCTACCCATAGCATTTTTGACGTAGTTGCTGGAAATAAACTTTATTCCTAGTAGCAACGTTAGAAGTGTCAACAACCACATACTTTGAGCATAGGGATTGACAACCCCCGTGATTGCGTTAAGAAGTATCGTTACCACAGTTAAAGGATAGATTTGGCTACACTCTTTTGATAGCTTTAGTAACTATCAACAAGGATTTTTGGCGTCGTTGCTGGGGAAGACAACTGTTGAATTCTTCTGATTTGAGTCAAGGCTAGATAGTTATCCTTTGAATCACGAATATAGCAACAGGCCCTGGTGTCATCGAGGTGAACACTTAGTTCGAGTTAAAGCCTGCATTGATCACAATGGTTCAAGCTAGACCATTTTGTGGCAAAGCTCATAAGGATGCTAATGCACACCTCCAACACTTCCTGGAGATATGCAGCACCTTTACCATTAAAGGAGTAACCCCAGACGCAATTCATTTGCGACTCTTTCCTTTCTCCTTGTTAGAAAAAGCCAAGCAATGGTTCTATATGAACCGAAATGATGTCTACACATGGGAAAAGTGTTCCAACTCTTTCCTAGTAAAATTCTTTCCTCTAGGCAAGACCAATGCTCTTCGCAATAAGATCTTTAGTTTTCAACAACAAACCGATGAATCAATTCCCGAGGTTTGGGAACGAATGCAAGAGTATGTCGCCACCATGGTATGGAAGATTGGCTTTTGATCCAAAACTTTTACCATGGATTAACCCCTCTTGATAGAAGCCATCTAGATGCTGCCGCCGGTGTTGCATTCTTTTCTCTTAAAGTTACAGATGCAAAGGTTTTGATTGAGAAGATGGTGTCCAATCAAGGGTGGAACGAGAAACGTCTACAACCGTGCAAGCGAGGTATTCGTTCTTTAAAGGAAGCTGACATGATTGCAATTAAGGTGGACCTACTCGCCAAAAGGCTAGAAAATTGCGAGAAGATGCGTACACCTGAGACCGTGCAAGCCATGGAGACCCACATGACATGTGAAGTTTGTGGAGAAGTTGGTCATTCTGGATTCCATTGTCCTGAGACACATGAAGACCTAAACTTCATCAGCAATGATAACAGTTTTCGTTCTTCAAACCAAGGATGGACTCAGCGCTCCAATTCTCAAGGTAATACTTTCAATTCTTCGCAACGTCCAAACAATCAAGGTAATAACTACCCTTCTCTTAAAGATCTTGTCTATGGTCAAGGTAGAATGACTGATAGCATAAACAAGAAGCTCCATGCTAATGATAAGATGCTAGATAGCATAAATGCTAAATTGAATGAATTCTCTTCTGCAATTAAGAATCAACTTAGTTTCAATAAGATGCTTGAAACCCAATTAGCGCAACTAGCTGCTGCAATTCCATCTTTTGAAAAAGATAGAATACCAGGAAAGCCTGAAACAACCATGGAATCTGATAATCTTGTTACTATTAGTTATCATGGCTATGAACTAGATGGATGGAATTTTCCAACTAAAAAGGAAGATCCTAGAACACCTGTCATATCTTGTTCTATTCAATCTCAAAAGTTCCATAATGCTATATGTGATCTAGGATCTAGCATTAACATTATGTCTAAAGAATATTATGAAAAGTTGTTCTACACTGAGCTAGTACCCACTTCTGCGTATGTGCAATTAGCTAATCAAACAACTTGCTACATAGAAGGAGTACTTTGTGATGTTTTGGTAAAAGTAAGAAACAACTTTGTGCCTGCCAATTTCATGATTTTAGTCATGGGTAATAGGGACAACTTACCCCTTATTCTTGGTCGATCTTTCTTGAATACTGTGAATGCATGCATATTTGTTGCTAGTGGTAGCATGGATTTCTATATAAATGGGAAGAAAGAGAGATTTGTTTTCTCTTGTGCACCGCACCATGCAACTAACATGCAAAAAAATAAGAACCGATCCATGATGAGGAGGAAACCAAGAGTCTCGAGAAACAAGAAAGATAGGGATGCGGTTATGAAGGAACCATCATCTACAGCCTCTACACCAGACCCCGCTATCGTCAAAGAAGGACAAGATGAGAAGAAGACATCGATCAAGGAAGAACCTCCTTCCGAGGAAGGACAACTATGGGAGTAAGTATTCTATCTCTCTCTTAAATTACTGCATTAGCATGTTTCCCTTCTTCGTGCATTAAATCAATTAATTGTTGGAAACATGTTTAATTTTAGGTCTTGCACTTAGTAAGAATCATTTAATAATAAAAGAGAGATTATATATAAAAATATATATAAAATGAAAATAATAATAATAATAATTAAAAAATATATATATAAATTTAATTTTGGTTTGTCATACTAGCAATGAATAAAAAAGCAAAACCTAGTGATCACAATAAATAAGATGCAAAAGAGGAAATAGCCCGACCAAGAAGAAACTCCGACCCTGGAAAAGAAGCTAGTTTGGGGGAACCGTCATCCTCGCCAAGGTATGATCTCTATCCCCAACACTTTTATTATTTGCTGTGAGTATAAGTATGAAAAGTAGTTCTAAATTTTTGCCTTGAAAATATCCAAGAAAAGAAGAAAATAACATGTCTTTGTTGGAAATGATGAACAATTGCTCTGTGATGGTTTGCAAAATCTTGTTATACAATCCTTACTAAGAAAGTTTTGAGTGTGATATCTGAAAATTTGTCTTAAGTCAAACACTATTGTGGGTTGCACATGCCGATAATCTAAGTTATGCTCTTACAAGATTGAAATTGGTATAAGTAAATCCTTTACCCGGCCTAAGGAATGAGTGAGAACCAACTAGAGTTTTTGATTTATAAAATTCAAATTCTTGCTCAAGGTTCTTTTATGGTGTTAATTACCTATCATCAAGCCATACATCCACAAACTACTGAAACCACCAAAAGAAAGAGTTCTTGTCTGTTTTGAGCCTGCTTAGACCTTATTTGATCTAGGTAGAGAAACTAGAAATATTCTTTGATCAAGATCATGTACACATTCCACCTATGTATTACTTCTACACTAGAAGTATGCATCTGTGCTCCATACACCAATTGAGACAAATAACCACAATCAATCTTTGTCCTTTTGATAGATGGGGAGTATAGGTTACTGAAAAAAGAAACAGAGCAAGTGCTCAAGGAAAACAAAAAGAGGACAAATGTCCCATGGGCAAGTGCCCATATATCTACCCTTCTTCATTAAAAAAAAGCTATGTACTCAGTAACCATGCTCTCCCCTGTCTAAGGCAAAGAAATAAGTCTCAAGGAGCCCACCAAATAATTTACACTTGCACTTCTAGATCATTTTATATGACTTGTTGCTCCCTGTGATCTAAGAGTCTAACCTTGCAATACATTCAGTTCAAGTATGCTTTTGTCCCAATCCTATAAACCCCACATGAGCTTTAGGATAGACATGAAAAGCTCCTTTGAGCTCTTGTGAGGTCCATCACACTAAGGAGTGGTTGAGAGTACCATTAAAGGAACCAAAGCAAGATTTTCCTTTTCAAAAGAATAAAAACTCTCTAGTAAATGGTTTCACTCTACCAAAGTAAAGGATGAAGTATCTGCTTATCTATTCTATCTTGTTTTTGCATAACCCAAGGTAAAAAAGCTAAAAGCCCCATATAGTTAAGACACAAGATGAATTTCTGAATCATGCTCAATACTAGAATAGTGTTGGTTTGCATACAAGATCCTTGTGAATTAATACATTAACGAAATTCTTGATACACCATTGCCATGTCAAAACCACATCTTTGCTTGAGGACAAGCAAAAGGTTAGCTTGGGGGAGTTTGTTGACGGCGCTAACACCTTATTTTACCGTCAACATTTCACCCATAATCAAGGTAAAACCACAAGCAAAGCAAAGAACTCACTTTGAAACTTACCTAGTTCCACATGTCCTTGGAGAAATCTTGTGTATGCAGGAAAAATGGTGAAAACAGGCAAAAACGAAGCAAACCAAGACACCTCAGCACCTCAGCTGCCACATGGGAGCCAGAGAGGGGGTGCCCGCCCTACCACATAGGGCGCCCGCCCTATGAAAGTTGCCAAATGGGCATGCCACCTCACGGATCCATGTGCCATCCTTCCAAATGGCCTATGGCACATTGAAATAACATCAACGGTTTAGAAACAAGACACAAGGATCTGGTGGCCCTACCAACAGGACGCACACCCAGTCCAAACTGGGTGCCACGTCCACAATCCGAGGGAAGGTGTCCAAGAGTCATCCAAGCCATCAAATGAAGTCGATTTTCATCCAACGGTGACTACGTGATGTGCCATGGATCGAAGGACCCACATGTCATCCTCCCGGGGGTTGCAAACCGCCATTTCAGGACACCAACCGACCTTGCAACTGCCTTTGAGGAGGAAGGAGGGTCGTTGGATGCAAGACGGTGCATCCAAGGGGGCACTCGCCTCCCTAGGAGGGCGCCCGCCCTGCCTCCTCGCGCCACTGATCTCCAGGACCCCTACAAGTACCCCTGGAGCTCTCCTACACTATAAATAGGACTTGATTCCTCACTTGTAAGAAGAAAACCACTAAAGAATCACTAGAGATTTAGTTAGAGTTAGTAGTAGCTCCTCTCTCTCTCTACCGAAGCTCTGCTCTTAGGAATAGTGTTAGCTAGAGAAGAGTAGAGTAGTGAGAGAGAAGTCGGGAGAAGTAGAAAGTCTGTGGAGGACCCGGGCTTGTCGGCGACCTCCTCTATGGTGTTCTTCTCTCTTATTGGTAATAAAGATCTCCTTCTTCATTTATTTATTGTTCTACTTTAAGCAGCTGTATACTTGCTCATTGCTTGATTAGAGTGCTCTAATTCTTAGGCCTGAGTTAGAGTAGTACGTTTTATAGATTAAGCATGGTGCTTAGGCTATAGCTTACCCTTGAGTGTGGCTAGGCCCACGGATAGTAGTGGTAGGTTCTAGGTGGTGACTGCCCTAGAATCCTCTAGATTCCACCACATTCGGCCTGGTTTTATCAGCGTAGAACTTGTAGGTGTACGGGGCCTATTCAGTCGAATCCCGGCTAGTTTAGGACTTTGCACATTCCTGGTATTACAGACTCTTTGGTATAACAAACAATTGATCTTTTACCGAGTTAGAGTTCTTTCGCAAACTCCAGAGCTACTTCAATTTATCCTAGTGTGTTTTCCACCGTAGTTATAATTCATTGATTTATCCTCACTAAAGTTGTTACCCCATTTTTCCATATCTAGATCCTTGACTATCAGATCCTTGGAATCATAAACCCAGCCTTCCTTTTGGAAAATATAAATTCGACACCTGGTACTCCTAGGTAAAGTGCTACACGATAGTTCTGTGTGCTTGCAGGATCCCATCACCTATCCTATAGAGCTACCCATAGTATTTTTGGCGCAGTTGCTAGAAATAAACTTTATTCTTAGTAGCAACGTTAGAAGTGTCAACAACCACATACTTTGAGCATAGGAATTGACAACCCCCGTGATTGCGTTGAGAAGTATCGTTACCACAGCTAAAGGATAGATTTGGCTACACTCTTTTGATAGCATTAGTAACTGTCAACAAGTACCGTGCGAATTGTTGCAGACTTGGCCACTGGACTGGAGGTTTCATCATAATCAAGGCCATGTTGTTGAGAAAAACCACACACAACCCAACGAGCCTTATATCTTTCCAAAGACCCATCAGCATTTAGTTTGTGATGATATGGCCATTTGCCAGAAACAATATTAGCATGTGGAGGTGGTGGCACAAGGTCCCATGTTTGATTAGCAATCAGGACACCATATTCCTCCTCCATAGCACGCTTCCAATTTGGATCAGAAAGAGCACCGTGATATGTTTTTGGAGGCAAGCTGATATCTATGGAAGCTGCTGCCAAATTGCAGTAAGGCTGCCCGTCTTGTTGTCGTGGCTGGCTGATGCCAGACTTGCCCATGGTTTGCATGGCGTGCTGATTGATGGTGGGAGGTACGGGCACAATCGGCACATTTGAGGAGCGCATAAAAGCAAGGATGACAGTGGAGGTGGTGCTGGGCAGCGCGGGAGATGGCACTGGTAGTGGTTGATTTGCAGGCGCCAGTGGTGCTCCAGGAGGGTGTTGTCGCCGTGTGTATACTTGTGTAACCGGAGGTCAACATTGCAGTCCTCCAGCAGATGTAGCAGACTGGTGTCCTAGATCATTGACACTGCTGTCAGGAGCCAATGCTTGGCCCTGAAAGACAAGAGGAAGGGGTGCTGCAACTGACCCCTGCCCTTGATGTGGTTGCCTGGAAGTCGTGCCTTGATGATGTGCAGGTACAGCAGGAGCCATGCTTGCTGGACCAGCACCCGACGAGGCCATTGGCAGGCCAGTAGAGCTAGAAGGCACTGCTGGGAAGTCACCAAATATCACCGGGTCATTATCTGTATCATCCAAAAAATCATAGACACTCAATGGTGCCGGTGAGTCACATGAGAAAGGAAATTGTTGCTCATCAAAGATCACATGACAGGAGGTGATCACTTGATTGGTGGAGGGGTCAAGGCAATGATAGCCTTTGTGGTTATCAGGAAAGCCAAGAAGAACACATTCTATAGAGCGTATTGCAAGTTTATGGGGCATAGTGGCAGAAAGATTGGGGTAACAACGACACCCAAAAACACGAAGGTGATCATAGGTGGGTGGTGTACCAAAAAAAAGCTTGGTATGGGGTGCGGTTTTGAAGAGTTTTGGTGGGATGAAGATTAAATAAATGAGTAGCAGTGCGAAGAGATTCAGCCCAATATGCTGGTGGCATTGATGCTTGAAACAACAAGGTGCACATGATGTTATTGATGGACTGAATGACACATTCGGCTTTGCCATTTTGTTGGGATGTGTGAGGGCAAGAAAGACGAAGATGAATACCTTGTTGAAGGAAGAAAGTTTGAGCAGCATTGTTGTTGAATTCGCAGCCATTGTCGCTTTGAATAAACAGGATACGACAATTTAAATGAGTGAGCACATAGCTATGAAAGTTTTGCAGAGTGTTGAATGTTTTAGATTTCAGTTTAAGTGGAAAGGTCCACAAGTAACGAGTGAAATCATCCAAACAAACAAGGTAGTATTTTGAACCAGATATGCTCATAACAGGAGATGTCCACAAGTCACAATGAAGTAATTCAAAAGGTTTAGATGCTCTGGACATTGAAATAGGAAATGGCAAATGAGTGTGATGACCCAACTGATAGGCGTGACACAAAGAGGTGTCATGCTCATTAGGAATTACAGAAATAGAATTATTTAATCGTAAGCGGGAGAAGACTTGGCTGCCAGGATGCCCTAATCGCCGGTGCCAAATGGTCTCTAGGGCAGCAAGCAGGACACGAGGATGTGAAGTGGACGACGGAAGGTGTGGGTAAAGATCCCCAGAGCTATCACAGCGGTGGAGCACCATCTTGGTTTGGAGGTCCTTCACAGATAAACCAAAAGGATCAAATTCAACTGAACATAAATTTTCTGTGGTAAATTTGCGAACGGAAATGAGATTAACTATGAGGTGAGGTGACACAAGAACATTAGAAAGGTGAAATGGACGGTTTGAATTTGGAAGTAAAGTGTGGCCAGAACAAGTAATAGGTAGACGGGTGCCATTACCAACAAGAATTGGAATGAAGGGAGGGGCTAATATTGGAGAGATTAGCAGAAGATGAAGAAAGATGTGAGGACGCACCCGAGTCCATATACTAGTTTGCGTCGGGCTGCTATAGAGTCATTGTGTTGAAGGCATTTCCTAGAGCAGCTTGGTTCTATGATGCTGACAGGTCCGGGGCACAGCCAAGACCGTAGGATGGGCAGGCGCCATAGAAGGAACTGGGCGGGGCAGCAGCAGCAAGATGTGCCTGCGCAGCACCCAGTGGAGCAGCCGAAAAATGGTGGATAAGGCACCTGGAACAAGACAACACCTGGGCGGGCACCGAGGATACCTTGGCCCGGCATCAGCCACATTTGGAAGGAACCGCTCCACGGATTGGACCACGGACGAGGGGCACGCCAAGAGTTGTTTCCCCATCCTTTCCCCCTGCCACGCCCCCATGCCGAGACGGAGGATGAGGGGATGAAGGGGCTGGTGCAGTAGGGGCAGCAGCGAGGGCCTCCATCGGTGCTGGAGCACGATTAGGCACAGAAGCACCACGAGGTGCAGCGAAGGCAGTGGTCGAGGTGGACACCGTAAGCTCAGACTACTCCAAGACAAGCAGGGATTGAGCCTCGAGAAATGAGGGCAGTGGAGTCTTCGTCTTCAGGATGGAGGCCATACCACGAAGTGGCTCGTTGACACCGTGAAGAAGAGCGAGCAGCAGCGTAGAATCGTTGATGGGCTGTTCAAGATTCAGCGAGATCCTTGAGCCGCTGGTCAAATTCAAGCACCGGAAGATCACCCTGGGTTAGAGCACGAAACTTGGCCTCAAGATTCATGCTCGTGAGGCCTTATTGTTGAGGAAGAGGCTAGCCGCCTTGGTCCAGACGGTGTGAGCCGAGGCACCGTTCTCCATGATCAGCCGCATCACGCGAGGTGATGCCGAGGAGTAGATCAAGGAACGGATGGAGTAATCAACCGCCAACCAGGTAGCATCGGGGTTTGCGGGCACTGGTGTTCCATCAATGTGGGAGGAGGCACCAAATTTTCCAACAAGATTTTGGAAGAGTTCATGCCATATTGAGTAATTGGGTGGATCAAGTTCTAGAGGAAAGGGGATATGATTTTTGACATTGATGGTGGCGAGTGCAGAAGCGAGGCTTGGGGTGGGAGGTGGGGGAAGAGCAGCAACTATGGCTGCTGCCAGAGTAGCAGCAGCCTTGGTGTCATCGTCGGCCATGAGGAGATGAGCAGAGGCGCACACAGGGAAGAGAAGGTGGAGATGAAGAGTTAGGGAGAGGGAGAGGATCGGCTTCTAGCTGATACCATGAAAGAATGATTATGGCCAGGCTGAGCACTTTCTATTCATTGAACATGATATTATATAGGATACATGACTCTTCGTATAAGACCCATCACATTCTAGACTATTCACATTCACATTCTAGACTATTGGTATTCCAATACGGAATAATGTCCTCATTCTTGATCCATTAATGATAATTTATCCTCTAGTAAAGCACCGCCAATGCTCTAAATATCTCCTGAACTGTACTCCTCTGAACTTTTGGTCAATACCTCATCTACTTTATCCTTATTCTAATTTCAGAATCTACCCTAGCTTTTTACTTGGCCTTCTGCAGATCTATCATAGCTTCGTCTTTTGCTTGTAGAAGAGAAAATATTGGCTAATCTAACAGGTGCACCCATGGCCCAATGACACACCACAGCTAATAGCAATCATGTCAACATGACGAGAAATAGGGGACATGGATGGTAAGATATGGACTTCTTGTTCACAGCTTTTTCTATCATGGCTGTTCCATCAACTTGAAATCTACAACTGTGTCCTGTGTCTTGACTCTTGTTTTCCTGATGTGACTGGGCCTTCTCCATTTTTACAGCCGACTCTATTTTTTCATCAACTCTAACTCTATGTCAACATCTCCCAATTCCTCAAGCTCAACGGTCATGTTATCACTATCTTTCTGAGAAAGAATTACTTCCTTGTTTTCAATGAGATTGGCTAGATCAAGGAGTTCCTGAAAAAGGTCAGCCATTATATTTTGCTGCTTTTCACTTTATTTCACCTCATCTTGATTCTTCTGTCCCATGGTCTCATTGAATCTCATTTCGTAGAGGCTACGAATAACCTTTCAAGATCTAACCATCTGTTTCAAGATCTGGACTTACAAGCTCTTCATGATTTGTGGAGTTATAGTTAGGGGTCCTCTTAGATCTCCTCTTACAAAGCATGTAAGCACCTCGTTGGGCATCGCCAGGTACATAGAACTTTTAAATGTTTTGAACTTTTAAATGTTTTGAAAATCATTTTGTCAGAACAAGGAAAAGTTTTCTTATGGCTAATCCTTCAAGATCGTCTAAGTACCAGGGCTTTACTACGAAGATGCAACATGTACCTGTCAGATTATAAATGTGTTCCTGTAATATGAATGTGGATGAAGATTTGGTTTACCTTCTGTTTCATTGCCCTTTCTCTTTGGTTTGCTGGTCCACCTTGCATCTTTAGATTCCTATAATAGTCCTGACATTGGGGTGAGTCTCAAAATGCAACTTCGGCTACCTTTCTTCATGTAAGTTCTAATCGCAATGTGCTGTCAGGAATACTCCCCACTTGGTGCAAAGATGTGGAGAAGTTTTTAAAAAGGAATTGTCTTGATCATTCTCAGAGCAAAATCAATTACACCCACAGATTGACTTATAGCTAGAAGCTTTTGTGTAATTTTTTTTATTTTCTTTATGACCTTCTTGATTGTAACTTTTTGCACTGTGCTTTATATTAAATAAAATTCCAATAGGGATGAAAATTTTAGATATCATTCTTTACAACTTTGGTATAAGTTATTTTCCCTGTTTGTGGTCATTTAATTTGGAAATTTGGAAAAAAATTCAAATGTAAGAAGTGGACCACAAATGATCTTAAATTAAAAGTTGTTAGCTACAAAGTTGTGGATCCCTTTGAGTGTTATACAACATTAATGTAAAGTTTATCTTCATTTGATTTAATTTGAAAAAGTAATCAAATTTACTATGTTTTACCTAATTTTAGAGGTCGGTAAAAATCCCAACTGTGTCCAAAAATTCATTTCTAGAGATGGGTAACGTTTCTTACACTGCCGCTTTTTTACGGGTGACTTGTAAAGTACAACTGCCTCTAAAAATGCCATTTCTGTGCCTCTAGGTATCGATTTTCTGGAGATGGCTAGATTCAGAAACTATTTTGAGCATCTCTACCAAAAAAGAGGGATGTCTCTAAAAATAGTTTTTGAGTAGTGAAGTCAATAGGTATGAAATGGTCTGGACATTTTCATCTCCATGTTACTGAATATTTATGAACGCCACAAGAACTTTATAGGGAGCTTTGAGATATGCTTCAACGATATCGACAATGAGCAATTTCAAATTACATCCACGATATTTACAAAAAAGGAACATAATAAAAGTCACACACATATCTGTAGGTAATACAACAAAGAAGAACAAAGTGTGTATGGGACTGCAGAATGCACATGCTTAGCACGAACAGATGATGTTTTCTTGGTTTTCTACTCGGTAGGGTAGGAAGGCTTCATGGCAAGGCCACACATTCCCCGTTTGTCAGCAATGTCCTTCTCCATCCTCAGGAATCCCTTCTCTCCCCAGGCAGTGCCCCATGAATTTTTCAAAATCCAATACTTTGTGCCATCACTCTCCATGCCATACCCAATTGCAGCAATCCCATGATCAAGCTCAGTGCCGCAGGAGCCAGTCATCACACCTCCGGAATAAAGCATAAAAGTCCTATCACCTGCATCAACGGCGACCGACACAGGTTGATTAGCCACGGCCTTCATGAGTGCAGCCTCGTCGTTGACTGGCACGTCCTCGTGACCTTTGATGGTCGCGGCGCTCTTTGATCCGCCCTTGCACTTGCCATCCACGGCCTTGTATGGATAGCTCGACTCGGTGGCGAGGCCTCCATTCTTGATGACAAATTCAAAGGCACTGTCCATCCAGCCACCCTCGCAGCCCTCGTCCACGCTGTGGGTGTCACAGTCCACCAGTTCTTGCTCCGAGAGCGAGATGAGGTTTCCGGTGCTCAGCTTCACAATCCCCTCCATGGCAGCTACAGCCGAGAATGCTCAGCAGCAACCTGTATTGTTCGTGGCAGTCATTGCGGATGTCATCACAAGAGCTTAATCACCATGTACATATCATCAGTGAAATAATCAAGGCATTCAAGTAAGACCAGAAATACATATTACCACAATGGCCTTGGTTCTTGATAGGTGTGACAGCTCCCTTGGTCCTCCAGTCCACAGCTTTCGGAAGCGCACTGACACTCAAGTTCTGATACTTGAATCCAGTTGTTGGAACCTTTTCTGCTGAAATTGGTTTGAAACCTTTGTATGCTTTGAACTCTTCAGTTGTCAGGTCGGCGAACTGGTTGACACCAAGCCAGAACTTATTGTTCTTATTGGCGTTGAATGACTTGACGAATGCGACATTGTCCTTGAACACCTCAAAGCACCGCGCCTTCTCCGCTGCATCCTTGTAATCACAGCCATACTGTCACACCCCAAAATTCTTATTTTGGGACGTGACTAGAAAACAGCAACAATAAACCAAAAGAGTTTTACTAGTTTCTAAAATTTGCTAACTTTAATTAAGTTGTTAATATTCTAGATTGTGGAAAATGTAAGTTTCTAAAATTTTTACAACCCAACTCAATGATTTGTTGCATTCATGCCTTTGCATAGTGTTTATATTTGAAAAATAAATTTAAATATTTTCAAATACGCCTAGGATTCTGTTCTAAATTTATCTTCTAAAACATCAAACCAAATATCCAATCAAGTCTTTTGACAAAATACTCCTTCAGCCCTAGCCTAACCATCTCTCCTTTTCGGGATTCTATTTCTTTTTGACCGAGTCTTATACAAAGTCCTAAATTTGTACTAGATAACCGATTATTGTCTCTATCCTATTATCACATTTTGATCAAGTCAAACCAATCACATATTGCTTACCATGTGAATCTTGGGCAAAGTCCAAACCAGCCCAAACCATCTCTCCGCACACTCTTCCACCGACCCTCCCCTTTTCACTCTCACGAGAACACGCATATCTCTCCACACTTGATGTTGCGTCATGTGCCCTCCTCTCATGCAAAAACAAAAATATGTAATGCCTCCTCCTTTAATCCCTTGCACCCATCTCTCAATAAGCATCATAGTTCCTGCCACAAATTCCCCTTCCCAAATTTTCTTATTGATGTATAGATTAAAGAATGGAGCATTCTCAAGGCCGTACACATCCACCCACTGCATGCTCTCACGCCTCTGCCCTCCTTCTCATGCACAAAAAAAATACAGCCATCATCTCCTCCTTAATTCCCTCCATAAATTGCATGACTAAGAGCACAAAAATAGTGGGCCAATGGCATGCAGCCATTAGTCCCTCTGGCCGCCCTCATGCTCACCCCACATGCACAAATTGCATCATCTAATTCCTTCTTAATGTCTCCTTTTTCCATTCACATCAACAGCTTGATGTGCTGCTCCCACGCCTCTTTTCTCCCTTCCTCATGCAAACATAATTTCTCTTAATTCCCTTAACTCCATCAATTTTCAACTCAAAACAATAGCGTGCAGGCAGCCATGTCTCTCCCTCTCTCTGCCATGGCACATCCTCCTCTTCCTCTCATGCAAAAATAATAGCATCTAATGTCTACTCCCTTAATTCCCTAACCTCATCTACCATGCATGTCCTACTTAATCTTTTCCTTAATTTCTCCATCAAACACATGATAGAACCTTGGTAATTGAGGAAACAACACTCCATTCATACTCTGCTGTCTCTCTGTTTTGCTAGACAAAAACTAGAGCTGACCCATTATTGCCCATGCAAAACAACAGGTACACATAATGGTCTCCTTTTATTTCCTTGGTCACATCTCTCCTAAATTCTTTCTTGATAGCACCCATTTATTTCATCGGCTTTCCTCTCTCTTGAATTGCATGCATGCAATAGCAACACTATGCTGTCATCTCCTCTCTAGGTGTCGACATCCCCTTTCCCTCTTGCAAAACAGAAAACAATGCAGCACTTAATCTCTTGGTTCATCCCCTTTGCATCCCTCTCTTCATTCTCTCCTTAATTCTCTCTTTGACAGCACCCTTTACTCCATCTTTTCAATGGCATGCATGCACATAACAGCAGCAATTCCTCCCTCCCTCACGCACAAGCAGGATGCACATCCCCCTCCTTCCTCTCCTATATAATGGAAATGCAACAGCCCTCCAACCCCTTTTGCAGCATTGCTCCATTCCCTTGAGCCCTCTCTCTTCCCTTCTTTCATATGAAGAACAGAGGAGAGCTGAGCCAAAGTCACAGCAACCCCCTCGCTGCTTCCCAGCTCCCTCTCGATTTTATCCACCAAAACAGAGAACAATTGTTATGACGAATTCGTTTTGCTGCTACAGTCCTAATCCCGAGCACCGGAGTCATCGTTTGGGAGAGGTTGTCATCACCGTTGTTTCTATACAGCACATGGTGAGGTCATCCCACCTTCTTCTCTCTCTGATCTTGATGCTCAATCACCTCTCATCGATCGCTTTGATCTCTCATGTAGCGTAAATCATCTCTGAAGTGGAATTGGCGCTGTCCTGTGATCGCAGACCTTGTCCTCACCGATCGTCGATGTCGGCCGCCGTCTACCTCATCTCCAACTGCAGCTAACTCCAAAGTGAGAATCTCCATCTTGTTTACATGTTACTCGCTGTAGAACACGTGCCATAATCTACGTGTGGTCAAAATCCAGAGAAGTTTCCTCACAATCATGTCTCTGTCCCTAGCAGACAGCAGTGCTGCTGTTGGTTGGCGATTGACGTTCATGTTCCCATTGATCTAGGCCTCGATTCATTGATCCCTTTTATCATGATTTAGTTACTGAAGTTGCACATGTTCCTGCAATTTGGTTTGGTCATAGGTGTTGATACTAAAGCAAAACAATCTTTTCCATGGTCGCTATCTCTGCTGTTTCAGCAGCAGTGCACCTCTAAATGGCAGTGATGCTCCTCATCAACCACTTGTCGAATAATCAAACCCTTTATGCAGCATATACATATCATCCTTGCACGCGTCTCTGAGAAATTTCATGACCATAGGATCCAATTTGAAAGAGATATCATCCTTTTGGTCCTCGTTGTCCCAGCTGCCACGCAGCAACGCTGCTGCAAGTTGGCAGAGCGTTCCCGATAATCCGTGACTCCGTTTATCAAATCCTTTTGCCATCATGTCTATCATGAACCTGCACATGCGTCAATAAAATTTCTTGGCAATAGGAGGTCATGTGTTGGAGATATCATCGTCTCCATGTTCATTATTTTGCTGCCCTAGCTGCTACACTATTCTGCAGTGCATTGGCGTTCCCCACTAATCCACTATCTAAATCACCAAACCATTCATCCAGCATTTACATCATATCCTTGCACATGACTCCGCAAGTTTGGGTGTCCATTCGTGGCATGATGACGGAGATATCGAGTCCATATTGCTTGCTGTACCACAATGACCGACTTATAGATGTTGTAGTAATTGCTCCCCTGCTGTCCAAACAGCAGCCTGCCTGTTTTTGCAGCCGCATTCCGTAGCTAACCATTGGTCAAAACACCCGGTCCTTCTTCCACAACATACTAAATACAATACTTCGCAACCCCACAAAATGGATCATCGTTTGGCTATATTATCACCCTGCAACCGCTCATCACAACCACCGCTATCCGCCGATGTGCATCTCCTAAATGCCTCGGTGATTCACTGTGTTCCCTGCTAATCCAGTGCATGAATCACCCAACTCTCTTACATGATTGTGTGTTTGTTAGTTTCACATGACCTTACCAAGTTTGAAGCCCACATGTTCAGTGCATCCCTGCCTTTTTATGGTCACCGCCACCACTATCCACCACTGTCTGCCTATAACCATGTTTCCCTTTGATCAAAGCATCCACCTTTATGCTGCCACTTGTCAAAAAAATATTCCAAGTGTCCACTTCATAAGTCCAAATGATCATCCTCATATTCTAAACAAGTTTGCAGAATATGAGCTATAGGTTCATCTTCGCTTTTTGTGTATCTATGATCGCCTCGCTATTAGCAAATTCCAACTAGTCCATCCACCTCCATTGTCCTTGCCTCTTCACGTTCTATGACCAGAGATTAATATTTTGGTAGTATCTCATCATACCATCTCACTCTTGCAAAATCATTGCCATGTATATGTTTCCTCTCCTCATGGTTTCATAGTCATCCCGTGAGATCTATACCTTAAATATCATTATTCTTTCTTCATTCTTCATAATCTCCTATCCATCTTGTATACATTCCACAGATCATTTACCATTCATCTATAAATCCACATGCTCTCTAAATCTTTCAAGCTAGCCAATATTCTTCATTCCTTGCTGTTGCTAGTCTTTATCAAACATTCCAACTTCAACCTTTGAGCTTTCATGTCTTTTAAAATATAGCTCCGTTTACTTGTTTTTGCGCTCAGCGATAGTAGTTACAAGCCCTACGTGTTTTAAAACCTTTATGTCTTATTTTTGTAATGATTGGTGTAATGTTTTTATGCTTCTTTATGGTGCTTATGATGATTGTTGCGATCCATAGAAGAAGAGCTATGCAAGGATGGAAATTCAAGAGTTTGAGCAAGCATTTGGCAAGGCAAGTGTTACAAAGACTCCTTGTACTTATTAACTATTAATCATTCATATATGCGTGTGTTAATTTAATGAACCATAGGGACTTACCTAGTTTACTCTTGAACAACATATCCTTGTTACCTATGGGTTTGGTATGCATGTTGGATAGTTGCTGCCGCGCAGAACCAAGATTAATTATTTAACTTGATTAATGGTATATGCAATATGATAAAATGATACTTTTTAGCAACAAGGTACGTATTAGGGGCTTAATCCTGAAGCGGCCACCCAGGAGGTTCCGTACAACCCCGAGGACTAAATGGCTCTGGTGTTAATCATATAACTAGTGCGTCTCTAGCTTGTTAGTGGTTACCGAAAGGCGCAAGAGGGGGTGCCTCGTGGGGTCATGGATGTTCCCGCCTCGTGTATAGTGCTGCGACCACTTACACATGTTTTGGTTTTTGAGGGGATACGTCTGTGCACACTTGCCGCTGAAACCTCACGGCCACTAACTTGTTAGGGTGTCTAGTGAAAGATTTCGTAGTGAAACCCTGCCATACTTCCAGAGAGGAAGTGTAGTGGGGCTGGCTACCCCCGGCATCTAGGAATCACGAGTCGGTGGGTAAAGTTGTATAAATTTTGCAGAATTCTTTCATCTGATATATCAGCCGTGCTCACGGACACGAGCGGCCTGGATCCTTCATGATTAATGTTCTTGTTTACCTTAAAGAATGGATATGATGAGATATTGATTTAACTATGATTTCAACTGGGATGGTTTACTCACTAAAGTAGAAATATATAAGTAAAACTTGATCAACATAAAATTGCGAACCGCTGTCAAACCAAGTCAAGCCTTTGAGCCTCATGAACCCTATTGTTATACTTGCTAAGCATGGTGCGCTTACACTTGCCTTACAATCAACAAAAATCCCGGATGGATACCAGATTGTGGATCAAGTGAGAAGTTTCCAAAGGAGTTTTCATGAGTACTAGGCGAGTGCTCCCCCAGTCAACCGTCCCTGTGGAGTATGGAGTCTCAAAGAGAAGATTAAGAATAGTTTCCGCTATACTTTTGTAATAGATGTAAGCTCAGCTGTAACTATGTTTCGATATGTAATAAAACATTGTTTTTTGATAATCTCCATATTTGTCATTATATGTGTCTTGTGGACATCCTGAATATATATATAGTTAGCGCTTGGTATTCTTTAGAAAACCGGGTGCGACACATACTCAGCCATCCACCTCTCGTGCCTTTCGACCATGGCCGCATCGCTCAGCTCACGAGCCGCTAGGACAGAACTGCCTAAGCAGGCACAACCAAGGACGGCAAGGAGGAGGAGAGCTTTGGAGGTGGCCATGATCTATTCTGCTGCTGGTTCCTACTGTTTGCTGTTGCTTTTGTGTACTCTCTTCGTTATGGATGTGTGATTGTGAGGAGGTTTATCTCTTTATATATAGCCCTCCAATTGCCATGATGTGTGTTAATCAGTGAAGGTGTGGTATTTTTTTAATGCTGTGGTGCACACATATGGACCGCAGCGTGCAGGTCAAGTACTAATGATTGTATTTTATTGTTCTTGCTGAACGAAGGAACTTGTGGTATCTACTGAGAGTGACCCACAATCAACTAGGAATAGAAATTAAAGTAATCCTAGAATGCTGTGTGAAATTGACAAGACGGATTCCATAGCGCCTAACATCCACGTTAGTTAACTAATAAAGAATTAATATTCATGTCCCAGAATACACAGGCATCGCTATGTACACGGAGGCCGAATCACACGCACGCTTGTCCACTGTAACAAAGAAAACTGACCACACAAATCCATCAAGACATGCCTACAAAATCAATGCCTTCTATCTCAACGTTTAATAAGCACTAAACGGCGTCTGTCGTCCTCCCTTGTGAAAAAAAATTAACCACCATGCCATTCCATTTGTTAGATGTATGGATGAAAATGGTATGGATATTTATTCGACTGTCCGTTCGACCGAATCCGTTTAGAGTTGTTTAGATTTCTCCATATCTGAGTCCGGATATTCAATATCCGATACCGTACCTATATCCGAATACTCAAATCGTATATTTATGATGTCGACATCCAATCGTATTCTATCCGGTATGACTGACACTATCCGTATTCGAATCCGAATCCGACCATAAATATGAAAACAAATATAATATCAGTGATATACGTTTGTATCCGGTCCGTTTTCATCCCTAGTTAGATGGATACTAATTTGTTTTCTCTCTCTATTTTCAGTCGTTATAACTCTCCATACACTAGGTTTGTCGCCTCCATCTTCTAAACCCTCTAGATGCTGGCAGAAAATCTGGTCACCTAGTATTTCGTTGCAATAAGACAACCTATTGCAATAAAATTTAAAATTATCGCAACGCACAAAAAAGTGTGGCAATATTTTCAACTTTTTGTGACCATTAAACTAGTGGCAATCACTACTACATTTTTTCTATTTTGCAAGACGGTGTCAAATCATTAAAGGAGACGGGCAAGCCCGGCTCCCGCCTCCATTAAACGGTGACCGACCCACCGCCTTAGTGCCCTAGTTAAAGCTTAACAGATGTGGACGTTATAAAACAACTACTTTGATTAATCTTTATTAACTGAGATGGTTGAGTTACAACAACCTTCGCCATTAATCAATTAGCCGAGGCGGGCAGCGTAAGAAAACTGCCTCCATTAATACCTGATTAACCGAGGTGGTTCTTGTAACTCAACCATCTCAGTTAATGAAGGATTAACCGAGGTGGCTTTACTTATATTGCCCGCCTTCGTTAATCCTACCCCTATAGATGCAAGCGCTAGTCCCCTCTTCTTCCTCACGGCTTCTCCTCTATTGGAGGACTTTGAACTCTAATAGGGGGAGTTTTCCCTAGAGATTTCTTAAAAGGTGAACGCTATATAGGAGATCGCTAGAGGTTGGTACACACTCTCCAATATATTATTCTCCACTTTTTTCATCATTTGAGGCTCTCTACATTTATATTAGATCTAGTTTTCTATGAAGGAGACAAACTAGTTGTAGGTGTTGATTTGCTTTATTTTCTTGTAGGACACCACAAGGTTTCTAGAGATTGATATACACACTTTCCACCTCCTCTCCATCGTCATTCTTCTCTAATTTCAAACCCATCTGTGCTTAGATCTAATCTAAATCTAGTTTCCATAGGAACAAGCCGAACTTTTCAAAAAGGACTACCCAAAGTTTCAATTCGAGGACGAGCTGATTCTCCATGTGGGGAGAGATGTCGCGGTCGGCAAGACCTATTCTTGGTAGAGATGTCTGTTGACAGTTCTAAACGCAATACACAAGTTAATGGTAAACTCTATCCTGGCAAGGATGATAGAAATGGTTTTTTATGTTTGTTATGACTATTGGAAAATTCCGCATGCGCACCAAATATATCGATGTAGCACTTCATTTGGGAGTAACCAAGTATCGTATTTATCCATAGGGAACCTGTATATGGCTAAAAGTTATGGAAAACCAAAAACAATCACGATCTTTGGGTAAGGTGAACTAGTATAAGGATAACTAATTAAATGAACTAGTACTGAGATTGAGAAGAACAATAAATGACATAGATAGTGATGAGTTCAAGAGTGAGAGTAAGGTAAATCCATAAATTGACTCCAGCTAGCACTTTGGGGCATGCACACTCCCAATTTAACGGGGTGGCTCGACTCTATAGCCTTACGATTTAATAATTAGGCCGAACATGGTGGAATTCAGAAGATGTTAGGGCTGTCACCACCTAAGACCTACCACAACTATCCGTGGGCCTAGCCGTAATCCAATGTAACTTCTAACCTAAGCACCATGCTTACACTATAGGCTACTACTCTAACCTCGTGCTAAGATTAGAGCACCGTCTAGCAGCGAAGATCCCGCATATGCCAACCAATATAATTATTCCTCAGTATTGCTATGGCTCAAGTACTTAAAGTAAATACTGAAAGTAAATGCTGAAAGTATAAGTATAACAAAGGAAATTATATTTCACTTAGAAGAGTACCTTACAAAGGAAGCACACTAGATTTACCGGAGACTTCTGCAGACTTCTCCTACTCTTTCCACTTTCTTTTCACTCACACTCTCACTACTACCCATACTAAGTATGAAATGAGGCTAAGCCTATTCTATTCTTCTCTAATCTGATTACAACTGAAGCAATGGGGGTATTTATAGCACTTAGGGACCTCGGAGGTACTTGTAGGGAGTGCTAGAGGTCGGTGGCCGAAAAGAGGGGTTGGATGCTGCCTTTGATAGGGCGGGCGCCCCCTCCGATCCACCGCCTTACCATCCAACGGCTGTGGATACTCCCCAATGACGGTTGTGGGCTCGGTGAAAGTCCGGATCGTAGTTGGCATGGCGGTTTGTGGTCCTTGAAGGATGACATGTGGGTCCATGGATCCTTTACATGTTGATATTGCACCTTTGGATGAAACCGACATAGATAGATGGTGTACAAGTGCTTGGGGACCCTCTCCCACGGATTGTGGACGTGGCAGGCCATCTGAGGGGGCGGGCGCCCTGCTAACTGGGTTCATTAGTTATGGTCAACACACAATATGTGCTGCAAGATACATTGGTCAAGGTTTAATAATTACCTTGTCCCACACAAATTGGGTAGGGCGGCCGGCCCCTCTCTGGTGCTCATGTGGCACCAGGGAGTCCATGTGTTATATCTTCTTCATATTTGCCCATTTTCACCACTTTTTTTCTGCATTCAAATAATTTCTCCAAGTACATGTGAAATTTCATTAGTTTAAACCAAATCCATAGCCTCTATATGCCTTTTTATTGCTTAATCATGTCATTGTGGATGGTTAAAATGTGCATTTAGTGACCATCAATAATGTCGCGATACAACTAGTGTCTAGATAATTAATATTAGCTAATTCATTTAATAGAGGAACAAACTCTTGGACCAGGCCCAT
The DNA here is from genome assembly GCA_038502445.1 of Eremochloa ophiuroides. Classification (NCBI taxonomy): domain Eukaryota; kingdom Viridiplantae; phylum Streptophyta; class Magnoliopsida; order Poales; family Poaceae; genus Eremochloa; species Eremochloa ophiuroides. The sequence goes on along the minus strand of JAHLJS010000009.1, from coordinate 9,506,897 downwards.
TAGTAAATTGTATCCCTTAGGGAGACTATTTTTGAAAGGGCAAGCAAGAATTATGATTAATCCCTTATCTTCAGCCCCTTCCCTCTCGTTCTCAGCTGCCGTCTCCCATCTTCTCCCATGGGCCGCCCCTCTCCCTCCCTCTGTCGACGCCGCCAGCTGCTGCCACCCACATGCTGGCTGCTGCCTGCTCCCACCGTTGCCGCCCCTCTGCCAGCAGGCCGCCCGCCTGCCCTAAACCGGCCACAGCTGCCAGTTGGCAGTCCATCGCCGCTCGCTTGGTTGCGATCTCGTCAGCACCATCAGGCATCTGAAAGTTTGCAAGCAGTGTTCTCTCCAATGTCTACAACAAAAGGATTATGGCCCGAACCTAGTCTTGGAGCATTGAAAACCGTCATCACCAGACAATAGTTATCTTCCCAAGAGTTGGAAACCAGAACTGTATCTAAGACACACATGATGTGTGGAGATTGATGGTAGGTCCAGGTATATATGCTCTCTGATCTGTGTAGGTCCGTCAATGCAGTATTATGTATCATCTCACAAAAGGCGTCCATAAAAAACAACATGTACATTGCCTCAACATTCTCTTCTATTCTTCTCAAGATTGAAATCTCCTCGTATCATCAAAGGCCAGCTTGTATTTTGGATTTTAACATGTATCTCCTCTAGAAACTCCCCTCTTCTATCATCATGGGCTTGGTCATATACTTTAATTAATTACCACTCAGAATTTTTACTTAGCATAGTTAATTTTACACACTGATAAAACACTCCATGGCCTTTAGCAAATTTGTCCGGTGCATATCTTTCTGATTAGCAAATCTGTCCACTTCTCTTTGTATAACAGATCTCTTAATGGAAGCATATGCAGTCAAACTCATATTTGGATATTAACTCTACTAACAATTTCCTTCTAACAACATTTCCCATCCCTCTAATGTTCCAGGATAATGTACTCTTTCTTGATCCACTAATGATAATTTATCCTCTATTATTAAAGCACCGCCAATGTTCTGAATATGTCCTGAACTCTACTCTGAACTTTTGGTCAATACCTCGTCTACTTTATCCTTATCTCTAATCTTAGAGTTTACCCTGGCTTTCAACTACTTGGCCTTCTGCAAAGCAATCATAGCTTCGTCTTCTGCTTGCAGAAGAGAAAAATATTGGCCAATCTGACAGTTGCACCATGGCCCGATGACACACCACAGCTACTAGCAATCATGTCAACATGACGAGAAATAGGGGATAGGGATGGTAAGATCTGGTGGTTTGTAGAGATTGGACTTCTTGTTCACAGCGTTTTCCATCAACTTGAAATCTTGAACTGTGCCTTGTGTCTTGAGTCTTGTTTTCCTCATGTGGCTGGGTCTTCTCCGTTTTTTTGCAGCCGTTCCATCAACCCTAACTCTATGTCAATATCTCCCAATTCCTGAAGCTTAATAATGGTCATGTAATCACTATCTTTCTGACTAAGAATGACTTCTTTGTCTTCCATTCGGTTGGCTAGATCGGCCAACCATTTTTTCTGCTCTTCACTTTATTTCACATCATCCTGATTCTTCTGTCCCATGGTCACATTGACTCTCATTTTGCAGGGGCTGAGAATAACTCTTAAAGATCTAACCACCATGTTTCAAGATCTGGACTTATAATTTCTTCATGATTAGTGTAGTTATAGTTGGGAACCTCATAGTTCTCTTCTAACAAAGCATGTAAACACCTCATTGGGCATCGCCAATCACATAGAACTTTTAAATGGTTTTGAAATCGTCTTGTCAGAACAAGGGGAAGTTTTCTTATGGCTAATCCTTCAAGATCATCAAAGTACCAAGGCTTTACTACGAACACGCAACAAGTATCTGTCAGATTATAAATGTGTTATTTGAAATCTGAATGTGGATGAAGATTTAGTTTACCTTTTGTTTCGTTGCCCTTTCTCTTTGGTTTGCTGGTCCCGCTTACATCTTTAGATTCCTAATAGTCTTGATATATTGGGGTGAGTCTCAAAATGCAAGTTCTTGATGTAAGTTCTAATCAATGTGCTGTCAGGAATTCTCCCCACTTGGTGCAAAGATGTAGAACGAATTTTCTTGATTATTCTCGGAGCAAAAATCAAAATTACACCCACAGATTAACTTGTAGCTAGAAATTTTTTTGTAATTCTTTTGATATTCTTGTTGACCTTCTTGATTGTAACTTTTTGCACTGTGCTTTATATTAAATAAAATTCCAATAGGGGTTAAATTTTAGGTATCATTCTTTATTACAACTTTGGCATAAGTTATTTTCCCCGTTCATTGTCATTTAATTTGGAAATTTGGAAAAAAAAATCAAATGTAAGTGGACCACAAATGATCATAAATTAAAAGTTGTCAGCTACAAAGTTGTGGATCCCTTTGAGTCATACAACATTGATGTTAAGTTTATCTTCATCTGATTTAATTCAAAAAAGTTATAAATGTTTGTATGTTTTACCTAATTCTAGAGGTTAGTAAAAATCCCAACTATCTCCAAAAATCCATTTCAAGAGATGGGTGACATTTCAAGCCGTCTCTTATACTGCCTATTTTTCTACGGGTGGCTTCTAAAGCACTACTGCCTCTAAAAATGCCATTTTTGTGCTCGAGGGATCGATTTCTGGAGATGGCTAGATCCAGAAACAATTTTGAGCCATCTCTACCAAAAAAGAGGGATGTCTCTGAAATTGGGTTTTGAGCAGTGAAGTCAATAGGTATGAAATGGTCTGGACATTTTGATCATCACGTTACCTTAATATTTAAGAACGCTCCAGGCTTCTAGAAACACTGTAGGGAGCTTTGAGATATACTTCAACGATATCAACAATGAGCAATTTAAACATCCATGATATTTACAGAAAACAAGAACATAATAAAAGTCACACGTATATCTGTAGGTTATACAACATAGAAGAACTATGGGAGTGCAGAATGCATATGCTCAGTACCAACAGATGATGCTTTCTTGGTTTTCTACTCGGTGGGGTAGGAAGGCTTCATGGCAAGGCCACACATTCCCCGTTTGTCAGCAATGTCCTTCTCCATCCTCAAGAATCCCTTCTCTCCCCATGTGGTGCCCCATGAATTTTTCAAAATCCAATACTTTGTGCCATCACTCTCCACGCCATACCCAATTGCAGCGATCCCATGATCAAGTTCAGTGCCGCAGGACCCAGTCATCACACCTCCGGAATAAAGCATAAAAGTCCTATCACCTGCATCAACGGCTACAGACACGGGTTGATTGGCCACGGCCTTCATGAGTGCAGCCTCGTCGTTGACTGGCACGTCCTCGTGACCCTTGATGGTCGCGGCACTCTTTGCTCCGCCCTTGCACTTGCCATCCACTGCCTTGTATGGATAGCTGGACTCAGTGGCGAGGCCGCGATTCTTGATGACAAATTCAAAGGCACTGTCCATCCAGCCACCCTCGCAGCCCTCGTCCATGCTGTGGGTGTCACAGTCCACCAGTTCTTGCTCCGAGAGTGAGATGAGGTTGCCGGTGCTCAGCTTCACAATGCCCTCCATGGCAGCTACAGCCGAGAATGCCCAACAGCAACCTGTATTGTTCATGGCAGTCATTGCAGATGTCATCACAAGAGCTTAATCACCATATACATATCAATATCATCAGTGAAATAATCAAGTCACTCAAGTATGACCAGAAATGCACATTACCACATTGGCCTTGGTTCTTGATTGGTGTGACAGCTCCCTTGGTCCTCCAGTCCACAGCTGTCGGAAGCGTGCTAACACTCACGTTCTCATACTTGAATCCACTTGCTAGAACATTTTCTGCTGAAATTGGTTTGAAACCTTTGTATGCTTTGAACTCTTCAGTTGTCAGGTCGGCAAACTGGTTGACACCAAGCCAGAACTTGTTCTTATTGGCGTTGAACGACTCGACGAATGCGACATTATCCTTGAACACCTCAAAGCGCCGCGCCTTCTCGGCCGCGTCGTTGTAAACACGGCCATACTCTGTCATCCACCTCTCATGCCTCTCGACCATGGCCGCGTCACTCAGCTCACGAGCCGCTAGGACAGAACTGCATAAGCAGGCACAACCAAGGACAGCAAGCAGGAGGAGAGCTTTGGAGGTGGCCATGATCTTTGCTGCTACTCTTTGCTATGGATGTGTAGAAATGAGGAAGGGAGTATTGTCTTTATATAGTACTCCTGATGCCGTAATGCTTACATCATTGATGGTTTGGTCGTTTTGAATGCTGTTAATTAGTACATGGACCGCAGCGTACGTGCAGATCAAGTTAATTACTCATTATATATTCTTGTTCATTCTTGCTGAACAAAACGTATGGTATTTGCTGAGAGTGACCCACAATATAATCAGCTAGAATACTAAAGTAATCCTAACGTTTTGTGGAATTGACAAGACGGATTGCCGCGCGTAACCTCGATGTTAACTAAAGAATTATTAGTATTCAGGCAACAGAACGTACAGCGGCCGATCGGTTTTCGCTACATATATACAGGCAACCCGAACCGAATCACACGCAAGCACACTAAGATATGCCTACAAAATCGATGCTTCTTTGCCTTGCTTCTCAACGTTTAATAATCACTAATAAACTAGTGTAGGAACCAAATAAGGAAGTTATGCGTCCTTTAGTACAGAGTGGTTACTATACTATATAAATCTAGCAAAACCAGACCCTTCTCATATATGAAGTTAAAAAAGATAAAAAAAAAGATAAGTAACCTAACATGCTATACAGAAAATGTTTAAGCATGGACACATAAACAATCATAGAAAACTGTGTGAGTTTAACTAAGAGGTAGCTTATCATTATTTCTCCTTCTTGAATAAAATATTATATGAGTTAGCTTTTTCAACACCGTTGAAGGTTTTGCATGTCGAGTATGAGAATTACTATATATGGTGGTGCTGCATGCAGCACTGGCATCCCGTTTGCACGCCACACAGCTGGATCAATAAAATCTGGTGCAAAAGGACACTTCTATAGCCATATTCGCTTGTCCTGATTTTGGCTTATTTTTAGTCATAGAATATTATTTTCTTCTCACAACAAATCAGCATCAGTTGAAATTAGATTAAAGGATTCTAATGTGAGGCAATCACGGTAAGCTACCATCAAACAAAATTGCAATTGGATTCAGTGTTCCTTTCTTGGATGTTGTCTAGGACACCTTGATTGAAGTAAGGAACTCTTCTTTTCCAACTTTGCTCCCAACTTCACAAGGCAATAACTCAATAAACTCAACAATCTATGTTTTTCTACATAACTCCATAAGGGGTGCTCCAACCTCCTTGTGAGCGTAGATGGGTAGCGGAAGGCATGCCAACCCAACATTGTTATCCAAGATGGCATGTCGGCCCAAGATCCAACTTGGGTCCCACTGCAACCTAGTCGAGTTGTTTCTGTGTTACTAGCACTAGAGAGCATGCTTATGTCTCAGATCGTAGTGCTAGTGTTCAATTACATATCCATGTTATATGCTTTATCAATTTTTTTCGTTGTCAGAATTAATTTACGTATCGCTAAATTGCTATTATTTCCAGCATTGGCTACTACACACTTCCCATTCCGTTGGGACTCTTCTTTAACCTTTGGCTAGGCCCGACTCCTCTCCTTTCTAGCCCAAGTCATGCACATGCATGCAAAAGTAAAAAGAAAAAGAAAAAATGCCGGTTCAAGTTTCAAACTTACCAGTTCCTTTGCTGAAGTCGTAACACCTACAACTACACTAGAAATGTGTTTGTGAAAATTATAGTGAGTCAGTGTATTCTAGTAATACTAATTTACAGTAACAATAAACACCCATTTATATTTTGTTCGTATTTTTTTGTTCAATAATATATTTCTTTTTAATCATGTTTCTGTCCATTTGAAGAACTCGAAGAACTCCCGCCCAGATATGTAACCTTACCACTAGCCGTTTTATTTCTTGCCAGCGCAATAAGAAAGAAAATCGAAGGGCAATAAGGCTGATCCGCTCATGTCAGAGATAGCACTGTGAAGAATGAAAGTATGAAACAGATGCATTGCAGTTGGAAACACACAGTAGTGAATGTTCACAATCTGCCAATCTGGGGAACCGAAATTTGCATTGCGCATAGATAGAAACTCGTGGATACTGTTTCAGATGTCATGCTATTCTTAGCTAAATGATCAAATCCTTTTCTAAGAAAGACTTCAAAACTTGAGTGCACGTTGTTCAAATCATGAAAGAAAAACACAAATATCAAAGGAAACGTCAGCGAAAAAGCATGCTGAAAAGGCTCAAATATTTGTATTTCCAGGAACACAGTTTTGCAATTGTAACAAACATGCTTAGAAAAAAGTCTCAAAATATTCTTCTGCTCACATTTTTAAACTATTTCTGGTTCCCGATGCTACGCACGGGTGTTCCGGACTCACCTAACTACTAAACTTGTACTTTCCAATCTAGCCATCCATTTTGAAGCTAAAAAGTGGCCAAACAACGCCAATATTGATGATCGGAATATGACTAACAAAACCCCCCATTCATCGCCAGTCTTTTATTTCATCATTCTGCAGAGCAAGGGTTGCTGACAACAACTGGCATTATTACACATCCAGCCTTGGGACAAGCAGGAGCTTCTCCTTGCGACGGCTTGTGAGTCCATACCTGACAGACATGTCCACATCCTGAGGTGCCATCCCATCCGGTACCTCCCAGCGAAAGCAGTAGAGAAGATTAGCCAGCATCAGCTCAACGACGGCCATCCCAAAGTTGATTCCAGGGCACATCCTTCTCCCAGCTCCAAACGGCACGAACTTGAAATCCCTGCCCCTGAAGTCAGTACCAACCGCGCTGCCGCCATCGCCGCCGCTGCCACTGTCCAGAAACCTCTCCGGCATGAACTCGTCCGCCTTCTCCCACGCGCTGGCGTCCCTGCCGAGCGCCCACGCGTTGACGATGACGCGCGTGCCGGCCGCGATCGCGTACCCGTCCACCTCGCAGTCCTCCATGCAGAAGTGCGGCAGCAGCAGCGGCGTCGGCGGGTACAGCCGGAGCGTCTCCTTGATGATGGCCCTCAGGTAGGCCATGTTGGCCAGGTCCTCTTCCTTGACCATTTCTTGGCCCTTTGGTGTGTTCTTGCTGATCTCGTCTCGCACTTTCGCCATGATGTCTGGGTTTCTTACCAGCTCGATCATCGCGTACTCCAAAAGGATGGATGATGTATCTGTTCCTGCTCCAAACATGTCCTGTATACATGCCATCAACATCAACAGAGAAGCATATACATTTGCTTAAAACCAGAGTAACATATATACATATATATATAAATAATGCACTCAATAGATTATTGCGCACAACACATACCACCAAGATGCACTTGACTTGCTGCCTTGTGAGACGGTACTCCTGCTGGAGCGAAAGCAGAACATGAACGAAGTCACTAGTGTCCTCTCCGTCTTCTTGGCTTTGTTCCTCCTGCGCGGCCGCCGCCGCCGCCGACGACGACGACAGCTTGGCCTCATGGTCGGTGATGATCTCATCGAGCAGCACGTCCCATTTCTTCTTCAAGCTGAAGGCCTTGGCGAAGAGCAGCCTTCTGGCGAGCAGGCCAAGGTTAGCCAGCCAAGGGAAGCAGTCGTCGAGGTTGAAGCCGGCGATGAGGATGACCTGGCTGTTGATGATCTCCTGGAACGCCCTGTGCCGGCCTTCGAGGCGGCGGAAGAACTTGCCGGACACGGCGCGACACACCATGTCGTTGGTGAAGACGGTGAACACCTCCGTCATGTCCACCGCCGCATTGGCGGCGGCCGTCCCGGCGAATCCTGCCGACGACCAGGGCGACCTCTTCCTGGCGGGCGCGGCGGAGGGACTGCACCTTGCCGGCGGAGAGCACGTGCGTGGTGACCAGCCGCCTCACCAGGCGCCAGTAGTCGCCGTAGGGCGCCAGGGCGACGTCGGAGTAGCTGAAGAGGATGCCGGCGGCGGCGGACGGCGGCCGCGACGCGAAGGCGTGGTCGTGCGCGCGCAGGACGGCCTCGGCGGCGCGCGGCGACGACGCCACCAGGTTGGGGACCTGGCCGAGGCGGAGCAGCATGAAGCCGTCGGCGGCGCCGTGCGTGCCGGCGAGCTCCTGGAGGGAGAGGTGCGGGTTCGAGCCCAGGAGGTGGAGGTGCCCGATGACCGGCAGCCCCGGCGGCGATGGCGGCAGACGACGGTGGGTGTGGATGCCACCGCCATTACCGCCGCCACTGCGCCTGTTTGCACCCATGCGCCGGAGCAGCACGAAGGTGAGGAGAGCCAAGAACACGAGGTAGAGCACCATTTGAGCCATGGCTAGCTGCTTCGTGTTCTCTGTTGGCCTCTTGTCTCATTTATACCTAAAATGGTCTATGCAATACAGGCCTCTTGGAGAACGCTGATAAGCTGTGTATTTAATTAGAAAGTAACAAATTTGGTTAGCACAGGGTTTACTGGCAAACAACTGGAAACTGCTGGCACACTTACTTATTACTACCTTTGTTTGTTAACGGATATATTTCGAAATGGGAAAGGTGTAGTGTAAGTTTACTGGCACGGTGACTCTTACTAAACATGTTCCAATTTATAAGTCGTTTAACTTTTTTTATTCTAAGTTAGACCGCTTGTTTGATTCCAAAATCTATATAAAATATCACTTCTTTTATTATGGTTTGCTTTATTAGTAAAATTTCTTCGATAATAATTTAAATTTAACTTTTTCGTAAATATTTTAAATAAGACAAATGATCAAAGTTAGATTTAAAAAAGTTAAACGACTTAAAAATTGGAGCAGAGGGATCCCTAATTTTTATTTGGATTTTGAGATAAAGAAAAAAGGGCATGCATTGTTTAGTATGAAATCGATCAAGTTTTTGGCGGCTGACGGTGGCCAAGTTTTCAATATATTTTCACCTCTTTCTCCATGCGTCGTAGGGTCTCCTTCATGCCTCATGGCCTTGTGCACGGCCACGATGCATGGATATGTGTTGGGCGCCAGGGCGGTGGTGGGACCCGCTCCTGATATGGTTCGGTCACCGTTCGACTGTCATCGTTATTATCGAACATTCAAAATGCCCACGATGGCTGTACATGCAGCTCCGCTCAGTACCAGGCTACCAGCTTCATTATTTGTCCTCAAACTAGCTCTTGTAGTCCTGTCATCGTCGTCGTCATCCAACACTCGAATCGATTGGTATGACGGTGTCGATGTCCCCCTTGTGTTTCTTTTTTTTTTTCCCCGAAGGGAGTAGGGACTTATATTAAATCTTGGCACAGTACACCTCTAAATTGCATATCTAGATTTTCCGTCCTCTTCTTCTTAATGGCATCTCTCGAATGTCGGAGTCAAAGCGCAGTTCTGATGTCGAATCCAATCACCAACCCCAAAACATTAGAAATATTGTAAGATCCAACGTTTTGGAACCAATCCAAAACATATCCAAATCGTTGAAAGAATATCGGCAATTGCATCGTCGGGTACAACATAGATAGAATTAACAAAGTCGCTATGGATGATGAGATCAATGACCCAAAGTCGCTGTCATCCTAAGGGGCTCGTTGAAATACCCCTCTCCTTACCGATAGAGTCAACAAATTGGTTGTCTGCTGATAAAATGGACACCCGCTATGATGATATCATCGTGGCAATCACCGAACTCATTGCAGCACATACGATGTCGACAGAAAATCATTTAATTTTGACGTAAATTTATTTTGTTTTTAGGTATATAGTTTTATATGCGCTTAGATATATAATATGATCAGAGAAAACAAAGACTTCTTGGAAAATACCAAGCAGCACAAAAGTAGGGTGTGGTATAGTAGACTAGTTTTACAGAGTAAGATTATCTCAAGTAAATAAACTATCTAAATATACCTTCCTTCTCCAGGAGATTAGCCAAAATGTCCAAATTAGTCAGATAGCTATTCTCTAAAATAAATCTCAATTAAAAACACTAGACTACCCACAAAGACTATCTAATTAAAATGCACAAAGCACTACTACAGATTTGAACATTACTACCGGATTTTTAAAAACCGGCACTGATAGTACTTCTCGACACATCACTACTGGTTTTAGCTACGAACCGACAGTGATAGCACGAACCGGCAGCGATATTCGGACCTTCACTATCGGTTCACATCACTGCAGGTTCTAACTATGAACCGCCACTGAAAATAGGTATCACTGCCGGTTCATGGATTAAACCGACAGTGATGCAAAAAAAAATCATAACTTTCTCATATGGTGTCGGATGAAGACAAATTTTATATCAAATTTGTAGAACTTTTGAGATCTACAACTTTTTAGTTGACAACTTTCTCATTTGAAATCATCTATCCAACGAAAATTATATTTATTATAAAAAATTTGAAAATTCAAATATTTGAAATGATCTCAGATGAAGAAACTACTAAAATAAAAGTTATAGATCTCAAAAAGTTACGTAACTTTGTAGTCCTAAACTGTTTCATTTGAAATCATTTATCATATGAAAATTATGGCCGAATTTCCTCACATTTGAAATTCAAAACTTTCAAATGACTTTGGATGGAGAAACCACCAATATAAAAGTTGTAGATCCCGAAAAGTTATGCAACTTTGTAGTTGACAACTTTTTCATTTGAATTCGTTTTGTATCCTAAATAGTCAATTCAAAATGCGGCTGAAGATAGAACGAGGCGGACGACTATGTCAATTGGATACAAGCGTCTAACAGGTAAAGTGGTTAGGGGAGAAACATGTGGAGTAGGAAGGTTGTGAGTTCAGGCGCTGGTGGCCATGAAGCGCGTATTTTTCACGTGAAAAAACTTGTGACTTGTAACTTGCGACCATGTAGCAAGTTAGTGGGGCCTCTCCTGACATTTAAAAAATATTTTTGTTACTTTTTGGACCGTTTTATGCATTTTCTGACCGCCTTATTACAGCCGACTTGGCTGTGCCGGTTCAAAAATCGGCAGTGAAGGGGATTTTTGAACCGGTAGTGATATCTAAACTTGGGGTAGTGAAGGGTAGATTATCCAAAAATAAATAGCGAATGGGGTAGAAAAGAGGGCTAGTAAACTCGAAGAGTCATTTACAGAGTATATTAGTGGCGTTTTTCCTTTAATAGTAACAATATTTACTTTTGCAAACGATTTGGCTAACCTCTCTTGAAGATACTTTGAAGCAAACAAAATAGTCCCTAATTGGCTACCTTTTCCTCAGGTGAGTACGGGGCCTCTCCTACTTTTCTATTCGATCGGTTTCATCTTCCACAACACTTAGATGACCCTGGTTCCTCCTTGCTCGATCTCGTGCATGTTTGGGTCCGCTTATGTAAGAACCCATTTTAAATTGATCATAATTTTCTTATAAACTGCAGTCTTGAAAGTCAGTAGCAGCGAGAATCAAAGATATTTGGCAATTTTGATTATTAGTAAAATGCACCGCAGGCCCTTTAACTCTTTTGACGAATTCTCGTCTGAGTCCTCAAATTAAAAAAGCTACCATCTAGATTCTCAATCTATCTGTCCCATGCACCAACGGTCCAAAACACGTCACGCGTGTGCCAGGTGCCGCCATGGACATGCCACCTTGGAGACAGGACGTGGGCCCGTTATTGCCAACTTTCTAAAATGGGATATCCTATGCGGATAAAAGTGGGATATCGCAAGAAAAAACAAAAATAGTTAAATCATTTTCATCCTGATTTCAGAATTACCAAAAAAAAAACAGAAAATCAAATGTAAAGCTACCAGGACTCATAGAGTCCTCCATCTGAGGTCGTTAAAAGAATTTGAATTTCAAATATGAGGAAATTCATACGATTTTTTCTTTATAGATGATTTCAAACAAAAAAATTACTAACTACAAAATTTCATAACTTTTAGAGATCTATAACTTTTATTTTGTTCGTTTCTACATTCGAGGTGATTTGAAAATTTTAAATTTAAATATGAGGATTCATACATAATTTTTGTTAGATAGATGGTTTCAATAAAATTTTACCAACTGCAAAGCTGCATAACTTTTTGAAGTATACAACTTTTATATTGATCACTTCTTCATCCGAAATCCTTAACTACCACTACACACTCACTCATGACTATATAGCATATGGAAAGTTTTGGTATTAAAATCTTGTGAAACAAATGTTTCAGCATCAAAATGATTTCAAGTGAAAAAGTTATAAACTACAAAGTTGCATAATGTTTCTATATCTAGCAGTTTTATTTTTTTTGTTGTGTCTCCGTCCGAGATCTTTTTCTACCACTACACACTCACTTGTGAATAAAGAGCATATGAACTTCTTTTGTATTAACTATTAAATCTTGTGATGCAAGTTTGGACACCAAATGATCTCAAACCAATAAGGTTTGACATAAAAGTTGTAGAGTCAAATACTACAACTGTGGTACAAAGTTCATCTTCATCGAACATCATATAAGAGAGTCATCAAGTTTTTTATGCAACCGACCATCGGTTCAAGCCAACAACCAGTAGTGATGGGCTAGCAGTGAAGATCAATTTTGTGGTAGTAGATTAAGGTTCCCTAGTTGTATGAATTACGTGCATATGAGCATCATCTCACAGCCAACGTAAAACCTTGTGTGAACTTCGTCACACAATCTTAGAGTGTATGGCTGATAGTTTTCCTTCAATGAATGGGATTGTTCAATGGGTCACCACCGATTCCTTTCGTATAGAAGATGGCTGGGCGGCACGGGGCGTTTAGGCACGGCACACACGGCAAGGACCTTATGACATGAAATTCAAATAATTATGTCGATTTTGACAGGCAGTTCTTTCGACTATATAAAAGTTAATTGGTATATATATAGGACGTACATATATGCTGGAATTATGTACAGTGCAGCTGAAGCTTCATCTTGCGCGAACTCAAACAATCTTAATTACATACATTATATACAACCTTATATGAACTTCATTCATCTCAAACAACCTATGCACACACACGAACCTTGTTACAGAGATGGGGTAATAAACAAGAGCGCACCCACGTACGTACATGTAGGAGATTGTGGTTCAAGTAGTAGATCGTCGTCAATGACAAACAAGCTATACAGTTTGGGCGTGCTTGGTACATATATCATCAACGACGACGGCTAGGCTGTCGGGTAGGAAGGCTGCATGGCGAGGCCGCAGAGACCTTCTTCGTCAGCGATGTCCCTCTCCATCCGGATGTAGCCGGCCTCGCCCCACGAGGTGCCCCACGAGTTCTTCATGAGCCAGTACTTGGTGCCGTCGCCGGCGACGCCGTACCCGACGGCGGCGATGCCGTGGTCGAGCTGGGTGCCGCAGGCGCCGGAGAGGACGCCGCCCTTGTAGAACCTGAAGAGCGGGTCCCCTCCGTCGACGGCGACGGACACGGGCTGGTTGGCCACGGCCTTGCGCAGGGATGCCTCGTCGTTGGCCGGCACGTCCTCGTACCCCGTGATGGACGCGGCGGCGTGGGAGGCCTCGCCGGAGTTGCAGTCGCCGTCGGTGCCCGTGTACGGGTACCTGGTCTCGGCGGCGAGGCCGCCGTTGCCGACGACGAACTCGAAGGCGCCGTCCATCTCGCCGCCCTCGCAGCCCTGGTCCATGCCGTCCACGTCGCAGTCCACCAGCTCCTGCTCCGACAGGGACACGAGCTTCCCGCCGCCGGTGCTCTGCAGCTTCACGGCGCCCTCCATGGCCGCCACCGCCGAGAAGGCCCAGCAGCACCCGCACTCGCCTTGGTCCTTGATGGGCGTCACGGCGCCTTTCGTCCTCCAGTCCACGGACGCCGGCACGTCGTCCAGGCTCACGTTGGCGTACCTGAAGCTCCCCGTCGCCGCCGGCGCCACCGCCGGCTTCCGGCGGCGCTTGTAACCGGTGCGGGTGGCCCTGAACTCGTCGTCGGTGAGGTCGGCGAACCGGTTGGCCTCCAGCCAGAACTTGGTGTTCCCGGCGTTCACGGAGTCGATGAAGGCGACGTTGGCCTTGAACACCTCCAGCCGCCGCGCCTTCTCCGCCGCGTCGCTGTACACGCGGCCGTACTTGGCCATCCACTCCTCGTGCCTCGCCACCATGGCCTCCTCGCCCAGCTCGCGCGCCGCCACAGCGCAGCTGACGCTGAGAGCGACGACGGCGGCGAGGAGGAGGAAAGCAGCCGACGAAGGATGACCAGCCATGGCGTTCTACAGTATACAGTACACTGCTGGGATTTCGTTTTGAATGAGACTCAGTGCTGGGAGTGACATGCATGCATGGTGTATGTATTTATATAGGTGATCGATCGAGTTTGTGAAACGTGCCAAGATTCTTAACAGTTGTAGAATAATCATGGGGCCGGATTGCTGCGTGCCGTGCGAGCATCGAATGAACCAAAAAGTCTTGTAAATAAGGACATGCATCTGGTGGATTAGCTTCCGGGGCGAGCTGAAAAAGACATTATATATTCACTATAGAGGAATCTGTTGTCTATATTAAACAACACTGGGATGAGATTAGCTAGTCATTATTATTGGGTATCAGCGCTGAGAGCAACGGCCGGCTTATATTGTATATTGGTTGATCAAAGAATGTGAACCTCTGTGTTCACGTCGCGGCGACTCAAATATATACTACATACCATATATTCCAGTAAATATATAATAATACTATATAGTATCATATATAATAATACTGTGTGAAACCACGCGGCGTGCTCTGGACGCTTAAAATGAGGAGCTGTTACCGTACTTCTCGTTGTATTGCATCTCGTATAGTATAGATGAGGTCTGATGACAAGGAAACACAAATACTCCTTTTTATAACCGAATAAAAATCATAACTTTTTTTACATGGAATGTCAATATCCATAACACATGGAAACACTTTTAGGACTCGTTTGAATACATTCGTGTTCATCTTATAACTCACATGTATCGGGACGCAAGTCTTTTTAATTTTCACTCCAACACACGTTGATTCAATCTCAGGCAAAGAATGTCCGACACTTTGTCCAATTTCTACTGGATTTAGTAGATACAAGTGCACCTAAATAGTCAAAATATGTAGCGCAAACCACCTACTAGGTGAAAACATGAAAACCAATTTAAAAAGCGTACTTTGAATGTTTAAAAAATCTGAAATTTGTCATATCTACTATAGTGTATACAAATATGTACTTACATGCAAAAGTTGAGATACAAACACTTTTGAAAAATCATAGGAAATGTCAAATTTCAGATGCATGTGCACAAATAAAAATAAAATCTTAGGAATTTTATTAGTGCACATGTATATGGTATTTTGATTTTTGTATGAATATTTATAGATTGAGTTTGTATCTCAAGTTTCTCTTGTGAGTACATATTTGTATACACTAATGATATACCAAGTTTCTACATTTTTCAACAACAAAAGTATGTTTTTGGAATTAGTTTTCATATTTCCAGTGGTTTGCAGTATTTTACCAGCCAAATAAGCCCTCACTCTAATTAAGCCTATCTAGCTATCTATTCAAATTCAAATGGAATATAATGGCAGTGGCTGGGCTTAATCGTCAAACAAACAAGCCTTGACTATTTTGCTCTAGTGACCTACAAATACAATTTAACGAGTACTGAGCTTGCCGTGACAAAGATCATGGACCGCCCTTAATATGTCTAATGGCCTGTTTGGAATATGGGAAATTTTCCCTGTTACTCTTGTGTTTTTCCAGTGAAATTAAACTGGTTCCAGTAAAATTTCTGCATGCCTGTAAAATTCCTACGTTCTAAACACATCCTACGTTTTGTCGTAATCCCAGATTGCAAATACTTGCACACATGATTGGTGTAAATTTGATCAATATATTTATATAGCTTCAAACAACAATCTGACCTCCACGTGACACTGGTAATGGATAGTACCAATACTAATAATATTGTAATATACTCCACCGTACGTTGACATAAGGAACAACATTTATGCAGCAATAAGCCACGATCAAGCCTGTTCGGTTGAGCTGAAAATAAACACTAATTTTGACTGTACTGATTTGTTGTGAGAAAAATAAACATTGAACCCTCTGCATTGAACATAGCAGAGCCAAAACAGAGAACCCAAGAACCTCTAAATAGAATGTCTATTAGTATAACTGTGCTCTGGCCTGCACTCTGCACCTAGGGAGAGAACCAGTTTCAACTTCAATCGAGAACATATATAGGTTTTGCAACTTTGTGAACCAATGAAAATATATGCGTATCTGACCAGCAGAAATAACTTCAAAGAAGCATCCAAAATTGGCTGACATTAGCACCACGCCACCACAGTCCAGTGTCCACTGTTGTAAACTTGAATAGACAGTACCAACCTTAAGGCCTTAACTGCCAGCAACTGTATTTATGCAATGCAGCATTAAGCTAATGTGCTAACCCCCAGATCCAGGATCGTATGCAGTGTGTCCCAAAGGAGTGCATGCCTTGAAATGCATTAATCCACCATGCAAAGCTCTCACAAACATAAAGAGAAGAAAAAAAAAACAGAAAAGACCTGACAAACAAATGATAAGACATGGTATTCAACTCAAAGTCAGTCCATATATCTTGCAGTTGAAGCCCAAACCTTCACCACAAGGCACCCCAAGTTCATCAAATTTCCACAAGTACATTATTGCATAGTACTACCTACTTTTTGGGACAAACAAAACAAGCTAAGTTTTAAGCTTAAAGCTTGCTTTGTTTTGCCAAAAGGTCATGTATTCATTGCTGGAAGTAGTACCAGAAGAAACCAGAAACAGATGGTACAAAGCTGCCAACAACAAAATGTTACACGAAGATTGATGGAACAAAAGCTAGCCAAGGAAACTGCTGAGGTAGTAACAAAGTGGAATTCAGAATACACCTCCAAATTTCAACAGACATATGTTGACAAAATAACCTGCACTAGTATCACCTAGTGAGGCCACGGCTAGCCAAAGAAGGCATATAAGATAGGCAAAATTTGCCACACAACACTGTTAAAAGGTGTCTTATGCTAGAAGACACTAAAAAACGATGTCTTAGCCATAAGACATCAGAAATACGTATTCACATTAATTTATTTGGTTTTAATCATCAGCCACACGAAATAACGGAAATACCCTTACCCTTTCATCTATCTGCACGGTCACGGGATGGAGAGGTGCTGTGCGTGTGTTTCCATCGAGTAGCACTCGCCCGCTTCCGCACGAAAGAAACAGGCGGCGGCGGCGGCCGGCGGTGGCGCGTATTGACGGCAGCAGCAGCGCGCATAGACGGCGGCGGCGGGCACAGAAGGCGGGCGCGCGCGCAAAGACGGCGGCGGCGCGTGCTTCCTGTAGCAGCGAGTCGACGAGCAGCGACGCCAGGTCCCGAAGGTGCGAGGGTGATGGAATCTCCACGGTTCTTGAGCGAGATTTTTCCCCAAGAGCATGCTGATCTTTCATGGATTCCTAATGGGTAACTAATTTCTGTCATTATCCTTTAGGGTTTGGTTAGTGGTAACTGTAGCCCCAATCTTTGAATTAAATCATATGGAGTGTTGATTTAGATTGTATTTTTGTCCATATTTCTGTAGGATGGATCCGAATTCGTCCTACAGGTTTGCTGCACGTGTAGGTGCTTTTGTTAAATTGACTGAAGATGGAAAGCGTGAATATTGTGATGCTTGTAATATTGCTAAGGTTTTAGACAGAGATACTACAAATTGGAATGATTTGCTACTTGACATTGGCACAGAAATTAATATAGACTCTAAACACAAGTTGCGTGTCACCTATTGGGATAAGCTGAGTCGTAGCTATGAAGAAATTGATTCTAATAACAAACTGTTGCATGCAATTGACATGTATTGGGAGATAAGAAGGCTCTCAGTGCAAGTGCGGGTTATGGTAAAGGATGATTTTTGTTTCACGCATGATATGGGGCGACAACAGAACATGCCTTGTCTGTTACAGGGTAGCACTGAGCCTCCTGTCAACCAATCAATTGCGCAACCTACTCTTGACATTGCATCATCCCTAGTAGAGCCTCCAGTCCAGAAGAAGCCTGAAGGGAATTGGGTCGACGATGATGTAGAGTATGTTGGTATAGATGATGAGGACCCCTACAAATCTTTGCTTTCTGATTTATCGGACTCTGAATCAGATCGTGATGAAGAGGATGATGAGTGTGTTGGTTTGGAGGATGACTTACTAGTGGAGGATGCACATGATTGTGAGACCATTGTCCATGTAACCGACTTAGAGAACCCGACAATAGAAGTTGGTATAACCTTTGGGGATGGTGATACTTTTAAGAAGGCTATTAGGCAATATGCAATAAAGGGTAAATATAAAATTGCAGCTACCTATTCGGAGTCAACAAGATATAGAGGCTACTGCAAAGCTGAACGGTGCAAGTGGAGGATACATGCTTCACAATTGCAGGATGGAATGACTTGGAAGGTATTGATTTTACTATTTGCATTGTTGTTTGTAATTTGGTATACAATTTTGTATTATTTCAGATTTATACAACTTCAATTTTTTCCATTTGGCATAGATAAAAAAGATGCCTCATGTGCATACTTGTCAAAGCACTGGAAAGGTTGAGAAGAACTGCATGGCAACCAATCATTGGGTAAGGGATAGGGTTCTTACTTGGCTTGCAAAGGATCCTACACTTGGAGCTACACAACTAAAGAAAAAACTAGAAGAACAGTATCACCTGAAGTTGTCATATTATGTAGTTTGGGATGGCAGGAATATGGCTTTGGAACAACTCAAAGGGATGTGGGATGACAGCTTTGAGCATGCTTTTAGTTTTAAGGCTGAGGTGGAGATGACCAATCCAGGGAGTTTGGTTGACATTGAATATGAGCAAGTGGGAAAGAAGATGAGATTTACAAGAATGTTTGTTGCCCTGAAAGCCTGTGTAGATGGTTTTCTAAATGGTTGCAGGCCTTTTCTTGGTGTGGACTCTACTCATTTGACTGGGAAATGGAAGGGACAACTTGCATCTGCTACTGCTATTGATGGGCATAATTGGATGTTTCTTGTTTGTTATGGTGTTTTTGGATCAGAGACAACTGAAAATTGGTCTTGGTTTTTTAGTAGACTTCATCAAGCAATTGGATCACCTCTAGGCCTAGTAATCTCAACAGATGCAGGCAAAGGAATTGATTCTGCTGTTACTCAAGTCTTCAGAAATGGAGTTGAGCAGAGGGAGTGCATGAGACACTTAGTTGCAAATTTTCAAAAACGGTTCAGAGGTGAGGTCTTCAAGAAGCACTTGTGGCCAGCATGTAGAGCTTTTCAAAACCACAGGTTTGAAGAGCACTACAATTTGATGTATGAAGCATGTCCCGAAGCTATGAAGTGGATACATGAAAACCATAAGCACCTATGGGCAAGGCACCTATTTTCTGAAGCAAGCAAATGTGACTATGTAACAAATAACATAGCTGAAACATTCAACAGCTGGATTAGGGATGAGAAATCACTACCTGTAGTTGATCTTATGGATAGGATAAGGCAATTATGCATGGACAAAATGTTCTTGAGAAGAAAAATTGCCAAGAAACTTAAAGATAAGATATTGCCTAATGTCATGAAGGATCTCAATGCAAGGAGCAGGGGGCTGAAATATATGTGGAGGTATGCATACAAAGATGGTGGCAGAGATGAAATGTTAGGTGAGGTTGAAGGTGTTACAAGGGATCTAATTCATTGGAGGCATACTGTTGATCTTCAAGAGAGGAAGTGCACCTGCAGGCGTTGGCAAGTTACTGGTCTGCCGTGTACACATGCCTTATGTGTTATCACCTCAATTCGAAGTTGTAATATTGAAGGTTTTGTGCATGAATACTACTCTGTTGCAAAGTTTAAGAAGGCCTACCAAAAGTGTGTGAAGCCAATGGCAGGCAGTAAACAGTGGCCTCAAGTGAACCCTGGGTTTAAGTTGTGGCCTCCAATTCTGAATAGGGCAGCTGGGAGACCAAGGAAGAGGAGATTTAAATCAGCTGCAGAAGGTGGATCTGGGAAGAGAACCACAAGATGCAAAAGGTGCAAACAACTTGGCCACATGGCAAAAACATGCAATGAATATGTCTATGATTCTGATGCACCACCACCTGCTGCCCCAAAGCCGAAGAGAAAGAGAGGAGGCAAGAAAAGTGTCACAGTAGTGCCATCTAGTGTTGCTGAGCCACCACAGGAACTACCACATATTGACTCATTGTAAGCTTTTTCGACTGCTTTATGGATTTTCAGTTTTCACCTTGCTTACATATATCTTATATATTTGAACAACTTTCAGTGCTACACCAACAAGACCCATCACTTGTTCTCATACACCAAGCCCTGTTACAAGAAGGTAGAATTGAAATTTGCACATTTCAGATATTTGTCCACTTGTCAAATTTTCTATAGTGCAGTATCATATGATTGTATTCGCATGTAGTATGACAAGGAGGCTGCTGGAACTAGAATCGTCTACACCAACTAAAGTCACCACATCTCTTTCTACCCCAAGTCCTATGACAAGAGGGTATAACTCTTGCATATTTTTATTATGTGTTCCTGATGCTATATCTATTTAGCTAACATGCTTCTATGCTCATCTACAGTCGTAAGAGGTTGCTGGAACTTGGAGATGCCATAGAGCCCGTCGGATATCCACTCACATCTCCATTTAGTGTTGAAAAGGGAAAGGCAAAGAAGCTGCAGGTTGTGAGGTCTAAAAATGCATAGGCTATGCAATGTATCATGTAGTTGAAACATGTTATTAAGTCTATATTGTGTTGCTGTAGTTGACCGCCAAGTATGACTGAAAACATATTATTTTGTAGTATTGTACTTTATAGCCAAATATGGCTCAACCATGTTATCTTCCATTGCTGCACGGGCTGTAGACAATGCTATTTATTCTATTTGAAGTGGAAGGGTATTTTTGTCCAGATTTATGTGTCTTATGCCTTGATTGGTGATAATATGTTATTATATGACCTCTAGTGTCTCTCAGCAAATGTGTATGGTTTTGTAATGGTTTCTGGCCAAGACATCTATTTTTAGTGGTTCGTAGCAAAAGCCACAGTTTTGTAATGTCCCAGGGCAAATTTTGCCTATAAGATACTGACAAGAACTGCAATTAGTTTAGCAACTATGGTCATTGCCAAACAAAGCATGGACAGCATAAAGATGTTGCAGCATTAAAAGAAAAGAAAGCAGCCCCTAAATAATAGGTGCCAGCCATCACCAGTCCATGTTGCAATGTTCCATGCAACCACTTCCAAACATGCATACAAGACTGAGATTCCAGGCTACCTTTTATGCAGTTTAAGTAATGTATTCAACAAAAGGCGCCTAAATTGATCATTTTCACGCATTTCATATAGTTGTGAGTAACTCTGCATGGTCTTTCATGATGCAGAGTCTGCTAGTAACAAATTCAGCATCCCGAAGAAAATATCAGATATAAGAAGCCAAATAATAGCTCAGACTATTTCTAGTTTTCACCAAATATAAAAGGACATTTCAGAAAATAAAGACAACATGTAGCCAATCAGTGAAATAGGAAGACGCCGATACAACGGTCCATAACAGGAACAACCTGACTAACAGTACTTACATGGAAGAAATTTAGTACTATTAACTTCAGCTATTAAAGCTAATTGTGACAGTAGGACCAACATAGGCTTCATAAAAAGCAAGCTAACAATCTAGAACTGTTAGATAATTAGGCAATTTCCATATCATTTTAATTCCATAAATTAACCTCATTATGACGACATAAAAGGAATTATTAATCATTGAGATTATAGCATCAATTATATTCATGATAAATATATATGCCAAAGCATATACCATATGAATCATATAAATATCAAAAACATATAAACATGATTCATATAGCATAATTAGCAAGTACACAAAACATGATATATATATCATAGAAACAACACAAATATGACAGTAGAAACGAAATGACAGAACTGATGAAACAGACTTAAAGATAACATACGAAACAACAAAAGAGAACAACTAAAACATATATACAGAGCATATATCCAGAAGGAACAAAGATAAAAAAAACTTATGAAATGACATGACAAAACTATTGATACAAGCTTGCGATAACATATGAAATAACAAGATTGATCTACTGAAATAAACAGACATGACATATAACTTATAGCAGAAATAGATAGGCAGAACATAAAACTAGCAGAGACAGACATCAGGCAAGATATGAAACGATATGGAAGAACTACTTTAAACAGACTCAAGACAGCAAACGAAACGATATGAAAGAACTACCAAAACAAGTAGGAACTGCAGAACGAAAAACAGATTGAAGATGAAGGGATCATACCCTCCCATCCGCTCCAATGATCCGGATACTTGTCCAACTTCTAGCGTCATACCTCCAGGAAGATGATGAAGTCCGCCCGCGAGGAGGATGAAGACGATGCCGCCAGCGACTCGAGGTAGAAGACGACGAACAGCGGCGGTGATTTGGGCAATCGCGAAGATGCTCCCCAAAAATCTAATTGCCAATCCCCCGTGCAAGGTCTCGAACGGCAAGGGCTTCGGAGGCACCTGCCCTCTCGCTCCTCCGTGCGCACGGAATTACGAGATGGGAATGACTTTCTTTGCTACGGAATTGTGCGTCTGGTGTTTCTCTCTCGCGTACCGAAGAGAGAGGGGTCTCCCCTTTATCTCCTCCCATGCGCAGGAAGGGGCAAGAGTGAGAAAGTAAAGATTCACGCACGACCTTTGAGATTCCACTCCGGTACAATTAATATTATCCACCATTACACACCATAGAGTTTATTGATTTATTGAATATATAAATGAGCAGCAGCCCATAATAAATCCAACAAAAACATTGCCTTCTATGTAAATACCATTGACTTCACCAGTTCTTCATGTCCACAGCTGACATGAAGATCTGCACGCACCGGAGATGCTGGCCGACGAGGTGGAGACGGATCGCCTTCTCCTTGATTCCCACTATGCCGAAGTTCTCCAGGATGGGGCTGTCGGTGAGGAGGAAGTCCACGTCGCAGCTCTCTACTGCCAACGTGAGGCGGACAAGCTCACGGAGGTGCGGGAACACCGTGCCAGCGCCATTGTGTTGGAGAGAGGAGGTGTGCGGGAATTTCCATAAGCCGAGGTAGAGGAGGGTGAGGGTGGCCATGCCAAGGACCGTGGCGGGGAGAGGCACATCGAGCGGCCAGGGGCGGTTGACGAGGATGAGCTCCAGAACGCCCTTGGCGACGAACGTCTGGACCCAGCGCGCGAGCTGCCGCTGTCCGCGTAGTAGCCGCAGACGAGATGGACGGCGCGGAAGGGGCCTGGGTGCGCGGCGATGGCGCGGGAGAAGAAGGTGTCGGCGATGGCCGGCGTGTCGGCGCGCGGTGGGCCCCGAAGACTCCCGGGAAGAGGAGGTGCGCGTCGGCGAAGGCGAGCGGCGTGCTGCACCAGACGGGGCACCAGCGACGCGAGAACGCGGTGGTGCGCGCGCACGGCGTCCTTGGCGGGGAGGCGGGAGACGATGTTGCGGAGGAGCGAGAAGGGGAGTGCGCTGATGTGGTCTTCGGCGTCGTCGTAGGGGGAGGGCGGACAAGGCGGCGGCGGCGTACGCGGGCGCGTCGGGGAGGCACGTGTAGAAGAACCGGAGGACGTCGTCATACATGCACCGCTCCATTGCCTGAGGATCCAGGCCGCGGCGCTGCATGCCGGCTGCCGCGGCGGCAGCATCGAAGTAGACGAACGGCGCCGGATTCTGGTTCGCCATAGGCGCCGCCGCCTGAGACCGCACTTGACACGGCGAGGGTTTTGCGCTTGGGTGGAGTGGGTGATTCTGATTGTCGTGGGATGGAGCAGGGAAGCGAGTGGGCCAGGTATCCAAAGCTGGCAGTCCGCGAGCCCACGAATTAGTCACTCTGGTTTTCGTGTTGTTTTTTTCTTTTGACAAATCGGTCATTCGGTTTTACTTAATCTTTTATTATCTTTTTCAAGAGAAATACTCAGGTTGATATAAAACTTGGAAAAGAAAAAAAAAAAAAGGAGATGCGAGCGCCCGGACGCCCGCGGCTGCCCCGCTCCGCCTGCACTTCTGGCTGCTGGTGCGCCTGTGCCATGCTGCTGCTGTGCTTGCATGCCATAATTGAGCCAAGACAAAAGTCCAAATTGATGGCATCACTAAAATCGTATCCTTTTTAGAGTTAAAAATAGTCATAGCATCTAAACTAAGCATCCTAACTAAACTCTTCAAAACCATTGTGTTCCTTATAACAAACTCTTTAAAATAAGAGCTCACATGAATATGTTTTGAAAAACATGCATTTAAAACACTAACTACAACACCAGATTTAATTTTTAAACTTTCAGATACTACACTTGCAACATATATACAAAATATCTGCAATACTCGAAATATGTGTATGAAACACTTGAAAAAAACATTTAGAAATACCTTGTAAATCATTTGCAAACATACGCAACATACAGATACGTGACATTTAGATAAAACACTTGTAACATAATATAAAAACGTATGTAACATTAAGATGAAACACATGCAAATATTTATATAGAAAAAAAAAGATGAAACATTAGAAACATATACTTGAAACATATGTCCGAGAAAAATAAAACATTTTGAACAATATTTACAACATGCATCTAAAACACTTGCAACATGTGCAACACACGAAATATGTCTAATCTACTATTACAACATCCGTACAAAGACATAAAAAAATATAAATATTTAAAAGGATAAAAAAATTAAGAAAAACAAAACAAAAAAGAAAAATAAAAATAACAAAAAAAATGAAAACGAAAAAGAAAAAGAACAAAAAAACGAAAAAGAAAAAAAGAAAAAAGAAAAAAGAAAGAGAAAAACATGAAAAAAAAAATAGAAAGCGGTGCGGCACTAAGGGGACGGGCGGCACGTGGCCCGTGCTGGGAGCCACACACTACTACAGAAAAATTAACCGAGGCAGGTAAAAAAAATATTAATCGAGACGGATTTTACAACCAACTCGGATAAAGGTCACGGTTAATAATAGCCTTTACCGAGGCGGTTACATGTCCACCTCAGTAAATTAGAATAAAAAAGAAAAATCTATGGACAGGCCCGCCAAGCCATTCACGGAGTTAGGTAAATTGAGCCGAGACATAAGTCCAAAATTGATGACATCACTAAAATCATATGCTTTTAGAGCTAAAAGTAGTCATAGCTTCTAAACTAAGCATCATTACTAAAATTCGATTGCACCATTGTGTTCCTTAAAACAAACTCTTCAAAATAAGATCTCACATGAATATATTTTGAAATATGCATCTAAAACACTAATTACAACACCAGATTTAATTTTGAAACTTTCAGACGCAACACTTGCAATATATGTACAAAATATCTGCAATACTTGAAATATGCGTATGAAACACTTGGAAAAAACATTTAGAAATACCTTGTAAATCATTTGCAAAGATACGCAACATACAGATATGCAACTTTCAGATAAAACACTTATAACATAATGTGAAAACATATGTAACATTCAGATAAAACACATGCAAACATTTATCTAGAAAAAAAAAGATGAAACATTAGAAAAATATACTTGAAACATACATCGAAAAAATGAAACATTTTAAACAATATTTACAACATGCATCTGAAACACTTGTAACATGTACAATACACGTAATATGTCAGATTTACTATTACAATATCCGTACAAAGAAATAAAAAAATATAATATTTAAAAGAATAATAAAATTAAGAAAATTAAAACAAAAAAGAAAAAAGAAAAATAACGAATAAAATGAAAACGAAAAAAATGAAAAATAAAAAAGAAAAGAAAAAGAAAAAGAAAAAAAGAGCAAAATAGAAAAAAAGAAAGCGGTGCGGGCGCTGAGGGGACAGGCGGCACGCGTCCCGCATTGGGACACTACTTAAAAAATCTTAACCGAGACAGGCAAGAAACATTAACCGAGGTGGTTTTTACAGCTGCCTTGGATCAAGGTCACGACTAATCATGGCCTTTACTGCCCGCCTCAGTAAATTGAATTAAAAAAAATAGAAAAGTCTATGGACAAGCCTGTCAAGCCCATCCACAGAGTTGGGGAGCTGTGCCCACGCCGTCGCCATGGTGCAGCGCCACCGCCGGGGACCCACGCCTGCCTCCCCGTAGTGGAGGCGGTGAAAGGGTCAAGACGGCGGAGTAGAGGGGATGAATAGTCCGAACAAAAATTAATCGCAGTGGAAATAAAATCTAATCAGTTCTAACGACAATTCATCCCTCTAAATAGAACTCTAAGTACCTTGTAAAAGATCCTGTCAAAAAACAAAGGTGCTAGCCTATCTTGAGCTTCGCTAAACCGTTTTAATGTAAAATCACACAAACCTAAGCGCTAGTACTTTAAGCACCAGGGAGCTCCTACCAACTAGCAAGAAAAACGCACTAAGCACCTAAACTCACTACATGCTTAATGACAAGGATACACAATCCTATTCAAGGAGCGCAACTTGTCTAGTTACACAAACTAAAAAAGAACTACTTCTAAACTACACAAGCTAAGAAGATGAGTGGCAAGCTACACAAGCTAAACGGTCTCATAAGAGCAACTACAACTATATAAGTATAAGTAAAGTAAAGCACAAAGTAAAGGACTTGTGTAGAAGGGAGCAAACCACCGCGAAGGATGTAAAGATGTTGACGCGGTGATTTATTTTCCGGAGGTTCACTTGTCGCCACAAGCTACGTCCTCCATTGAGACAGTCTCCAAGGTTGCCACCGATCCTCTAGCAAGAGGTGACACATCACAAGTCACCACCCCACGTGGGGCGCCCACAAGCACTTACTCTTTAGTCTGGCTGGACCACTTGTCGCTCTTCACATCTCGCTCGACTAGCGATGCTCTTCGTGACTCCCGCGGAGTGAGCTCCAACCCCTCACAAGCTTGCTCTAGAGCCAAGCACAATCTCCTTATTTGCTTCCATGAAGCCTCTCGCCACAGAGCCATCTATGAGGTGGCGACCTTCAAGAGTAACAAGCACCACCGGCTTATAACTTGATCACCTAGTGCCATTCAGAAGCAATCTCACAAAGTAACGCACTAGCGATCGATCTCTCACTCTCAAATGCGATGTCAATTAGCACAAGTGAGTAGGAGGGCACCAAGCCAAGCACTAGCATGGGAAACACATTCCCAAGATGCTCAACTAGTTGTCTTGGCAAACTACGTGCGCACCGGACGCGCAGTAAGTTCACACCACATGTACTAGCCGTTGAGATTCGACCGTTGCGTGCTAGGACACCAGACGCATCCGGTGTCACTCCGGACACACAAACACCAGCGTCCGGTGAGCCACCAGAGAGGTTCTAGAGAGCGCTTTTTCACACCGGACGCGTCCGATGTTGCCTCACCGGACACCCCCAGCTTCTGGTGCTCCAACGGATAGTTTGTAAACTTAGCATAGTTAGCACCGGATGCATGAACAGTGCACGCCTCACGTCCGGTGAAAAATTCACCGAGTAACCCGAGAGCTCACATCACACCGGACACGTCAGGTATCATACAGGACACGTTCAGTATTCGCACCGGACGCGTCCGGTGTGGGGTCCAGTATTGCGTCCGGTGCACAATTGAGCACCCTCTCAGGTTCTTCTCTCCACTCTTTTTGTAAATGTGCCAACTCCAAAGTGTTCCACTACTTTGTGCATGTGAGTTAGAATTTTCACAATCATTTTCAAAAGGTTTTCACTTACTTCACCGCGCCACTCGATCCTACCAACGTATACAAGTTAGATCGCTCAAGTGGCACTACATGACCGATATGCAAACAAGTTTGCCCTTCTTGATAGTACGGCCATCTATCCTAAATCCAGTCAAGCAATTCTCTACTCAATCTTAGACCGGTGAAATGGAAATGCCCTAGGTTATACCTTTGCCATGCGCTTTCTATTTAATCACCGTGTTCATCTCCGTCTCCGACACATCGATGCCAGTGCAACACATGCACCAACACATCAACAATGATATGATCCACTTTATATCATCACGTGGCTTTTGGTCCATCGATCCTCGACTTGTTTGCTCTTCACCGTTGCGTTGGTCCATCGGCGCCAAGCCATCACCTAACTTGCCCTTCACACTTGCAACCAGTCCGTCGACGCGAAGCCTTGTCTTGATCTTCTCCATCTAGCCACATGACTCAATGTCATGTCTCATGTGCATTAAGCTCCTTCATCATCACATGTGTGAGCTAGGCATCATCTCCAAACCATTTTCACCTCCATGGCATAGATGCTCACACACGTGTACCTGTGGACTAATCTCCTGTGTAATCATCACTTAAACACATATTAGTCCATCTAAGTTGTCACTCAATTACTAAAAACAAACAAGGACCTTTCAGACGGTGCGCCACTGGATCTACCTTTAGGGCGCGGCCTCCGAATCCGCCTCCATTTCGCCTCCCCGAAGTGGAGAAGGGCCACCAGATAGGCCGTTAGAGCGCCCTTGCCACCACCGGGGCACATGCCCCCGCACTGCCGCCCGACGGAGAGAGGAGAGAGGGACGAGAGGAGCTAGGAAGAGGGACGAGAGAGGAGACGGCGAGGCTGCTCGGTGTCGGGAGAGGGACGAGGCTGCTCGGTGTCGGGAGAGGGACGAGGCTACTCGGTGTCGGGAGAGGGACAAGAGAGGAGAGAGAGGAGCGCACAGCTCATAGTGGAGCATGCGGCGGCTGAGGAACGAGGGAGGTGAGGGTGAAACCCTAAACTCTTATGTGTGTGTGTGTGTGTGTGTGTGTGTGTGTGTGTGTGTGTTTGGAATTGGGCCTTTTGGGCTGTTCGGTTGGGCTTGATTTACTAAGGCGGTTAAACTTATAATGTCCGCCTCGTTAAATGATTTACCCAGGCGGTTACATAAAGATTCCCACCTCAGCCCGCCTCGTAAAAGATTTTATGTAGTAGTAACGTCCGGCGCTCCCGGACGCCCGGATGGGATCGTTACCGTTGAAAAATTTGTTTCTGGCCTTTGCTTTTCAATCACACAGCAAAGAAAGAGAAACGGCCACATGCATTTTAGTAAGTATCAAAGACTAGAACTGTCACCTACTAGAATAATTTCTGTAATGGAATGGGAAAATATAAACTGAAAATAATTTATCAGCATGGTGGATGCCCTTTGTCTTTACATTTTCGATGGCACTCAGAAACAAGTAGTGACAAAAAATATGATATGAGCACCAATTATGTTTGTTGCAGTGGTGGGCGTGATTTCACGAGAAAGAATAACAAATGACCAAGCAATTTCAGGTCTTAGTCGAAATTCGAGAAAGAAAATTTGGCATGACACATGTATATGTATTATTATCATGCAACTCGGTCAATGGAAATACAATATTATCATATATATTATTCTCAAAACAAGTCTTGGCAAAGTACAATATGGACACCAATTGTCATCGGTGCATTCGTTTTTTTTCTCGAACGACGCAGGAGAACTGCGCGTCATTTCATTAAGGTAGAAGAAAAGGTACAAGGGTCAAAGAGACCCAACACACACTCAACACACACACACACAACACACTACACTAAAGGTTACAGACTAGCCAAACAAGTATGACAAAGCCTTAGAGCATTACGCATCATCAGGCCTTAGAACGAGATCCTAAGGTTTGGTAGCCCCAGCCGTGCACCAAAGACCCCCCTCAGCGCTAATGGACCGAAGGACCTCTTGGACACAATGAATTATCAAAGACATAGGAGTTGCGATGTTTCCAGATCTCCCAAGCCACAAGAAAAATCAGGGAATTGAGGCCTTTTCGCACTTCTTTAGGGACAGCAGCAGTAGACCTCCTCCACCACCCAGAAAAACAAGTTACATCAGATTGAGGTGCTAAATGTAGTAGCCCAAACTGACGCAAAACCAAGGCCCAAACCTGTCGAGCAAAAACACAACCCACCAGTTCATCTTCTTGATCACATAAAGGACAGGACTCAGGATGGGGCAGGTTTCTTTTTGCCAGTCGATCAGCTGTCCAAACCCGGTTATGGAACACCAGCCACATAAAAAACTTGCAACGTGGGGGAGCCCAGGATTTCCAGATCCTTCTCCACGACCCAAACTTGATGGATCCCTCAAAGAAGGCTGCATAGGCAGATTTGCTAGAGTAGGAACCATCCTGCGTTAATTTCCAAATGTATTTGTCCTCTATGTGTGGGTGCAGCACAAATCCATCCACCAAGTCCCAAATGTGAAGGTAATCAAGCAAAACCTCAACAGTAAGGGCTCCCTTTATATCCAAGACCCAGCTTCTGTTATGCAGTGCCTGGGCCATAGTCCTAATTTTAACTGTTCGCTTTGGGACTGCATTGAACAGGTTTGTAACTAATTTAGCCATGGTACGCCCCTCAAGCCATCGATCTTTCCAAAATAGTATTTCCTTTCCATTTCCAACAATGGCATCAACTGCAGCTTCAAAGAGGGCCATTTGGCAGGACTTATTTCGGTCGCAGCTGATTTGCTATGAGAGAGGTGGTGGGGGTGAAATCACAGGGAAGAGTAATAAATGACCTAGCAACAACCAGATTTAGTTGAAATTAGAAAATACTTTTGGCACAGCCGCAATGTATATGTTATATCATGCAACTATGGCAACAAAGAGGTTCAAATAACATGTCAAACACCAACATATAGGTCTAAATGACATGTCAAACAAAAGTAGGAACTAGTGATCAGTTTCCTAGGGGACACAGTAGTGAGCTACATATCAAGCATTCAAACCGAACAAAGTAGCAAGCTTCCCAGAAGGTGCTCCTGTTCGCCTCCTTGTTCCCCTTCCTAAAGCACTTGAACTTTATATGAAAAATGAGCAAACTGATGTGAGTAAAGTTATTGTAGTAAAGACAAGCAATGGTGGCTTCTTACTTTGTATCATTGGTGGCCTCTGCTAACCTTCCCCTTCCCCTTACTTTTTTCTTCATGTTCTTCCATAAGTGCCTCATGCACTCTCTATGCTCCACTTTTGGATACCTCTTCCACAGCCAATTCTATTCCCTTTCCAGCATCTCTGCTAACGACCAACCCTGGATGAAAAATGTACTAAGTACTCATATGAAAACATGGGAGCATCATACTCATCTTCCTCATCAACAATTTCACCATCAGGATCAAACTTGGTGTCAGAATCAGACCAATCATCATCAGAGTTAGATGATGAAGCCAGATCAATGCCATAGCTGCTATCACTAAGTACTTTTGCATCAGCCCCAGAAGCACTTTCTTTGTTGGCCGCTCTCTTTTTTTGGTGGACATAGTCTTTTTCTTAGATGTTGTTGTGATTGTTTCAGTTGTGGTTGTTTCGTTTGTGGCTCTGTCATTGGTGCATTTCTGAATTAGAATCACACTAGCTCTCTCATTGGTGCATTTCTGAATTAGAATCTCACCAGCGCTCATAGTAGGATGAAACCTTCGCTTTGTTGGAGAAAACTGCAGTGGACCCTCAAAATTGTTTATTTAAGCATTGACGCATATTAATCCCTTCTCAACATTGATTAGAAATAACTCTAACATATTTTCATCAGATTTGATTTCCACATATTCAGTCTCCAAATCACGCCACAAAGTAATGTACTACTTAGAACCCCACGAGAAGTGCTCATCAATGAAATCAACTAGCTGCGGTAGCCAAAAACCATTGGTGTCAAGAACCTTGGTTGGCAAAGTTCTACCTTGCCACCATATTTTGGACTATTATCTGGCAAGCTGAAGAAAAATTCACTGATTTGCCCTACAAATCACAGCATTGAATGAAAACGAGTTAAGACATCTATTAATCGCTGATATTTAATTTTTGACTAAATTGAAGCACACATCTCACAAAAGACAAAATGAAAACAGTAGCCATGCTCTTCCATGGTAATTGTTGGGGCGAGGCACGTTTGCTACTAGGGGAGGCAGGCCCTCTGGTTGTGCTGGAGGAGCGGGTGCACTCCTCCTTTGCTTTTGCTGGGCAAAACCGCCTGCCCTTTGCTGCTCCCTCCATTGGAGGAATGGGGCACGCTCCCCCATTGGAGCCGCGGTGGAGCTAGCAGGCGGCCAGGAAAGGCGCCCGCCGACTTGCCATCCGGCCGGAGGAGGCTCCTACAAAACATCCGCCCTCTCGGTCTAGGGCCGAGGCGCCGAGCTGCTTGCCCTATATTGCTCAGTCCTGAGGGGGGATGCGGCGAGGGAGGGAGGGGAGGCAAGGAGGGAGAGAGGGCAGCTGGGAGGAGCGCCGCCCTGAAACACGTTCGCATCGAGAGTCGAGAGGAAATTGACAGGCCTAATGCTTGGGAGGGGATGAGGATACACCTGTCTTTTGGTATTGGTGTTTTTCATTTTTTAGACCAATGGCATTCACCCGGCTTTATTGAAAGCTTAACGAAAGCCCAAGATCGTCACTGGGGATACCAGTTTTACAGAGTAGCGTAGCGGAATAAAAGTTCGAGTTCAGGTAAAAGCACGAAACTATCTCTAGAGAACTCTAAAAAAGATAGTGCAACCAAAGGTTTTAACAAACCAGGGCCAAAGAACTACCGCGCCACCTTGAGCAGAACTAAACATGAAGCAGAAACACCGAGGGCGCACGGGTCTAAGCCGCACGGGACGTCAGCAGGTCTAACACTTCATCAGTCTTCGCTTTCAGGCTTGTTTTGAGCAACCGGCGCCATGCTTTGGATATTGTCAGCATCTTGAAGATTATCGTCTTTGGCGACCGCACCCCCTTTTTGTTAAGGGTTATTTTGAATGGTGCTATTGCAACTCTTAATGTTTTGAAAAATACCATTATAATTCATCTATTTTGAAATATACCATTGTGATTCTGCCCCTCATTGAAATACACCACACTCTACGTATAACGCAGCTTTGGGCCCAGCTGAAGGACGATGGTCGTATACAGTATTTTCGTATAGACCGTAGTGCACCTGTCTCTTTCTTCATCCTCCTCCGTCTCCTACTTTTGCTCCAGCGTCCATGGAGCTCGATCCCCATGGCAACCACCGCCCTCGTCCACCTCCGTGCTTCCGTGCACTAGGAGCTCGTCTAGGGAGGATCTCACCCACATATAGAGGAACTGTCCCTCGCCGCGGCCCCTGTCGCGGCCTCCGTAGGCCCTCACTCACTCCTGTGCAGCACCATGGTCTCACGCGTGCGTTGTACCCGCATAGAGGCCCGCGCTCGCCGCTCACGCGCCTTGCCGGCGACCGGGCTTGAGTCAACGAGCAGCATGCCTGTGCTCGACACACGACACTCCGCGGCAACCGAGCTCGCCGTCACGCGCGCCGATCCACCCGAGTCAGCACGCCTGTACACTCTGCTCGCCGGTGACCGAGCTCGCCGTCCAGCACGCCGAGTCAGCCGAGCAGCTCGCCTGCGTTCGCGAGCTTGGCGAATGGGCTGGATGGACAGGAGCTCGCCGACAACGCATGTCGCACACGGCACACCCTCACTCACTCCCGTACAACACCATGGTCTCACTCACTCCCGTGTAACACCATGGTCTCAACACTCATGCGCCGCGCTTGCATAGCGGCAGCGCCGCCAAGCATGCCTACGCTGGGCGCTTGCCGGAGACCGGGTTTGAGCCACCAAGACCAAGCAGTAGGCCAGCATCGCACTCTCTGGCGACTGTGCTTGTCGTCATGCACGCCGAGCCACCTGACTCAGCACGCCTGCGCTTAGCTCACCGTTGCATGTGCCGAGGCACCCGAGCCACTGAGTCAGTACGCGTGCGCTCGCCGCTCGCCGATGACCGAGCTCACCATCGCACGTGCCAAGACATCTGAGTCAGGACGCCTGCGCTCGATGCTCACCGGTCACCGGTGACCGAGCTCGCCGCATGTACCGAGCCATCCGAGTCAGCACGCCAGCGCTCACCACTCATCGGTGACCGAGCTCGTCGTCACAGGCGCTGAGCTCAAATGAAAATTCGCCAGTCAGCACACCAGCGCTCGGCGCTCGGCGCTCGGCGCTCGCCTTGACCGAGCTCGTCGTCACGCATGCAGAGCTAGCCGAGCAGCTCGCCTGAGCTTGCCGTTCACGGTCAACGGAGCTCAGCATCGCGTGCATCGAGCCACTTGAGTCAGCACGCTTACAGCCCTGCACGGCTGCACACACGTCGCATGCACTCCAAGAGCTCGAAGTCACAGGCGGCTATATCTCATCTTCCCAATGTGCCGTGAGGGAGAATGACAAGAAGAACCAACAAGCATGGAGCCAGCGAGCACAGAGATCATGGAGAGAGGCCAGACGCCAGAGAGGTGAGGGAGGAAGGAGTGAAGAAGAAAACAAGGTTATTTTGGTCCATACAAAACTATGTTAACCTGCAGCTGGGCCCAAGGCTATGTTAGACGTAGATATTGGCAAATTTCACATAGCAGTAGATTTATAATGGCATATTTCATAATTGGTGAATTGCAATGATGTTTTTCAAAACCACGAAAGTTGTAATGGCACCGTTCCAATTAACCCTTTTGTTAAACACCATATCGTTTTTGGTCTTCCAAATAGACCATAGAGCACCTGCACATATAAACAAATTGATCTTTCTCTTAATACCTCTATTTTTAATAACAATCTCGTCAAAAATATCTCCGCAGGATGCTGGCGACTTCATCTAGCCAAGATTGTGTTGCGCCCAGTTTTGCAAAGCAAAACTAAGTACTCATATATGTGTGCGCAGGATGTCCAAAACACACGTATAATACCAAATTACATAATATCAAAGTAAAGTACTTTATTACATAGAATAATTCATTACATTAGGGTCACTTAGTCTTTGTTCAATGGCAAATTTATTACATAAGCGGAAATTAGCCCGTACTGCCACAAGGACTCTGACTGGGGAAAAACAACTAGAAGTCCTGAGTGTCTTCAGGATTCTCCTCAAATCTAGCATCTGTTACCTATCCGGGATTTTTATTGAAATTACAACAAGTGTAAGCGCACCGATTTTCATTGAAATTATAACAAGTGTAAGCGCATGGTCGAGGATCCTTTCTGGAAAAAAGTTTGGAATTTGAATTGCCCAAAGAAAATGATTCACTATCTTTGGCGGATGGGGCATAACAGCATGGCTTTACATGTAAATCTGTGTAAGCGCGGGATGAGGATTGACAAAAGCTATGTGATGTGTGGGAGGTATGATGAGGATGGGGCGCACCTGTTTTTTAAATGCAAGGCACTGAGACAAATTTGGGCAGAGTTGCAGATGGAGGGAGTAAGGTAGGAGATGGCTGGACTATTGTCGGCAAGGGATGTATTGGAGCATGTCATGAAAATAAAACCAGATAGCCAGAGAAGGGTGATAACATTGCTATATCTGTGGTGGTCTGAAAGATGTAACGTGAGAGAAGGAGGCCAGTGTAAGACTAAAAAATCAGATGGCGTGTTTGATTCAGTCCTACGCAGAGGAATGTCAGTGATAGAGCAGCCGAGGATGAATACCACCCAACCGCGGATCAGAAAGCCAAAGGACAGCGCCACCGCATGGTACAGTCAAGCTCAATTGCGATGGAGCCTTCTTTGCCAGGATCACGGAGGGTGATTGGACGTATGTTATCAGGGAGTGGGATGGGGGAGTAATCGGCTCCAGCTACGGCAAGCTAGAGAACGTGAATGAGGCCTCTCATGCCGAAATCATCGCTTGCTTGCAAGGAATTCAGCGAGCTGCAGACATGGGAGTGCAGAAGCTGATTTTAGAGTCGGATGCAGCAATGGTGGTGCAGGCGAAGCCAATCCCAGGGAACAGTAAAGCTTCATAGGGTCTTTCAGTCCAGGTGTAGGTAGTCCGCATCTTCACAGACATGTTTATTTCACTGAGCCTCTCTCCGAGACAGTGCCCAGATCATTATGCCTAAAGTAGGAGGTATTCGAGTACGGAGGTACTAGACCGTGATTCTGGTCCTGATGCGGACACACCTGTCGACAACAGAGAAGGGATTCAATTGAGAGCGGATAGCAAGATCGAATGAATGGATACTCTGAGAATAGAACGATAAAGAGCAAATTTGATTAATCCTACAAAAGCCTTACAAAGGCAGGTAAACTTTATGCAGTATCTGCTACAAAAAGAAGATGAGGTCCAGGGACTATGATCGCTCATCTGCTGGTGGCCTCGTGTGGGAAATGAAAGATCTTCTGTCTATCAACTTCACTTCGCTTAGTGTAAAACATATACCTAGCTCATGTAATTCAGTAGGCGATAGTCTTGCAGCCCTGCGGGCACAGTTGGGTGCGAGTGCTGATCCAGTGCTGGACAACATTCCATTTTGTATTCCTGAGCAGGTTGCCATTGATACAACGACAGTATCTGAGTAATGGAAGTTTTCCGTGTAAAGAAAAAGATGACGGAAGAGCAACAGGAGCGCTCCGATCCGCGTCCGTTTGCGATGACTTCGCTGTCAACGACTAGCAAAGGCAATATGCGTATATGCTCAGTTACTGCTGCTTCAATTTATTTTTCATGACACATGAGCCAAGCTACGACATCTCTGGACATTGCAGAAAAAAACTAGATACAGTGACACTAGCTTCAATTTCTTTTGTAGATTTGCAGAAAATATTTGGATCTTCTAATGTTATAGCATTAAGATGAAATGGCTCGACACATGACTCCTAAAATTGGCCTCGAGGCCACAGGGCCATGTCGGCACATTCTCATCCCGAGATATACCATAAAGATACACAAATAGAATGCTCGCTGAGTGGCACTCGTGAAACTTATATAGGGTAGTTTGAAGTTGCTCTTAATAACCAACAAAGATTTTTGGGCTATAGAATTTTTTCCATGAAAATTACTTATAATAACGAAAGAAACAGATCCGTGTTTCATCAAATCGACCAATCGAGGCAACGAAAAAGGGACTGTATGATGAAACAAACCCCCGAGAGGCACGCACAGCTGTACACAAGTACGCATCAAAGTGCATCCAGTGCGTGCCCTTCACACGACGAAACTGAACGATTGACGTGTCAACAACCAAATCCCACGGGTGAAATTTGTACTAGGTGCAATAATGCAACTTGCTAGCTGCTAGCAACAACGCACGCAGTCAGCAGAGGAAAAACAAAACAGGCAGCCTGCGCAATAACTGGGGTGCACGAGCATCCTCCCGTTCACAGCCTAGCACGCCCCTCGCTGCCGCGCGCGACGTCCTTGCAACCTCTCTACGAGCCTCCAGCCGGCTCTCTTTTCTTTAAGAGCCAGGAGAGCCTAGCTCACGCCTTCACCTGACACGACCGTGCTCCTCTCCACGTAACCACCATGTCCAGCCCTGTCGCCATGATCATCGTGCTTCTGCTGCTGCCGATGGTGGTGGTGTTGGTGGTTGCCGCCGTGTCACCAGCTCCTGCGCCGGCGGGGTCGGGGAGCACCCAGACCCAGGTGGATGTGGCTGGTGAGCGGAGGCCGCCGCCGTCGCTCGTGCCGTTCAGGGCGAGACAAGATGGCGGCGGGCGGCGGCAGCCATTCTTCCACGGGCGGGCGGCGGGTGGGTAGCATGCCGAGAGGGTTCCGCGTGCCGCCGTCCGCGCCCAGCCGGTACGTCAACTACCACACCATCGACGCCGGCGTGTGCGCTCACGGCGGCGGCCGTGGCCGGCAGCCATGACAATTTACACGGACGGGGATCATGCATCGTCAGTCGTATTCTTAATTTGGTCCATTATTGGAGAGGAGTGTGCTACCTAGCTGTACTATACATACATGTATATATACCAGTCATGGATGCACTCGTGCTGCTGAAACAATATATGCATGAGCAAGCATAGCAATAATAATAATACAAATACAATACAAATACAAATCCGTCCAGGTGGATGGCTTTTTAATTTTGCAAATTTGTGTTACCCTTCCTTCAAAGAAGAAAGGGGTTCGTGCTATATAATTTGGCATGTGGAGAATTAAACTGTGGAGATTCTTCTCTCTTTCACTACGTTTTGGAGCTGTTTTGTCACTTGAACTCTGATAGATTGTATTCTCTCCATAAAATTTCTTTTGAGAGAAATGCACACGTGTCAATACATTGTGGTAATTAATATATACATGTGTGTGACTAGCACTCTGTTCGACTGAGCTGAATTCTAGGAATGAATTATTATGAGACCCCGTTTAGATTCTTGGAATTGAATTCTGTGGGGATATAAACCCCCGGTATCACAAGACAAGACATGTGCCGCACCATTAAAACTGACCTGACCCAGAAGATAAAGACGTGCGGCGCAAGACACTGCACCACACGGTTATTGTACCAACTTAGGTAGTTTACTTGTAAGCTTGTCCCTTCAGACTATATAAGGAGGGGCATGGATAGATCCCAGAATCCAGAATCCAATCAATCTCATCTACTAGCAATACAATACAGCAATACACAGGACGTAGGGTATTACGCCTCGCGGCGGCCTGAACCTGTATAAATCTCGTGTCTCACGCTTCCAACGTAACTCTTACTCGTCTCAGGCGCATATTCACCGATCAATCTACTACCTTACGCATACCCCTCGATAGACCGCCGACTGATATCTCGTCGACAGTTGACGTGCCAGGATAGAGGGTGTGCTTCCTGATCCCAATGGTGAGCAAGATGGATTTCATCAGTCGTCGACCACGATATCTAGGAGGCGGCGGAGCAGATCTGAATTTTCGTCGTCAGTCAACCACGCGATCTCTGGATCTCGTAACGGCATCCTTCGTCAACCACATCCAGGCAGCGACGATCCTCAGCGACCGGTGATGAAGACGATGTTCCCGACCTCTCTCCAGATCGACATGTACCCGCCTAAACATGGGTGGCCGAGTCCTAGCGATGCAACCGTCACAACAACCAATCGTGAAGGGCATGTACGATAGCTGGCAGCAAGCTAATATACGTCGAGATTGGATCGGTGCTTCTGGCGGCGGCATCGGGCAATACACGTTTCGGATTGGTGCTTCTTCTCCAGTCAAGATGCGTTCTGCACAAAGCCGACCACCTATTACCAAAGCCACGTATAAGTGACCAAGGAAGATAACGAACACATCAAGGAAGATAACGAA
Organism: Eremochloa ophiuroides; assembly: GCA_038502445.1. NCBI lineage: Eukaryota > Viridiplantae > Streptophyta > Magnoliopsida > Poales > Poaceae > Eremochloa > Eremochloa ophiuroides. The sequence continues at coordinate 9,467,853 of JAHLJS010000009.1, read as the reverse complement.
CACATCAAGCTGACTAAAATATTTAAGATATTTTTTCTGCTACTAGCCGTGCAATCATAATTCGAAGACGATCGATCGTGATCAAAAAGCTAAGTCATATTTTCCTATCTTAATTAAGATATTTTATTTTACATATTTTGTGTTCGGATTTCTTCATCAATCTACGTGATATTTATTGACAGAGAATTAATCGTCTCTCATCGTCAATGTTCTGCTATGGCCTCGGCAACTGGCAAGCCTAGAGCCATCACGCGAGCCAAGTCAAGCGACTCCTTGACATGCCGACAACTCCACCCGATGTCAATCAAGCTAAATCATATTTTTAATATTCTTCTACGTATTTTTTGACCTTCATATATCTCTAGAAATTATCTTCATAGTTCTTCGCCGACGACCTCTCCAAAAGCCTCGGCAAAGCTCGGACACTCGCCGATAATTTCTCCATAAGCCCCGACCATGCTCAGGACACTACAAAGATTTTCTCTGCCGACGAGATACTAAGTATGTCTCCGTTTTCTTCTCTTAAGGGTTGCTTAACGTACCTTAGTAGCACACGCTTTAATCCGTGAAACCTGTCTACACCCCGTAAACCGTCACACAACATAGGTCATGCTAAGAAACCTCTGAACCAGACGCCGGGTCAGGTGCTTAAACGTAACAGGTCAACTATCAGGAGAAATTACGTGACCTGACAAGAGTAAGAAACTGGACAATCTTATATGCATTCTATAATATTGGGATCCGTTCCAAAATCTACATCATGTAACTACCAATTGTACATTTTTATTTTGCAGGAATTCCTCGCCGACTCGTCGCCGCTCCTCGTCGTCCTTGCACTGCTCAGACACCGTTTCCGACCACACTGGGGAACTCGCTGGACTCGTCGCTGCTTCTCGTCATCCTCACGCTTGCTCAGACACCGCCTTGCGACCACGCTAGAGACTCATCGCCGTCGCTCCTCGCCGTCCTCGCGCTGCTCGGACATCATCTCCGACCACGCTGGGGACTCGTCGTCGCTACTCGCCGTCCTCACGCTGTTTGGACATTATCTCCGACCACGCTGGGGACACGTCGTCGCTACACGTCGACCTCCCGCTGGAACCCGTCTCCGACCACGCTGGGGACTCGTCGTCGCTACTCGCCGTCCTCGTCGTCGCTCATCGTTACCACCGACCACGCTGGGTCTCGTCACCGAGCTATCAAGACACTCCACGCTGTTCGGATCAGGGTGCTGATCTTGGGCAGCACATCGGGGGTCTTGATATGCGTCTCGTCTGCTCGGAAGATTGTCCCGAGCACCATGCTGTGCTCAGGAATTTCATCGTTGCCTCGCCTGCTCAGAAGACTTTTCCGCGCACTTGTTGTGTTCGGGGACTTCGTCGTCGCCTCGGCTGCTCGAAAGATTGTTCCCGATCACTTGATGTGCTCGGGGACAGCGTCATCGGCTCGCCTGTTCGGAAGACCTTTCCGATCACTTGATGTGCTCGGGAACTTCGTCGTCGTCTCGGCTGCTCGAAAGATTTTTTTCGATCAATTGCTGTGCTCAAGGACTTCGTCAACACTTCACATGATAAACAAAGATAAAGATTTTGACCCTGACACCACGTGACAACGTCACCTACTATCAGTCTCGTGGACTAAGTAGATACACTTACCTAGCCGGTGAAGGTATTGATTCTGGCGAACCAAAAGTAGATACACTTTACCAAAAATAAGGCTCTTTTCAAATTTTTTCTGAGCTCCTTACATCCGTGAAAGGTCCTAAATGGCTAGAGGGGGTGAATAGCCTATAAAAATCTACAAACAACACTTAACAAGCCAATTAGTAACAATAGCAAGCTTTACAAAGCACTACCTCTAAACTACACTATGCAAGCCATCTAGACAAGTATACTACACTATAATCACTAGTTCACACTCAAAGGCTATGTCACTACTATACCCTACTCCTAAGTGAGCAACTAACTAACAAACTACACGAGAGAGTAAGTAAACAAATGTCAAGAGTAAAGGTGATTTCAATACCCCCGGTGTAGAAAAGATATGAAGTCCAATATAACCAATCAATCAAATACAAGAGAAATTCTCGGTAGAGAGATGACACAAGATTTTTTACCGAGGTTCACTTGCTTGGCGGCAAGCTAGTCCTCGTTGTAGCGATACACCCACTTGGAGGTTCACACGCTAATTGGCATCACACGCCAAACCCTTCTCAAGGGTGCTACACAACCAACACAAGATGGGGATCCACCAAGCTACGAGCAATCTAATAAAGATGTCTTTCACGATCTCCCGCGGGGATAGGTTCAAGAACCCCTCACAATACCTTGATCGGAGGCGGAGACAATCACCAACTCCCCTCAACGATCCTTGCAGCTCCAAACCGTCTAGGAGTCGGCAAACTCCAAGAGTAATGAGAGAAACCGCTGCGAATCACCGCTACCAAGTGCCTCTAGATGATCTCTATCAATGCAATGCACTTGATGCTCTCCAAACTCACCAAATGATGATCACAATCAAGTAGGATGAGTGAGAGTGGAGTAGGAAGGTTCACAAGTATGCTATGATGTTTAGGAGTACCAAGAGGACTTCCCCAAACCAGCCAAGTAGCTATTTATAAGTCACACACAAAGAACTAGCCGTTTAGACTTTACTGCGTACCGTCGGACTGTCCGACAGCTAGACCGTCGGACTAATCTGCACGGTCCGACACCCTGGATGAACGCCACGTGTCACTAGCCGTTTGAAGTCGAACGTTGGATCACAACGGCTAACTTCCCGCGCTAAACAAACCGTCGGACGGACGAACGTCGGACCAACACCCGCGGTCCGACGCCCAGTGCCACTGCACCGTCGGACTGAAAATACACGGCGCGTCGGACCAAATGAAACCACGGTCCGACGTTTCCAGAGAGCTCCCCGAGCCCTGGAAACCGTCGGACGTTGGTCCGACGCTCACCGTCGGACTAACGCCGAGAGTCCGACGCTCTCAGAGCTCGCCACGTGTCAGCTCTCGCATGATCTGCACCGTCGGACACTCGGGCAAAAAGTCCGACGCTCCGAAACTGAGCGTCCAACGCTCCTCCGCAGGGTTAGCCGTCGGACCGAGGCTAATGGTCCGACGCTCTGTGACTCTACGGTCCGACGCTCTATTTTCATAGGATTTTCACTCAAACCTTTCACCCTTTGTTCCCATCTGCTAACACCAAGTGTTCTACACCTTGTGCACGTGTGTTAGCCTTTTCAAAAGAGTTTTCCAAGGGTTTGTTAGTGTCACTAGCATCGATATGCAATACAATGATCATGAACACCTAGTGGCACTTGATAACCGTATTTCATCAACGATTTCGCCCCTCTTGATAGTACGGCTATCTATCCTAAATGTTATCACTCCCTCTATGGAGTCTTGATCACCAAAAGCAAAAGAGCTCCTATGGATTATACCTTTGCCTTGAGCTCCTAGCTTTTTTACTATCTCTTGATGATGCTTGTGGACTCCTTTTGATGATGGACTTATACCATTTGCATGGATGCCGTCAATAGAGCTTTCTCCTTTATTGATGGGCTTACACCATTTTCATGGACGCCGTCATTTCCCTTCACTTGTGGCCTCTACCGACCCGGTCCTTTGCTCCATCTTGCCATTTGCTAATCAATTCTCATGAAACACTTAGAGCAATCGTTAGCAAACTAGGTTTCATCAATTACCCAAAACCAAACATGGGCTTTCAATCTCCCCCTTTTTGGTAATTGATGACAACCTTCACAAAGATATGAAATGAAAACCAAGTTTGCACTTTAGTAGTATTAGCTCCCCCTACATATGTGATTCCTTATGTTTGGTTCAATTTTTCAAATATGTATGAATTTGAATGTTTGGGTGAGCTACTACTATCAAATGATGCTAAAGTATATAGAATGGACCTTTGAAGCATGATACCATCGGAGTTTCGGAAATATACCATCCTTAGCACCATTGTTTACTAGTCATGCATCACAAACTCAAAATACCTCGTGAGATCAACATTTAAGTAAAAGAGGTACTTTGTATGATATATAAGTCCTATGCATGCTAGTTTGTCAAATCACCATTCAAATCCTATTTCTAAGCATTTCACCAATTCAAACAAGTATAAGAATTGAAGTATTGACAATGCAACAATTCATATGTTAATGCATACATAAATGCAACAACTTATTCATGAGCTCGCTCCCCCTACTTGTGTGCTTTCAAATTTTTAATTGACCCCTTTTCTTTCTTATCTTTGTGACTTTCTAGTCCCCCTTTGTCAACAATCACCAAAAATGGTGCAAATTATGGGAGTATCAAGTCAATAAATTAGGTTTAGTTCATGTTCACATTGGTTCAATCTAGATCACTTGCCTAGAAAATGTAACTAAGTTTGAGCCAAGGACAAGCTTCTTCACACCTCACTAGTAGGGTTATCTTGACCATGTTAAGTTACACATCATGAGCTCATGTTCTAGATTCAACACTAGGTTTGCAAGCCCATCAATATGTCATATGCTACCACTTGATTATACAAGCATAAAGAACAAAAGTGGTACCATATATACATGAAAGCATTTGATTTTTCATGAATGAGCCTATAAGAAGCATTTCATGTCTACATGAACTAGACAAATCCTTATCAAAGTATGAATGCCATGTCAACCAATTTTACCTTGCTTTAATCGAAGAAGAGGCATGTCATATAATGTGGAATGCTTTTCACTTCATGTTGGAGTAGTCTAGTATGTTTAGCTCATTTCTCAACTTGCAAAATCTTGACTCATCAAGTGGCTTGGTAAAGATATCCGCTAATTGATTTTCGGTGCCAACACTTTCAATTGCAATGTCCCCTTCGATTTGGTGATCTCTAATGAAGTGATGCCTTATGTCAACGTGCTTTGTTCTTGAATGTTGCACGGGGTTGTTGGTTAGCTTGATAGCACTCTCATTGTCACATAGCAAAGGCACTTTCTTGTATTTTAATCCAAAATCACTCAAGGTTGCCTTCATCCAAAGCAATTGTGCACAACAACTTCCGGCACTAATGTACTCCGCTTCGGCCGTTGAGAGAGCAACACTATTTTGCTTCTTTGAAGACCATGATACAAGAGACCTTCCAAGCAATTGACAAGTTCCACTAGTGCTCTTTCTATCCACCTTGCAACCGGCATAGTCGGAGTCCGAATATCCAATAAGCTCAAAGTTGGACCCCTTAGGATACCACAACCCAACATCTTGTGTGCCTTTCAAATACCTCAATATTCTCTTTGCGGCTTTCAAATGACTTTCTCTTGGTGAGGCTTGAAATCTTGCACACATGTACACACTAAACATGGCATCCAGTCGAGATGCGGTCACATAAAGGAGACTTCCAATCATTGATCTGTATAGCTTTTGATCTACCATTTTGCCACTATCATCCAAGTCCAAATGCCCATTACTTGCCATAGGAGTATTCATGGGCTTTGCATGTTTCAATCCAAATTTCTTCACCATGTCCCTTACGTACTTGCCTTGACTTACAAATGTATCATTCTTCATTTGCTTAACTTGAAGACCAAGGAAGTAGCTAAGCTCACCAATCATGAACATTTCAAACTCACTTGCCATCATATTTCCAAATTCTTCATAAAAATCTTGATTTGTTGATCCAAAGATGATATCATCCACGTATATTTGTAACACAAACAAATCTTTGCCAAGCTTCTTAGTGAAGAGAGTTGTATCAACCTTTCCCATTTTGAACCCTTTAGAGAGCAAGAAATCTCTCAATCTCTCATACCATGCTCTAGGTGCTTGCTTCAAACCATACAATGCCTTTCTTAGCTTGTACACATGGTTGGGCATCTTCACATCTTCAAATCCGGGAGGTTGTTCCACATAAACCAACTCATTTATGTACCCATTGAGAAATGCACTCTTGACATCCATTTGATATAACTTGATGTTGTGGGCACAAGCATAGGCTAATAAGATTCTAATGGCCTCCAATCTAGCAACCGGTGCATAGGTTTCTCCAAAATCAAGACCTTCTACTTGAGTGTAACCTTGTGCAACCAATCTAGGCTTGTTCCTTATTACTATGCCACCTTGATCTTGCTTGTTTCTAAAGACCCATTTTGTTTCTATCACATTGTGTTTCTTTGGTCTTTTCACTAGCTCCCAAACTTGATTTCTTGTGAAATTGTTGAGCTCTTCATGCATGGCATTGACCCAATCAACATCTTTCAATGCTTCCTCAATCTTGGTTGTCTCTATGGTTGACACAAATGAGAAATGCTCACAAATTTGAGCTAATCTTGCTCTAGTTTGAACTCCACTTTGAATACCACTAATGATTTGATCCAAAGGATGATCTCTTGCAATAGAGACCGGTTGGAGAATAGGAACTTGATCATTGGATTGAGATGAACTGGCTTGTTGACCTTGCACTTGAGATTGATCTTGTGAGTCACTTGCACTTGCTTCATTTTCAACTTGCATACTAGTATGAATTGCACCATCATCTTCATCATCATTGACTTGCCTTGGCCTAATATCACCAATATCCATATCTTTCATTGCATTTGCCAGGTCATTGCCTCTCACGTCACTCAGATTTTCAACTTCATCTTGAGAGCCTTGGGTTTCATCAAATTCAACATCATGTACCTCCTCAAGAGTACCACTAGCCAAATTCCAAACTCTATATGCCTTGCTTGTGGTTGAATAGCCAAGTAAGAAACCTTCATCACATTTCTTTTCAAACTTGCTCAATCTTGTGCCTTTCTTGAGAATGTAGCATTTGCAACCAAAAACCCGAAAATATGCAATGTTGGGCTTTCTACCATTCAATAGCTCATAAGGAGTCTTTGCAAGCATACCATGGCAATATAAGTGGTTGATGTAGTAGCAAGCGGTGTTGATTGCTTCGGCCCAAAAAGAATGACTATCATTGTATTCACTTAGCATTGATCTTGCCATATCTATCAAGGTTCTATTCTTCCTTTCAACAATGCCATTTGATTGTGGTGTATACTTGGGTGAGAATTGATGTCCAATGCCATACTCATCACACAATTCATCAATCTTGGTGTTCTTGAATTCACTACCATTGTCACTTCTAACTTTCTTGATGGTTGTTTCAAACTCATTTTGGCTTCTCTTGACAAAAGACTTGAATATATCATACACTTCACTCTTGTCAACTAGAAAGAATACCCATGTATATCTAGTATAGTCATCCACAATCACAAATCCATACTTGCTCCCACCAATGCTAGTATATGTGGTTGGTCCAAACAAGTCCATATGCAAGAGCTCAAAAGCTTTACTAGTACTTATCATGCTCTTTTTAGGATGTGTATTTTCAACTTGTTTGCCGGCTTGGCATGAACTACAAAGCTTATCTTTCTCAAAAGTGACATCTTTCAAGCCTCTAACTAGATCATGCTTCACTAGTTTGTTCAATTGTTTCATTCCAACATGACCAAGCCTTCTATGCCATAACCAACCCAAACTTGACTTAGTGATCAAACAAGTTGACAATTGAGTTTCACTAGCATTGAAATCCACAAGATATAGGTTGTCATATCTAAACCCCTTGAATATCAAATTTGACCCATCAACACTAACAATTTCAACATCATCAACCCCAAATATGCACTTGAAACCGAGATCACAAAGTTGTGCAACCGAGAGCAAATTGAAGTTTAAGCTTTCAACTAGCAACACATTTGAGATGGACATATCATTGGAGATAGCAATTTTACCAAGTCCTCTCACTTTTCCTTTCTTGTTGTCACCAAATGTGATTGCATCATAGCCACTATTTGCACTTGTGTTGAGAGAGCCAAACATACTATAATCACCCGTCATATGTTGAGTGCATCCACTATCAAGCACCCAATGCCTCTCTCTGGCTTTGTAATTGACCTACAAAAACAGATTAATTCCTTTTAGGTACCCAAACTTGCTTGGGTCCTTGAAGGTTAGTGACTAAGCTCTTTGGTACCCAAATGGTCTTCTTCTTTGGACCCAACATGGATGTACCAACAAACTTAGCCTTCACACCATTTGAGCCCTTTGTGAGAATGTAGCAAGAATCAAACTTAATTGAGGATACATAAGCATTGGATTTCTTGCTTTTGCAATCTTGCTCTAAATGACCAACTTGCTTGCATTTTGTGCAATACCGGCCATTTCTCTTCACAAAACAAGTCTTGTGAGGAGCAAAGGCAGTTTTGCCTTTCTTGGGGATATAGTCCAATCCCTCTTTGTGGAGAGATGCCCTTTGGCTACCCAAGCACATAAGCAAGCGGTCCTCACCACCATATGCCTTAGCTAAGGAGTGATTGAGCTTTTTAACCTCCTCCTTTAGGTTCTTGTTCTCAACTACTAGTGAAGGGTTACTAGTGGGTGAGGTAGTAGTGGGGGTGCTACAAGAAGGGTTAGTAGTAGCAACAATAATAGGTTCACAAGATATATCACATGTTACACTTATGTTGCAAGTTTTAGTTTCTTTCTTTTGCACTTGTTATTGCAAGTCTTCATTTTGCTCCACTAGAGAGGAATGAGCTTCATCAAGCTTAGTGTGAGCCTTTTGGAGCTTCTTATGGTCTTCCTTTAGACTCTCATAAGATGCTCTAAGCTCCTCAAGTTCTTGCTCAATGGATTGTTTATCCTTACGCAAACCCTTACATTCCTTTCTAAGTTTATCAAAATGAATACGTGCATCATCAAGCATTTCAATTAATTCTTCTTTTGTTAGGTCATCATCACTATCATCATCACTAGATTCGCTATCGGATGATACCTTAGAGCCCTTGGCCATGAAGCATGAAGAAGTATCGAAGATGGAAGGCTTGTCATGAATGGCAATGCTTGCATGTGCCTTCCTCTTGCTCTTCTTGTCATCATCACTCTCTTCATCACTTGAAGAGGCATCACTATCCCATGTCACCACATGAGAATAGTTCTTCTTCTTCTTGTATGAGGATTCCTTCTTCTCTTTCTTCTCCTTCTTCTCATGCATGTTCTTCTTTTTGCCCTTGTGATCATCTTCACTTGAGTGTGGGCAATCGGCTACCAAGTGATCTTTGCTTACACAATTGAAGCATCTTCTTGGGCCATCAAATTTTCTTGCATTCTTCTTCCTTCTTGCCCGGTAGCCCTTCTTCTTCATGAACTTGCCAAATCTTCTCACTAGAAGGGCCATCTCCTCATCACTCTCACTTGTGCTTAATGGATCTTCACTTGATTCAACTTTTACTTTACCCTTGTCATTTGATGATGATGTGCCTTTGAATGCCACACTCTTCTTCTTCTCATCTTTGGAGTCTTCATCTTTTTCTTTCTTCTTCTTATTAATCAACTCCTCCTTGTCATCATCATCTCTATAAGCATCATCGGTCATCACCTCCGCTAGCACTTGATTTGGAGTCAATTCACTCAATGTTGTCTTCACCAAGACCGTGATCAATGTGGCAAACCGCTTGGGCAAGGTCTTCAAGAACTTCATGGAGAAGTCACTATCTTTCACTTCCTCATCAACGGCCTTGAAATCATTCACAATGACTTGCAATCTATGGAACATCTCCGGCACGGTTTCATCATCCTTCATCTTGAAGCTTGCAAACTTGTCCTTCAAGATGTATGCTTTGGCGGCCTTTACACCCTTGGTGCCCTCATATGATTCCTCAAGTTTCTTCCAAGCTTCATGAGCACTCTCAATGTTCTTGATTTGCTAAAACACTTTTTCATCTACGGCCTCATGAATAGCACAAACCGCAATGTCATTGAGTTGAAGCAATCTTTCTTCGGCGGTTGTGGGATTGGCCGCATTGGCAATCTCAATCTTTGTTTCCACAACCTTCCAAACCTCTCTATTGATTGACTTGATGTGTGAGGTCATCTTGCTCTTCCAATATGCATAATTTGTGACATCAAATTGGGGTGGCTTCTTGGTGTTGTTGATGTGAATGTTGAGTTGAGCCATTTTTACACCGTAGGTTGTTAAGCCTCAAATCAACGGTGCCTCGGCTCTGATACCACTTGAAAGGTCCTAAATGGCTAGAGGGGGGGTGAATAGCCTATAAAAATCTACAAACAACGCTTTACAAGTCGATTAGTAACAATAGCAAGCTTTGCAAAACACTAGCTCTAAACTATGCTATGCAAGCCACCTAGACAAGTATACTACACTATGATCACTAGTTCATACTCAAAGGCTGTGTCACTACTATACACTACTCCTAAGTGAGCAACTAACTAACAAGCTACACACGAGAGTAAGTACACAAAAGTAAAGAGAGAAGGTGATTTCAATACCCCCGGTGTAGAGAAGATATGAAGTCCAATATAACCAATCAATCACATATAAGGGAAATCCTCGGTAGAGAGATGACACAAGATTTTTTACCGAGGTTCACTTGCTTGCCGGCAAGCTAGTCCTCGTTGTAGCGATACACCCACTTGTAGGTTCGCGCGCTAATTGGCATCACACGCCAAACCCTTCTCAAGGGTGCCGCACAACCAACACAAGATGGGGATCCACCAAGCTACGAGCAATCCACTAAAGATGTCTTTCGCGATCTCCCGCGAGGATAGGCTCAAGAACCCCTCACAATACCTTGATCGGAGGCGGAGACAATCACCAACTCCCCTCAACGATCCTTCAAGCTCCAAGCCGTCTAGGAGTCGGCAAACTCCAAGAGTAATGAGAGAAACCGCTGCGAATCACCGCTACCAAGTGCCTCTAGATGATCTCTATCAATGCAATGCACTTGATGCTCTCCAAACTCACCAAATGATGATCACAATCAAGTAGGATGAGTGAGAGTGGAGTAGGAAGGCTCACAAGTATGCTATGATGTTTAGGAGTACCAAGAGGACCTCCCCAAACCAGCCAAGTGAATATTTATAAGTCACACACAAAGAACTAGCCGTTTAAACTTTATTGCGTACCGTCGGACTAATCTGCACGGTCCGACACCCCGGATGAACGCCACGTGTCACTAGCCGTTTGAAGTCGAACGTTGGATCACAACAGCTAACTTCCCGCGCTAAACGAACCGTCGGACGGACGAACGTCGGACCAACACCCGCGGTCCGACGCCCACTGCCACTGCACCGTTGGACTGAAAATACACGGCGCGTCGGACCAAACGAAATCACGGTCCGACGTTTCCAGAGAGCTCCCCGAGCCCTAAAAACCGTCAGACGTTGGTCCGACGCTCACCGTCGGACTAACGCCGAGAGTCCAACGCTCTCAGAGCTCGCCACGTGTCAGCTCTCGCACGATCTGCACCGTCGGACGCTCAGGCAAAATGTCCGACGCTCCGAAACTAAGCGTCCGATGCTCCTCCGCAGGGTTAGCCGTCGGACCGAGGCTAATGGTCCGACGCTCTGTAACTCTACGGTCCGACGCTCTATTTTCATAGGATTTTCACTCAAACCTTTCACCCTTTGTTCCCATGTGCTAACACCAAGTGTTCTACACCTTGTGCATGTGTGTTAGCCTTTTTAAAAGAGTTTTCCAAGGGTTTGTTAGTGTCACTAGCATCTATATGCAATACAATGATCATGAACACCTAGTGGCACTTGATAACCGTATTTTATCAACGATTTCGCCCCTCTTGATAGTACGGCTATCTATCCTAATGTGATCACTCCCTCTATGGAGTCTTGATCACCAAAAGCAAAAGAGCTCTTATGGATTATACCTTTGTCTTGAGCTCCTACCTTTTTCACCATCTCTTGATGATGCTTGTGGACTCATTTTGATGATGAACTTATATCATTTGCATGGATACCGTCAATAGGGCTTTCTCCTTTATTGATGGGCTTACACCATTTTCATGGGCGCCGTCATTTCCCTTCACTTGTGGCCTCCACCGACCCGGTCCTTTGCTCCATCTTGCCATTTGCTAATCAATTCTCATGAAACACTTAGAGCAATCGTTAGCAAATTAGGTTTCATCAATTACCCAAAACCAAACATGGGATTTCAATCCGTCTGTTCAAGCAACTCCGAAGATTTGCACCTCCCGACGAATGCAAGGCACTCGAAGACTAGCTGTGAGGATATAAACCCCCGGTACCACAAGACAAAATATGGGCCGCACCATCAAAGATGGCCCGGCCCAGAAGACAAAGACGTGCGGTGCAAGGCACTGTACCGCACGGTTATTGTACCAACTTGGATTGTTTACTTGTAACCTTATCCCTTCATACTATATAATGAGGAGCAGGGATAGATCCCAGAACCCAGATCCAATCATCTCATCTACTAGCAATATAATACAGCAACACACAGGAAGTAGGGTATTACGCCCCGCGGCGGTCTGAACCTGTATAAATCTCGTGTCTCACACTTCCAGCGTAACTCTTGCTCGTCTCAGGCGCAACTTCACCGATCAATCTACTACCTTAGACATACCCCTCGGTAGACCGCCGACGATATCTCGTCGACAAATTTATTTTAAAAATCATAATTTACACACATATTAATTAACTTAATATGATTGTATATAGATTATTTTTATATTATTGTTAACTATACAAGAGAGATACTTATATGTTGTATTTTTATCGTGTGAGAGCAAGTTGAAGAACGTGCTATTAATTACACAAGTAGAAATATAGCATGATGATCTATAAAATCGAATTCTATCTCTCACTCTATGAATTTGAGGTATGTTAATACATGAACTTTAGAAAGTGGTGAAATAAAATAGCCTAAGTTGTTAACTAGATTTCGATTCCTCTAAATAAAATGATCCAAATAGCCTCTGAGAGAAAAATACTGTGTTGTGGCTGGAAATAAGCTGAATCTACCTCAAGCGAACAGAGCATAAATCTAAAATTAGTTATGGTTTTATTAAGATTATAAAACATAACCACAAAGGAAATCAATAAATAAGTTATATATATATATGACCCAATGATTACGAAAATTTTACTATAATTTAAGCATATAATAATTAGGCCACCATAAAAATTTCACCGCAAGCTGAACCATAAAGCTGCAATTATATACTTTCCAATGAATTATAGAAAAGCATACATCTAAATTTACAGAAAAACTATATACTAAACCATATTATTTGTTCACTTGTAGATTTATTTATATGCAATCTAAATTTGATTTTGCATTTTATGATTTTCTATTGTGATTTAAAAAAGATTTAGCCGAAATAAATAAAAAAGAAAAGATAAAACTGCCTTTAAAACATCTAATAATCGGACCGAGGAAGTAAATTGCATGATTTCAGAAGTAGAGGGGGTTGATTCATCTGATTTTGTGGTTCACGGAGGAAAAGCGGACTTTTACAAGAGTTGAGGGATGAAAAGTAGATTTTTTCTATGTATGCACAGTGACGATGAAACGACTAAGGCTATCCGTACCCCTCCACTTCTAAAACACACCTCTAAAAAAATATTTTATCCTAGTCAGTAAGGATTTTCATCTCTATATCAACTTCTCCTGCACTCATACATACTCTATACCAAACTCTATACCAAGTGCACGTGGGCCCACGCCTCTCTCTCCCCTCCTTCCCTTTATGTGCGCATGTGAGAAACGCTATTTTTTGTAGCAAACTGAAGCATGCCTGGCTCTTTAGCGTTCATTCGTTAGCGCATAGCCTAAAAGCCCACAAATTCTTAGCCCATCATACTTAAGCCATGCTACCCATGCAAATTGGTTTTCCTTAATCGAAAATGCAGAGTTCATTCGTTAGCCAGAACACATACACCTATACTCCTTCACTATAGGATTTAGAAGTCGTTTAAAACAACGACACAGTCTTCAAAGCATGACTTTGATATGATATTTCTATAAGAATATTTATTGAAAAGTGATATATATGCATATTTTTATGAGAGTATATTTGATAACAAATCTATTTATATAGTTTTATATTTTTAAACTCAACAATTTAAAAGTCATTCACGAATTATATTCCTATGTTTGACTAAAACTTTGTATAAACAGGTGTCCTAGTCTTACAAGGAGCCTCAGTAGAACCTGAGTTCGACTACCCGTGTACCGAATATTCCAGTTCAAGTTCTCTTGGAAGTGAATATTTTAGGATATTCTAGGCGAATGTTTCAGTTCCATTCCCCGTAAGAATGAATATTCCAAGATTTAACAGGTGCGTTTGAGCATCGGCATCGTATTGTTTAATAAAAAAAAGAGTGGAACAGAATAAAAAACAAGAAATTATTATTATTATTATTATTATTATTATTATTATTATTATTATTATTATTATTATTATTATTATTATTATTATTATTATTATTATTATTATTTTGGAAAATGGATGGAAGAGAACTTCACAAGACTGGCTGACTGTCAGCCACTCAACACAGAAACTGCACTACTGGTTACAACTTCATTCCAAGATAAGTTCTTTGTTTGCTAAGGTCAAAAGGTGTACTTTCCCTCTCTTGTGTGACAGTGTGAGCTTCTTATCGAAATGCCGCAAAGCTACAACAGCCACCAGGAGTTTACCACAGTTCACTCATAATACAACAAACTTTCTAGAGTTGCATTCCCTGCACCTTCCTCCACATGTACACTAAAGTCAAGCTACCAACTTCTATTTATTTTTTAAAGACTCACAGTATCATGGTATGGTTACAGATTTGACGAGCGATTGGCATACTCCTGAACCATCGCACCGAAGAGGGACGGTTGTTGGATTAACCTCGATGGTGAATCAAATTCTTTTACCAGACCTGCAAAGAAAATGGTAATACTTTAGAATAACATTCTGGAACACGGAACTACGGAGTACGGACACTAATATTACCAGATACCAACGTCTAACAAAAAGCTCTCGAAATGAATGTATATTCGATATATAAGCAGCATGACTGAAGAGACCTACCTGTATCCAACACCAAAACTCTGTCACAGTCCATGACTGTTGGTATTCTGTGTGCGATGCTAATTATTGTACATGATGAAAACTCCTGTCGCGTGATCTTCTGAATTATGGCATCAGTTTGGGAATCAACTGAAGCAGTTGCCTCATCCATAAATAAGATCTGGGTCTGCTTCAGTATGACACGGCCAAGACAGAGCAGCTGTCTTTGTCCTACACTCCAGTTCTCTCCGCTATCAGCCACTATGAACGATCAAATCAAAAGAAATGAATAGAATGCCAATAGATATAAAATGAGACAAATAAGCATAAAAATAGTAATACCTGAAGCATCAAGTTTTTCAGGTTTGGAAACTACTACATCTTTCAGCTGACAACGCTCAAGAGCCTGAAATGTTGTCCATCAATGTCCATGGTTAGTTAAGGCAGCCAAGGCATCATGTTGGAATAAGACTAAAATAAACTACGCCCTCCATTTCAAATCATAAGTCCTTTTATATTCAAATCACTTTTTGTTCTTCGCAAAAAACCCAAAAAAAAAAACACTTTTTGTACCTGTGACCAAGTTTTTTTTAAAAAAAATAAACAAACACCTACAGTATCAAATAAATGCACTATCATAAATATCTCTCATGATGTATCAATAAATCTCGTTTCATGTTGTAGATATTTTTTTATTTTTTATATAGAACTTGGTCCAAGCCAGAAAAGATTGACTTATGATAAAACTAATGACTTGAAATATGGAGGGAATACATGTTAGTGATGCTATACCTGCCATATTTCTGAATCTGAATACTGTCCGATTGGATCAATGTTGCTTCGAATTGTTCCTTCAAAGAGAACTGGTTCCTGTGGAATTATGCCAAAGCGAGATCTCAGATCATGCAGACCCAGTGTGCATATGTCTATTCCATCAATGATCATTTTTCCCCCAGCAGGTTCTACGAGCCTGAACAGCGCTTGGATCAAAGTTGACTTGCCACTGCCTGTCCTTCCTACAACTCCTATCTTTTCTCCACCACTGATACTTATATTAACGCCTTTCAGAACTAAAGGTGTATTTGGTCGATACCTAACCTGAAATGAAAAAGGTAGACATATTGAATTGTTGTAAATAATCCCTAACTGCAAAGAAAATATTTCAATGCGTCATCCACTTGATTGAGTGCAAGATATATAAAACTTGCCCCAGATTTATGTGCAGTGTAAGGTTTTGAATGCTAAGGAAATAAGGGGGATTAGAATGATTTGAGTACTTTGAATCATAATAATTCATAAAAAGGACTAACAAGGAACTACTAGTAAAACAAAGGTAAGTAAGGACCACTACTAACCTTTAGGTCCTTAATGTCAATGTCCCCATGAGTGGGCCAATTTGAAGAAGGAAGATGCTCTTCTATTTTCCATTCTGCCTCGGAAGGAAGAGCACTGAACTGATTTACCCTCTCCACAGCAACCATATCATTTTCTAACATGCAGCTAATGGATATTGCGTAGTACACCAGAGAATTGAGGGAGAGGCCATAAGATAGAGACATACCAACAAATTCTGCAAAAGCGTAGCAGATATCAGTCTAGGATAAGCCAACAAGGTAATCAACATAAACCTACAGAGACTAATTACCAGATACAACAATTAAGGTAGGGCAATTTGTCTACAGGATACTTAACAACTAGATTGTCTCCAGGACTCGGACAAAAAAATGACTTCTCTGTTGGATGACAAAAAAACAATAGTGATCAATAGACCAAATCAAGGAAATTCACTGTTTCCTAGACAAATTTCCCATTAAGAACATTATCATCCGTTGATTACTCACTTAATAGAAAGACAAAATAATCATGTATATATGTAGATTCAAACATATACTAACAACCAGGCAACCAGGTAGCATAAAAAAATAGAAAGGACACAAGTCAACCATTTTAAATAACAGACAGTACTCTTGGTGTTTTACTTCTATGAATGAAGCAGCTAGGACAATCTGCTAAATTATGAAGCTGAAATTGATGCATTCTCATATTAGAGTCTGGTTCTTTATGATAGAAAACAAATATAATCTAAAATATATTGATATATACCTTTCTTGATAAAATTACTCGGCAGGCTGATCATGAGAAATGCAGTTATTGACAATACAAGTGTTCCAATTAGCTCCAGTCGGAAACCAAGCCATTCGTTTGCAGCATAGTTGTGGAAGTACATGCGCAAACTTGAATTAATTTTGTCTAAATTCTCCTGGAAAAATTCTTTCTCCTTTTTGAAACATCTTATAGTTGTGGCACCAAGAACAGTTTCAGAGAAGTGATCAATAACTGGTGCCTTTGTCACTCCTTCAAGTCGAGTTAACTCCCGTGAGGTTGCAAGATAGCGATTCTGCAGAAATGAAGATTCAATTGCAACTTCCATTATGTATTTTCTTTAATGTGCATTGCATGAGATAAATTTTGTGGTGGCTGGAGCATACCCTGTACCAAATGTTCAATAGTAGAAGTGGAATTACTGCTATAACTGATGGCCAGGCAACCTGGCAAGTGACAACAATGGTACTCAATACTGAAATGTACATTGAAATTGTCAGACCAACGAAAAATGCTAGCCCAACATCAATGGTCGTTTGGTCAGATGATGCCTGAAAAGACAAAGTCGAGATAAAATAATTGTACTATCACTCTTTAGGCCTCAAACTAAAACTTAATCCATAGATGCCAAAGTACAAAAACACACAATACGCAAGATCATACTGTTTAAGCTACGTTAATGAGGTTTATTTCGAATTCGGCCTACATTGATTCATATTGGAGGGTAATTAGGTATTTAGGTTTCCTGAGGAATTTATTATAATTACTTCATATGTACTAATGTAGTATTGGACTTCCGGCCAATCACAAGATACACCAAAAGATGATATTTACCCGACTGAGAATCCTTCCTGAAGGAGTGGTATCAAAAAATGACATAGGGGCATGCAGAATGCTGTCAAACATCTTCTTGAAAAATATCTGAGCTGTTTGAAGACCCAAAACTGTCTCAAGAAGAGTCTTGATTACTTGAAGGACCATAGAAAAAGCGGCTATTGCCACATACACTCCAATGAACAACGATGGGTTAAATGGAATGCTGCCTGACGTTTCGTACGATAGCCAATAGTCACTAGCCATATCAGAGCCCTGCCACACGACTGCAAAGGAAAGCATGCCCACAATTCCCCACCAGCCCCAGGCCTCTGTCATATATAGCTTGTACACTCGCCAACTTACTTGACCACTCTCCCTTTCCTCTTCTTGTATAATCTTAGAAGTGGCTGCTTCTATTTCTGGTGCAACCACCACCTTCTCACCCTTTCCAATGGATCTAGAGCGTAGAGAATGGATTCTAACTACTGCAGTAGGCTGAAAATGTTCAGATTTCTCTACTTGACAACGTTGCTCCACCAGTTCCATTGAACTGTCATGAGCAGCAACAAGAGCTGCAAAATCAGAACCTGCTTCTAGTAATTCATCATACTTTCCTGACTCTGCAATCATACCATCTCTCATGACCTGCATATTTTTGCATGGACAAAAATGATAAAAAAAAGTCAAGGACATATTGGGAAACTCTACTATTGTTCCCTTTTCCAAGAAGATGGTCAATCCAAAAATCTCTATCATACATGCAAGTGTGATGACTGGAATTAGATACTAATGAACTGAAATTATGTGTACTATGATCTGGCCAATCCAAAAATCTCTATCATACATGCATGTGTCTGAGCTGGATTAACTCCAAACTTTAGACCTGTGATCTGGTCTGAAAATTGCTATGGTTTTATTGATTGTATCAAATAGTAGATGGAATTTTGCTTTTATTTATCTTTTAAAAACAAAGATTATTTTCTTGCTAGATACTATCAGAATTCATAACATGTTCATTATTTAAAAATAACAACTATCAGAACATTCTGATAAGTGTTTGTAACAGGAGATATCCGAGAGAGTGCATAATGAATATCATAGAACCAAAATTGGACATCACATCCAGTTGGTGGTAAAGCTTGTTACACAAAATAGTTTTGCTAAAAGAAAGCATATTGCCTGATAAGTAACTACAATGGTGTAGCATCTAACTTACAAATATGTTGTCCACATTATACAAGAAATCCACTTGGTGTGTAACAAGTATGATGGTCTTCCCCTTGAGTGTTCCCCTTAGACACTCCTGCAAAATAAAGGCTGCTGTTGTAATAGTGTGCAAAATGATATGGTTAATCAATCCCACTGATGCAAAAACGAAGATATAAGTAATACGGTTTGTCCATCGTTGGATGTTATATATTAATATATATCAATGTAATCAAGTAGCTTTTTATCCTCTGAGATTCCATTCACAGCTATTCCATTTTTATTTGGAGCAAAATAAAACCACATCATTCAAATATATTTCTCATGTATTTCAACATCATTCAAGTTTATTATTAATTAGTTACTGCAAGATATAACAGTGTTCAGTAAAAATATTGTAGGTGTATGACTCAGGAAGGGGAGAAATAATGCTGACTAAACAGAAAAATACTTCTTGACTCTAAAACTTATGGAGCTAAACCTGCTAGCAAATAGTGGTAAACTTGGGTCTGTTTCCTGTCACTTTCCATTTACTAGGAGGTGGGGTTGACTTCCCTAATCATGACAATAGCTTTTATCGAATGAATAATTAACGAATCTTTTTGCATAACAATAAGTATTATGAAGGCTTAGAATGGATAACACCGTATCTACAAAATTTCCTGATTGTGTTTCACCTAAGCTACAAATTAAAATCTCTCTTTATCCATTAAGGCATTAACAACTAATAAATCTTACAGCAACTTAATTGCATCAAATGATGCTGTAAGGGCATGTGTGGTTGAAAATATTTATAACGAAAAATAAGAGGTAATACCTTAAAGATATTTGAACCAGTGTGTGCATCAACAGCACTGAAGACATCATCAAGAAGATATATATCACAATGTTGGTAGACTGCTCTGGCGAGCTGAATACGCTGTTTCTGCCCACCACTGAGATTGATTCCTCGCTCTCCTATTTCAGTCTGGTCTCCAAATTCCATCATTTCCAAATCTTTTTCCAGGCAGCAAGAACGAATGACTTCTTTATATCTTTCAGCACGCATCGGCTGTCCAAATAAGATATTCTCCTGAATGGTGCCATTTTGGATCCAAGCAGTCTGTGAAACATATGCAGTGCTCCCACATACTCTAACCTATAAAAAATGCAATAAGTTAAACCAACTGGCACTAATGACCATATAGTATACTGTCTAGGAAATGTCACTGTGCAGAAAATGCTTAAATGATACTGTAATAAGCTTTCTAATGCTCGCTTTTATGGATATGCACTGCTAAGAAAAATTGTACTTCAACAAATATGCTGGAAACTTATTCAACTAAACGTTAATAAATAGTCGGTTACCTATCATTTAACTATTATTAGTCGTAAATGGACATTTGAACAGGCTAAATGGGAATTTAAATGAGATATCAAACAGACACGGCTTACCACCGTGTAGCATTTATACTGGGTTGAAGTTAAGTTGGGGTAAACTGCCATTTAGATGAACAGTAACTATCATGATAAATATTTCCCACACAGTTGAAATTAAAACCTTGACACTACAAAGCATGTAAACTAATGGATAGGCTTTCAGTCTAACATGAAACAAACATAGCTCAAAAGGAGCTGGAGATCATGTCAGGTTTAGAGAGGCATTTCATCAAACACATGGTGGCCTTGGTACCAAGTTCTGTATGCTGGTGATAACATATGGAGAATGTTAGAAGCCCCAATGAACAAAACTTCCATGGTATTGCTACTAACAATGTTGCCTTTGAATCAGAGATATAACACTCACCGTGCCAGAGATCTTCTCCATCTCCCCCATGATGCAAGAAAGTAGTGATGATTTGCCAGATCCGACCATCCCAACCACCGCCGCGAGCTCACCCTTCCTTACCTCAACATTAACCCCCTTCAGCACTGTCTCCAGTACAGGTGTCCCCTCCAAATCTTTCTCCTCGTCGCTTTCACCATCCTCGCCTTCTTCACTCTGCTTCTTTCCCCTCATATCCCACGCGAAAACACCGTCGCGCACCTCGACGACCACCGCGCTCGTGTCAATTCCGGTGTCGTCCATGTGCTCCACTGCCGAATCATCAAGCTCCGCATCAAGCAGGTATCTGTCAAGCCTGCCAAGAGACACGGTTGCCTGTGTCACAGCAGCAATCGCCCTGGGGAAGCTCTGCATAGGTGCCTCGAGCATTTGGAAGAAGGCGGTCGCCGTGAAGACCTTCCCGGCATCGAGCTCGACGCCAGTCAACACGCACGTGCCGAACACAAGCACGGTCATGGCGAGAGGGCCGCTCCAGAGCACGACGGTGTTGGCGCACATCAAGTACATGGACCTGGATAGCCACCCGAGCTCTTGTTCCCGGAGCTCGCGGATCTTGTTCCCGAACGTCTCCTCCCACGCCTGCAGCTTGATGACGCGGATGTAGTTGAGCAGCTCGGTGATGGCCTTCATGCGCTCGTCGCGCTTGCCGAGGAACCTGAACTGGTACTCGATGTTGCGCTTGTTGGCGAAGGCCACGACCACGGTGACCACGGCGATGGCGGCGACCGCGGTCAGCACGGCTGGGCCGAGGTGGGTGTAGAGCAGGGCGAGAGCCACGGCGATCTCCAGGGGCATGAGCCACAGGTTGTGGAGCTGGTCGGTGACGTCGGCCACCTCTTCGGCGTCCACCTCCATGTAGTTCACGATCGCGCCGGCGCCGTGCGCGCGCCGCGCGCCCGTGGACAGACGCAGCGACTTGCGGTAGACTGCGGCGAGCAGCGCGGCGTTGATGCGCATGCCCAGCTTCTGGCCCTGGAAATCGTAGTGGTGCGACGCCATCGTCTCGGCCGCCTTGCCAACGAGGAGGACGGCGACGAGCTTCAGCCCCTCGGTGAGCTCCCCCCCGCCGCGTCGCACGAATTCGACGAACCGGTCCACGAGCGACGGGCCGATGTACATGACCGAGAGGTGCGCGACGCCGAGCATGGCGGTGAGAAGAAACTGCGGCCAGAAGGAGCGCAGCAGCGCGGTGAGCACCGGGTGCTGGGGCTTGGACGACGAACCCGGCGCCAGCGCCGGCGCGGGCCAGTTGGAGGCGAACAGCGCGTACGCAGCCTCGGCGGTGTCCGGCGGCGCCACGGGCGGGACTTGGTCGGCCGCGAGCGTCGCCGTCGAGCCCTTGGCGATGAGCGGGCTGATCCATCCGAACGTGGCCAGCGAGAGCCACGACGCCGTGGCGTACGTCTCCTCCTCTGTCGCGGCGGCGGCGGCGGCGGCACGACAACCATCGGAATCGACGACGAGGCCGGTGGAGCCGGTGGCCGAGAAATAGAGCAGCGGGAGCGAGAGCGCCAGCCACGCGAACGCGAGCGGGTCATCGGGGACGAGCGGCTCGGCGGCGGCGTACCGCGCAGCCGCGCAGCCGGCGGAGAGCGCGGTGAACGCGGCCATGGCGAGCCAGAAGATCCTGAGGTGGAGTGGGTGCGCTCGCGCGGGCGGCAGCGCTCCACCAGCCGTGTTCTTCTCCACCGAGACGGCCCAGGCGGCCGCGAGGTGCGCGACGGCGTGCGCGGCGAGGAACGCGCACTCCGCCGCGACCAGCCCCGTGGACCTCCCGCCGGTCGGACGCAGGAGCACGAGGAGGAGTAGAAGAACAACGGCGGCAGCCGCTTGGGCCGCGGAAGCCGCGAGCGCGAGGCCGTGCCGGAAGCTCGAGCTCCACCCCCGGCCGAGGGGAGGAGGCGGCGCCTGGTCCGTGGTGGCCGGCTTGGCGAGGAGTGGCTCCCGCGTGCGGTGGTCGACGCCGAGGCGGAGGCCGAGGTCCAGCAGGGCATCGTCGCGCCGGGAGAGGCGGGCGCGGAGGGTGACAGCGAGCGCGGCGACGAGGAATAGGAGGTCGAGGGCCGCGAGCAGCGCGCGCTGCGGGCAGGGGGAGAGGAAGAGGAAGGCGAGGCGGGCGGGGATGGTGGACGCGGCGGGCGTCGGCGGCGCGGAGCAGGCGGTGGTGGCAAGCCACCACGGGAGCGCGGAGGGTGCGGCCTCCATCGTCGTGGTGCGCCACATTTGGGTTTGGTTTGGGTGCGACGAGAGGCGGGGGATATTTAAAAATTTGCCGCTCTCTTGCCTCCTCTCCAATTGCACTTATTATAATGGTAATTAAAAATTTGTCCCAACAATCTGGTGTTATAATTTTATCTGTTTTACCTTAGTGGCTGTCCAACTCAGCATGTCACGGTGGATCGGCCGGGGAAAAAGACGTCCCTGTCGCTGGCCCTATTTTGCTTTCCCTAGACACCATCTCCAGCCACTGTTTAATAAAAATTTGACATGATATATGCATATATAAATATGACACCATGTATATATTCATAAATATGACAAAGTAGCTGGAGGTGTAGCTTGACAGGAACTAAGAAAAGGCAGGACTTAACACATTTTTTATTTATGATTGCTATTGCTGCAATGTGCTAACAATGGTGTCATATTTATGAAGCCGCTCAACATATTTTTTATAAATATATGAGTGTATATATGGTGTCATATTTATATATACATATGTCATGTCAAAATTTTATTAAACAATGGGTGGAGATGGCGTACAGGGGAAGCAAATTAAGGCCAGGGGCAGGAACGTCTTTTTCTCCGGCCGATCCACTGTGGCAGGCTGAGTTAGATAGCCACTGAGACAAAATAGATAAAATTATAGTACCAGACAGATTGTTGAGACAAATTTTTAATTGTTATTATAAAGAGAATAACTGGAGAGAAGCCAATCATAAGAGAAGTAAATTTTTAAATATCCCACGAGGCGGGGTTTTGCTTTGCTTTGTCGGAGGAGGACCTCAGTCGCAGCACCGCCAGGTGACATGGAAGTGGAAGATTTGGTAGTACTAGCTAGCTAGTTCTAGGCGCAAATGCCCGAGTGGGCTGCCTGTCGCCGCTACCCGACGGCGTGAACTATTCTAGTACTACGTCCACATTTTCACCCTCCATTCTTCCAGAAAGCATTAAAAAAATCAAAGAATATGAAGGAAGAAAGCGTACTCCTACTGCCCACAGTATATATGAGCGTCTCGGAGACGCGGACTACCGCAACATTTTCTAGCTACTGCATCACTTGTTTTTATTTTGGTTTTTGCCACTGACAGACAGTATTAAAACCCTGTCACTTTGAACTTTGCAAGACCTTTGTGTGCCTTTTGGTCAAATGGAAGAAACAAATGTAGTAGTAACAGACCACTTGGACTTGGCCACTATTATCTTTCTTTCCTCCAAATCGAACAACTCTTTATTATTTAATTTGGAAATTTTAAATAGAATTACTTTTAGCAACCAAGGAACTGGTTTCCACGCTGACTTTTTTTTTTGAATTAAGGAGCCTTTTCTCCTTATTTCCATGCACTGTACACAGAAATACCACGGTCGTCGAGTTTCCACGATGGTGTCACTAGTACAAAGTAGGGATTTTATCCCGGTTGGGAAACCCTTTTCCTCCCAGTTTTCCAACCGGAACGGCGGATGTAGCCCGGTTGATGAACTGGGACTAAAGATGGAAACCGGGACTAAAGAGGGACCTTTAGTTCCGGTTTATTGTCCCGGTCCGTAACACAAACCATGACTAAAAAGCTGGCCAACCGAGCCACGGGTGTCCAGTCTTTAATCCCGGTTTGTATTTCAGACCGGGACTAAAGTGTTCCTTTTTTATTTTAGTTCTTTTCTGTTCCTTTGTTTTCGGTGTTCGAAATTAGGTTTCTGAATACATTCTACGCTGCTATATGTAATACTTCTGGTATTACATTTAATGAATCTGCCATGTCATCATATTTAATTTAATTGTCTGCATGTGATTGTGCTTAGAGTTCCTAGAGTGACTTGATTGTGTTTATGATTGCTTGTGTAATTAAGCCCCTTTGTGAAAATCAAAAATTAAATAAAAAAGGAAATTTAAATTAAGCCCTAATTAGGCACCAAAAACCTAATTCAAAAACTATAAGGAATCTAATGAAAGTGTCTTAATAAAAGTTGTAGATATTTTAAAATAGAACAACTTTTATTTTTGGAGATTTTGAAGTTATACACTGGAAATTTGAATTAAACTCAAAACAGTGACTTGAAATTCAACTTTGAAACATCAATTCAAAAATTATCAAGAATCTGATAAAACACCCTTAATGAAAGTTGCAGAGCTAAATAATTAGAACAACTTTTATTTTTACATATTTTCACCTTATATAGAAGATTTTGGAGAATTTCAGTGAATTGCAAAATAAAATTCAAATCCCAATTTACCTCCTTTTCTGTAATTTCAAATCCAGACCGAATTTGAACTTGGTCCAAAAAGAAAAACTGATCTACACCAAATTTGCTATAACTTTTATTTTTGAGTATCTACAGATTCAAAATGTATAGGCCATAATTGGTTTGAATAGAATTTGACCATAGCCCTCATAGCTACAGTACCGGGCCCCTACTGTTGCCCGTCGCCTGTGCGCGCGTGCGCGCGTGAAAGGTCCTAGTATGGCTAGAGGGGGGTGAATAGCCTAAATAAAAATTCTACAAACCACTAAGCAAGTAATTAGAACCACAAAAGGCTATAAATGCAATGCTAAGGCAACCACTAACTTAGGCAAGCCACCTACACAATTCTAGTTAAACCTTAGTTCTAATCCACACAAAAAGAGCTAGCAAAATCTAACCAACTACACAACTACTCAAGACAAATGAACAAGCTACTTTGCACAAGTATAAGAAAGAGATGATCGTCGAATAAACCTTTACCTTGTGAAAAAGCCAATCACCGGGACAATCAATAAGTCACTCACTCGAAGGTGAGGAAATCAATAGAGACACCAAGATTTATCCCCGAGGTTCACGTGCTTGCCAGCACGCTACGTCCTCATTGTGTCGATTTCAACCGGTGGTTCGGTGGCTAATCGGTATCACACACCGAGCCTACACTAGGCGCCACAAGAACCTACCACGGAGGAAGTAACTCAAAGACACGAGCAATCCACTAGAGTTACCTTTGAGCACTCCGCTCGGGGAAGGCACAAGAACCCCTCACAATCGCCGGGTGTGAGCAAGCACAATCACCAATCTCCTTCACACCTTCTTCTCCTCCAAGCCGTCTTATCCGAGGCTTGCTCTAAAGTGCTCTAGAATGCAAAACACAAACAATGATGCACTTGAGGTTCACTCAATCTCACAAGGATGATCAAGATGATGAACTAGTGAGAGAGTGGGAGGCTAGAATGCAACAAAGTGTATGACAATGATCCAAGTGTGCTAGCTGGTCACCAAGTGACCAGGGAGGGAGTATAAATACTCCCAAGCCAACTCCTAGCCGTTACACTCTCTGAAACAGCCGTTAATCCCGTTTTTATACCGTCGGACCGACAGCGTCGGACCAAACGGCAGCGTCCGACGCTCGGATGAACGCCACGTGTCAACAGGTTTAAATGCCGTTCGTCCGATCTCAACGGTAACTAATTTCGCGCGTTTGACTACCGTCGGACTGGGGGCGTCGGACTAAACCGCAGAATCCGACGCCCTCTCTCAGCTCACCGCGCGCGTATCGTCGGACGATCGCGCGAGCGCCGTCGGACTAAAGATTTCACCCGTCCGACGCTTCCAGAGAGGTTAGAAAACTCTAAATCATCGTCGGACTTCGTCCGACGCTCGCCGTTGGACTTTTCTCAAGCGTCCGACGCTCCTCAGCGTGCCACGCGTCACACCTCGCTGCTCGGCACCGTCGGACTGAGGATGGTAATGGTCCGACGCTCGTAAAACGAGCGTCCGACGCTCGCCATTGGCCAGAGCTAGGGCTAGGCGTCGGACTCTGCGCAATGGTCCAACGCTGCCCCTCTGCACAGTTCGATGCTCCTTTTTCAGCTAATTTCAAGTTAATTTCTCACCCCTTGCTTCTATGTGCCAACACTCAAGGTCTACAACACTTGTGCACAGTGTGTTAGCATTTTGCAAACATTTTTCATGGGTTTTCAAAGGGATTCTCTAGGTTGGTTAGATCAATGCATATGAGATGCAACCTAGAGCACTTGAAAGTAATCCAATAGCTTAGTTCTCCCCTTGATAGTCTATCCAATAGCTATCTATCCTAAATGTGATCACTCCCACTTGGAGTCTTGATGACTAAAAGAAAAGGCCTATATGAATATACCTTAGCCTCTAGCTTTCCTTCTTTAAGTCATTTTCTTTCTCCTTGATCATTTCATCTTGATCTTCACTTGAGCTCATGTCATCTTTCTCCATATCACTAATCTACTCTTGGCTACACACACTTAGCACTTAAATTAGTAACTTGGTTTCATCAATTACCAAAATCAAACTATGGTCTTTCAGCGCGGCGTGCGCTGCCGCCTTCCGGCCGAGGCAGTGCGTTGTCACCGCCGCCGTTGCGCCGTTGGGGGCTCCGGCCACCCCTTGAGCTTATCCGCCTTCCACCAGCCCATAAAGGCACGACGAGCCGTCCTATTTCGTCGTTCTTCCCCCGCGGTCGCCGACGAGCTCGCCGCGGTCTCCACCCAAATTCACCGTGCTTCAAGCATCTCCACCCTCTCCATCTCGCTCATACTTTTGCCACTTCCTAATGCACCGTTTGAACCCGTTTGTGTCGGTGTTCATGGTCGGAGTCGCCCACACCGTCGTCTTTCTTTCTCGGCTCCGGTGAGGGTCACCACTGTGTCGCCTCGCCTCATCTCGGCGGCACTGTGGTGGGTCGATTGTCCTTCTGTTTGATGTTTTGAGTTCACCATGATCCACTCTCTCTCTTGGACTAGCGAGTCTAACCTCTACCGCCCTAGGGTCATCGGAACGAAGGCCGTGTTGCTTGAGCGGGCCGCTGCATCCGCGGTTATCGTCGGTGGTCGTCTTTGAGCCATCCCAGTCTCCTCCATCTACCGTTGTGAGATCGTGGTGAGCCCCTGAACCCTCCTGTCTCGTTTTCATGAATGCTACCATGTTGTATCGGCCGGCACGGGGTTGCCGCGCCGCCGCGTCTGCCATGGACGAGCTTTGACTCGTCGGAGGCGCGTAGAGTTAGGGGTAAGGGTGCTAGATGGTCCGGTAGGTCCTAGGCTTCACTTTGACATGGTTAGTTGCGCTGCTGGGGTCGCCGGCGGCGAGGTCCGCGGCGGACCGACGTGGGCGTGTGCACGCCGGGGGCGTGCGTGAGGTTGGGGAAGGAGCTGACACGCGGGGTCCGCCTGTCAGCGTCCCCGTAGGCGTCAGAGCACACGGGCAGGCTCGGGCGGGCGTATTGGACCGGTCCGGCCATTACTGGGCCGCTCGGGCTGAATCCGTTTTTGTAATTTCTCAGGGATTTTCAATAGCTTTGCTATTTTTAATTAATAGGAATTGTGCTCTGTTTTGTTATTTTCATATGAAAATTTCTGTTGTACCAAAAATTATAAAATTTTTTGTGGATGCTCTCTGTAAGATGTAGAATGCAGTAAAAATGGTAAATAAATGTTTTGGGTAATTTCTGTATGAGGTATAAATCTGTAGATTAAATGATAAATGTATTTTTATGCAATTTTAATTAATTGTCGGTAGCTCCAAAAATCATGAAATTTAGTTTGCCACTATTTTAGGTTAAGAGCTAACTATTAGTAAAGTTTGGCATCAAATAGAAATAGTTTAATTATTTATTAATTAAATGCTTGATTAATTGCTTAATGAAATAAATGAAAACCTTAATCATTTAGGGTTGGTGTGAATTTTGGATTGACTGTGGTCTTAGGTCAAACACCCTTATGACCTAGGGCAGACTTTTAGAAACAATTACTTTGAATAGGTTGTGGATGATAGCAGTATTCAAAGGTTGTTTTATTCATTATTTCATGTACTGTTTTATCGCATCGCATTCTTGCATTCATTATTGCATATGTGTAGTGACCGGTGATTCGGAGGTGAAAACTGAAGGGACTGCTGAGGAGATTGCTCCTGAAATTGTGCAAAACATCTGTGGCACCGACCCAGACCCTATTCTTTACGCAATCCAAGGCAAGCCCCGGTGCATTTGCCCCTCCTTGTATTTAAAAATGTTTTATCACTTGAGTTAATCTATTGCATTAGGTTAATAGGAGTTGATGATAACCTGTCACACCCAATTTTAAGGATAAAATGGGATGCATAATCTTATGTGCACCTAGAGATCAGTCACACACACAAGCCAACAAATTTCATAAATTGTATCATAACCAATGTTTATTACATAACGAATAATATCAAAGTCATTACACAGCGGAAAATAAAGATAACTCTCGCGGTAGCTCCTTAGCACAAGGACGTCGACTGGTGAAGCACAAGTCTAGTAATCCTCTGGGTAGTCCTCATCACTATCACCATCTGTTACCCATCCGGGATTTTTAACCAAGTAATGAAAAATAAACAAGCGTAAGTACATGTCGTACTCAACAAGACTAGCATGGGTTCATGAGGCTCAAAAGGTTGACACGGTTTAACAGCAGGTTGCTTTTAATTATTCATCTTTTATGCAGTTGAACAGCAACAAGTTAATATGCCCATTCTCATGATCATAGTAAACATAATTAATGAGTAGCAATAAATAGATAAACAACAAGTATACATCACCCCAAAAGAATAACTACTCCATAAGACGTCCAAGGCCGCTCTTGACCGTGAGCTCGGCTAGTATACCAGTTTTACACTCTGCAGAGGTTGTGCACTTTCACTATGAGCCGTGATTCCCATCTGCTCGGGTTAATTACTCCCATAACACTACCAAGGTGAGAGAGCAGGGTTTCACTATGAAGCATTTCAAAGGTTCGTCTAACATGTTAGGGCCGCGAGGTTTCCTCGGCAAGCAGATGTAGAGCCCCCCTTCCATATGGCACAAGGTCACGCAGGTTATACACATATGGACAGAGGCCGCACTATACCCGAGTCGGCAAGCCCCTCTTGCGCCTTTCGGTAACCTCTAACAAGCTAGAAAAGGTCCTCATACTGAGCTAAAACCAGAGCCATGTAGCCCTCATAGTTGCACTGTCAATCCCGGTGTCATACTTACAGATCATTATCAAAGGTGAAGGATTTTGAGCATCACAAAACTATGCTCGAATCCCCTAGTTCCATGTTGCTAAAAAGGCATCTTTTAATCCTTATTGCATATTCAATTAATCAGTTTACATGATCATGATATCAATAACGCACTAGCATCAATTACCACATGCATAATCCCATAGGTAGCAAGGAACAGGATAACAAAACTAGGAAGTAACTATGGTTAACAAGGAAGACACATGCAAATGTAATTATTTATTTGGTGAATAGGACAACAAGGATGATCCATGCTAATACTTGCCTTGATCAGCAAACTCCTGGTGATCCGGGTTGTCGCAGTACTGATCTTGATCACCCACGTAAAGCTCACCGTCTATACTCGATCCATCATAACAACACACACGCATACAGGGGCAATCATGCATACAAACAAGAGTTTCCATTAGAACAGTACACCAACAGAGAGAAAATAAATTGAAAAGGTTATAAAACAAATCTACATGTTGCTACGATCACATCAATATCAAGTTTGCGCAAATCAGATTTAAAACGAGGAAGATATGATTTTTACAAGATTTATAATAGAATAATAATAGATTAAATATAATCTTAAATTTTAAAAGTGGAAAATAAATGAAACAGTGGTACCATCAGATAGATTAAGAAATTACGAATCTTACGCAATTTGAATCGTTCAAATCGGAGCTAAAACGTGGAAATTATAAATGAAACAATTTTGAATTCAAATCTGAAAACACATTTTCATATATACCGAAAATAAATACGCCTTCAAACGCAATCTACTGAACACGCTAAGGGCTGCGAGCTAAGCATTAAAAACTGCAGGGGGTTATTCGCAAAACGCCGAACGAATCGGTATGGGCTGCTCTTCGGCCGTCCGATTCCAAATCGGCGGATCAGATTAACAGAGAGGAGGGGTGGCGGTGCTCTCGGCCGGGAAACAGAGGCCGACGGCGGCGCCATGGCCAGAGGGCCGCCGAAGAAGGTGAACTCGGCCTCCGGTGCATGAAATAGGTCGGGGATGGTACCCATAGATCGGGAAGAGCGTCGCAAGCTCACCTAGGGTAATGGGAAGGTCAGAAATCGACTCGGAGATAGCTCGCGGCGTGATCCGGCGGACGGTAGATCTCTGCAACGGCGGCGGAGGCGTGTCAGTGCACAAATCGAAGGGGGAAAGTGCTCGGGAACTTCTTCAAGATCACAGCGAAGCTCCTCAAATGCTTACCGAGAGGAAATTGGTGGCGAATCGGGCTAATTGCTCGTGGCGGCGGCTGCTCGGTTCTCGCGGGAGCTCGGCAATGGCGGCGAGAAGAGGCGGCTAGGGTTAGGTGATGGCTACGGGGGGGTGTAGCGCTGCTTAAATACTCCCGAGGTGTGAGACAATCTCGGAGATTGAAACAAACTCGAAAAGCGGAGAAATCGGCTTCGGCCGTTTCTTCTCTGATACGGACTCTCGGTGCGGCGACGAACTCGGCTTCGGCCGTTTCTTTCTTGCCCGCGTCGGACTCTCGGCGAGCAGCAGAGGAAAACAGGGGAGGGGCTGTTCTGTGGGTCCACAGATCGGTAGCACCGAGCGCTGGGGTCGGGTTGGCAGTCACGGCAGAGGGACGGTTCGCGCGCGCGTGCTCGACCGCGGCGGATGAACACGGCAGCGGCATCTCTGTTCGCGCGGCGAGGGAGATGGAGAAGGAAAGGCTGACCCGTGGGTCCCACTCGTCAGTCAGATAGGGTAAGGGGAAGGGAGGGAGCAGGTCGGCCGAGCTGTCCTCGAGCCATCCGACCTGGATCTGCTAGGGCCAGGGAGTGGTAAACAGGCCAAGCTGCTGCTCGGGCCAGAAAGGAGAGGGGAAGGGCTCTGCTCTATTTCCTTTCCATTTTCCAAAAGGATTTTCAAATTGGGTTTTGAAATATTTGAGAGATTCAAATAATCTACAACAGTACAAAGAAGAAATGCTCCAGCATGAATGCATCATACATGTGTATGACCTAGGTTTGATTTTATATTTGAGAAAAATTATTATTTCCCTATATTGGAATGATCAACTAATTGCATAATTAAATAAATTCCCACTGTTTAAAGAATGCAATTTTTCGGGTGTTACATAACCTGTTGATGCATTGCCTTTTTTGACCACTTATTATACCCTGAGAACCTAAATTATTTAAAGTATTGAAAAATGCCTAGACATGCTTAATTACTAGTTTTGCAAAAATGCTATTTTCAACTATGGTGAAATGAAAAGAATGAATCATTGAAAAGGGAATGGTATTGTCTTCGTCGTTGGCAGTGTACTTGGCCAGTCCATTGTCATCAACGGGGATGGACTTTCCGGGTGGTGGTCATATGTTTGGGTTAGAGTCCCAACTTATCGTCGTCAACGGAAAAGGGATGTGAAAACCGGGTGGTCACCAGTGTATTTGGGTTAGAGTCCGAATGCATGGTTTCCAATGGAAAGTATTAGGGACCGTTCGTTGTCGGCCTGCTGTGATCGAGACTTTGCAACTAGCCACATACTACGGGAAGCCCTATCTCCGGTGGCTCTATTGCTTGAACCGACAACCACACACTGGGAGTGGAGAGATGGCGAGAGTAGCGTGTACCCCCGTGGCCGGCGTGCCTGGAGACGAGAGGAATACTGTGATCTCGGGTGGCGCAGGACCAGTTCAGGGATAGAAAAGCCGTGGTAGACGGGGTTGGTATATGCAAGCTTAGGTGCTACATATGCAGTGTGGTTAGAGATCCCCAACTGGGTACCAATCGATTCGAATCGTCGTTGCTCCTCGGTTATGGAGACTTGATCCTGACACCTACATCAAATAGTGGTTCGGAAGTAGGATGTTTTTGAGAAGGAATAAGTAATTGGAATAGAAGGATATATATGAAATAATTGTGAACTATTGATGTTGATTATAATAATATTGAGTAAAAATACTGAAAGCAGGATTAGTAATGTTTTTTCTTAAAAATACTTTGACTCTTACTAAAACCTTATCTTGACTCCCCTCAGCCTGCATTCCTAAGTCTCATTCCTTTTTTAGTCCGGTAAGTCTTGCGGAGTACCCCCATACTCAGGGTTTGTTAACCCCGTTGCAGGCAGTCAGCAGCCGGAGGTCTGTCTTGCCCCTTGCTGTGTGACCATCATCCAGGACGGTAGCAAGGAAGAGTGAAGTTGAACCCATGGGCAGGGTTCGTGCTATCATTTATCTTAGTATGTTGTATTGTTATTCTACTGCTACTTCCACTACTTTTAATTATGGTCTGTAATAACTGCACTTGAATTCTATTTGGACAACGGTTTGTAATCTAACTACTATTTAATCTTTCGCACTTTTACTCTGATGTATTTTATTATGAAATGTTATATTTCTGTAATGGCTTCGCAATGGGATCCTGTGGGAGAAACGGGTGCTGATGTAACTCGGCAGGGCCTTCTAGATCATTTGGGACATGGGCCCGGCTGTCGAGGTCATTAGTGACAATGACAGGTGCCTGTGGGCCATATAATTTAGGCGGTTCTGTTACTGCTGGTATCAGAGCGTTCCGTTGCTAAATCATTACGGTATTACTTTATAAAACTTCAAAATGTTTTGGGTCATAAAAATCTAAATTTGCTAGTTTGATTCAAATTGCTTATTCTTATCTTATTCCGTAATATAGTTATGGTAGTAAGTGGAATATCATTTATCATTATTACTAGCCCTATGTTAAAGTTATTTATGCATTTATTTATCTTGCATTGATTTAAAATTCATAAGTACGATTCATGCATCATGTTTAATTCACCATGATAATAACTTCCTCCTTAAAAGTGGGTATATGGGTTAGGATCTATCAAACCTATTCATGCTAGCCTATTATATCTTTGCTAATTCAAACTTACCTTCTCCAGCTGGCACGCCGTAAGCTCACAGCTCGCAAGATGACTGGTCCCCAGGGAGTTCCGCGCCACCAGCTGGCGCCACGTGACGGAGAGACGTCTGGTAGCCATCCCTGCCGCAGCCGCAAGGAGCTCAAGGAGGAGATCAAGCTGCTCACCGAGGACTTTAAGGTGGCACGTCGTGACCACTACAGGGATGTGCGCATGGTCGCCGAGCTGCAGCGTGAGGTGGACCGCCTGACTCGCGAGAAGGAGGAGGCTTGGGCACGTAAGGACGTGGCCCGAGCAAGGGTCCACGAGTTGGTGAACTATGTTGAGCACATCGAGGAATACAATGATGCCCTGCATGAGGAGGTCCACAGGCTGAACAACGAGCTCAACCCTGTCCTTGTTCCTCAGGAGGAGGAGCCTGAGTTTGGTGTGGTCGAGGGACCTGGGCAGGAGGAAGGTGTGGTGCAGGTTGCTGAGGAGGACCTTGAGGAGGCAGTTGATCTCATGGAGGATGTGATCGTTGTGGATGACGACGAGGAGGACGTGATCTTGATCGACGACGACTAGACTAGTCTTAGGATTAGGAGTGTCAGCCTATCGTTATCCTTTGTGTTGTAATGTTGGTGCCAAGAACCTTAGCTTGGGTTTGGAAACTTTGTTTAAGTCCTAGTCGTGTCTTTTAAGTGTCACTTAAGTATTGTAATGTTTAAGTGTGTACTGTCACTATGTTTCGTTTAAGTAATGTTAGTTCTAAATTCGGTTTGCAATTAAACAGATGCCTGTCAACACCCATGTGTCCGGTGCTGGTACCTCTGAGGATAGAGCTGCTTCCAACCCACTGTCTATTCCACCAACCTTAGTCGATGCTATTGCAGCCTTGGCTAATGCCGCCAATGCGATGGCGCAAAACAAGGACAATCGTGGTGGGCGTCGTGGCCGCCGCGATGATGATGAGACAACATATGTGGACTTTACGGATACCCGTCCACCTGTGTTCACCAAGGCCGATGAGCCACTGGAAGCTGATGATTGGCTCCGCACCATGGAGCAAAAGTTTAGTCTGATCCATTGCACTGAGATACAGAAGCCCCTGTTCGCAGCACAACAACTGCGAGGTCCTGCCAGCGCCTGATATGCAAATCTCCTGGTAGCTCAGCCCGATGGACACCAAATGACCTGGGCAGAATTCCGTGAAGCTTTCCGAGCTTATTACATCCCTGCGGGTGTGATGAAGATGAAGCTGGACCAATTTCTAGCCCTGCAGCAGAAAGAGTCTACCGTCATGAAGTATATTGGGCAGTTCAATCACCTGGCGCAATACGCCCCTGAGCACACCAACACTGACCAAAAAAGGAAGGACTATTTTATCAGGGGTCTGAACTACAAGATCCAGAGAAGCCTGTCCAATAACCTCCACTGCACCTATCACGAGGCTGTTAACATTGCCATTGTCTTTGAAGAGAGTGACCACAAACACCAAGAGGAAAAGAAGAAGAAGAAGTCTGGGTCTTCTGGCGGCCAGAAACGTCAGAAACTCATTTACCATCCCACTCACCACTCTCGTCCACCGTACCCTCAGCAGCAGGTTGTTGTTCATACTGCTGCTACCTCCCACACTTCCAACCAGTAAAACACCACTCAGCCGAATGCCCCTGGCGTTCGTGTTACCACCCCACAAGTCAACTACAACCACCCTTGCTACAACTGTGGCAAGATGGGCCACTGGGCCCGTGACTGCCCGTATCTGAAGCAGTACAATCAGAGTGCTCAGAAGGGTCATGGTCATCAGCAGCAGTAGGCTCAGCAGCGTAGTCATCAGCAGCATGCCCAGAAAGGAAAGGTGGCCAAGAAAGCAGGCCATGTCTACTACACCCAGGTTGATCAGATTCCCAAGGACGAACCCGTCATGATGGGTAGGTTCCCTGTCGCAAGTCACCTTGATATTATGCTTTTTAATTCTGGTGCATCTCATTCATTCATTAATCGCACATTTGTCGTCAAGCATGAGATACCAATTGGGGAAATTAAGGAAAATTTCCTAATACATTCCCCCGGGGGGCGTATAAATACTAAGAAGGTAGTGCAATGAGTACCTATAGAATTGGGCGGGCATATATTCCCTACCACCATGATAGTACTCAAAGATCAGGACATAGATGTGATATTAGCCATGAATTGGATGTATCAGCACAAGGCTCTTATTGACGTGCTGAATAGAACCATCAGGGTAAACTTGCCTAATAGTTCAACCCAACTGCTCATTCAACTTCCAATACCTCAAAGAGTAGTTGGTAGAATAAGTGCAACCGCAGAGAAGTGCAGGATATTCCGGTAGTCTGTGAATTTCCGGACGTGTTCCTCGATGATTTGTCTGGTTTGCCACCTGATCGTAATGTGGAGTTTGCTATCGAGTTGAAGCCTGGAACAATACCTATATCCCATAGAGCCTATAGGATGCCTCCCAAAGAACTGGCAGAGCTAAAGGTTCAGTTGCAAGATTTGCTGGATAAGGGTTTCATTAGACCTAGCTCGTCTCCGTGGGGTTGTCCTGCTATCTTTGTGAAGAAGAAGGATAAATCCCTCCGACTCTGTTTCGATTACCGTCCACTCAACGAGGTCACCATTAAAAACAAATACCTTTTACCTCGTATTGACCTACTCTTTGACCAACTAGCTGGAGCCAAAGTGTTTTCCAAAATTGACATTAGGTCTGGTTACCACCAAATCAAAATCTGTCCCGAAGACATTCTAAAAACAGCCTTCACTACCAGATACGGCCTATATGAGTGCCTAGTCATGTCCTTTGGCCTAACCAATGCCCCTGCCTATTTCATGTACCTAATGAATTCCATCTTCATGCCGGAGCTTGACAAATTCGTGGTCGTGTTCATTGACGACATCCTTGTCTACTCCAAAACCCCTGAAGAACATGCCAACCACCTCCGTGTTGTCCTATCTCGCTTGAGAGAACATCAACTCTATGCCAAGTTCAGCAAGTGTGAGTTTTGGTTGGACCGAGTTCCGTTTCTCGGTCATATTTTGTCAGCCGAAGGCGTATCAGTTGATCCGAGTAAGGTAGAAGAAATCTTGAATTGGAAGCCACCAACCATAGTACATCAAGTCCACAGTTTCATGGGAATGGTGGGGTACTACCGCCGCTTTATTTCGGATCTTTCTACAATAGCCAAGCCTATTACCGGGTTGTTGAAGAATCAGGTCAAGTTTGTCTGGTCACCTGAGTGTGAGAAAGCTTTTCAGACTTTGAAGAGATTGTTGACCACAGCACCAGTCTTACCTCAGCCCGATATTGAAAAGCCATTTGATGTGTACTGCGATGCATCTGGTACTGGTCTTCGTTGTGTCCTGATGCGAGAGGGCCGAGTTATTGCTTATGCTTCGTGACAGCTCAAGCATCATGAAGAGAATTACCCCACCCATGACTTGGAGTTGGCAACTGTAGTACATGCCCTGAAGATATGGCGTCATTATTTGCTAGGTAGTACTTGTAATGTCTACACTAACCACAAGAGCTTGAAGTACATCTTTACTCAAGAAGAGTTGAACATGAGACAAAGAAGATGGGTCGAGTTGATAAAGGATTATGATATCGAAGTACATTATCACCCTGGTAAGGCGAATGTGGTTGCCGATGCACTTAGTCGGAAGGTTCATTGCAATTGTCTGACACTAAAGCCCCGAGATCTTACCTTGTGCTATGAGCTGAAAAAGTTAGGCATAGAAATAGTTCCACAGGGCAGTCTAGCCAACATCAGCATTGAAACACCCATCCTAGATGAGATTATTGCTGCTCAAAAGGGAAACAACGGAATCAAGCACATCAAGTAGAAAGTTCAAGCAGGCAAGGCTGATTGCTTCCGGATTAATGATGAAGCTGTCGTGTGGTTCAAGGATCGTCTGGTAGTTCCAAAGGTACCTGAGTTGTGTCAAAAGATCCTCGATGAAGCACATTTAACAAGATTCTCTATCCATTCAGGAAGCAACAAGATGTACCAGGATTTGAAACAAAAAATCTGGTGGACTAAGATGAAAATAGAAATTGCTCGGTATGTTGCCCGGTGTGATACATGTTAAAAAGTGAAAGCTGTGCATATGAAGCCTGGGGGAGAGCTGTAGCCATTACCTGTTCCTGCGTGGAAGTGGGAGGACATCAGCATGGATTTTATCGTGGGTTTACCCAGGACAACTAGAGGTTTTCATTCAATCTGGGTTATTGTGGACCGTCTCACGAAGCAAGCTCATTTCCTACCAGTCAAGAAGGATTACAGGGCACCGACATACGCAAAGCTGTATATAGAAAACCTGATGAAGCTGCATGGAGTGCCGAAGACCATTGTCTTCGATCGAGGTACCTAGTTTCACAAGTCATTAGGGACAAAACTTTTGCATAGCACAACGTACCATCCGCAAACTGACGGACAGACTGAAAGAGTCAACCAAGTACTTGAGGACATGTTGAGTGCTTGTGCACTCAATTACACCAACACCTGGGATGAGTGTTTAGCACTGGCAGAGTTCTCGTATAACAACAGCTATTAAGAAAGCATCAAGATGGCCCCGTTTGAAGCAGTCTACGGTCGTAGGTGTCGTACTCCGTTGAATTGGTCTGAACCTAGAGAAAGATGGTTTTATGGAGTTGACTTGGTCAATGAAGCCGAAGAGAAGGTTCACCTGATACAGGAGAATTTGAAGGTGGCACAGTCACGTGAGAAAAGTTATGCCGATCAAAGGCGCCGACTGTTAGCATTCAAGACTAGAGATTATGTTTACCTGAAGGTTTCACCAATGAAATGGGTCAATCGATTCGGAGTCAAAGGCAAGTTAGCCCCGTGATATATTGGACCATTTCTTATTATAGAACGTGTGGAAAAGGTAGATTACAAGTTGCAATTGCCGGAGCACCTCTCCGAAGTGCACAATGTGTTCCACGTGTGACAATTGAAGAAATGTCTGCGAGTGCCTGACCAAGTCATTGATGTTGAAGGCGTCGAACTCGAACCGGATTTGACTTGCTCCGAGTATCCGATTCGAGTCTTGGATCGAAAGGATAGCGTTACCCGAAGAACTACAACCAGGTGGTACAAGATCCAATGGAGCCAGCATTCCGAAGATGAAGCCACTTGGGAATCGGAAGATTATCTCGCAGAAAATTTTCCCGAATTTTTCGCTACCCTGTTAAGGTTTCAAATCATGTAATGTATAAACTCCCCTACTCGTTTAATGGTCAGGGTTGAATTAGGTTTAATTGACACATTTTCTTTTCCATTACTTTGTTTTAGGTCTTAATCACATATCAAATCTCGGGACGAGATTTCTTTTAGGGGAGAAGGCTGTAATACCTCTGGTATTAGATTTAATTAATCTGCCATGTTATCATATTTAATTTAATTGCCTGCATGTGATTATGCTTAGGGTTCCTAGAGTGACTTGATTGTGTTTATGATTGCTTGTGTAATTAAGCCCCTTTGTGAAAATCAAAAATTAAATCAAAAAGGAAATTTAAATTAAGCCCTAATTAGGCACCAAAAACCTAATTCAAAAACTATAAGGAATCTGATAAAAGTGTCACAATAAAAGTTGTAGATCTTTTAAAA
Source organism: Eremochloa ophiuroides (assembly GCA_038502445.1). Taxonomy (NCBI): domain Eukaryota; kingdom Viridiplantae; phylum Streptophyta; class Magnoliopsida; order Poales; family Poaceae; genus Eremochloa; species Eremochloa ophiuroides. Next base: position 9,428,332 of record JAHLJS010000009.1, on the reverse strand, counting down.
TGGAACAATTTTTATTTTTGAAGATTTCGATGTTATGCGCCTGAAATTTGAATTAAACTCAAAACACTGACTTGAAATTCAATTTTGAAACATCAATTCAAAAATTATCAAGAATTTGACAAAACACCCTTAATAAAAGTTGTAGATCTCAACTATTAGAACAACTTTTATTTTTACATATTTTCATCTTATATAGAAGATTTTGGAGAATTTCAGTGAATTGCAAAATAAAATTCAAATCCCAATTTACCCCCCTTTTTGTAATTTCAAATCTAGACCGAATTTGAACTTGGTCCAAAAAGCAAAACTGATCTACACCAAATTTGCTACAACTTTCATTTTTGGAGTATCTGTAGATTCAAAATGTATAGGCCATAATTGGTTTGAATAGGATTTGACCATAGCCCTCATAGCTACAGTACCGGGACCCTACTGTTGCCCGTCGCCCGTGCGCTCGTGCGCGCGGCGCGCACTGCCACCGTCCGGCCGAGGCAGTGCGTTGTCGCCACCGCGGTTGGGCCGTTGGGGGCCCCGGCCACCCCTTGAGCTTATCCGCCTTCTACCAGCCCATAAAGGAACGACGAGCCGTCCCATTTCGTTGTTCTTCCCCGCGGTCGCCGACGAGCTCACCGCGGTCTCCACCCAAATTCGCCGTGCTTCAGCCACCTCCAGCCTCTCCATCTCGCTCATACTTTCGCCACTTCCTAACGCACCGTTTGAACCCGTTTGTGTCGGTGTTCGTGGTCGGAGTCGCCCACACCATCGATTTTCTTTCTCAGCTCCGGTGAGGGTCACCGCCGTGTCGCCTCGCCACATCTCGGCGGCGCTGTGGTGGGTCGATTGTCCTTCTATTTGATGTTTTTGAGTTCACCATGCTCCCTCACTTGGACTAGCTGGTCTAAACTCTACCGCCCTAGGGTCATCGGAACGGAGGCCATGTCGCTGGAGCGGGCCGCTGCATCCGCGGTTATCATCGACGGTCGTCTCCGAGCCATCCCAGTCTCCTCCATCTACTGTTGTGAGATCGTGGTGAGCCCCTGAACCCTCTTGTCTCGTTTTCATGAATGCTACTGTGTTGTATCGGCCGGCACGGGGTTGCCGCGCCGCCGCGTCTGCCATGGACGAGCTTTGACTCGTCGGAGGCGCGTAGAGTTAGGGGTAAGGGTGCTAGATGGTCCGCTAGGTCCTAGGCTTCACTTTGACGCGGTAAGTTGCGCTGCTGGGGTCGCCGGCGGCCAGGTCCGTGGTGGACCGACATGGGCGCGCGCCCGGGGGGCTTGCGTGAGGTTGGGAAAGGAGCTGACAGGCGGGGTCCGCCTGTCAGCGTCCCCGTAGGCGTCGGAGTGCACGGGCAGGCTTGGGCAGGCATACTAGGCCAGTCCGGCCTTTACTGGGCCGCTCGGGCTGAATCCGTTTTTGTAATTTCTCAGGGATTTTCAATAGCTTGGCTATTTTGAATTAATAGGAATTGTGCTCTGTTTTGTTATTTTCATATGAAAATTTCTGCTGTACCAAAAATTATAAATTTTTTTGTCGTTGGCAGTGTACTTGGCCAGTCCATTGTCGTCAACGGGGATGGGTTTTCCAGGTGATGGTCATATGTTTGGGTTAGAGTCCCAACTTATCGTCGCCAACGGAAAAGGGATGTGAAAACCGGGTGGTCACCAGTGTATTTGGGTTAGAGTCCCAATGCATGGTTTCCAACGGAAAGTATTAGGGACCGTTCATTGTCGGCCTGCTGTGATCAAGACTTTGCAACTAGCCACATACTACGGGAAGCCCTATCTCCGGTAGCTCTATTGCTTGAACCGACAACCACGCACTGGGAGTGGAGAAATGGCGAGAGTAGCGTGTACCCTCGTGGCCGGTGTGCCTGGAGACGAGAGGAGTACTGTGCTCTCGGGTGGCGCAGGACCGGTTCAGGGATAGAAAAGCCGTGGTAGACGGGGTTGGTATATGCAAGCTTAGGTGCTACATATGCAGTGTGGTTAGGGATCCCCATCTGGGTACTAATCGATTCGAATCGTCATTGCTCCTCGGTTATGGAGACTTGATCCTGACACCTACATCGAATAGTGGTTCGGAAGTAGGATCTTTTTGACAATGAATAAGTAATTGGAATAGAAGGATATATGTGAAATAATTGTGAACTATTGATGTTGATTATAATAATATTGAGTAAAAATACTGAAAGCAGGATTAGTAATGCTTTTTCACAAAAATACTTTGACTTGCTAAAGCCTTATCTTGACTCCCCTCAGCCTGCATTCCTGAGTCTCATTCCATTTTCTTAGTCAGGTAAGTCTTGCGGAGTACCCCCGTACTCAGGGTTTGTTAACCTCGTTGCAGGCAGTCAGCCGCCGGAGGCTGTCTTGCCCCTTGCTGTGTGACCATCATCCAGGACGGTAGCGAGGAAGAGTGAAGTTGAACCCGTGGGCATGGTTCGTGCTATCATTTATCTTAGTATGTTATATTGTTATTTTACTGCTATTTCCACTATTTTTAATTATGGTCTGTAATAGCTGCACTTGAATTCTATTTGGATAACGGTTTGTAATCTAAGTACTATTTAATCTTCCGCACTTTTACTCTGATGTATTTTATTATGAAATGTTGTAATTCTGTAATGGCTTCGCAATGAGATTCTGTCGGAGAAACTGGTGCTGATGTAACCCGGCAGGGCCTTCTAGATCATTTGGGACACGGGCCCAGCTGTCAGAGGTCATTTGTGACAATGACAGGTGCCTGTGGGCCATATGATTTAGGCGGTTCTGTTACACTATATATGAATATGTACGCGTGTCAAAAGTACGGATTCAAATCACAAATAACAAAATCAAAGTATATATAAAACTTAGACATACTATTTAAACCACATGTTCGAGTCAACCTTGACATACATGGGACCATATAACGATTTAGAAGTTATTACACACGTAACATATTTAAGTGCTCTCAAATAAACGCTACAAGACACAACTACTACCTATAAATTTCTGAAATATTCATTATGTGCCACAAGCAGCTGAGTAAAGTGTAGGTCGCCGATGTGGTATATGCATATTTCATTGATGTAGAGTAAAGCATTGAGCAGTGTATTCTCCCTTACTTCACAACTACGAGCACAAGGTCTACTGACCACAGTAAATGGTGCTCGAGCAGGACGGCATCCTGGTCTCTTATTCGCAACCAGCTTGTCCTAAAATCCTTCACTTGTACGTGTTGGCCTTGCATGAGCGTAGTCCCATTCATACCCCAATTGATATATTGTCTGATTTAGAATGGCTTCAAAACTGCACCCTATGTATGTTAAGTCACAGTTCCGAACCTGTAATTGTTTACAAATTAATGTATGTTATATAATATATATGAGCTAGGTATAAAGAATTTAAATTTGACTTACTACATTATTTCGATTGGCTGCGGCGATCCTTGCACAAAATCCCTGCGGGTCATGACTCATTTTTACATTCATACATTGTACGAGCAACGAGCATAGTGTAGGTAGGGTGTACCCAATGTTCACAAGTTTAGTCACACATGCCATGGTAGCATATTTTTGTGCAACGCTCGGCTAGGGTACCGTTCGACTGACCTCTGAGATTTGTACAACTCCTCTACCACGCCTGGCGGTGATGGAAAAGCCAATCCGACATTGTGTTAATTGGCCATTATCTACTTGAAAGGTCTCGACATTAACTGTCCGAATACCAAATTTGGATAGTGTTTATTTCAGCCAAATAATTGGGTCAATTACCTACAATTAATAGGTGTTAATCATTACATTATAAACATATACACACATATTGGACAATATAATTACACCAAACTTATTCAGTTGCTTACAATGGATGGATAGGGCCAATTTGCTTTAACAACCTCTGGATCTAATCCAAAAGCATTTACATAGCCGCTATGTCCAATCCTTTCTGGTTCAGGGAAACGTCCAGTTATCTCTAATTCATACATATATATGATATATCAAAATCCATAATTCTAGAAAAAAAACATATCTAGAACTCTAAACAAACTGTTCAAAAACTTCATGTCAAAATATACAATTTCTTACCCTATTCATCCGAATCCAGTAAAATAAGTTTAAATATCTTCCAGACATGATCAGCTAAGGCGTAGGCAAAATGTAAACAATTAATGTATATCACCATGGCGCAGCGGGGAACGATGCGGCCGGGGTCGGAGGCGGGCGCGGCCGGTGGGTCGCAGTCAGAGAAGGCGGCCGGGCCGTGGCCGGGCGCGAGCGGGCGTGGACACGGTACAGATATCGGAGACCGGCGTGGCCGGTGGGTTGCAGTCGGAGAAGGGAGCGGCCGGATCTGAGGAGAAGGCGGCCGGGCCGTGGCGATGTCGAAGGCGGCAGCGAGGTCGTGGCTGGAGGCAAGGACGCGCGAGCGCGAGCGCAGCGTGGCTTCCGTAGCCTGCGGCCACAGGGCACAACACTTGCCTTATCTACTCTAAGCACGAGCGAGCACGCCTTCCGAGGTCTCCTCCTCTTCGTATGCCCTGCCCTGCGCTCGCATCTTCCTTCGGTCCGTGGATGCATTGCATGGTGACCAACTCGCCAAAGACCGCCCCGCCTTTCAGTTCGTGTTCCTACATACTTCTTCTCGCTATAGCTGTTTCGGATTTCGGGCTCATGACCTGTTTGATGGAATGCCCAGCTCAGTTGAAACTCTGCTAAATGCTAATCATTGCGTAGTTGAGCTTTGTCTGGTGAAATAATCACGCTCACGCCGTTTAAAATTAAATAAAGACGGCTCTTCTTTTTTCTATTCCACGTGCCTACAGCTCTTGCATGACGAGACAACAAGCTCCATTTTTAAATTCCAGTCGCATCGATGATGAGTGTACTGGTGTAGCTTAAAAACGTATAATGTTCCGGAATCTGTCTCGTCGTTATGGCATATGTGCTTAACATGTAGTAGTGCTGCGGTTTTTTCTAATCTGATGGACGCGCCAAGACTCGAGTAGTCGGGCTGTCATTGTAGCTTGTGCTTTTCGGTTTCCAACGAACTCTAACATCCTGTAATTATATCTGTCTTCTTCTCTCATGTGTTCAGTAGACACACCGGCTCAACCAGAGTTGACGAGTGGAAGCTTATGGGTAGCAGCAAGGACGCGGCCCCTCGTGCCATCCTCCACCGTGCAATCTCTCCTCCCGGCTCTCTGCTCTTCCACCCATCCGCATGCAGCCTGGAGTATCTACGACGATTTAGCTAATCACGGTTCCGCATGTAGACGAAGACTAATCCGATCGATGGGTGCTGTACTAGCAATGCTGTGCGCATATATATATATTTTTTTTCCGACGACATCATGGAAAGAAAAAAAATGCACCGTGAGAACTACGCGATCCCTCCTCTCCCTCCGCGCGGTGGCTCAGCTTCCGCCGCTACGACACTACGTATACGACGCGTTCCTGATTAGCAACGCATGCGACGGGAAGCCGTTCCTGATCAGCGCCGGCAGTGCGGTTCACGGTGCTAAAAGTCGACAAGGGAACCGTAGAGATCGCGGGAACCAACGGCGAGACCACCACGCAGGTCCATGACTGCCTGGCTGGTGGCCGCACACTTCGCCAAGTACTACGTATGAGTTCGCCGTACGTTTCTCCAAGTGGCGCGCCGTGCTCAAGACCTGCCCTGCAGGGGAGCTCAACATCGCGCAGAACGCTGAGGGCCTCGTGCTGATCTGCCAGGAGTACGGGACCTAGCTAGACGCTCCCACCATATGACCACGACGCCAGACACCTCGGTGCCAATCTTCGTTGAGCATCAGCGGCCATGCCAGGGATCGCGTGCCATCATGAACAACCGCCACCAATCCCAGGTGCTCTGATCACCAGAGCACACCGTTCATGAACCAATAATTCAGTTTGTCTAAGTAACAAGGTAGTGATAACAGTAGTTCGGGACAACATAATTTCGCGTGCATGGTGGATTTAGGGACTACACGAGTGCATGGATGACTTCACTGTTGAACCAACACTAGTACAGGATCGGGTTGTACTCCCGGTTGGGAAGGGGCTTTGCTCCCGGTTTTCCAACCGGGAGTACGTTTCCGGGAGTAAAGGCCCCACCTTTACTCCCGGTTGAGGAACCGGGAGTAAAGAGGGCCTTTACTCCTGGTTCTTATCACGGACCGGGACTAAAAATCCCTCTAGTCTAGCCGTGCTGGCAGAAACCTTTAGTCCCGGTTCGTAACATGAACCGGGAGTAAAGGTATTTTTTTCTCATTTTAGCTTTTTAATTCATATTTGGGGTTTAGAGTTTAATATAGGTATTTAAATACGCATTCTACGCTAATGTTATATGCATACACGTATCAAATGAAAGCATACATATGTAAATAATTAACCCAACTATATAGGAAATTATATATATATATATCACATGTATGATTGAATATACACATAATGTACATAAAATATACATAACACGTTTGTCGTTTGTCCGTGTCCTTAACCTAGAATATTACAAGCCGAGACAATTATTTTCTGCCACAGTAGTGCTCTCCGTTGGGATTTAAGACTTGATCATTAATAAAGCCTGATATTGTCTTTTGGATGGCTTTGACGTTGTGCTGATTTAAAGTCCTCTCCCTCAACCAATCAGTCTGAATTAAATTGAGAATATATATATATATATATATATATATATATATATATATATATATATGATAATCATGTATACCACTAAATATATTTTGCAACTGTCACACCCAATTTTAAGGATAAAATGGGATGCATAATCTTATGTGCGTCCAGAGATCAGTCACACACATAAGCCAACAAATTGCATAAATTGTATCATAACCAATGTTTAATACATAGCGAATAATATCAAAGTCATTACACAGCGAAAAATAAAGATAACTCTCGCGGTAGCTCCATAGCACAGGGACGTCGACTGGTGAAGCACAAGTCTAGTAGTCCTCTGGGTAGTCCTCATCACTATCACCATCTGTTACCCATCCGGGATTTTTAACCAAGTAATGAAAAATAAACAAGCGTAAGTACATGTCGTACTCAACAAGACTAGCATGGGTTCATGAGGGTCAAAAGGTTGACACGGTTTAACAGCAGGTTGCTTTTAATTAATCATCTTTTATGCAGTTCGATAGCAACAAGTTAATATGGCCATTCCCATGATCATAATAAACATAATTAATGAGTAGCAATAAATAGATAAGCAACAAGTAACATCACCCTGAAAGATAACTACTCCGTAAGTTTTCCGGGCCACTCGTGACCGTGAGCGCGGCTAGTATACCAGTTTTACACTCTGCAGAGGTTGTGCACTTTCACTATGAGCCGTGATTTCCATCTGCTCAGGTTAATTACTCCCATAACACTACCAAGGTGAGAGAGCAGGGTTTCACTATGAAGCCTTTCAAAGGTTCGTCTAACATGTTAGGGCCGCGAGGTTTCCCTCGGCAAGCAGATGTAGAGGCCCCCTTCCATATGGCACAAGGTCATGCTGGTTATACACATATGGACAGAGGCCGCACTATACCCGAGTCGTCAAAGCCCCTCTTGCGCCTTTCGGTCACCTCTAACAAGGTAGAAAAGGTCCTCATACTGAGCTAAAACCAGAGCCATATAGCCCTCATAGTTGCACTGTAAGTCCCAGCTTTTGCTGATAGATCATTACCAAGGGGGAAAGGAAAGGATATGGTGCATCACAAAACTATGCCCCAATCCCCTAGTTCCATGTTGCTAAAAAGGCATCTTTTAATCCTTATTGCATATTCAATTAATCAGTTTACATGATCATGATATCAATAACGCACTAGCATCAATTACCATATGCATAATCCCATAGGTAGCAAGGAACAGGATAACAAAACTAGGAAGTAACTATCGTTAACAAGAAAGACACATGTAAATGTAATTATTTATTTGGTGAATAGGACAACAAGGATGATCCATGCTAATACTTGCCTTGATCAGCAAACTCCTGGTGATCCGAGTTGTCGCAGTACTGATCTTGATCACCCACGTAAAGCTCACCGTCTATACTCGATCCATCATGACAACACACACGCATACAGGGGCAATCATGCATACAAACAAGAGTTTTCATTAGAACAGTACACCAACAGAGAGAAAATAAATTGAAAAGGTTATAAAACCAATCTACACGTTGCTACGATCACATTGATATCAAGTTTGCGCAAATCAGATTTAAAACGAGGAAGATATGAATTTTACAAGATTTATAATAGAATAATAATAGATTAAATATAATCTCGAATTTTAAAAGTTAATAACATATGAAACAGTGTTACTAACCGGCGGATCATCAAATTACGAATCCAACGCAATTTGAATCATTCAAATCGGAACTAAAACGTGGAAATTATAAATGAAACAATTTTGAATTCAAATCTGAAAACACATTTTCATATATACCGAAAATAAATACGCCTTCAAACACAATCTACTGAACACGCTAAGGGCTGCGAGCTAAGCATTAAAAACTGTAGGGGGTTATTCACAAAACGCCGACCGAATCGGTATAGGCTGCTCTTCGGCCGTCCGATTCAAAATCGGCGGATCAGATTAACAGAGAGGAGGGGTAGCGGTGCTCTCGGCCGGAAAAACAGAGGCCGACGGCGGCGCCATGGCCAGAAGGCCGCCGAAGAAGGTGAACTCGGCCTTCGGTGCATGAAATAGGTCAGGGATGGTACCCATAGATCGGGAAGAGCGTCGCAAGCTCACCTAGGGTAATGGGAAGGTCGGAAATCGACTCGGAGATAGCTCGCGGCGTGATCCGGCGGACGGTGGATCTCTGCAACGGCGGCGGAGGCGTGTCAGTGCACAAATCGAAGGGGGAAAGTGCTCGGGTACTTCTTCAAGATCACAGCGAAGCTCCTCAAAGGCTTACCGAGAGGAAATTGGTGGCGAATCGAGCGAATTGCTCGTGGCGGCGGCTGCTCTGTTCTCGCGGGAGCTCGGCAATGGCGGCGAGAAGAGGCGGCTAGGGTTAGGTGACGGCTACGGGGGTGTGTAGCGCTGCTTAAATACTCCCGAGGTGTGAGACAATCTCGGAGATTGAAACAAACTCGAAAAGCGGAGAAATCGGCTTCGGCCGTTTCTTCTCTGATACGGACTCTCGGTGCGGCGACGAACTCGGCTTCGGCCGTTTTCTTTCTTGCCCGCGTCGGACTCTCGGCGAGCAGCAGAGGGAAACAGGGGAGGGGCTGTTCTGTGGGTCCACAGTTCAGTAGCACCGAGCGCTGGGGTCGGGCTGGCAGTCACGGCAGAGGGGCGCTTCACGCGTGTTCGGCCGCGGTGGATGAACACGGCAGTGGCGTCTCTATTCGCGCGGCGGGGGAGGTGTAGAAGAAAGGGCTGACCTGTGGGTCCCACTCGTCAGTCAGATGGGGTAAGGGGAAAGGAAGGGAGCAGGTCGGCCGAGCTGTCCTCGGGCCATCCGACCTGGGTCTGCTGGCCAGGGAGTGGAAAACAGGCCAAGCTGCTGCTCGGACCAGAAAGGAGAGGGGAAGGGCTCTGCTCTAATTTCTTTTTTCATTTTCCAAAAGGATTTTCAAATTGGGTTTTGAAATATTTGAGAGATTCAAATAATCTACAACAGTACAAAGAAGAAATGCTCCAGCATGAATGCATCATACATGTGTATGACCTAGGTTTGATTTTATATTTGAGAAAAATTATTATTTCCCTATATTGGAATGATCAACTAATTGCATAATTAAATAAATTCCCACTATTTAAAAGAATGCAATTTTTCGGGTGTTACAGCAACTTACTTTGATCCTCTCAACAGGAGTTCAGTTAGAGTGCACGTTGAGGAACTCGCACACGTAGTATCCACATAGGTTGTTCCCCGGTTCCTGCTGCAGACACCACTATATATACGAGAAAAGAATTCTCTCGTCATCTAGTTATTTGAACTATGACAAATAAAGATGTTAGACACTACATATAGCAAAGTGCTACTTACTACGGGTGTGACTATTTGCAGCGGCGCTTTGCACTTGGGACGATATTTTGAAATAAATTCTGCCCAAACACTGTCCAATATATCCAATTAAAGAGAGAGCATGTATGTATAAACATATAGTGGAGTTGAGGAAGATCGAGTGAAATTAGATTACCGTTGGATCATATCAATCATTGATTGGTATCGTTCCAGCTCCTTTTTCATAGAGTCAAAGATCAATAACTGACTGGTGGATAGCTTGATGACCATCAAGATCCAGTGATTGCTGCATAGGAAGAATATAATAATCATAACTCGATAAACTACGGGCCACGTATAAAAAAATGACATTATAATTAATAACACTCACTCGCAGCTGTACGGGAAGAGAATCATTGTCTTCTTGCTTTGTTTCTCTATCATCGTCTTGAGATTCGCCTCAGCTTCAACTTCCCAATTAGGAGTAACTGGGTCTTTGAATACGATATAAGGATTAATGAATCCAATAATATCGTCTCTTCTTTTTTTATGACCCTCATCTCATATCTGGAAATATATATCGAAGAATATATATAGTGTGTGACCGAGAATATATAATTATATAAACAATATAATAACAGGCGCGGTGCTATAATAATTTACAGACAATACCAGCTCATGATTGACTTGTCGAGCGAGTCCTGGTGGCATAGCTGGTGTAAGTCACTGAATTCAATGAACATGGTATCATCGCCACGGAAGAAGTGCTCGTTGCGAATTTTGACCAATATGTAATTCTCTTTCCTGGCACACGCGTCTAGGTACCACTTGTTCAACAAGTACATTTGTGTGCCTAGTTCTGCGTATTTCTCAGAGTTGTAGAGTGGCTTGCCATGTTCATATTTTCTACAGGTATCAATAACTTGTGCACTCTCGATGTGTCCACTTTGGAAGAGTTGCTGAAAGTTGAGACCTGTAGATAGCATGAAGTTACCAAGGTCATCCAAATTGATATTTGAAGGCACGGTCTCCACGTAAGATTAGTTTGAACCATATGGATCACTTACAACTAGGGGTTCAATCTGCTTCGATTGTTCCCCAAGTTGTGGAACATCTTTCCCTGCTGTCTTTTTCTTCGACTTCTCAATAGTTTTGATGAGGGTTCGATCATAGTCTGATGGCGGCAAGGGCTTACGACCTTCACGCAACATTCTAGCTTTTTCGTCCACCTTTTGCCTCAGTGCATTTGGATGCATGTAAAAGTACGGCTTGGGAGGGTTTGCCTTCAATGCTAATCTTTGTTGTTTCATTTTCTCAAAGTAATCAAGAATATCTTTGCTTGCCTCCGCACTTTTTTGCTCTTCAGTCATGGCAGAAGGCAATTTTTGAGAGATAGTTTTTGCCTTCTTCTTCTTCGGCGGGGACGAGGACTTCGTTCGCACCCTCTTAGTGGATATTTTTTTGGACATTGGAGGGGGCAGAGCCGGTTGTGGCGGAGGGGGCAGAGGAGTCGGAGACCTCATTGGGGGTGGCGGAGGTGCCTGAGGCGTCGGAGACCTCGGTGGGGGTGGTGGGGGTGCCTGAGGCGTCGGAGATCTCGTTGGGGGTGGCGGAGGTTCCTGAGGCGTCGAAGACCTTGGCGGAGGGGCTAAGACATTGGAGACCTCCTTGGAGCACTGTGTTGGTCTGGTGAACGAACAATTGGACTTAGCTGCCCCTCCAACCTGGGTGATCAGTATAGCAAATAAACGAATATGAGAATCTAACAAGATTAATTATTACTTAATTATTTCTCATGTACGTACCTCCGGGGAGGGAGCGGAGAAGGCGACGCCCCAGGAATGACGATGTAGCGCTTGCGCCATTGAATGAATGCATGCTCTACCTCTCCTAAAGTCTTCTCCCCATCACCTCCGGGAATGTCAAGAGGCACATCGCTGAATCCAGAGAGTACCCTATCCACCGACACCTTAGCATATCCAGGTTGGATTGGTTGCCCATGGATTACCTATTCAGTGGCGACAGGGGAAACAACAGCTGTAGATACTAGGACTGTGGCATTGTCCTTTGGAATGTGCAACTCACATGCTGTCATATGTTGTGTGACATCATCCACGGGAAAGCGAAGCCCTGCATCTCCTTGAGCTGGCATGTCCTTGGAAGCACAACTGCTTTTCATCTGATCAGGGGGGCTAATGTTGACCCCAGGTCCCATCGCTGACGTAGACTGTCCCTGGGTGCTCAATTATCGTTTGATCTCCTGCATTTCTTCTTGCATTTTCTTTTCCCGTTCTTGCAACTGTAACACAAACTCCTCCAGATGGCGGAGCTTCTCATTCTCCTCGTCCTTCTTTCTCTGGCGGCTTCTGTACGTTCCTCTATCCTCAGGAAAACCATGCGACCATGGGATAGCACCTTTGCCTCTTGTTCGCCCACCGTGCTCAGCACTTTCTAGGGCATACGTTAATTCATCTTTATCTCTGTCGGGCTTGAACGCACCGCTAGCAGAAGCATCTATCGCAAAAAGTAACCTTTCTGCTGCCCTTTGGATTTGTTCGCCATACACTACCTGCCTAGTCTCCAGGTCCAGCCTGCCACCATGCGCGAAAAACCAATTCTTGGCACGGTCAGGCCAATTGAGTGAAGCCGGCACGAGCTCCTTGGCAACTACATCTGCTTCCATCTTCTCCCACTTGGGGACGGCACTGTTGTGGCCACCGGATCCCATGCGATGGTGGTATATCTTCTGCCGGGCATTCTGTTGGTTCCTCCGCACCCGTTGTTCACATTCTTCTGAGGTCTTGAACTGTACGAACTCATCCCAATATGGCCTCAACTTTGAAACTGGGCCCAGAGCGTTGAAATCCAGTGTCAAGTTCTTCTTCACATAATCATTATATAACTTTTTCTTCCAAGTCTGGGATTGTGTTGCCATCTTCTTCATATCCCAACTCCTCACTACCTATTTCAAAGCATCATCGGCTCCTTCAAGTGTGAAATGTGCAATGATATCATTCCAAATCAAATTCTTGTCAAGATCGGAGACATAACTGATATGAGGAGCGTCTTTCTTCTGTTTCCACTCTTGAGCACTGATTGGGAGCCTGTCCCTTACAAGGTACCCACAATGATAAACAAACTTCTTGACGTTTGGTCCAAGTGGTTCACCTGTCTCTCTGTTGAAATCAGAGATTACGAAGCGGCCCTCCAACGGCTTTGCCAGGCCTCGTACATTTCGACTCTTCGTCGTCGTTGTCGATCCAGAGGGCTATGGATTTAGAAAAAAAAATAGTTCAATAAGTATATTGCTCATCACCGATAATTTCATATATTTCACATGTTTATATACATGTATACACATATATATTTTATTTATTTATACCTCACCGACAATCTCTTGCTCATCGTGAAGGTTCAAGTATTGTGTCGTGTCATCTATCGTCTGCTGGTTATCAACTTCATCGTAATGACCTCCAGCGATCATATTCATCATGACATCCTCCATGTTTTGATTAGGATCGGCCATCGGGACTATATATGAAATTGAGATATATACGAAATTAAAATTGAGATGCATATATATACGAAATATTAATATACATATAAATCCTAACCCTAAACCCATATATATAAGAAATTACAAGAAAAGCCAACTAAAACCCTAACCCTAAACACTTATACATGAAATTGATATATATATATACATGTATGTCGAGGTCAGCGGCGCGGGGCCGGTGGTGCGCTCCACGGCCGCAAGCGGCGGCGGCCGGGGTGAGAGTGGCGGCGACGGGCGGCCGTACGTGGGCGCAGCCGCGCGCGGGGTTGAGTAGTCAGGGGCCGGAGGCCTCGATTGAGGTTGGCGGCGGAGCGGGGCCGGGACCGTCGATTGAGGCCAGCGGTGAGCGGCCGGGAGAACAGAGCCATGCGAGGGCAGCTCGGCGTGGGGCGAATCACGGCAGTGGCGGAGGTGCACGGCTGTGGCGGCGTAGCACCGCGGTGGTGGAGGCGCATGGCGATGGCGGGGGTGGAGGCGCGGATCGGCGGCGACGACGATCTCCCTGCTCTGCTGCTAAGTGTGAAAACTGACGGTGGCGTGGAGGAGGAAGGACACTGTGCCTTTTATAGGCAGAGCACCTTAACAATCGGGAGTAAAGGTCCTTTACTCCCGGTTGGTAACAGCAACCGGGAGTAACCTTTACTCTCGGTTGCTGTTATTCCCGGTTGCTGTTACTAACCGGGAGTAATGGTCTCTTCCCGCTCGACTGGGCTACTGTTTGGGACCTTTACTCCTGGTAGGTATTACCAAGCGGGAGTAAAGGTGAATTTTTTTCCAGTTCCCACCAGTTGCCAATTTAACCTTCGCCATTTGTTTAATTTGTTATAAATAGGATTTAATGTAGTAATTGCATAGTAAATTAATTAGAATATTTTTTCATAAAAATGATCTTTATTTTTATTTTTCTTTACTATACCTATGATAAATCTTAAATATAAATGTATTTTATTTATTCTTATATATACCCATTTTTATTACAAAGTATTCAGTATTTCATTAATGCAAAAATGTATTTTTAATTTAAATATTTTGAAACTATTGGATTTCGATAGGATTTTATTTTCGCATCATTTCAACGTTTTAAATTTGTTTTTTGAGTGCTTATTGTCCAAATTAGTCGTCAGACATCATGAATCATATAAAATTAAATTTCAACAATATATAGAAAATCTTGCATTCATTGTTTTTACATAATATATATTACATATTACTACATCAAGCCGCAACATGCAGTGAAAACCTTCTTGAGGTATGTTCCTTGATCATGATCATGCCGTAATCATGGATTGTCTTCATTATTTAGCACGATGCTTGGGTCCTTATTCACTGTGAATGGCGGAATTCGGTCATCCTTTTCATAATCCTCTGATAGGTCTGACTGATCCTTGATTCCAACAATATTTCTTTTGCCTAAAAGAACAATGTGACGTTTTGGCTCGTTGATTGAGTTGTCGTTTCTCCCTCTCTTTGGTTTCGTAGACATATCCTTGACATAGAACACCTAAGTGACATCCCTGGCAAGGACAAATGGTTCGTCCTTGTACCCAATATTGTTGAGATCCACAGACGTTATTCCATACTCATTGTCGACTGTTACCCCGCCGCTGGTCCCTTTCACCCATTGACACCAAAATAAAGGTACCTTAAAATTAGGTCCATAGTCTAGTTCCCATATGTCCTCTATACGGCCATAATATGTTTGCTTATCCCCGTTTGGATCTGTGGCATCTACGCTGAAAGGATCAATGATGCCCAAGAGGGGGGTGAATTGGGCAACTAATAATTTTTCGCAAATACAATTCAACCTATCGCAATTTGCTCAATGTCACCCCACAAGTGCTTGTGTCAATTCTATTCCTAAAACAAGTTATGCAACCTAGAGCCAAGTCCTATCACAAGTATACTACTCTAGGAAAGTAGAGAACACAAAGGAAATGCGGGAATGTAAAGAGTTTCGAAAGACAAATCCGGTTTTTCCCGAGGTATCGGAGAGTCGGCACTCCCCTACTAGTCCTCGTTGTCGCACCCGCGCAAGGGTGTAGCTCCCCGTTGATCTTCGCAAAGACCAAGTGCTCTCTACGGGCTGATCCTTTGCCTCTCCGGCGCGGTGGATCGCCCACAACCGCTCACAACTTCGACTTGGGCCGCCCACAAGCTCTCCAAGCGGTCACCAAGACACCAATCGTCACCAAATCGTCTAGGTGATGCCGATCACCAAGAGTAACAAGTCTAGACTCTCACTTGACCAAGAACAAGGCCAAAGAGGGTGATGGATGCACACAAGTCACTCTTGATCTCTCTAGGGAAGAAGCTCATAAGCAATGGAGTTCACTCAATGCTCCGTAGGGCTCTTGCTCTTTCACGAAGTCACAAGGGTTTCCTTCAGCTATTAGAAGTGGCAAAAGAGATAGAATGGAGGCTTTGGTGGAGTATAAATACTCACCCTCTCCAAAACTAGCTGTTTCTCACTTTCCTGCGAACCGTCGGACGCTGCCGAGGCTCGACCGTCAGGACCATTCACCACGGTCCGACTCTCACAGTCGCACTGTGCTCAGTCCTATGCTAGAGGGGCGTCGGACCGAACTCGATGGTCCGACGCTCCTCAGTCCGATGCTCTGAACAGCTGGCACAGTGCCTCTCAACGGCTATAACACGGATCAATGGTCCGACGCACACCGTCGGACCAAGTCCGACGCTCTTTTTCGCTCTGTGAACCTCTCTGAAAGCGTCGGACGCTAAGAATCATTAGTCTGACGCTCGCTCTCACAACGGTCCGACGCTCGCTTAACACCCAGAGGCACCGTCGGACTCTGGCCAATGGTCCGACGACCATCCAGCCAGGGTCCGACGCTCCCTGGCACGCTGAGAATCGTCCAGGAGCTGCCACGTGTCGTCGGACTCTAACTATTGGTCCGACGCCCATACTAGGTAGAGTCCGACGCCTCTTAATTTGATCAAAACTTCGCCGAATCAAAAACTTTCCAAAACGAAGTTTGATCCTCTCTCTCTCAAGAGTCTCACTGGGCTGTCTAGAGCTATGTTGGACAAGTGTACATCACATCTACACTCTCTAATCTTGCTCTAAGTCAAGCTACCCATCCAAACCCCTCTTAATAGTATGGTCAAAGTGAAAAAAACAAAACCTAAGACTACACCAAGTGTCTCTCAACTCCAAACGACACTTGGCACTAGCCTATCACCGTCTTGTCTTCCATCCTTTGAAAACCGAATCGAATTCCATCGCTAGGGGCTTGAACCTACATGTTATTATGACCTAACCTCTAGGTTATCCTGCAAAACACACGTTAGTCATAATAACCTCTTTGTTGTCATTAATCACCGAAACTACTAGGGCCTAGATGCTTCATACGCGGACACCACTATTTTGGTTGGTGCTCCTTTTATCTTGGGCCACTGTGTAAAATGTTTTTCCATTTATCTCATACCCTTTATAAGTGAGAATATGCCACTATGGTTCCCTAGCCAACAAATACAGTTGCTCATCAAGACTCCCATCACCTTGACATTTTTTCCGCAACCAACCGCTAAAAGTTTTCATGTGGTGACGTGTAATCCAAGCTTCAGTTTTCCCTGCAAACTTATTTCTGAGGAGTTCCATATGCGTCTCGATATACGGAGCTACCAATGAAGAGTTTTGCAGAACCATGTAGTGTGCTTTATTGAAACAATCATCCTCCATACCGATATATGTTTTCTTCCCTATTGTTTCCTTACCACTTAAGTCTACCCTCGTGTCGTGATTCAGGCACACCAATCGGGTCAAGGTTGGGAATGAAGTCAACAGCAGAACTCAATGACCTCCTCTGTTCCGTATCCATTTGCTATGCTTCCTTCTGGTCGAGCAAGATTGTGTACATATTTCTTTAGGACTCCCATGAACCTTTCAAAGGGGAACATGTTGTGTAGGAGCACAGGACCGAGAATACTAATCTCCTTGACCAGATGAACTAGGAGGTGAGTGATGATATTAAAGAAGGATGGAGGGAACACCAACTCAAAGCTGACAAGGCACTTGAACCACATCATTCTGTAGCTTTGCTAGATCCAGTGGATTGATTGTCTTCTGAGAAATTGCATTGAGGAATGCACATAGCTTCACGATGGCTAAAAGTACATTTGGAGGAAGAATTCCTCTCAAAGCAACTGGAAGTAATTGTGTAAGCACGTGGCAGTCATGAGACTTCAAGTTTAGAAATTTCTTCTCTGCCACGTTGGTTATACCCTTTACATTCGAAGAGAATCCAGATGAGACCTTGATGCTATCTAGACATTCGAACATGCATTCCTTCTCTTCTTTGCTAAGAGTGTAGCTAGCGGGTCTTAAGTAACGACGTCCATCTTTTGTCTTCTTTGGATGAAGGTTATCTCGTTCTTTCAAACACTGCAGGTCTTGTCGTGCTTCAATTGTGTCTTTCGACTTCCCATACACACCCATGAAGCCGAGTAGGTTTACACAAAGATTCTTCGTGAGGTGCATGACGTCGATCGAACTGCGAACCTCAAGGAGTTGCCAATATGGAAGCTCCCAAAATATGGACTTCTTCTTCCACATGGGTGCGCGCCCGGAAGCATCCTTCGGAATAGGTTCGCTGCCAGGTCCCTTTCCAAAGACTACTTTCACATCCTTAACTATATTGAGTACATCATCTCCAGTTCGGTTGCGAGGCTTTGTCCGAGTGTCTGCCTTACCTTTAAAATGCTTGCCTTTCTTTCTTAGCGGGTATGTCGCAGGAAGAAACCGGTGATGGCCAAGGTATACGATCTTTCGGTATTTTTTTAAATATATGATGTCGATGTCCTCAAAACAGTGCGTGCAAGCATTATATACCTTGTTTGTCTGTCCTGAAAGATTACTTAGAGCAGGCCAATCATTAACTGTTACGAACAACAATGCTCGCAGATCAACGTGTTCCTGCTTGTGCTCATCCCACGCACGTACACCTAGGTTTACTCCACAGGATTAGAAGTTCATCAACTAGAGGCCTCAGATATACATCGATGTCATTGGCGGGTTATGTCACACCCAATTTTAAGGATAAAATTGAATGAACCAACTTATGTGCGCCCTAGAGATCAATCACACACATAAGCGACAAATTACATAGTACCATCATAAGGTTTAATTCATAATGAATAATATCACAGAGTCTTTACATTAATAACAGCGGAATAATATAGATAACTCTCTCTCGGAAACTCCAATCCACAGGGAATAGTTGACTGGTGAACACAATCCTAGTAATCCTCATAGATGTCTTCACAACCATAGTCATCTGTTACCCATCCAGAATTTTTATCCAAGTATGAAAAATAAAGCAAGCATAAGTACATGTCGTACTCAACAAGAATAACACGGGTTTATGAGGCTCAAATAAGGCAAGACACTGGTTGACAGTGGTTGCTTTTAGTTGATCATGTTTTAGCAATTTGAGTAGCAGCAATAGAATATACCAAGGAACAAGATTTGCATGATCATATAAACATGATAATTAATATGGAATAAACATCAATAGAAACTTCAAATAAATCAATATTAAATTAGTTAAGTTCCTGTAAGACGTCCAAGGCCGCTCGTGACCGTGAGTGCGGCTGATATATCAGTTTTACACTCTGCAGAGGTTGCACACTTTCACCATAAGTCGTGATTCCCATATGCCAAGGGTCATGACTCCCATGTCACCTCACCAAGGAAGTGCGGTAGGGTACACTATGAAGTCTTTCAAAAGCCTTCCTAACATGCCACTAATCAATCCGGGCGCAATGGCAGGGGGTGGTAGAGCCCTCCTTCTAGTGGCACACACACGCAGCAGTACACACAAAGACAGGAGCCGCAAAACAACCAGCTCGGCAAGGAACCTTTCAAGATTAACAACATGATAGAAAGTAACTTCATACTTAACTAAAGTCAGAGCCATATGACCCTCACGGTTGCGCTGTAAGTCCCGGTGTCATACTTACAGTTAAGTCCTTAGTCCATGTTGCTAAAAAGCATCTTTTAATCTTTATTTTATAATTAATTAATCAAGTTCATAAGATCATGACATCATCAAGCACTAGCATCACTACTTAAATGCAATCTCATAGGTAACAAGGATCAAGTGATCAAAACTTAGGAATAAATGCTAGGGTTACTAAGGTAGACACATGCATCATGAATTTAGTGATTAAGGTGAATAGGTAACAAGGATGGTCCATGCTATACTTGCCTTGATCAAAGTGCTCCTGAGAATTTGGATCCTCAACGAAGAACTCTTGATCACCAACGTATTGCTCACCGTCTGAACTCGATCACAATATCACCACACAAGCAACGAGGCAATCATACACAAAGCAAACAAGATCTAAATTAGAAATAGTACACCAACAATAGCAAAATAAATTGAAAAGTGTATAAAAATAATCTACGCGCCGCTACTGATTCCAACGATATAAAGATCACGAAAATCGGAGTTCAAACGGGGAAGTTATGAAATAAACAAGTTTTACTTTAATAAAATAATAGATTAAATCTAATCTCGAATTTTAAAAGTTGAAAACATGAGTAACAGTAGTATTATCATATAGATTATGAAATTACGAATCTAACGAGACTTGAACGAGGTCAAATCGGATCTAAAACAAAGAAGTTATGAGTATTTTATTAACAGTGGCAATTCTGTAAATATTTAGAAAGCGTATTTTGAATCTATAAATGAAAATACGTTTTCCGAAAACAAAAGCGTATTCTGTCTAATGTGCCATGGACTGCGGGTTTAGGACTTTAAAAACGACAGGGTCTCTTTTGAAAAAGTGCCGAGCGAAGGGGTATTTCCGCTCCTGAGCCGTAGGATCCAAAGTGGACGGCCCTAGATTAAAAGATGGGGGGGTGAGGGCGCTGTTCGTCCGGAGTTGGGCGGCGCCCAGCCGATTCCTTGCCGGAAGATGGCCAGAGATGGCGGTTCGGGGGTTACGGTGCTCGGTTTCGCGTGGGGTTTGGCCCTGGAGGATGAGGGGCTCAAGGCGAAACCATATATGGTATTAGTTGGGACAGTGGTGACATGAAAACAGAACAGCAAGCTTGCCGGCGGCTTGGTGTTCAACAGCGAGGTCACTGATGCAACTATGGTACATGGAAACGAGATACAAAAGGATGGGGAGTTTCCTGACCTTGAATAGAAGCTTGGGGAAGGACCAATTTCACTGGAGAAGCTCCCAGTGGTGGTGCTCGACGGTAATGGCGGATGGGGGGGCTGCTCCTACTGAAGGCGGCCGGTAGGCGGACGAGCTCAGGGAAGATGGAGTCTGGGTGCTTCTAGAAGCCCCTGCGGTCCTCAGGGTCGCTTCAATTTCACCGGTGATGCTTCGCGGAGGCAGTATCGACGGCGGCGGCGGCTTGAGCTTGGCGGGCGGCGGCTCTGCTGAGGCTCCTAGGGCACGATTGGAGGCGGCGGGTTGCTGTCAAGATTCGTGGAGGGGGAAGAGGGTCGCGGCTTCCTTTTATGGGCCGGTGGAGGCAGCTAGGTGCCTGGTGGCCGGGTCGGCCACGACTCCGACGGGAGTCCCGCTCGCATACGAGCCGGGGAAGGTGAAGGCTCTGCCATGCGGGCCCCGGGCGGCAGTCACAGAAGGGGGGGCAGGGTGCACCTGAGCGGGGAGCTGGGCCGGCGCTGCTGCTGGGCTCGACCCACGCGGGGATGGAAGAGAGGGGCAGCGCCCTGGCTGCGGCCTGGGCCAAGGAGAGGAGGGAGTGGCGATCAGCAGGCCCTCGGTCCTGAGAGATGAGTGAGAGTTCTTCTTCTTGTTTTTTTTAAATTCATTTTCCAAACTCAAATTTCCAAAGGATTTTCAAATAGAGCTTGCAATCCAAATAAGATGCAATAACACAATAAATATTGGCAGCATGGATGCAACACTCAAGTTTCTATGTTATGATTACTTTTACTTCCCAAAAAGAAAATTATTTTCTAAATTAAATGCCAAGCAATTGCGTAAATCCAATTTAATCCAATTTAGAAAATTGCAAATTTTCGGGTGTTACAGGTTGCTTTGGACCTTGGATGAGCACAGGCATCATCATGAACTTTCGCTTCATGCACAACCATGGAGGAAGATTGTAGATACATAGCGTAACAGGCCAAGTGCTATGACTGCTGCTCTGCTCCCCAAAAGGGTTCATGCCATCTGTACTTAAAGCAAACCTTAAGTTTCTTGCGTCAGCTGCGAAATCAGGGAATTCTCTGTCAATTGCTCTCCACTGAGACCCATCCGCAGGGTATCTTAACATATTGTCTACCTTACGATCTTCTTTGTGCCATAGCAATAACTTTGCATGGTCTCTGTTTCTGTACAAACATTTCAAGCGTGGTATTATAGGAGAATACCACATAACCTTCGCAGGGATTTTATTCCTGGGACGTTCTCCGTCGCCCTCGGCATCACTAGGGTCATCTCTTCGGATCTTATAGCGTGATACATGACATACGGGGCATGCTTCTAGATTCTCATAGTCCTTGCCATAGTATAAGATGCAGTCATTGGGATATGCATGTATCTTCCGGATTTCTAACCCCAAAGGACATACAGCCTACTTTACTTCATATGTAGTGGAGGGCAATTCGTTATCCTTCGGAAGCATCCTCTTTTGGATCTGCAGTAACTGTCCAAATCCCTTATCAGATAAACCATTCTTTGCCTTCCATTGTAACAACTCTAGTATGGTACCCAAATTTTTCTGGCCCGTATCGCAGGTTGGGTAAAGTAATTTCTTGTGATCCTCTAACATGCGATTGAACTTGATCTTCTCTTTTTCACTGTCGCATTCTTGCTGTGCATCACATATGGCCTGACCAAGATCATCAGCAGGCTCATCTTCTTTAGCTACGTCTTCTTTGGCTGAAAGGATCAAGGATGCCCAAGAGGGGGGTGAATTGGGCAACTAATAAATTTTTCGAAATACAATTCAACCTATCGCAATTTGCCCAATGTCACCCCACAAGTGCTTGTGTCAATTCTATTCCTAAAACAAGTTATGCAACCTAGAGCCAAGTCCTATCACAAGTATACTACTCTAGAAAAGTAGAGAACACAAAGGAAATACGGGAATGTAAAGAGTTAGAATGACAAATCCGGTTTTTCCCGAGGTATCGGAGAGTCGGCACTCCCCACTAGTCCTCGTTGGAGCACCCACGCAAGGGTGTAGCTCCCCCTTGATCTTTGCAAAGACCAAGTGCTCTCTACAGGCTGATCCTTTGCCTCTCCGGCGCGGTGGATCGCCCACAACCGCTCACAACTTCAACTTGGGCCGCCCACAAGCTCTCCAAGCAGTCACCAAGCCACCGATCGCCACCAAACCGTCTAGGTGATGCCGATCACCAAGAGTAACAAGTCTAGACTCTCACTTGACCAAGAACAAGGCCAAAGTGGGTGATGGATGCACACAAGTCACTCTTGATCTCTCTAGGGAAGAAGCTCACAAGCAATGGAGTTCACACTAATCTCCCTAGGGCTCTTGCTCTCTCACAAGATCAACAAAGGTTCCTTCAACTGTTAGAAATAGCAAGAGAAATAGAATGGAGGCTATGGTGGAGTATAAAAACTCACCCTCTCCAAAACTAGCCATTCCTCACTTTCCTGCGAACCGTCAGACGCTGCCGAGGCTCGACCGTCGGACCATTTGCCACGGTCCGACTCTCACAGTCGCACTATGCTCAGTCTTGTGTCAGAGGGGCGTCGGACCAAACTCGATGGTCCGACGCTCCACCGTCCGATGCTCTGGATCAGCTGGCGCAATGCCTCTCAACGGCTATAACGCGGAGCAATGGTCCGACGCACAACGTCGGACCGCTCTTTTTCATTGTTGGAACCTCTCTGTGAGCGTCGGACGCTAAGAAACCTTAGTCTGACGCTCGCTCTCACAACGGTCTGACGCTCGCTTGAACACCCTGAGGCACCATTGGACTTTGGCCAATGGTCCGACGACCATCCAGCCAGGGTCTGACGCTCCCTGGCACGCTGAGAATCATCCAAGGGCTGCCACGTGTCGTCGGACTCTCACTATTGGTCCGACGCCCATACTAGGTAGAGTTCGACGCCTCTAATTTGATCAAAACTTCACCGAATCAAAAACTTTCCAAAACAAAGTTTGATCCTCTCTCTCTCAAGAGTCTCACTGGGCTGTCTAGAGCTATGTTGGACAAGTGTACATCACATCTGCACTCTCTAATCTTGCTCTAAGTCAAGCTACCCATCCAAACCCCTCTTAATAGTACGGTCAAAGAGAAAAAAAACAAAACGTAAGACTACACCAAGTGTCTCTCAACTCCAAACGACACTTGGCACTAGCCTATCATCCGTCTTGTCTTCCATCCTTTGAAAACAGAAACGATTTTCATCGCTAGGGGCTTGAACCTACATGTTATTATGACCTAACCTCTAGGTTATCCTGCAAAACACACGTTAGTCATAATAACCGTCTTATTGTCATTAATCACCGAAACCACTAGGGCTTAGATGCTTCATCGGCTTCCCCCATTGCAATGTCATGTAAGGGACTGTATTGAGCAAATATATCGTCATCCCCTTTTTCTTCATCTTCGCACTCTTCCATTGCAACCCCTGTTTTCTCCATGTTTGGTCCAACATATATAGTTTGGCATGAAACCCGATTTAAACAAGTGTGAATGGAGAGTCCTTGAGCAAGCACACTCCTTTAAATTCTTACATACAACACATGGATAACAAATGAAACCATCACGCTTGTTTTCCTCAGCCACACTCAAGAACATATACACGCCCGTAATGAATTCTCCGGAGCGGCGATCAGCGTTGTACATCCAGTGTTGGCTCATCTGCATTACAAGACATACCGTATGAAAACCTTGAAGATAATTACTTAATTGCACAACACCAGTCATCTTGTTGAATTAAAATGCTAGCCTACAGTACAGGCACAAACGAATCACTTTATGTTAAGCTCACTACAATGTACACATTCCCAACTAGCACTAAACAGACTAAAACTAAAATGCACTTTAGCAGCATAAGGATCTAATGACCAATCCCAACTGGAATAGACAGATCATTCGCTTCCTCTGTCTCAGCAGGCTGCTTGTGCTGGCTCACTGCGTCACCCGTCTGATTGTTTTGCACGTGTTGAACATACTCTTCCTCCCAGTACCATCCTTTACATCCGGTGCCGTCCCACTAAAATTATAACAACAATTAAGAACTTTAATCAAAACCATCAGAAAAATGTAAAAAAATAACCATAGTACGTCAAATGAGATCTAATAACTCACATTACGATCCGGGCACTTGTATAAGATACGACCTTTGTTGGGACACTCCTTCCTCACTCGGAACTCCATGACAATCTTCTGCTTACACTCGCCACACGCAATGAGAGGGAGGTGCGGCCTAAGTCGCTTAGAGACCCGATGAGATTTCGATAACCCAGAAGGAGTCGCCATCTAATCTCTATATTCATTTTTAAAATTGCTATAAATTTAACCTTAAAGGCCCACAAATTAAAAAATAAACTACATAAATTGCTATGAATATTCACTAATAATATGATTATTAAGCTACATATATGAATACTAGTTCTAATAGCAATTTTAAACAAATAACTATAAGCTACATATATGAAAACAAATAAAAGGTGCATACTAGTTGGAACAAAGAATTACAAGCTTTCACCATCTAAACATACAAACTATCAAGTGAATACAAGTATAAATGCTCACAAATCAAGAAATCAACGATAGATGTGAAATTAGCTAGATAACCTCTAAAATCAAGTATAAATGACCATGAAATGAGATATATAAGTAATGAAGTGTGAGAATGAAGTTAGTAACCTCTGAAACCAAAGAATCGATGTAGAAGTGGAAGAAATCGTGTGGTGCCCGAGGAACACAGGAAAAACACAGAAGCAAGAGCAAGAACAGAGTGTGCTCGGGGTGGAGGTGGAAGAAGGAGAATTTGAGTTTATATAGGTGGGGACTTTTACTTCCCGGTTGGTAATGCCAACCGGGAATAAATGCTTGTTTTTAGCCCCGGCTAGTGGTCCCAACCGGGATTAGACCTTTACTCCCGGTTGGAGCCACTAACCAGGACTAAAGATAGACCTTTACTCCCGGTTGGTAATACCAACAGGGAGTAAAGGTCCCCTACACACCTGCCCGAGCCACTAGCCGTTGGACATGGACCTTTAGTGCCGGTTGGTGTCTGGAATCGGGACTAAAGTTGGCCCGAACATAGTTCACAGACTCATGCAACCGCAGCAACTAAGTTCACAGACTCATAATTCAACTAAGTTCACAGACTCATAATTCAATACAAAAGAGGTTCACAAATACCGCAGCGAGTTCACAGAATCACAGTTCAGTATAACAGAGGTTCACAAATACAAGTTCACAACAACAAGTTCAAATACACATCAAGTTCACAAATCCGACAAACGAGGATTGAAGGGACGATCACATATGCATCAAGCACCGTCATCCTTGGATTCAGTGGTTCGCGCTTTCTTTGCCACATGTGCCTCGTCATCCTTGGTTTCAGTATTCTTCGTACCTACATATTTAAATGCGACGTATTAGGTATAATTTACATGTATAATTTACCACTCAGTTGCATAAATAACAATTGTAGCTGAACTATAAATATAATGTACCATTCACGTGAAAATGGTTGGGTCAAACCTTCGAGGTCATCCTGTGGGGCTGCTTCCTGTGATCAAACACCCGGGTCCAGAAGCAGTGAACCATCTTCTGAAGAAGGTGGTGTCTCCAGAACTTCTGTGGTGTCTCCGGAATCACAGGGTCCCTCAATTAAGTAACATGTGCATCACGTAATTCAGGATTTTTGTATATATGTAAACCCATATATGAACTGTTTGTACCCGTGCCTGCTTGCCTGATGACCTGTTCCTCCATGTCCAGAAGACCCCGCACCTCCATGTCCAGAAGTTCCTGCACCTCCGCGATCTATGTGTGGGTACAGTGTGTATCGGATTCGATACGGAGGCAGTGCTGTAGTAAGAGTGACAATTGTTAGAAAGGAATAATGTAACATACATGCAACATGGTTAATTCTGTTGTAAGTGCACCTACCAGTCATGGGACGACGGGCCTCCTGTTGATCACCCGGTGGTAGTGGGTCCACAGTAATCCAAACTGGCCATATGTGCATCATGGCATCCCCGGAGGGTGACTGTTTGCGGACTCCGATATGTGCAACCCTGGGTATAGTTGATCTTCGAACATATGTGATCATGTGGATTGTGAGATCATTGCTATTGTACTGGACGTCGCGAACTTGACATATGTTCGTGAACATTCTAGGTACTACGACTGGTTGCACAAAAAGATACGGTAGGCATTCCATAAATGACAAGCTTGAGTGGTTCGTAATATTCTGACGGTGATGCTGGTTCTACTTGTTCCATGGAGGTGGTGGGTAAGGTGGGATCCAATCCAACTGTAGTGGCACCATAGTCGGATGTACATGGAAGGATGACAAGCTCATGAACACCAACATCGATATGTGATACAGACATGATGGCATTCAAATCAGTTGGAGATGAGGGTAGCACCAGGTAATTCCGAAGATAATGCGAGATATTTTTTAGCGGGACAGACCTGACAATGCTGAACCAGTGCTTCTTGTATCGTGGCGCAACTCACGAAATACGGGTACTTTTCAGGGATAGCTTGCACGGGGACCTTGATAAGTATTAAGCTGCCTAGCATATCATTAGTATGCAAATTGACCTCATGTGCGTCAAATATTGTCATGTAGTTGCGATTGAAGTCCGTCATATCTTTGGGTTGCCGAGGTACGCCGATTGAGGCCCCAACGGCAGTTGTCATGCACAATCACAAACAGAACACAATGTCAACCCTATAAATTCATTTTAAAAACACTGCTGTTATTATTTATTTTTTCTCAGTTTCTAAACTAAGGATATTTTCATAAACCACTAAATTCCTCTAATTCTCATAACCATTAAAAAAGCTAATATGAAAATACAAGCTATCTTCATCTAATAAAAAGTGCATTCTAGTTAAAAACTAATAAAAAGGGCATTCTAGTTAAAAACAACAACTATAAGCTTTCTTCATTCAAAAATACAGATTTGAAGAGAATATAAACTTAAATGGCCACAAATCAAGAAATGGACACAAAAGACAACATGTTACATCCTTAGCTATTTCTAGACAATGCAATGACATATAATATTGAGGTGTGAAAATAAAGTTAGTTACCTTCAAAAATCGATGAAGTTCTACAACAAATGAGGGTGACGGCCGAAAAACAGAGCAAGAACACAATGGAGAGGAAGAACAGTTAAGCTCTCGGGCTGAAGAACAGCTAGCTCTCGGGCTAGAGGAGGAAGAAGGGAGCTGCTGGCTTTTATACGCAGGAACTTTTAGTCCCGGTTGGACTTACTTACTGGGATTAAAAGTAAACTTTTCGTCCCGACCGGTATCTACAGCCGGGAGTAAAACTTTTAGTCCCGGTCGGTATCAAGCACCGGGACTAAAGGCAAACCTTTAGTCCCGGTTCGTTACACTAAACGGGACTAAAGGTCACCTGACATAACATCAGTTTCTAGTGACCGTTGGGCAAGGACCAGGACTAAAGGTCTCTTTACTCCCTGAACACAAAATTAGCCGGGACTAAAGCTCATTTCCGGCTTTGAATCAAAGGTCCGTTCTTTACTGGTGCAAAAGACGCTGGAGATGATTCTTTTTTTTAGATTGGCGCTGGAGATGATTCTTTAGGAGCTGCAGAAGTACAAGTTTCATATCATAATATCCTTGATGCAAATATAAGAAGGGATTTGTTGTGATCCAAATGTAAGAGCCGATGCCTATTTTGCCTTCCAATTTGTTTGGTAGGGAGCTATTGAATAATAATATTATATTGTCGATTGACACAGTTGTCTGATTATTCCAATTGTTCTAAAACCACACATATTTATATGGTAAATATAACATACTTTGTTTTAAGATTTTGTGAAAATTTTTAGGACATGCAGTATTAATAATTATTCATGTGACAAGCACTAATATAGTCGAACATGTGTCCTCCCTCCGTCCCTAAATATTTGTCGCTTTCGCTTCCCAAGAAATAACTTTGACTAAATATATATTAAAATATATTAATGTTTATGGTACATAATTAGTATCATTGGAAAGATCTTTTAGTCTAGTTTTTCAAGAAATTTATTTGGAGATACAAATGTTGCACGTATTTTGTATAAATCGAGTCAAACTTGTGGCACGTATACCGATAATGACAATTAAAAGGAGAAGAGGGAGTATGTGGAGATTTTGTTTCTGATGATATAAAATATTATCTTACCTACGTCATAGAAAGGTATATAAATTAGAGTTTGTGAGCCTACGATGCTGCTCTCTCTGTGACTACGTTAATTTCACAAACTTTCCTTTTTTTATTATATGTCACTTTAACGTCGGTATTTAGCTTCACAATATTGTTATTTAATTTTATCATGCGATCTATATATTTTTTATACAAAAGTTTTAGTCTCGTAGTAACGCACAGGGTACGAACCTAGTATACCTAAAAAGCATTGTGTGTATATATAGACTAACAGAACAAATCAAGGATAATCATTACATAAAAAATACTACTCTAAAAGAGTAAAGAACAGAACAAACAAGGAACCGAAAGCTAATCATTTTCAGTGGAAAAATCTAACCTAAAAGTGAAACCTTTTTTATATAAAAAAACAAATCTGAATTTTTTGTCAATTTACAAGCATACCTAAAAAGCTTTAACAAGACTAGATAGTAGTCTTCTAAGAAGCATACAAAAAAAATCATGAATAACAAATGCCGGATCTGAAGAAGATAAAAACACAGATAAAGATGGTATGCTGCATGCAGATAATAACTAATGTCAGAGGAAGCACTAATGGATCTGAAGAAACGAAAACGCAGAAAAGGATGGAGAAGAGGGGTGACGGACTGAATGTCAGGCAAAGCGATGAGAGAGAGAGAGAGATAGAGAGGGAGGGACTAGCAGCCAGGGAGAGAGGAGCTCAAAGAACAGCCGGTGATGGGGAGTGGAAGAAAGGCGGCGGCGGGAGCGGCGTGATGGACAGTGACGGGGCGTGGCGGCGGCGGCGTCGGGGGTGTGGGGGAGAGAGAAGAACAACGAGGGACGGGAATAGAGGGACGTGAATGGGAGTAGGAGACCGACGCATAGAACGAGGAACTCGGGAAACGAACCGGGAAAAAGGAAGGAATGGTGGGGTGTTGACCAGCACGAATCACGACGCACAACTGAACGATAGGGATAAGGGAGGTGGCCGCATATGCCGTTCCGGATTTGATCAACCGAGTACTCCTTTCCACCCTCTGCCCCGGTTCACTCGCGCAGCCCTGCGACCCAGGATCGTCGCCCGCTCCGTCCGGTCATCGGCGTGCCTCTTCCCGCGGTCCGCCCCTACGGTCCCCACGCTGCAGTTCCTGGCCGCGCCATGCTTCATGGAGACAACGATCGGCGCTGCGCTTCTCCGTCAAAGTCGATCCAGTCCGGCTCCCTCCGCTTTCCCAAGTTATCGCGGAGGCGACACCGGAGGTGAACGACTCAGCGGCTGGGCGGAGTCCAACTGCTGGACAGGCAAGACCAGTGCCAACGGGGTGTCGGCGGCTTCCTCAGCTGTCATCACAGATGGCCATGGCAATGGTGGTCAGGCCTCACCCATCTCTGGTGATCAAGGGTATGGCGTGGCTGCGGCAACCATGCCCACTGTGGCACTGTCATGTCAGATCCACAGGCTCGGCGCGACGGCCTTTACCTCCAAGCTGCCGGATATTGCTTGACTGGCGCTGCCAGCCATGGTTTGTTTCAATCGGTCTCACTAGGCACTACCAGACAACCATGCTCCTTGCTTTCTTCAGGGTATTAGTACATATGTACTTGATTGGCATGCTTGTATGAAACTATGAATATATTTTTTGGCATCCAATTTTTGGACTGATTCAAGTCATTGCTACTAGCAACACAATGAGATATAATATTCACAATGGATCATGGCTACACAAAGAAGAATTAAAAAGCTTACCGATAATTAAATAGACATCTTTATCTATACGTTTTATCATCTGTCTATTTACTTGTCTATATTGTGAACTTCAAAAACTTACAGATAACCCTTAGTCTGTGGGTGGGCTATACATGCCCTAAGGCGTCACTACTCCGCCGCTTGATTAGCTGCATGCGCGCGCGCCTCATCTGTGAGTCGTGACAACGGCTGACGGTCACCGGACATTTAATTTCATGTTATTAATTGGTCGGCATCCCAGCTTACGGCAGTCGCCAGCCGTGCGCACCGTTGACTTGTCCCTCTCTTTGTCGTCGCCGTCGTCACGTCGAAAGCGCATCTCCTTAGAAAGGACGACAGAGATCCGGCCGTGCTCCGTGACCATGAGTTGAGTGAGGTCAGCTGAACGAACCAATCTCGTGACTTGTGAGGGTCGTTCGGAGCACAAGATGGAGCAATTGATCTGCAAAATGAGATGGTCAAAGATAGTAATGCTTGACATAGGACAAAGTTAATGCGACATATAAAAAACGGAGTACATAAACTTGCAATACTAACTTTGGAGTTCTGATCTGAGCTCAAGCTTCGACATCATTTGAACCAAGAACCAGAAGATTGTTAGGAATTTAGCCAATTTTAAGTCAATTTAATCCTAGAAATAAAGTAGCCAGAATTATGATGACTATATATGTACATGTGTATCTCACTCTCATGAATGTGTATTTCACTTTCAAAAGCAACAGCATGTAAGAACGACACACCAATCGAAACAGTAAGTACACAAATTACTGTAATGAAAGTATTATGAGTGTACCCAGCGGAGGATCCAATGCCGAGGGCATCGGAGGCTCCATCTCGTACTAGTCGACATAGTGCATTGCTCGAAGTAGTGGACCACAGTCGATGCAGGTAGATGATCACAGTGCAGTCCTACGAACGGTCACCGGAAAGTAGTCGATGCAGACAATCGATTCTCGCCCGCCGAAAACAGCCGATCGTCACCTACCGCCAGGAACAGCCGATCAAGACAGTCGGATCCACGTGCCTGCTAGGAACAGCCAATGAAGATAGTCGATCCGCGCCCGCCAGGAACAGCCGATGAAGACAGTCGATCATGCGGGATAGTCGATGAGACCACCGACTAGTTGATGAAGATGAGCAGTCGCGGAATCGCTCCCCAAAAACCTAATCGCCGCGCACCCCGTGCAAGGATCTCACGCAGACGAGGGTTTCGGAGGCACCTGCTCTCCTGACACTTCCGTGCGCGCAGAGCTACGAGACGGAGAAGCTCAGGAACAACTCAACAGAAGAACTATGGTGCTTAGTCGATTTTTCGTATCATCGTGGATGAACACCAGCGCCTATATATATATATATAGAAGCCGGAGCGTAGATGATGAATAACAGAGGACCAGGACGTCATGAAGATCCATCATTCACCAGTAACTCTCACCATTACCATAGGAGAGTTACTAGTAACAATTACTATGATTATGTGAGTTATCGTCATAACCATGGGAGTTACTAATAACCCCACCATAAACATGGCCATTACCAGTTGGTCATCAACTGTATTCACTCCACCATTTGCACCAGTATTTATATGGTCTTAAGATTTATTTGATTTGTGTAATTGAATAAAATATGAACAAATCCATATTAAATCCAACAAACATAAGACCTCTCCATTATTATGCCTCCTGTTAACACATGCTGTCATTTAATTTAATTTAATTTACAAAATATTTGTATCTAAACAGAAAGCATTCGTGGCTACCGTCATTCATTGAGGCTAATTCAGTGCGCTCAATTACATCAAAAGAAATGACAGTAGAGACTCATCGCAAGTTCGAACTACCTTCCAAAGTAGGCAGAGAATACTGTTTGTTCCATCTTCCATTCGGGTCACTGCAGCAGCCATTCAGTCAGGACTTCCGGACAGAAAACATGGAGCCATCGTTCAGGGGCAGGAGGTTAAATAGGACCCATTCTCGTCGACACAGCACGCCTGCCACTTTATCTGGTATGAGCCTCTAGGGAACAAGACATCCAGCAGACAGCTTGAGACACTAACCACACCACATCAGAAGGTAAATGATAACAATCTTACTGTTAACAGTGCACAAGAGAAGGCAATTATCATGATAAAAAAAAGAAAAAAAAAGAGAAGGGCAATGACGCTGCATATTACGGAGTGGCCACAACTCATCCCATCCAAACATGCCCACTAGCAATTAGATAAAAGCAGCACCATCATCAGTCCTGAGTTCAAGGATTATCATATCTTTTGTTTAGTTCAAGCGATAAGGTTATCTAAATCGTATAACGACAAAGGTAACATAGATAAAACACAGCCTAAAAAGGACATGTCCAGCGCTTCCCACCATGGAAACAACACTTCACTCTTAGATTCCATTCAAGCCCCTCTTCACTACACCAGCCCAGCCTTCAATCAAATCTTAAATAGTCTCAAGCCCCTCTTCACTACACCAGCCAAGCCTACCAGCTTAGATATTGGAATGGTTGAGCTGATACCTCCTTTTTCAACTACATGTGGATGCATACCAACCGATCCTAATGGCAGTCCATTGTGTCGAAGAGATGAGGGTGGCAATAGGCTCGAGGATGTGAAGAAGCATACATTGTCCAGAACATGTTGTATTGTACTGATGCCGAGAATCCTCAATAACGAGGAATTCGCCCCCCATCAAGCCCACAGGGGCCCATCAGCAGCAGCGAAAAGCCCATCGGCGTAATTAGCGAGGCGCAAGGCCTTAATTAGCGAGGCGCAAGGCCTTAATTAACGCAAAATCATTCGCTCAGCCACCGGCAAATCGTTGTCGCTAACAGCCCATCCAATAAAACGACGGCAAAGCCACAGAAAACACCTACCTCAGGGGACAGGTAGTTGGTTGGCCATCGCGATCCGCACCGCACCGCACCTGTCGTAGAAGCATACATTGTCGAGAACATGTTGTATCGTACTGATGCCGGGAATCCTCAATTTCTTTAGCCCTGAAATCTGTTCATCCAATGGTACATTCAGAGAATGTAGAGCTTTGAACATGTTTTCCCTTTGTCTCTGCATATCTGGTCCAGGTTGTTTCTTCTCTGTATTCAAGCAAACTCAGACCCATCTTAGTCTGGGATCATATGATTTCGGTGTACATATCCTAGTTGAAGTTAAGGAAGAGAAACAAGCAACAAGTCAGGGTCAAGAGCAACAGGGAGATCCCCGCAGCAGATCTGTCAGCGGATAGGGACATTTACGAACTCCTACACGACATACAGACATGAGGGATTACGAAGGACGGACGGGAATAGGTCACTCCCCACCGCCTACCCCTCAACTGTAGCATGCCATCATATCTGAAGGCTCCCTTGTATCCAAACACTAGGTGCGCATACTAAGCAACTATCTACATCCCCCAGGACTCCCACCCTACGGATGGACGAGCTAGGATATAGGCAAACCCGAAGGCACAACCGTTACTCTATTCCTATCATCATCACTAGTTTTGCATATCATATGAACTATGAAGAACAAATATGAACATGATGAACTATTCTCATATGGACTATATGCTAGTTCATAATCATTGAATATATCAGGCTTCATAACTATACTCTAGTTCATATGCAAGAATTCATGCTAAGAGTAGAGAACTTGAATATCATCATCACCCCAGACCAGTTTTTCCGTCACGGTCTGGAGCACTCCCCTCGGCTGGGATCCTCCGTCAGGGGCGCTCCAACCTTCCCTCGCGTGTGCAGGGAACCGGCACGGAAGAGGCATATACCGTCACGGACGCTGCATGGATCCACGAAAACAAAATCCGCGCCCGCGCTCCAATCCAAGTCTGTGGCCCGAAAACAAGACTCGCGCTCTCCATCACCGTTTGATGGCCCACGCGTAAGACAGAGAGAGCGAAAAGAAAGCTGCGAGGGTGGAAGGCGCGCCGTGCGCGAAGAAACAATCTCCCCACCTTATCTTATCCTTTCGCCCTCCCCAGCACCTTCTCCCTCTCCACTCTCGGCACTGGCGGCGGAGCACGGCTAAGCACCGGCAAGGACGCCGCTGTCACAGCGTTCATGGGATCTGGTGAGTCAAGGTCCCCCCTCTCTTCTCACGGCTTCTCCCTCTCGTTCCCCCCAAGGACCATGGTGTCACGCCGACACCCGGCACCGGCGCTTCCACGGCGATTCGGACTGTGCGACGCGAGCGAGCGCGGGGCACGAGCGAGCACAGTTCGCCTGGTCTCCCTCGTTCTGCCGTCCGCTCGCCTCCTTGACGGGCAGCTGCTCCTCTGCTCCCCTCCCCACGCGGGCGACTGGGCGCCTGCTCCCGCCGGTCGCTCCCCTCCGCCTGGTGGCTGGGCACCTGACGCCTGCTCCCACTGGCTGCTCCCCTCCGGCCGAACAGCTGCTCATGCAGGTAAGCACTTGGACGATTGGATCTACCATCCCCTGCTTAGCTGCTGTATTAGCTTGCTTCCTCTATACTGCTGTACTGATAGTCTGCTAATATTGAATCTTGCCTGAATACCTGCTATACTGATACTACTAAATGCGATTATTTCCTTATTGCCTGAATCACTACCTGATTGCCTGAATCCCTGAATCCCCATGTATATTATTAGCTGAACTGCATCTATATATATTTGTATAGGTCACTGCCTGATTCTATCTGAGTTACAGAATTACAATGGTAGGTGTTAGTCTTTTAGTAGGACTATTCTTGAGATCATTCTGCCTTTTAGCATTTTAGTATTTTTATGTACATTAATGATTGTTCCAAATATATCATGATCTGGGCTGCATTAAAAAGTTCCATGCATTAAAGCTCTCGAGTGTTAGCTGAAAACAACATTAAAAAATGTACTTGGTTTGATAAGATTTCAGTAGCATTTGTTACATTTTAAGGTGTTCCTTCGTGTACATATATTAGTAATGGGATGCCACATCTTGGAATTGTAATCCCTGGTCCTTGCTTATCCTGATTACATTGCTAGGTTCCCGTTGCTTTGTCACATGTGAGGGGAAGCTATCCATACATGGTACAATCAGGCTACCATGTGATAATACTGAATATTCTTATTCTTTTTGCTATCCAGAATTTATTTTAAATCTGAACATTTTGGTTCTAAAGATAGGTTATGAATACATCATGTTACTTATTCTGAAAAGGAGCCTATCCATTAGTGTTAGATTGTCCGAACCATTGCATGTGTTTCTTTCATGGCTTTGTTTATGTATGACACACATGAACATTGGCTGGGAAATTAATCTACTATGTGCTTGTTACAATTAATCTGTCTGATATGCCACTATACAGACTGTTATCATGCATATATGGAAGCAGAAATCATGGTCTTTTTAATTGTTCTTACATTTTTTTGGCTTCACATTAATATACTACAGCTTTATGCTAGCACACTGGATTTTTATTGGGCAGTTGCATAGTTACCTGATTTGCAGAACAGATATGCAGTAAAACTTTTGTCCTACAGGAACATTTAACAAGCTGCCTTCAATTGGGATTCACTAATATATTTGGGATCTGAACTTTTTTTTGTCTTAACATGTTTTAGGTGCTGTGGAAAACAGTGGACAGAGCCTTCAATTGTGCAGACAAATCGACTCTGATGGAAGAAGATATAAGGATCCAAGCAAGCAGGTCTCCCATGTGGTTCAAGAGAAGGATACATGAGCTAGCTGTTGCATAATGTGAGTTCTAATTTTGCTTGATGCCCAATCCATACTTTTGTTGGAATTCTACCACTTAAGAAATGATGTTTTCCTCCCAGTAAAGATGGTTTCCAAGCAACAATATCAAACTGAAATATTCACCTAGACTTGTCTAGTTATTACTGTTGTGGATATAAGGGAATCCTTTCACCATATTATGGATATAAGGGAATCCTTTTCTTGCAGGTGAAAAGGATCAAACTGCTTCTGTACAGAATTTCTATCTATTTCCTATATGTTGGTTGCATGAACCATGCATTGTAACTTGGGTCTGTGTTCATTTTCTATTTCCCTAGAAAATGAATTTGCTATCAATTTTTTGGGTGCTTGTGTGTGATAAACTAGTCTGATTGCTGTAGAAAATGACTTTGCTATGTACTAATTAGCCGGCTCACATTCTTCGTGCTTTTAGTTGACCTGTATAGGATCTGATGCTTATGCTATTTCGTCTTGAGAGTTTTTTAGAAGTAAGACTATTTTATTGTTGTATTTATATTTAAACTGCAATTAGAAGATTTGCACCTATAGGTATTTCTTTTCTGGAATAGCTAATGTTCATTTGACATTAGTGCTACCTATGTCAGGGTTAATGGATTTTGCTAGACATGTTAGATAATGACATAAATCATTTGAGTTAGATATCTTCTGGTGGTGTTCTTCTAGCTGGGAACTTAACAGATAGCACATGATAGCATATTCAGCTTGAGTTTAACTTAGCTGATCTCTGTATGGCAACTAAGATTTGAATTGATTGTAGATTTTATATGTATGATAATTTCCACTTAAACAATCAGACCATTTTGAGTTATGTCATCTCCTCGCCAATTTGATGCTTAGGCAAATGCTGCTTGTTTAATCAATCTACATCCGTATGAAATCAGCTTCTGTATATTTAGTTTGTGCGGCAACATGCTACTTGTTTAATCTATCTGCTAGTTGTGGAGTAACTGCATGCGTGCTTGTGCAGGTGGCTGCAAACAACAGGCATGCTTGTGCTGAAGTGGGTGCATACCACCATCAAATAGGAGCTAAGCTGGTACTTGCTACTTACTCAAGGATCAAGGCATGTTGATTTTCTGGTTGTCAAATAGAAGCTAAGCTACCTGTAGTTCTGTTGGGAGGTATCTATGCCATCAAAAGTGCCTGTTAGGAGTTAGCACTTTTAACTGTGCTGCTTGTCAGGAGTTAGCACTTGTAACCATGTGTGCTTGTTAGGTACCTAAGTAGATGGCAAACTGGAGGCACTCACTATTATATATCTTTGTATTGAATAACTTGAATGACGTTCTAAGATTAATGAATATAATATAATTATTGTGTGGATGAATGGTTGTAATATTGTCTTTAATTACTGGCTGGGAACAGTGGGTTTAATATCTAAAGAATCTGTATTTCTAGATATTAAAATTGAGTGAAAAGATGTTCCCTGACGGAGGTTTACCTGTCAGGAAAGTAACTGACACGGAAGTGTAAGTTATCCCTGACAGTTTAGGCACTGGCAGCGAAAGTTCTGATTTTTTTGTGACGGTTGCAGACCGACAGAAAATGTGAAAACTATCCCTGACGGTGTAGCAGGACTATCTCTGACGGAAGCTTTAAAACCGAGATGGGAAATCTTCCCTGACGGTTCGAACCGTCAGGGACTAGTCCGTGACGGTTTTTCGTCAGGAAAAGGTCACTTTCCATGTTGATTCTTTCCTGACGGGTCATCCCTGACGTTAACCGTCACGGAATATTATCCCTGACGGTTTTCTGTACTTTTCCTGACGGTTCTGGTCGTCACGGAAAAACTTGGCTGGGGTGGTGGGAAGAACTCTCCATAGATTATTAACAAGAGTAGCATAGCTTTTTAGGAGACAAGCCCTCCTTGATAGCTTCTAACCTTGCTCCAAATATTCTAATTAGCTAGCCTAGAGAGAGAGAGAGTGAGAGAGAGGGTTAGAGCGAAGTAGAGAGAGAGGTAGAGACTCCACATGGTGTGTGTGTGTTGGGGGTGCTCCTCTCCTCCTCTTATAGGTGGCTGAAGGCGGTTCGGGGGTATAATCGTCCAACACAGCACCGCCTGACCTTCAGAAGGAAGGTGTGAATCGCCTCACCAAGGCTGGGCTTGGTTCGCCACCTGGCTCGGTGGTGGGCACTACCTCGCGACCGACTTTGGTTGGTCGGTTGTGGGATGGGCCTAGACCGTGGTGTCGTGGTGCGCTCGGCCCAGTTTGGTCCCGATGTGGGCTTCTTCCCTCTTCCTTCATGTTACACTTTCAAGAAAGCGTATTTTCTAAATGAAATCTCTTGCACTTGGTGTATGTTCCTGCAGATTGATAATTCTTCAAGTACAAGTAGAATTGAGTTAATAGTAATTGTATATGTGTATGTAAATAAGTAATTCATCCTTTTTTGGGTCTTAAGTTGGCGGTATAAAATGGTCGTTAAGGACCGCCAACAGTGGCACGCCAGGTAAGGGGTCACTAGTAGAGAACAGACATTTCGTCCAACATCCGGATTGGGCTTTAGTTTCGGTATTTTTTGTGTTCGGGACTCAAGGGGATCGTTAGTCCCGGTTCTATTAACCAACCGGGACTAAATGTTCTTGGCCAATCCATGTGCGTGCAGACCCTGTGGTAAGCTAGATGGAAATTTTCTTCATCACATCGACGTCATTCGCGGCGACTCGCTTCCTGCGGCAGGCATCACTCAACATCAAGATCACGTTCTCGACGGCGACCGGTGCATCCAATCGCACGACCAGGCTGCCGTGGGGGAGGGAGGTGCTTGATCAACAAGCCAATCTCTCGTCGTATCCAATCTCAAGATGCTGCACACGAGCTTCACCATGATTCACGTGCATGGTCCTGCTCTGGTTCTGTCGAGATCCAAACTGTCCATCAACGTCATCCACGACAACTGGACTTCCTGCGGCGGACGTTTTCATCAACAACGCCGTTCACGCAATTCATCCTGCTGCGACGGCATCGATCGGCGACCAAACGAGGCCCAACGTCGGCGCATCTTGTGGTGAGATCGTGATGCGATCTCACGGCGCAGGCATACGACGGGACTCAGCTGGTGTGATTGATCGAGCTCCGACAACCCGGACATTCCGTTGAGATCATCAGCAGCAACGAGCCAACCTGCTAGACCCGATCTACACGCGACAACGTCAAATCCAAAAGCTTTTGTTATTTTGACTATCAGCACTTTATTTTTAGCCACAAAACAGTATTTTTTCTTTCGGAACAAATCAGCATTAGTCAAAACAAACGCTCGTTTCCAGTCCAAAAGAACAGGAACGAATAAGTCAATCTACAACATATAATATATTATAATATAATATGTACTCCCTCTAGTCCTACAATACACGTCGTCGAAGCATTTAAAAATTTTATCAGAATAGATGTCGTTTTAGCTTCTGCACCCTACGAACGAGCACAGACCTATCCATCCATCAATTCCCTGCCGTCCACTACACAAATAAAGAAAATATAAAAGACAGATGATACTAGTACTAGTACTGTACCCACTGCTACGTCCTCCGTCCTTCTCGAGTTCGCGTTCCTTCTGTCACTCCTGCACTTAGTACTGCAGCTGCACATGTCATCTCGATGAACTAGTATGCTTATAGAGCCATGCAGGTCTTTTGCAACTCGCCTTGATCTTTGCTCCTCCGCCTAGAACCACATGTATTCTGGGACGGGACGCCCAGGCTGAGCATACTCGTGGAGCACCTAGCAAATCGTCGTCTCATCGCTAAGCTGTCCGAGCTGTCCCCAAGCCGATCAAGTTGCTGACCACGCCAAGCTAGCCATGCATGAGCCATGTCAACTCGATCGTCGAGCCGTCAGCCAGCTGTTCGAGCCTACTCGACCATGGCGATAACACGTCTCCAAAGACAAGCTAAGTATTAATATTTTAATTAATATATATTCCAGCGATCGTTATATATACATCTTCGCCATACGTACGTCCTCATGACTCTTAACCGACCACTCTCCGAGACTGCGCTCGACGTCCAAATTTTCACCATGCATGCTATCCCACGAGGCACATGTTTTCCTAAAGCACTACTGGAAAACTAGACTTTGTCGAGTGCCAGCCGTTAGACACTCGACAATTTTTTTTATTTTTTGAAACATCTTTTGCCGAGTGCTCTGTCTCGATGCTCGACAAAAAAATTATTTTTTATTTTTAAAAACATATTTTGCTGAGTGTCATGCCTTGACGCTCGGAAAAAACATTTTTTATTTTTTAAAGCATATTTTGCCGAGTGACGCGCCTTGATGCTCGGCAAAAAAGTTAATTTTTATTTTTTGAAACATATTTTGCCGAGTGCCGTACCGTGACGCTCAGCAAAAAATATGTTTTATTTTTTTGAAACATCTTTTGCCGAGTGCCCTGCCTCGACGCTCGGCAAAAAAATATTTTTTATTTTTTAAAACATATTTTGCCGAGTGCCGTGCCTCGACGCTCAGGCAAAAATTATTTTTTATTTTTTAAAGCATATTTTGCCGAGTGCCGCTGCCTCTACGCTCGGCAAAAAAATTAATTTTTATTTTTTGAAACAGATTTTGCCGAGTGCCGTACCGCGACGCTCGGCAAAAAACACTTGGCAATTTTTTTTTATATTTTGCCGAGTACCATAACGGCTGGAAAAATTTTGCAGAGCGTCTCCACCAATACTCGGCAAAATTTTTTATATTTTGCCAAGTGCTTCGAAAAAAAGCACTCAGCAAACTTACTTTGCCGAAAAAAAATATTGCCGAGCGGACTTTGCCGTATGTAAATGGCTCTTTGCAAAGCAGCAGCCTTGCAGTAGTGTGTCCTCCTATCGAGTCTATCAGAAAAGGCACTGCTTCCGGTTCCTCCGACCACGTCGCGCTATACAACACAGGGGATACCAACAGTCTCTCTCTAACGGTACTAGGT
This sequence comes from Eremochloa ophiuroides, assembly GCA_038502445.1. Classification (NCBI taxonomy): domain Eukaryota; kingdom Viridiplantae; phylum Streptophyta; class Magnoliopsida; order Poales; family Poaceae; genus Eremochloa; species Eremochloa ophiuroides. Next base: position 9,387,081 of record JAHLJS010000009.1, on the reverse strand, counting down.
CCCTAGTGATCCCGGCAATCGCGCTGTTCACTAGCGCTCCCCTGGTCCTATGGAGCTGGTATATCTCTAGGATGAACTACACTACTCGCGCTGACTAAAACATGCTTTTTCTAATCCTCCGACCAGGGACTATCACAAAAGGCATTGCCTTAACTTTTTCTAATAAAGCTAAGCTGTTCGGGGACTCGTCATCGTCGTTTCGGCTCGGTGTCCGATCCCGCACCGCACAGCCTCGCCTCATGTCGTCTCGGCTCGGTGTCACGCGCTGCACAGCCTCGCGTTGCCTTGCCTCGGTGTCACGCACCGCACAGCCTCGTCTCCGACCTTGTGCTGCTCGGGGACTCGTCATCATCGCTCGGTGTCACGCACCGCACAGCCTCGTCTCCGTCGCTCGGCTTGGTGTCACGCACCGCACAGCCTCGTTTCTTTCGCTTGGCTTGGTGTCACCCACCGTATCTTTAGCCTAACTCAAACCAAAAGACTACCCTTATAGGTGAGGACTGCCTCCGTCTTATATGTTGTGTTCTCTCACCATCAATTATCGAGGACTAAACCTAACAGTATAGCCTCGTCTTCGTCGCCACGGCTCGGAGCTAGGGGACTACTCGGCATTCGTATCATTCGTGCGAGCATCGCCGGTGGAGCTAGGGGACTGATCCGCAGCAAATCTGGGGATTGTACCATGGTTCAAGCTATGGACTTCTTTCTTGACGCTCAAACAACGTGTTTCCCATCTTATATTAGGCTCAGGGGACCTATGTGGACCCATGTCACTTAGCAGTGACTTGGGCTGGATCAATCTATTTTTGGGTACCGGTGGCATGACCTGACCCTTTGTGGCCTTCTCTCTCTCTTTTTTTTTTAAGATAATGTTGTGGCCTTCTCTTGTTTGGCTACTTTACACAAATGACACGCGGCATCATATGCTACTGTGGGCCCACGTCACCAGACGTGTAGAACTTTTTTTCCCTTTTTCCTTGGAGCAACATGCATCTTTTGACAATACCTGTACTTGACAGACACAGTGGTTCGGCTCTTCATCAACCTGATTGGCGGACCAGTACGTTCTTGTGGTGCTCTTGCTAACTGGTCGGCAGGCCAAAACCACAAGCTCCAACAGTTCGAGTGACTGGATCAACCATGCAAGACTTCAAGCCTCACTGGTCAGCAAGCTTCAGGATGGCGTTTCCTCAAGATACTTGCTGCCCAGGGACTAGTCAGTGGAGGATATGACCATGTACCTTACGGCTATATATGGGCCGTATCATCGAAGATGGCTCAATCCGCAAGATGAAGACGTGTGGTACACGACGTGCACCGCATAATGTTGCAGCACGCCTGCCACTTCGCCCGACCTCTTGTTATACGTTAGTGTTGGCAAAAATCCGATTCGTGCTCAGCACACCTAGCAAAACAGGAACGATCTACAGGAGCAAGGGTCTGGCAGATCCAGCTAGCTTCAACACCCGGTATTGAATCGTAGTGTGAACTCTAGAGCGTGTGAAAGACCCTAGTTTGGTTTTGGTAATTGATGAAACCTACTTACTAATCTAAGTGCTAAGTATGTGTAGCCAAGGAGTAGATTAGTGATAAGGAGGAAGATGACATGAGTTCAAGTGAAGATCAAGATGAAATGATCAAGGAGAAAGAAAAGGATTTAAAGAAGGAAAGCTAGAGACTAAGGTATATCTAAATAGGGCTTTTCTTTTAGTGATCAAGACTCCAAGTGGGAGTGATCACATTTAGAATAGATAGCCGACTATCAAGGGGAGAACTAAGCTTTTGGATTACTTTCAAGTGCTCTACGTTACATCTCATGTGCATTGATCTAACCAACCTAAAGAACCTCTTTGAAAACCCTTGAAAAATATTTACAAAATGCTAATATACTATGCACAAGTGTTGGAGACCTTGAGTGTTAGCACATAGAAGCAAGGTGTGAGAAATAGACTTGAAAATAGCTGAAAAAGGAGCGTCGGACTGTGTGGAGGGGCAGCGTCGGACCATTAAGTAAAGTCCGACGCCTAACCCTAGTTCTGGCCAATGGCGAGCGTCGGACGCTCGGTAAACGAGCGTCGGACCATTGCCCACTTCAGTCCGACGGTGGCGAGCAGTGTCGGCGTGATGCGTGGCGTTTGGGAGAGTGTCGGACGCTAGAGTTTCAGTCCGACGGCGAGCGTCAGGACTAAGTCCGACGGTGTTTTAGCAATTCTGAACCTCTCTAGAAAGTGTCGGACGCTGAGTTTCTTTAGTCCGACGGTGTTCGCGCGATCGTCCGACGGTGCGCGCTGAGAGAGGGCGTCGGACTCTGCTGTTTAGTCCGACGCCCCCAGTCCGACGGTGTATAAACTGGCGCGAAGTCGACTGTTGAGATCGGACGATCGACGTTAAATCCAGCTGACACGTGATGAGATCGTGAGCGTCGGACGCAGGGTGTTAGTCCGACGGACTCAGTCCGACGGTAGCGTCCGACGACATAAAATCGTGTTTAACGGCTGTTTCGAGTGGGGTAACGGCTAGTTTTGCACTTGTGGGTATTTATACTCCCTCCCTGGTCACTTGGTGACACTCTTGCACACTTGGATCATTGTCATACACTTTGTTGCATTCTATCCTCCCACTCTCTCACTATTTCATCATCTTGATCATCCTTAGTGAGATTGAGTGAACCTCAAGTGCATCATTGCTATTGTTTTGCATTCTAGAGCACTTGAGAGCAAGTCTTGATTCAGTTCTTATTCTCTTGGGACATTGCCGTGTCCCTAGACGGCTTGGAGGAGAAGAAGGTGTGGAGGAGCTTGGTGATTGTGCTTGCCCACACCCGGCGTTTGTGAGGGGTTCTTGTGCCTTCCCCGAGCGGAGTGCTCAAAGGTAACTCTAGTGGATTGCTCGTGTCTTTGAGTTACTTCCTCCGTGGTAGGTTCTTGTGGCGCCTAGTGTAGGCTCGGTGTGTGATACCAATTAGCCACCGAACCACCGGTTGAAGTCGACACAACGAGGACGTAGCGTGCCGGCAAGCACGTGAACCTCGGAGATAAATCTTTGTGTTCATATTGCTTTCCTCACCTTCGAGTGAGTGACTTGATCTTTATCCCGGTGATTGACTTCATCTCAAGGCAAAGGTATAATCGACAATCATCTCTTTCTTATCCTTCTGTAAAGTAGCTTGTTCTCTTGTCTTGAGTAGTTGTGTAGTCTTTAGCTTTTGCTAGCTTGCTTGTGTGGTTTAGAACTAAGGATTAATTAGAATTGTGTAGGTGGCTTGCCTAGGTTAGTAGTCGCTCTAGCATTGCACATTTAGCCATATTTGTTACTAATCTCTTGGCCTAAGTACTTTGTAGAAATTTTATTAGGCTATTCACCCCCCTCTAGCCATACTAGGACCTTTCAAGTGGTATCGGAGCCGTGGTCACCGTTTAGTCAAGGCTTAACATCCTTCGGTGCATTGAAATGGCTCATATCATGTTCAATCATGTTGGGGGCAAACCACCTCACTTTGATGGCACAAGCTCATTTGATTATTGGAAGAGAAAGATGAGGATGTATTTTGCCTCAATTCATGAGAAGGTGTGGGAGGTCACTGAGAAGGAATACATTGTGCTTGATCCCGTAAGCCCCACACCTAGAGAGTAAGAGAACAACCAATGTAACACAATGGCTCTCAACACCATTTACAATGGCATTGACTCAAAGGTGTTTGAGCAAATCAAGGATTTGGATAGAGCAAGTGAAGTATGGGCAAGATTAGAGCAAAGCTATGAGGGCACTTCAACGGTAAAGAGTGTCAAGTTGTACATGCTCAAGGACAAGCTCTCAAACTTCAAGATGGATGATGGAGAGAGCATTCTGGAAATGTTCTATAGGCTTCAAGTGATTGTCAATGATCTCAAGACCTTGGGTGAGAAAACAAGTGATGAGGACTTCTCCCACAAGTTTCTCATGTGCTTGCTCAAGAGGTTCAAGACCTTAAGAACTATCATCTTCCGAGGCGGCTTGAAGGGTGTCACTCCAAATGAGGTTCTTAGTGATGTGATGACCGAGGATCAATACAATGAGAAGAGTGATAGTGAAGAAGTGAAGAAGGAGGATGATAAGAGCAAGAAAACCGTGGCATTCAAGTCCACCACCTCTTCTTCTAAGAACAAAGGCAAGGGCAAGAAAGTACAATCTAGTGATGATGATGCATCTAGCCTTAATAGTGATGATGAGGCATTAGCTCTCTTTGTGCGCAAGTTTGAAAGATTCATGAAGAAGAAGGGCTATGGTGCTAGAAAGAGAAGAGATAACATCAAAGACAAGAATGTAGTAAGGAAGTGCTATAATTGCAAGAGCACGGATCATCTTGTGGTGAATTGTCCTAATGCTAGTGATGATAAAGATGATTACAAGAAGAAAGGCAAGAAGGACAAGAAGGACAAGGTGGAAAAGAAGGAGAAAAAGAAATTCAACTTCTCCAAAAAGAAGGGTGGATCCTATGTGGTGACATGGGATAGTGATGCTTCCTCCGATGATGATGACTCTAGTGATGATGATGAGAAAAAGACATCCAAGAAGAAGGCCATGGCTTTCTATTGCTATCAACAAGAGGTCTTCATCATTTGATTCATCGTGCTTCATGGCTAAGTCCACCAAGGTAAATTACAAAGCCGGAGGGAGGCATTGGGTTCTTGATAGTGGGTGTTCTCAACACATGACCTGGTGATTCAAAAATGTTCAATCAAATCAATTCTAGTGGCAATGAGTATGATAGTATCACATTTGGGGACAATAGTAAAGCCAAGGTCAAGGGTCTTGAAAAGATTGCAATATCAAATGATGTAAGCATCTCAAATGTGCTATTAGTTGAGAGTTTGAATTTCAACCTATTATCGATGGCTCAACTTTGTGATCTTGGTTTCAAATGCATCTTTGGTGTTGATGATGTGGAAATCATTAGTGTGGATGGATCAAATTTGATATTAAAGGGATTTAGATATGAGAATCTCTATCTAGTGGACTTTGGTACTAGAGAATCACAATTGTCAATATGCTTACTCTCTAAGTCAAGCATGGGTTGGTTATGACATAGAAGGCTTGGTCATGTTGGAATGAAGCAATTGAACAAACTTGTGAAGCATGACTTGGTTAGAGGTGTTAAAGATGTTGAGTTTGAGAAGGACAAGTTATGTAGTGCATGTCAAGCCAGAAAACAAGTAGGCAACACTCATCCTAAGAAGAGCATGATGAGCACATGTAAACCATTTGAGTTATTGCATATGAACTTGTTTGGACCAACTACATATACAAGCATTGGCGGCAACAAGTATGGTTTGGTGATAGTGGATGACTTCTCAAGACATACATGGGTTTTCTTCATGTTTGACAAAAGTGATGTTTATGGTATCTTCAAATCTATTGTCAAGAGAAGTTGCAATGAATTTGAAACAACCATCAAGAGGGTGAGAAGTGATAATGGCAGTGAGTTCAAGAACATAAGAGTTGATGAGCTATGTGATGACTTAGGAATCAAACATCAATTCTCGGCTAAGTACACACCTCAATCAAATAGCCTAGTTGAAAGAAAGAATAGGACTCTCATTGATATGGCAAGATCTATGCTTAGTGAGTATAATGTTGTAATACCCTGGGTATTACGGCTAATTAATTATGCCATGTCATCATATTTATTATTAAGCACCTGCATATGATTGTGTTTAGGGTCTTTAGAGTGGCTTATTCATGAATGTTATGGATGTTACAATTAAATCCCTGATTTGGTAATTAAAAACAAATCAAAGAAAAATTCAAACTAAGCCCTAATCAGGACCCTAAAACCCTAAATCAAAATCTACTTGGAATCTGGTGATGGTGCCTTAATAAAACTTGTAGATCTTTTAAAATGGAACAACTTTTATTTTGGGTGTTTTTGAAGTTCCTTAATAGAAATTTAAATTAAACCCTAATAACTACATTGAAATTCAAATTTGAAATGCTGATTTAAAAACTATTGAGAATCTGCCCAAACTGCTTTAATGAAAGTTGTAAAGCTCCTCATATAGGACAACTTTTAGTTTGGTAGATTTTGATGTTATTGTGAAAAATCTAGAGAATTTGGCAGAATTAGAAATGGATTTCAAATAGTGAATTTACCCCCTTTTAAATAGTTTCAAAATTATTTAAAATTTGGTGTTGGTCCCAGAACCAATGTTGTTCAGAATTTGAAATCCTACAACTTTGGTATTTGCACTTTTTCAAGTTGGTATACAAAATCTTGCGGAATTGGTCAAAAACCGTGAGGGAGGCATTGAAACCGCTACAGTAACCTGCCCCCCTCTCTGTTCGCGAACAGGGCCGGCAGCCGCCCGTGTGCCCCTCAGCCGAGCTAGTAGGGGACCCCGCGCTGCCCTGGATCACCCCTGTCTCCCCTCTCCTTGGCCATATAATGGCGACCGGTCGCTCCTCTGTCCCCCTCTCCATTCCGGCCGCCGTCGTGCTCACCTCGGGTCCCCATCCAAATTAGCCGTTCCCACTCCACCATATCCAAATTGCTCCCACCTCTAGCCTCCCCATTTCCCAGTGAACCGCTGGCCTCATCTTGCGCAGACGTTCGTGCTCCGAAGGCCTCAGAACACCTGTTGCCGTCCTCGCGGCCGGTCGGAGTGCTGCCGTAGCCTTTCCCCTCTTGACGAGCTTGCTGCGATGAGCCTCTCCTCTCTAGGTCTAGCGTTCTGGGCTCTCTGTTTCATGGTGATGCTTATGCGTGCGACGGTTCCTCATCTGGTGCCCTAGGTTTGCCGGAACAGGGAGGGTGTCGACGGGAAGCGCCGCCGCGGGACTGCTCAATGTCAAGCCTGTCACTTGGCACCACCTTCGTCCCAACCATCTACCCATCTAGGGTCGCGGTGAGCTCCTGGTTCTTCCTAAACCCTTCCTTGGACTCTACCGGCTCATCGAGGCCGGCACCCACCGCGTCGCCGTCACCGAGCCGCCGTGGTCGCGGCCAGGTGTACTCCAAACCCTAAAACCGTGTAGCCCAATAGGTCGTCGTGTTCGCAGGAACCTCCGGAGCACGATGGTGCTCTCGGTTTGGTCAGCCAGCTCGCCGACGGCGAGCTAGGGCCGGTCAAACGCCGGCGGCCGTCGGTCAGCGGCTGTGTAAGTGGCGAGGGGCCTCAGGTTAGAAGAAACGAAAGTCCAGGGGGTTATTTGCAAAGGCACAGACTCAGGTGAATAGTGACCTTTGGACTGCGGGTTGATTTCTGCGTTGTCCAAGGGGTTTCTGGCAAAATGGCCAGGGCACCGCGCGGGCAGGCCGAGTTGGGCCAGCCTGTTCGCTCGTGGGCCGCCCCGGGTTAAATTCCTTTTTCATTTTCCCGGGCGATTTTGAAAAGGCTTTTCCATTTTAATTTTAGATGAATAGTACTACTATTTGTTATTTTCATAGGAATATTTCTGTTGGGTTAAAAATCATGAAAATAATTGTGGGTGCTCTCTGGAACATGTAGTATTTTATAAAAATATTAGATATAAGATTTGGACATTTTCTGTAGGAACTAAAAATCAGCATATTAATTAATAAATGCAACTTTGGGCAATTTTAATAAATTCCAGATTTATCCAAAAAGCATGAAAATTTATGTGGCACTGTTTTAGGGTAGAACCTATCTGTAGGGTAAGTTTGGGCTCAATTTGAAACTGTTAGGATACTTATTAATTAAATATGGGTTTATGAGATACTAGAATTAATTTAAACAAATAATCCCTGTTGTTTGGTGTGATTTTGGATTGATTGGGTTCATGGATCTTTCACCACAGTGATCCTTGACAAAAGTAATGAAATCACTTGTTGGTAGTAGTAAAGCTGTGCAGCGGCTTTCTTTGACCGTTAAAATGGTCAATAAAACAAAAGTATGAAAACACTGTTTTACTTTCCGTAAAACATTTACAACTTTACCGTGAAGGAAAGTTGTACTCAAGGTCTAAATGGTTTACTTTTAAGCATTTCATTCATTGTCCTCATACCATGCTAAGCATACATCATTGCATACGTGTAGTGCCCATCCCCGAGGAGGTCCAAGTCGAGGCCACTGCTGAGGAGGTCACTCCGGAAGTCGTCCAGGGATTCGATATCTGCGGGACCGAGCCCGACCCGACGCTATACGCAATTCAAGGCAAGCCCCGGTGCATTCAGCCCCGCCTTGTGTTTTATAAAATATTTATAACTTGAGTCTATTATTGCATTAGGTTGTTAGGAGTTGTTTGTCACCTATATTGATGCATTACCTGCCTTGATACATAATATCCCAGAAACCTGTTTAAAAATAAAAATATTCAAAAACGCTTAGCCCTGCTTAATCAGTTTAGCTTTGCATAAAAAGGCTATTTTTGAACTTGTGAATGGGATAACTATGAATCATGAGAAAGGAAAAAGGAACAGGAGTCCGTTCGGGGATTGTGTACTTGGGTAGCAGCCCCAATGCACCGTAACCGACGGAAAGGGGTTTTCCGTTCGTTGGTTGTGAATTTGGGTTAGAGTCCCAATGCTTGACCATCGGCGGGAAAGGGATTTGAAAACCGTTGGGATAATTGTATTTGGGTTAGAGTCCCAATGCAATGTCGCCGGCGGAAAATAATTGGGGACCGTTCATTGTAGGCCTGCTGTGATCGAGACTTTGCAACTAGCCACATACTACAGAAAGCTCTGAACCGTTGGCTCTACTACTTGAACCGACAACCACGCATTGGGAGTCGAGAGATGGCGAGAGCAGCGTGTACCCTCGTGGCCGGCGTGCCTGGAGAGGAGAGGAGTACTGTGTTCTCGGGTGGCGCAAGACCGGTTTAGGGGTAGAAAAGCCGTGGTAGCCGGAGTTGGTATATGCAAGCTTAAGTGCTACATATGCAGTGTGGATAGGGATCCCCAGCTGGGTACTAATCGATTCGAATCGTCGTTGCTCCTCGGATATGGAGACTTGATCCTTTGACCTACAACTAAAAAGTGGTTCAGAACTAGGTGTTTTGAGAATGATTAAAGAATTTGAAAGTATGATTTTATATGAGAATGAATTCGGAATTATGGATTATGATTAGAATAAAAATTGAGTAGAACTATTGAAATAGGATAGTAATGCTTTTCTGCAAAATCTTTGACTCTTGCTCAAGCCTTACCTTGACTCCCCCCAGCCTGCATTCCTGAGTCTCATTCCTTTTTCTTAGTCGGGTAAGTCTTGCGGAGTACCCCAGTACTCAGGGTTTGGTAACCCCATGTTGCAGGGATACAGCAGTCAGGAGGTTTGTCTCGCCCCCTACTGTGTGACAGTGGTACAGGAGGGAAGTGAGGAGGAGTAAGGTTGAACCCATGGGCAGGGTTCTTATCATTAAATACTTAATTATATTGTATCGTCATTCCACTGCTACTTATTTTATTTATGGTCTGTAATATTTGCACTTTAATCATATTTGGACAAATGGTTTGTAATCTAAGTACCTTATAATCTTTCCGCGCTTTCACTCTGATATAATTTGTTATGAAATGTTGTAATTCTGTAATGGCTTCGCAATGGGATCCTGTCGGAGGAAATCGGGTGCTAATGTAGCCCGGCAGGACCTTCTAGATCATTTGGGACACGGGCCCGGCTGTCAGAGGTTATTAGTGATAATGACAGGTGCCTGTGGGCCATGTGATTTAGGCGGTTCTGTCACAAATGTAAGTCAATCTTTTTGGGCCGAAGCAATCAACACGGCATGTTACTATTCCAATAGACTCTATTGCCATCCGATGTTGGAGAAGACTCCATATGAGATCATCAATGGAAGAAAGCCAAATATTGCATATTTTCGGGTGTTTGGTTGTAAGTGCTACATATTGAAGAAATGAGCTAGATTGAGCAAATTTGAGAAGAAATGTGATGATGGATTCTTGCTTGGTTACTCCACCACTAGTAAAGATTATAGAGTATGGAACTTGGGAAGTGGTCAACTTGAGGAAGTTCATGATGTTGAATTTGATGAAACCAATGGGTCTCAAGATCGAAATGAGAATCTAGATGATGTGAGTGGAC